>OY728138.1:1983676220-1984301220 GCA_963277665.1 Viscum album | reverse complement strand
CAAAGACCAGATAGGGGGGATGTGCACTAGAACCTGACTTTATTTGGTTCCAAATCCCTCTCCCTCTAGGCTATGTCGCCACCCGGGCCTCCACCCTGGAATAAGTCCCACTCTCCATCACCATGGGCTGTTAACCATGCATGAGCCCTTGTTTCCTCCCTGGACTACTAACCACATGTAAACCCCTGTTTCTTATTTGGTCCACTAAATACGTGTAATCCCCACCCTACTTCACACGGACACACCTTTGGCGATATGATCATCAGGTCTCTGCTGCCGCTTTTTTCTCACATAGAGCATGACTCATGTGGGCTTAGAGTGAGAATTGGCCATGAAATCCTCTTTGGGTAGCCTAGAGTGTCATCCCCCAACACCTTACATGAAGTACATGGACACTGATCCTTGCCAAGACAAGGTATGTTGGAAGCCTCCCTAAGGTTCAAGCCCACCATCCATTGGCTTCGACCACCTTCACATTGGATCCCACTCTACCTGAACTACGTGGACTTTGATCTTGGCCATGGAAAGGTATGTATGAAGCCTATCTAAGGATCAATCCCACCATCCTTTGGTTATGAACCCCTTCACATCGGTTACCACTCTACCTAAACTACGTGGACTTTCATCATTTCCTATGTAAGGTATGTAGGAAGCCTCCCTAAGGTTCAAGCCCACTATGCATTGGTCCCGACCATCTTCACGTCGGTTCACCACACTCATCTGAACTATGTGGAATTTATACATGCTATGTTAAGGTACGTATGAATAATCCCTAAGGATCAATCCCAACACCCATTTGCCCTGACCACTTCACGCTAGTCCACCTCGGTCCTGCATGACGTTAAACTGTACGACCCCTTTTCATCTTGTGAGATGCTAAACTATACCTGTTCAAACAATGTGGGCTTTTATCCTTGTCCCCTAGACAAGGTACATTAGAAGCCTCCTTGAGGTGAAACCCCATCCAGTGGTAAGTTGTTGCAACCCCAATCCAGTGGTAAGCTGTTGCGACCCCCGTCCAACAGTAAGCCATTGAAACCCCATACAGTGGTAAGCCATTGTCAACCCCATCCAGTAGTAATCCATTGTGACCCCAATCCAGAAGTAATCCATTTGGACCTTCACCCATTGTTATGCCATTATCATCCCCATTCGGCGGTAAGTCGTTGAAGTATCCAATCGATGGTAAGTTATCTTCAGATGAACTACGTGGACATTGATTCCCTGTCACGGGGATACGTAGGAAGCCTTCCCAAGGTTCAAGCCCATCACTCATTTCTCATCCTCATCACTCCCTCATGCCCATGTGTTTCAGGAAGGTCATGACCCAACCTAGAGGTTATATCTCCTCTAGATCCCATCTATGCGTCCATTCTCATAGGTTACCTCTTTAGGTGTCCCATCATCCTGAACTACATGGATGCTGATTTCATACCATGGGGATACGTTGGAGGTCTCTTTGAGGATCAATCCAAACATTACCATCGCCCTCGAGTCAACTCCATCTCATTCTCCATATACATTACTTAACCATCCATTATTCATTCTGATTCTTACCTGGGCTGGCACATCCCAGTAGGATCATGCCACCTAGTTTTCTATTCCCATTAGCAATAATCAGTTATCTAATCACGGGTTAGCCCCAACATTAGTGTTCCCTCAAGGGTTTTCCCCCATCTGATCCACTCTAATCAGTGTTCCGATCTGTCCAATCTGTATCCTTTAGATGGTAAACCTATTTCATACACTATGTTAAACATAGGAAGCTGAAGAAAACCTCAGATATATGGAAATGGTATATAATTCCATGCATTCGACGTGGGATACCTCAGGATTCCTCACCCTCAAGAAACCTTATAATAAGAGGAAGAAACCCAAACACGCTAGTGTTCCAACGTTCAGACATGTCAGTTCTATCCAACGTGACTACTCCCCCGACCGATGGTTGATACCCTGACCGGACCCCTTGGTATGTCCCAACAGAAGTAGTTTAATTAACTGGTTCCCATGATGAAATGGCACTAGGAAGAGTTTGACGAACAATATCTTAGTCTGTAATCGATACCCAGACTACGTGACATGTTCTGAGGAGGAATCCATGGAAGGAGGAACCTAAATCCCATCATCCTTTTTTGATCAAGGAGAAAACATCCCTGAACTTGGAACGAATCCACTTACCTTTGGAAAGTGAGAATGCGGGTTAATAGCTATGCGTCCTCCACAGACGGATGCGCGCGACCCGACAAAAGCATCAGAAATAGAAATGATGAACCTGACATGAATTTCTTCTCCTCAATGTGGATATTAGTATCATTCGAGACATCGGAGGATTAGCATGTCACCGGATCCAGTTATCTGGTGCTGGGTCCCGCCAAGAAAATAACGGGCATAACATGAAACTCACTAGAATTAGGGGCAGTCAAAACATTGTACAACCCGGTCTACAACGTTGTTAGCATAGATCCTTATTACCAGACATGGGATATGGAATGGCGCTGGGGAACTGGGCATCAAATTCCTTGTTTGAGCACTAATGGCTTAATCTCCCTGCTTTTCAGGAACCAAACTGCTGCACTAGGAACCTTATCTTCACCCACCCACAGACTTAGGGGTGGGGACAACGCCAAAGCAGCAATCAATCATGGCTCAACCACTTCTGCGATGCCCCCCACACTGATAGTTGTTGAGCGTCCACACCCTATCTCCCATTTTGAATTCTTTCAACAAAGGGTGATAAGCAACCTCACACTCCGATATGAGGAGGAGGGGGTTTTCCCATCTCAGGATATGGCCTGCCATGATTTAGAGGTCTATGCGCCTCATCGCCACTGCCACCCCCATGGGTCGCACATGGGGCCATTTCTCCCCACCCTAGAATCCTATCAATTTGGGAGCCTCTCCCCGTAACATCTCGATGACTCCCTCCTCAGCGCCAACAAGGTAGAGGATGTATGGGCCAGACCGGTCGGGATCCTTTTCTAGGGGCCCCCAAGGAGGGCCCCCACTTGGTCGCGCCAGTGCCACCACCCAGTCCCATGGGATAAATAGTGGGTAAGTAATGAACCTGCACCACCAGCCTCGGTCCGGCTAACCCAAAAACAGCATCAAGCGCATGATGAGGGGGATGCCCGCCAAGGGGCATCGACATCAGTAACTAATGTGTCTTGGGCACCGCCGACACATATCATCATCCCCCTGTGCACACCGAGTAGGGGAACCGATATAGCAGGCCTGGATCGAGGCCCCAACTGCCCCACAAGCTAGTTGGGATGACTCTCTTGGCCATTGTCATAGGGATCAATCGCCGCGGACCAACCCATGGCTGCGACAACCCAGTATGGAGGTCCTCCCCATACCACCACCATGGAGAACGTGGGTCCTCCGAGATTCCAAGCATGGCATTGAGTTTTTACCCATGCTACCTTGAATTCGTACGAGGGTCCTCCCCACGACAGTGACACTCAATACGAAAGCCTCTCCCGCGCTCATTACATGGGGTATGGGGTTATTACTCCCACCATGGACCACCAATATGAAGATGCTACGAATCTGGTCAATCTATAGTATGGGGGGATTCCCCATTTCCTTGTAGCAGCTGGAAATGGTACTCCTCGCGTCAGCAATCAGAGGAGTGAATGTTATCTTCACTTCACCATTGCTCGATATGGAGTTCATACCTGTGTTCGGCTCGGCCAGTATGAGGACCCTCCTCCCATTAGTGTTGCAAGGGGAAACAATCATGGAGGTCCTACCCGTGCACCTTTTGGATCTTGAGGAGGTCCAACACGGTTCATCACTTCTCACAGATGTTCTCCACGTGTCCCTTTTGATATATGTCCCGGTGATTCTCACACCCCAGCTTACTCAAGAAGAAATCCTCTCTGCCCCAACACCGGTAAGGTCGATGGTCCTTCTCATTCCAAAAATCTACCATGTCCTAAATAACAATAATGGGGGAGGAGTGTGGGTCATTTCCATCAAGAAAAGAATGTTGAGAAGATTCAGACTGAGTTCAAACCGGTTTGCTTCTCAGGTTCCGAAGCATAATATGACTCAGTGATAGAACCCTCCCCTAGATCCTCCGTGTCAAGGGTCGAGGCAAGAACAAGGCACATCAGCCAAATACTTCCATAATGCAAGGTCCATCAGATTCCACCCTCCCTCCATATGTATATCCAAGAGGAAAAATATTTTGAAACTCCACAGGTTACGACCGTGCAATCACCACCATCACTATAAGCACTCTCTACCTCAACGAGAGATCATGGAGAGCTATTCTGGGGACAAATGGAGAATGAGAAGCAGCGTAACCCATCGCTAGTAGCCGTAGTCCCTACGCCAGAAACTATGTTTTTCATCCCTTCTTAATGTGATGTCGTGGATAATTCACTACACTCTTCATATGATAGTCTGGGATGCGGCGGTTTTCCATCTCACTCGTCGTATTCTCCACCAGCCTGCCTAGCATCCCAGTGGTCTACTTTGCTACCACTATGAGTACCTTAGTTTCCTCTGGTTAATTAGTGGGGCAATGAAGGTACAATCCTTAAATCTGATCACATTAGCTTATGGGATATCCATACAGTGGACCACTTCCCTAAGATGTTTTGTCCAGTTGTAGTGCCGAATTTTTGTGCACCAAAATCCCTCACCCAAGTGGTAGTTGAGTGTTTCTGCCAGACCCAATGAGTGACTCATTTCTATCTTCATCATAAGAGTGTGGCTTACCAAAAGAGCCAAGTGAATTTCTAGGTCATTGGAAAAATTGTTGTCTGGTTGATTTGGCGACACTCCCTGTGGCCCAAAGCCCTGAGTCACTAGGTCGTCGTAGGTCCCTCAAGAAAAAGTGTGTTTATAGTTTTCGGTTACTCCGTAGGATCATCAAAGAGGATTCCCCCCATGTACAAATCTATGGCTGGGGGCAGTATGATGCCCTCCTCTTTAGTCCTATCCAGCATCAGCCTAATTTTCTGGGAAACATAGAGTATATGCCTCTACGTAGGGTCTCGATTTACATGGACAACCTGCTAAAGGGTGAGAACGAGCTTGAAATTCTTGGAGATGACCTACCCCCTGAGTAAGTTTCACACTTCTTAGATCTGTTAATAAGGATTACTCATTACTAGAGTAATCTAATGGGCCTCCTCGTGCCCACCGAGGCACTAGTCCTCAGCCAGAATCCCAAAAATGTCAAGTAAATCCTCGGAGCCATCAAACCCTCCAACCCGCCCGATTCACTAGGCAAAAGATGACCCTGAAAAGACCACATTGTGTCAGAAACAAACTGAATAGAAAAAGGTTCTTGACGACTGCCTTTTTGAATGCGCTGCTGAGTGACAACCAAACTACGGTGGTCCTCAACTAGGGAAGTAGGGGCAAGCATAACATCCCATTGGCGAACTGCCCCCAGGTGACCCTGACCATCTTTTCCATAAAGATAGGCTTAAGGCTAGAACATACGGAAAGAGGGCGCGGTATGTCTCACCAAATCCTCCTGAATGGCATGAAAATCCTCAGGACCTATCTCAGGTTACCCCAACTACCCCACAAATCATTCCACCAGCCACTCCACGTGCCGTTGGGAATTTTTATTGTGTTGAGGAACACGCTAATGCACTGGTGGTCATGGATCCCCGTCAACATAGGAATCCTATCCCGAATGTTCCATTGGCGACACTCATCGCCAAACTCGACGCTTTAGAGACTCAACAGGTGGCAATCTCACATGATGACAAGACATACCTCGCAGGGGTGGATGATATGCCAACACCCCCATGTTTCTAGAATCCCACGTTTCCTCTTTAATGGGATGGAGTCTCGCCCCAGTACATGGCCCACATTATCTCAAGGTGTGGAAACATGTTGGGAATTCCAACACAGTAGGAAGCTGCCAATCTCCCATGTTTCATACAGACATTGGAAGGGTCAGCGTTTGTCTGGTACAACCAGCTCCCCATCAGATCAGTAGCTAGAAGGGAAGACCTCAACAGACAATTTCTCTACCAGTTTAGTTCCACCACTCAAAGGACGAGTATCATAGACCTCTTCAAGTGAAATCAGAGGATTGATGAGTGCTTTGTAGACTTTTCCATCCAGTATAAAGGGCTCACATACTCTCTTGACATGCCACTAACTCAGGATCAATTGTTGACTATGTGCATAGATAATGTCAAGATGGAACTTGTCCCCTCTTTTATAAACCATAATTACCCTAGGGGATTCCTAGACTTCTTTGATAAGGCTTTGTTCCTTGAGGAATCCTTACATCAGGCTAAGCATGCACATTTGTTGCCTCCTACAATCCCAGCGAGAAGGGTCTCTACGGACTATCTCGCTACAGTGACTCAAATAGAGGCCCCTAGTCAACTAGAGTTGTTACCAGTGGATCTGTATCTACAAACTCAAAAGAGGCCCTCCACCTCAGGTGAAGTCTCCGGCCCGGCAGCGCCCACCTTAGAATCAGCCTGTCCTCCCGCACAATGCGCCACCATTTCCTAGGTGAGATAACCACGATCCATATTCTATGTAGGCTCCTACAAACCCTCGCTAGGGGTCTGGATTCGAGGTCCCTCTTCCCAAGTATGAGGAACTGGGCCTACTCGTTCAGTGACGCACAAGTCCCTGGTAATTTCCAAAGTTCCCTAGAGTAGGGGATTGTGTGTTTTCCTGAGTGTAGGAGGCCAGAAGAGACTAACCTCACTGATCGCCCTAATTATTTCCCCTACCACTGGATCCTGGGACACACCCTAAAATAGTTTTATGTGTTCAAAGAATGGCTTCAAGACCAGGTGGATAACAACATTGTCTGGTTGGGCCCAGCTCCGACACACGTGGAATGCTTCTTCGTGAGGCCATACAGTAGCAGTGACAGTGGATGTAAGTGGAATCAGGTTTCTAAACATGGGTCCCAGAAGTATGATAACTGGATGGCTCATAAAATAGTCTCCCATGCCCATGGTGTTATCAATGAATGGCTGAATCAGCAAGAGACTTCAGAATCCACAGAAACTACTTCTGCATCGTCATCTCAGTCGTCCTCTTCCAAAAGAGAAAACACTGGTGGTGTAAGGGAAATCAAAGTCCCCTGCCAATGACATCATCATATCATACTCTCAAAGAATTCATGACCACGGAGATGGTGATCCCTCCCAGACTCTATCTAGTAGTGGAAAACTCTTCAAGAGATAGTCAAGTGTATGCCTCGGTTAATACTATAGATCTGGTAAATCCCTATACGATTCCCGACAATGGGGAGCACCAGGCGGATCCCCCCAACGTCCCCAGCCATCGTCAATGTCGACGAAGCCGCGACAGTATGGGTTGTCAGAGCACCTCGATCAGTAATTCCATCCAGGCTATGCACATGACCGAAACCAGGTAGCATGCCCAGTGTAGAGCTCAGTATATGAAGCCATATCATCTGGTGACATCAGGCACGCCTTCACTGTCGTTCGGGTTATTGGATACGGATGAGACACCTCGATTGCGTCGTGAGAAGCCACGCTTTTCCAAAGGCTGGTCCCAGTCATTTGACCCTCATCCCATAGTCACTCCACAGGCTTTGATTAGTGAGCAGCGGGACATTCGTTGCACTAGTAAACTGCCAGCCCAGCCGACAGGGCCCTCCATACCTCCTATCATATAGAGACCTCTACTAAGAAGAAGTTCATGCCTGGCATGGATGTATGATGTTACCAAACATGTTTCAATTATTCCAGTAAATTTGTATATCCTGGAGGCCCTTTGCCTATCATCAGATATGTGTGAGGCCCTCGCTGAGGCTTTATGATTCCCCCTCTACTTTGAGATGGAGTTATCAGTCGTAGAAGCCTTTCATTCTGAGGCGGTTGAGAATGTTAAATGTTAGTCCATATTCTTTTTCTCTAGATAAGAGGATGGTTCTCCCATATAGGGGCACATTCGCCCACTATACAACACTAGACAGTTCAATGGCAGGAAGGGTCATCACTGTCTTGCCGACATGGGCTCTGGGAGAAACCTAATCCCAACTCAAACACTACGAAAGGTGGGAATATCCAAGTATGATCTGAGTCCCTCTGACATAAGAATCCAAAGTTATGATAGGATGGAGTATACACCGGTCATCAAGATCTGTTTGAAGACCCAGTTCGGTTGTCTAATTTCCAGCACTGAGTTTATTGTTGTCTCCCAGGACATTGCCTACAATGTGTTGAAGGGTTGGTCGTGGCTCCACCTGCATGCATCGGCTCCTTCATCATACCACAGGTGCCTTATATACCCCCTAAATGGTCCAATGGGTGTGCATCAAAGTGATGCATCCCCCTTTGCCTCTTGTGAAGCCTGCTATCTAGATGTTGACTACTATAAGAGAAAATACAAGCAGATTCAAACTAACGACTTTCAGCAAGCTACAGATGCGACCGATTCGTGGGAAGATCTGGATTATGCATATGTATTTCCACTACATCGATTAAAGGATACAATTTTGGACATGGGGAATGCTTCGTTGTTTCTTGAATGAGGGGGGGGGGGACGTTCCCAAGTCTAAGAGACGCTGGAAGATCACCTCATACTCCTACACAAACTGGGCTTAGGAGATCCTGGATCCTCCTACTCCCATAAGGTATCAAGATGTCATCCCCATAACAACAATAATAATTCAAACTTTCTTGTTTTTCCGGGCTTGAATCAACTGGATTAGGTCGAAGTGACACTATTGCTTCAATATCATCTAGTGTGGCCCCTTGGGCCAAAGTGAAGATGGAATTAGATCAATAGCCTTTACCACTATGGTTACAGTAGAAGAGGTGTGCCCCGATGCAGTGTCAACAACTGCTCAGGCTAGTTTTAGCCACCAATCAGGAGATATCAACTCAGAATAAGCTCCACCTGCAATGTATCCTTCCTCTACAAGTGAAAATATGATTTATAGGATGCTCCACCCGCCTTAGAAGAGGGAATATTTGCCACTATTGACAACTTGGTACAGGTGAACCTCGGTAGCGAGGAAACCCGAAACCCACATTGATCAGTGTCGTCGTGCCCCTTGAGGAACAAAAGCAGTACATAGACTTCCTAAAAAAACTGTGATGTATTCGAATGGAGTTATGATGAGATTACAGGACTTGATTCTCTGGTAGCATTCCACCACCTTGGTCTCCCAACAAATCATCACGGGTTCAAGCAACCTCCCAGAAAGATGCACCCTTCTCACGGTGCCATGTTTGAGGCAGAAGTTGATATGCTCATCAGAGAAGATTTCATTAAGGTGTTCCAGTACCCCAAGTGGCTGGAAAACATTATGATGGTAAGGAAGGAGAACATACATATTATAGTCTTCATCGACATCCAAGAACTTAACATTCACTATCTGAAAGATGATTTTCCTGTTTATGTGATGGAATTATTGATCGAAGCTACATCTGGGTTCCAAGCCCTCTTTTTTATGGATGTGTACTCCAGGTATAACTCGGTATAAATGGAACCTGAGGATGATAAGTCTACAACCATCAGAGAACTATAAGGTACTTTCTGTTACCAATTCATTCCCTTTGATTTAATGAATTTGGATGCCACCTATTAGGAGGCTATGCATTTCATATTTAAGAAGATCCTAAAAATATTTGTGTAATGTTACATGGATGACCTGGTGGTCAAATATCGCCAGCGTCCGGACCATCTCAAAAACCATGAGAAAGTGTTCATCTTTCTCTGTTCTCACCACTTGAAGATAAACCCTTTTAAATGTGCTTTCGGGGTCACCTCTGGGATGTTTCTCAGCTTCTTTGCCAGATACAGGGGCATCGATATCAACCCGGAGAAGATCTTGTCCATCAGTCAGATCTCCCCAAGAAATATCTGGGAGCTTCGAGGTATCCATGGCCACTTATCCTATATACGCTGATTCATCGCGAATTTGGCTGGAAAGTGTAAGCCCTTTTATCGGCTCATGAAGAAAAGCATTGTCTATGAGTGGTAAGAAGAATGCCAGACTACCTTGGAGGAAATCAAGTGGTATTTGCTCCAACCTCTGATCTTAATGCCACCCATCTCCAAAAATCCATTTTTCCTTTATGTGACCACCCTGGAGCGATCTCTCAGTGTCCTTCTCGCCCAGAAGAATAATGAGGAAATAGATAATAGCCTCTACTACCTCATTTTCATGTTCAATGATAAAGAGACCATATGATCCCCTGTCAAGAAGAGTTTCCCTATGCTAGTATTCACAATATAGAAATTGTGGCATTACCTCTAGCATCATGAGGTACAGATGGTGTCCTGGGTAGATCCATTGATGTACATCCTAAACTGCCCCATGCTGATAGGTTATCTAGCTCGGTGAGCAGTGATCCTTTAGTAGTTCGACATCAGGTTTTCCCCTCAAAAGGCTATCAAAGGGAAAGAATTGGCAGACTACCTTTCCACCCATCCAGCTATTGTGGAAAAGTCCCTTGACCTCAGTTTCCCTGATGAAGCGATTCTCTCGGTAGACCAAGCCATACAATGCTAGAAAATGCACTTCGATGGTGCTTGTCACAACCCCACAAGTAGAAGGATCAATGAACCCAGGCTCAATAGAGCAAGCCTAAGTATCGTCTTTATTACCCTCGGCCCAATCCATTCTGCCATACTCATTCCTATTGTCATAAGGTTGCACCAACAATGAGGAAGAGTATCGGTCTCTCTTCATTGGCATCGAGCTGGCCCTCAAGATTACTGTTCCCTATTTACATGTGAAAGAGGACTCCGAACTAGTTATCAAGCAGATCAACGGTGACTATGTAGTCAGAAATCTAGATCTCATTCCATTTTTTGAATGTACCCTCTAGCTAATGGCCTAATTCCCATCTCCTCCAAAACTGACTCTTGTCCCTCGATCTCATAACGGTCGAGCTAACACCCAATCCGGACTAGCTGCATCCCTTGAATATCCTTAATAGGATGTGATGATTATACATGTGACACATTGAAGGATCATTTCTCATGTCACTCCAAGTGATGATGGAAGCCTACAAGTAAGCCACCTTACCATCGGCGCCTCCACGTCGGGACCGCCAATTCCCCCGGATGCAGTGATTGAAGTGACTCAAGACTGCAGAACCTCCACTATCGAGTACCACCAGTATGTTAATCTCCCAGTAGATCAGGCTGAGCGTGAGCAAATACGACTTCACACGCTATAGTTTACCCTCTAGGATGGTCCTAGTCGGGAGTATATCCTCTACAAGTGAGGGTTTGATGGGGTTCTCCTTCGTTTCATTCAAGGAGTCGAGATTTCCCAAGTCGCGTAGGAGGTTCATGGTAGTTCCTGTGGGGCTCATCAGACCGGGCCAAAACTATCTCACCAGATCTAGTGACAAGGGTACTTTTGGCCCTCTATGATCCATGACCGCATCAAGTTCTCCCAGAGGTTCCATGTGGGACAAATTCATGTTAACTTCATGCATCAGCCTCCAGATCCTCTCCACTCAATCATGTACTCTTTTCCATTTGCGATATGGGGACTCGATGTCGTCGGACCATATCCACAAGCGATAGCTCGCCAGTGCAGATTCATCCTGACGGATAAATATTTATTCTACAAGTGGGCAGAGGTAGTTCCACTCAAGGAGGTCAAGGCATGTTCCATTTTGACTTTTTGACCTCCTATATCATCTACCAATTTGGATTCCCTCACACCTTCCTCACCGATAACGGCAAGAACTTCAAAGCAGCTGAGCTGAAGAAATTGTACACTGCGTACAATATCTGTTTTAACCATATCACCCATTATAGTGTGCAAGAAAATGGATTGATCAAGGTGTTCCACAAAAAACTCTCTAACATAATGCATAAAATGGTTTTCCATAATAATAAGAGTTGTCCGGACAGGCACCCCAACGCCCTCTGGGCATACCGGACGACAACTCGTAATTCCACCCAGGTGACACCATATTCACTGGTGTAGTGAATAGAGGTTATCCTACTCATCAAGATTTAATTTTCCTCATTGTGTACAAATGTATATAATAAAAAAGTGCCAGATAAAGTTGCTAAAATCCATCTAACAGAGTTAGAAGCACTCGATGAGAATAGGAATCGTTCCCTTCACAACCTGGAAAGGCATCAAAACAAGATAGCTAGAGCATTCCACACATTTGTTTCCTCTATTCCTTCTTGCAAGGGGACATGGTATTGGACCTAAAGACACCAATGATACCCAATAAGAAACCAACCATGTTGGAGCCTAAATGGGAAGGACCCTACATCGTTCACAAGGTTTACTCCAATACAGCATACTCCCTGGTTACCACGGATGGTGAGCGTATAACTCCCCCCACAAATGCCACGTTCCTCATGAAATACTTTTCTTGAGACGTATGGTCTAGCATGACCTTAAACTGTACGTTCATGCCCAACCTCAAAGTGTTTGTCCCGAACGACCCTAAACTGCATTAAAGTCCTCTGTGAACTTAGACTGTCCAGTCCTACACGACTTTAAACTATGAGTCATCCTGAAAGACGTTAAACTACATTTTTATGAACTATGCATGGCTTGATTACCATCCTCATGGGATATATTGGAACGCTCAGATTCTTAATCTTGAGTCCCACCCTTGCTTCCTCTTTGACTCTCCCATCTTGGGCATAGTTCTTTTGGAGGATCCCACATGGCGTCATATATGCTTCATTGGCCCCACTCATGTTAGGGTAATAATGATTGCACCATGTACCCCCATCGTTCTTCTAATCCTCCCACATCATTACTGCATGATGTTAAACTACATGGACCTTTCAAAACTATGTATCGCTTGATCCCCATCCTCATGGGATACATAAGACAACCTGGACATTTTGTCTGTAGGCGCAGCCCCAAACACAGGGACATCCCATTGGGGTGAACGACATGGTGTGTTTTATGCGTTTTCCCTCATTCACGTCGAGTTCATCCTGATTTTACCATATATCCATCTCCTCTGATGATCTCTAGCTCTTTTGCTGTATATCTTTATTTGAAATTGCACAGGCACATCTATGGTCCACACACCCCATCATTTGGGTTCCCATTATCTTGGAAATCCAAATGGGCCCCCAAATGATATGGATACTTATCCTAAGGTCACTCCTATCATTTCCGTCCGACACTCAAATGGATATTGGGGAAAAAACTGATATGAGTCCCATGTTGCGAATATGGTCAGTGATTGACACTCATTTGTTGTTCCCATTTCAGGTTACATGATATAGATGTTGTGTTTCGAATCTGGACAATAGCCATCCTTTTTCATTGTCACCACCCCCATATGTCCCAAACATAGAGTGTAGTCATTTATTATGCTCTGTCGTCTCTTCAAAACATAGTTTTCCTTGAGAAGAAGTCTGATTCCAGGTGGTGGAACCTTATGTGATGGGGAGAGCCTACTCCTACTCCTTCTTTCCCGCACCAAGCATTACTCCTGTGGACTTAGGAGCTATGATAAGGCAATACCTGCATGAGTGACCATATGGCTATAGTTGGCAGGGATGTGTAACCTCAAGTCCCTTGGCTTTTTTGGCCCCCCTGGTCCATGTTCTCATTTTGGATTGTGTGGTGTGGTATGGACTCACATCCTCATTCACTTCAGGTTATTCTGCCATGCAACATATGTCCCATTGTATCATCCATCCGTTTATCACCATTTCCACGAGTTCTGGCCCATCCATTCTTCCTGAACCCCATCATTTGGGATTACATAATCTTTTATATCCAAAAGGACCCCTAAATGGTAGGGATTCTCAGCCTAAGGGCTATCCTACAATTACGGGCTAGCATCAGCAAGGACTGTTAGTATAAAATTGATAAAATTCCCATGTTCCGAATATGGTCAGTGGTCAATGCTCAATTTTTCACCCTGAAATTCTGTCACACAAGGGTGGATATTGTGTTGTGAACCTGGTCAATAGTTGACCTCTATAATCGTTGCCTCTTTGTGGTCTTCCATAGGCACCATGATTCACCTACTCCTTCCCAGAAATATGACATTAAAATTGGCATCTATGGTCTAAGATCTATGTTTTTAAATGAAGGTCACCATCATCTCCACTAAAATACATTATACTGAATGTTGGCCATGACATTCTATTTATGGCTTACCCTTAGGTCCCTTGTCCGTTTCAGGCCCTTGTCCCAAGTTCTCACTTAGAATTGTATGGCATAGAATGGGATTATGTCCTCATTGACATTGGGTTACACGTTGTGCCGTACACATCCCATTTTGGGGTATCTTTCCCTTATTGGTGTCCTTAATGCATGGAGACAAATTATAGATAACCCTTCTTCCAGAATAATATACGGCTTGATTCCCATCCTCATGGGATATGTAGGACCACCCAAATGACTACTCTTCGGGTCCATCCCCACCTTTTAGTGACCTCCTGATCATCTTGGCCCCTTGGCCTGCTTCATTTCAAAAGAGGGGTATATGGTGTGGTATGGTCTTATGTACCCATTCACGTTGGGTTTGTAACAACCGTGCCACATTCCTCTCTCTCCAGAGCGCCCCTTGCTCCATTTCCCTACACGTGTCTCTTTGAGTCGACTGCCCTTAAGTCAGGTCCCTCAGCCCTGTTCGGTGATTCACCAATGGGCCCATGAGTACTCTGGTCTAGAGCCTGGAGTGTTAGATTTTTCCTAGAGATTATTTCACCCATTTTTTGGGCTCTGTGTTCCCCTTCATTTAGGCTCCCATTATCTTTCACATCCGAAGGGAAACCCAAATGGCATGAATGCTTGGCCAAAGGGCTCTTTTATCATTATGGGACAACGTCCTCAAGGGTTTCAGACAAAAAATAGATACAAGTCCCACATTGTGAATATGGTCAATAGTTGACTCTCATTTGATGTTCCCATTTTAGGTCACACAATATAGATACTGTGTTTTGAATACGGTCAACAGTTATCCTCCATCGTTACCCCAACCACTTTCAAGACTTAAATGTTGGTTACACAATTCACATCATTTTCCACCCCATTGTGTCCAAGTGGAATTTCAACCCTCCTGGTATTATCCCTCAGTGCACATTTTCATGTTAGGAGGACAAATTCATGGTAAGGCATCATTTTAAGCTCCGCACCGACTTCCCTTTGGCAAGTATTCTGTGTATTGCAAAAAAACCTCTTCCTCCTTTGTTTCCCACACTGAGATCGACTCACATGGGCTTAGGGATCAGATTGATTGTCTTGATTACATGGAAGGATTTTTCTTCTCCCTGGTCCAAGATCTAAGGCCATAAACTAAGATCTATTTCATAACTACGTACGACTTGATTCCCATTCCCATGGGTTACGTAGGAATGCCCATACATCTCACCTTTGTGTCTATCTCGAGTTCCACCAATCTATCTCATCTTTTCTTCCTTATAGGCCCCATCTCTTATAGGACCACGTGAAGTGGCATGTGTGGGCTTATGACTTTGTTCAAGATTGGCTTACAATTCCACACAACTTACTCCCCGTCAAGGAGCTCATCCATCCTACGTCATTCCACATATTCTCTAACCTTTTATGGCCCCCTCAGCCCAAGGATTCTTCCTTAGAATTGTGCAAGGTGTGCTATGGGATTATGTCCTCATTCACATTGTGTATGTTTTATCATCCAATGCACATTACCTTTATGTATGATCCATGTGACTTTAAACTATGCTCCATAGTCCCACATGACATTAAACTATTGTGTCGATACCTCATGATGTTAAAATGCATGGTTGGTCCCATCACATGACCCTAAACTGTGGCATTATCGTCCTCACCGCACAATGAAAAATGGCACTTCATCATGGTGTCCTCATTCGGGGGGACATCATGTTTGGAATCAGTCACACACCATACCATTTTTTAATAACTTCACATGGCATGATTCTTGTGGCGATGCCTAGACGTTCTATCCTAGGTCCATCACTTCATAAAAAAACCACTCTTATTCATCCTAAAGGAAAAAAAAGTTCAATAAAATTCCGCTTATTTTGGTGAAAAGGCCAGACCCACAGAACCTTATTATCTCTGGAATTGGCATCTTAATGTTCCATCTTAGGAACTATGTACAGCCTGATTCCCATCCTCATGGGATATATATGAACCCCCAAACATATTGTCCATGGGTCCAGCCCCAAGAATATGAAATCATGTACTCTCTCTTTCAGCCCTTAGGCTCGACCCCTTTTGAGAACATGTGGTGTGGCGAGTACATCACGTGTTCTCATTAACTTCATGTTTTGCAATAGTCATACTGAGTTCCCCCCATGTCTTTTCCCAACCTGGTCTGAGTTCTATGACTCTAAACTAAGATCTCCATATGGGAACTGCACATCATGTTTGGAAACATTGCTGCCCTACATAGAATAAATTAAATAAAACCCCCACCCTAATATCCCACCCTATGACCATTAAGTTGGAATCATGAAACCTCATGTCCCTTGTCCTTGTAGGGGGACTCAACTCCCTCTATCTGATACGACTTTTCATCATACTCAGATGTGTTGTGGTAGTTCCCTAAGTGAGGTATTTTAACAGGTACATTCTCTCATTCCTTGTCTATGATTCCTGAGCCCGTTATTTGGATCCTCATCTTCTTCCTCATCTAAAGGGACCCCCATTACAGCCTGGTCTCAAGCCACTTTGGCTTACCTACCTACTTCGACTAATGTCCTAGATAACCACAGATGACATTTGCGATAGGTACCGTGTTTCGAACATGGTCAGCAACCGACCCTCATTTGTCTTTCCCCATTCTAGGATAACATGAAACATATACTATGTTTTGAACATGGTCAACAGTTACCACCTATCATCACGGCACTATCATTGTGTTCCAGATCTTGAGAATAATGATTCACATATTTCCACTTCCTTATGTTCAAGTGGAATTCCAGCATACTCATCTTTTCACCTTCGCATATCTAGGTGTGTTACATAGGTGGGTAAACATAATTGGGAAATAATTAACCTAGAGTCCCATCACCCCTAACATGTGCCTTCCTGTGCTAGGAAAGTCCCATCAAAGCTCCCTGTTTCCCACATCGAGCACGACTAACGCGGGCTTAGTTGTTTTGGTAGGACGTGTACTGGCACAACCATTCCACACAAGCCCAACATCATCCCGCATGAAATTAAACTATAATATCAGAACTATGTGTGGATTGAATTCCTATCCTCTTGGGATATATAGTAATGCTCGGTCATGTATCATCGAGCCTAGCACAACGTTCACTTTTGGTCCCTTGACCCAAAAAATTCCCTCCAGGGATAAGTGGTGTTGTGTGGACTCCTTATATCCTCATTCATGTTGGGTTTATAGATACCACAACAAATAATCCATTCCTGGGATCTCCCCTGTCACCCTTTTTCCTATCGTATGATGTTAAACAACATGAGTCCACATGTCCTCAATGCATGACATTAAACTACAACTCTGCCCTGAACAAGTTCAGGATTCCCCATAATAACTGTGGGATGCATCATATTCTTCTACAAAATGGATTTCCTCTATCCGCATCAGTCATTGACCACACTGGGCTTCAAGAAATATGTTTGTATTGATTCTTATCCTTATGGTATATGTAGAGATGCCCTGAAAATCCACCTTGGGCCCATCCCCAGGGTCATTGACCCTGCTGGACCCTTGGCACTGATCACAGTCCAGTCTCTATGACATTAGACATGGAGCCTACACTCCATATACCATGACATTAAACTATTAACCTTAGTCCATGAAATATGACCTTAAAACTATGTGCATGTTCCTCACTGTACAATGTTAAACAACCTATCTATCGTCCACATTGGTATGACGTAAAACTACATGTCATTATAAGACCTTACCCGAGAGGTCCTTTTTGGAAGTAGGTATGATCCCTGATTAGATGGATGTGCCCACCTAATTTTCCTTCACTATGGTGGCATAATATCAAGAGTTTTGGACTCCATTCGAACAACCCATCATGCCAAACTCCACGCTTTGCGTTCCCTTTATTGGAACCCTCTTCTTCTTTAACTTCTAAAGGAACCCCCTAATACTATGGATGCTCGGCCTATGGCTCACCCACTATCCTAGCGCAACATTCTTGAAGACTAATGGATGAAATTTCTATTCAAGACCCGTGTTTCGAACATGGTCAATGGTCGGCCCTCC
Organism: Viscum album; assembly: GCA_963277665.1. Classification (NCBI taxonomy): domain Eukaryota; kingdom Viridiplantae; phylum Streptophyta; class Magnoliopsida; order Santalales; family Viscaceae; genus Viscum; species Viscum album. Next base: position 1,984,283,092 of record OY728138.1, on the reverse strand, counting down.
TTTGTTATACCCATTCCAAGATAACGCAATAAGAATATTGTGTTTCGAACACAGTCAATAGTTATTCTTCATTATCATGCCATCCCTCCAGTTTTCTAAATTCTTGGTATTGTGATACAAACCTTCCACTCCCCTATGTTTGGATTAATTTCAAATGCCTTTGGCATTATCCTGCTTGTGCACTAGAGCACATTGGGAAGAAGACACATTGATTTTTCTGAGGTCCTCATCTTCCAATCAGGCCTATCCCTTTTCTTCTCGGAAATCTGGATTGGTTGTTCAAAGCTCGGATGCCTGAAACTTGGTTAGCACTCCCACATTCATACGAAGTAATAGTGCGAGCATCCTTTGTTTCTAATATAGGGAACGTCCCACATGAGCGTAGGAATGGATCACTATTTATTTTTGGATTATGGTCAATGTGCATTAAAATTAAAAATAAAATAGCCTGTTCATGCATACAATTCAAGGCTAGAAGTAATAAAGAAGGATATGTTTAGGTAGGTCAGCCTAAACTGGGCCCTTAAGGATCCACATTTTGGATGGACTATTCCAATGCTGTCACCTTCCAACTTGTGGCCTCCAGTATCGCTTCCCATCCCCTGAGATCCTTCTCTTTGATAGCAGTTGTGGGGCATAATTCATTACCCCTGGCCTGTGCTCATGATTTCTAAATTTAGAGATCAATAATTTGGGGATTTTCTTGCTCTATCTACTCCTGAGCATCCACGATATGGGCCTTCAATCGCTCAATGGGCTCATATTGGTTTGCAATGAATTCCTCCCTATCTTTCGCTTGTTCCTCAAGGCATTGGACCTCTAGATCAGCCTCTAGAAAGGTCTGAGTATTCTTTGAATCCTACCACTGCGCAGGCAACATCAAAACATGGGTTATCCCACTGTATCCTCTACACCATGTAATAATGGATCATTATGTGATAATTGTGATCATCTACCCCTCCATCATAGAGAAAGCATAGTCAGGTGCGGAGTGACCCCATCTGTCTTAGCCATTCTGCATGTAGCTAGCTGAGAAAGCATATGATGCACTTCCACACCTTTTGTTGTGTCATATGGCCCTCCTCAGCTGCATCCGAGTAGGAATCGTCGTTTTAATCAGGCTTCATGAGCCAATATTTGGGGAAAGTGTCAAGGATTTTAGCGATAGGTTATTCATTGAGAACTCCCTCATCGTCAGGTATTTCACTCTCAACGGGCTGGAGCTCCACCCCGACAGCATTACCACCCATCATTGTAATATTCTGTTTGTCGAGTACCGGGACAGGGACACCTAGAATGGTTGCTTCTATAAAGGTTGATGAAGCCACTGGTATGACTCCAGTAGATGTCCCAGACTCTATGGTTTGTCGTGCCTCCAACCGTGTGATCACTACATTAAGAATCAGTATCTTGATTAACTGAATTCCCTAGCAAAGAGGAGAACCAAAGAAAAAGGACTTTCATGAGCCAATTGTGGTAGTGTCCAATGCTTGTGTCATGGTGGGGGATGCTGCCACAGGGGAGCCTTTTGTGCTTGTCAACACAATCACCGACATCAACTACTCTTTAATAATGGGAGAGTGGGGGACTCTTCTTCAGGCTCATTGTCACCTACTCCATCCCTAATCGTCACCCCACTATGCTCGGTCCCGAGGAAAGGCTCCTGAGAAAGCTCCCCGACCAGCATAGGCACACCTTCATCCCTTGTGGGGAAGGCTTCCTGGGAACCCTCTCCCATGTGTTCCTAAACTGGATGGAATTTGGTTGACGAATCAAGATTGTGAAAAGATAAAGGCCAGTGGAGATAAGGATTAAACTTACCTTGAGCTACTCTGTCATTTCTGTGTCGGAAGCTATGACTTTGACTCTCACCCCGGAGCTCCTCTAGTGAGAGGGAGCATCTGAAGGCCCCTCACCACCAAGACCTTCAATTTGGTCCTCCTCCTCTTCTTTACCTCCATCATATTCATCATATTCATCTTCCTTTTTATCTTCTTCTTCTTATTCTTCTCCCTCTTCCTCTATACTTTCATCCTTGAATGGAATCTTTTCTGGGTCATGTTCTTGGCCACACATTTCTTTCACCAGGAGATGTTGTTATTTATACCACCCCCACTGGCATGAGAACATATCCATGGCTGTTAGGTATGAATGCCAATGATTAAAGCTTACCCTATCCCTCTTCTGGATGCATCATATGTCTGGAAGATCTTTCCTGGTGCATACCAACTGCAACCAAAATTATTCAGTAGACATAGACTACTGCAATGTTTTCCAGGAAGACCACAGAGAGGGGAAGATAGCATTGGTGGATGGATTCAGGAGGTACCTGAGTTTATTTCCCATATATTCCCTGGCTGGATCACGAGGCCCCATGTGGGACCACCTTTCCCTAGTAGAGGGAGGCACAGTACTGGCTTGTGCTGCTCCTGCTGATGAAGTGTCGGTATGTGCCATGCGAGCCTCCTAGCCCATTCTTTTCTTAACCTATCTCATGAAACCTATTCTACCTCCTAGATCTTCGAGCTCTGCACTGGCTACCTTGATTTGCTGGATGCACTTCCAAAGAATCCTCTCGAGGTATGTTTTTGTCCGGTGCTCGGCATACTCTGTTGAAAGGCGTGTACTAATGTCAGTGGGGGGAATATTGAAGAAATATCCCAAGACAGTTATCATGAACATAATCCATAGTTGGAAGAGAATACAAGGATTTATTTCTTCCAGAACTTCTATATATTCTTTATTCGACATCAGTTGCATGCACCCAAACTGCCAGGAAAACATGGTCAGCACATACGGTTCACAAAATATTTTATCGTCAATTCGGGCCACTAGTATGCCACTCCAGATACTCTACAGGTACTCCCTCTACAGTAATGGCCCTCACCCATCATCTACTATCTGACCGACTGGCGTTCATAATGGGAAAAAGTCAAAGTCGGTGTGGCTGCCGATCTTGAGCTTGATCCCCTCATCTCTTAGCATTTGGGGGAGAATTCTGGCAATGTTCAAGAGAGATGGCCACATACCATTACCAGGGGAGAATGGCAGTCGGGAAGTCATACATACCATAGTGGATCATGAACCAGCCATAAATAATTTTGAATGGTCTGCATATCCTCTTGGGCATACTTCCCCTCGAGATACGCCCCAGAATGTTGTACATCCTGGCCAACACCGACACTACCTGGTTGACCTTGTTCGTCGCCGCCGTGATCCCGACCATCACTAGATTCTCTGGGTGGACCCACATCCTTGTGTACCTCACTAGAAACAACCACCCACTCAAGAACGTGGCATGAAACCCGACAGATCTCACATTCAGATCTTGGCCTCCATTAAAGAAAAGGCCCCACGGCCGTTACTCTCATATCTCTAGAACCCTCTAGTATGATCCTACTTTCCCTCTCTGAGATGTGTTCGATCATTGTTTCCCTCAGCATGGATTCTTCACAGCCATGTCTTGTATCATGAAAAGGCTAAACCACCCCAAATAGGGTATGTCCTTTAGGATATTTTTATTTTTAGCTCCTCCTTAGCTAGCTCCAGCTGGTGCCATGACAGTATTGGTGTCTGTGTCCTATCCCCCCAGACATTCTTCATTGGGGGGAACTCTTCATATTGGTACCCCTCCAACAGGATTCCCCCGATATAGTGGACATCCCACAGACTGATTACCACCTCCACATAGTGGAGGTGAAAGTTGTTGTTATTAGGTGACCAATGAATGAATAGCTCTGCTACCAAGTCTTGATGTTGGTTGAAACGAAATTGGGACGTCCAAACGGCCTCAAAAAGCCTGCTGGCTACATCTCCGACCCATATTCCTCACATGTCTGACGTACCCAGTACACCCATGCCCATTCATTGGTGATGTATCCCTTGGATCTAAAATCCCATTCCTACCAACCCTTCAGCTCTCAGTAATACAACTTATGAAAGTACTGGCACAAATAGTGGGAGATTCCTCATGAACTAGATCACTTCCTATGACCATCCTGGTCTTCAGTTTTAGGACATAGATGGTAGTGTTCTGCATTTACCTAGCCGGATGGTCGTTGTTTGAAATATGGAATTGTGGAAAACTATACTCACGCGTCACCCACGACCATGGTGTGTCCGTCTCAAAACTGGGCATTAGGAGATCTTCCAGAAGGCCAAAAATCCATACCGGCAGGCTATCGTTCGAAACATAATCTTTTTAAGCTTGCATAACCATGTGGAAAAGCATCTGCTTATCAGACACAACCCTCCTCATATGATAAATATGATGGTTTGTGATCATATGAGTCCTTCTCGCAGCAGTGGCGGCCTCCCTCTCGACATTAGTCTGTTGAGTGGCCATTTTAGAAATCCTATGGGGTTGGCACGAAATAATTAAGTTAGGGGTGCAAAAAAAACAAGTGGTGCACAAAAATGATGATCTGCAAGAAAAATGTTGAACAACACGCAAAACTCAGGGTCGGCCGTGGAAACTTATGCCCCGATCGAGACCGTTTTCGCGCACGAGATCCATGTGAATGTCATGCGATAAAATTCAAATTAAGGGGCCAATTGGGGGGAGGGTCTTGGCCCATTTCTAGGTTTGAACTCACATTCTATGTGCATGAAACACATTTTCATGCTCAAAATACGCTTTTGCATGCACCAAATGACGGCTTCTCTATTTTTTGGTGTGCCCTCATAATCCGACCATCAGGTTCCCCTTCAGCATTGATTCTGAGTGTGGGCATTTTTTGATGCCAAAATTTATAGAAGGCTAGAATCGGGAGGATAACGAGAAAATGAAGGAAATCGAGAGGGGGAGAGAAGATTCCAAGACCCGGGAGACAACTGTGCAGAAGATTCAGAGGGTGCGCGCAAGTGGCCCCTGGAGCGCAAACTCTTGCATGCCCAATACAATGTCAAGGGAGAGCTTTTGCACAGCTCCCGTTTGCACGACCCATGTGACATCAAGTGTGCGGTTTGTGCATAGCACCCTTTTGTGTGAAACACCCATTTGCGCGCTGAATGCACAGTCAAGGGTGAGCTTCCGCGCAGTGCCCCGCTTGCGCGCACTATGCGCCATCGAGCGGGCATTTGCATGTAGCGCCCCTTTACAAGACCTATCCGATGTCCACCATGTATTTTCACACTGCGTCCCTTTTCCCACCACCCCCAAGGAATTTGAATTTAAAATGAAACGTACCCCCCCCCCCACCCTTCGGGGATGGGGACAGAAGATGAAACGTCGCTCGGCTGCACGAAAACTGCCTCTTCAAAGATCGTGCGAAAAACACCATGGCCTTCAAGTATTGGATTTTACGTGATGAGTCCCCCAAGGGTCCTTCTTTAGGTGGGCCCTCTTTGGAATGTTATTCGTTAATTACCTTTCTCCCAAATCCATTTTTGCGCAAGAGACCCCATTTCCGTGCAAGTTTCCTCTGCATCAGACCTCTCTTGCGTGCATCCCCTTCCTTATTCCATGCAACCCATCCATCTTTCGTGAAACCCTACCATCATACACACATACCTACTCTCATGAGTGCAACCCTTCCATCTTGCATGAAACCCTTCCAACTTTTGTGCAACCTGACCATCTTGTGCACATCCCAACTCTCTTGCATGTAACCCTTCCATCTTGCTCGCAGACCTTCCATCTTGTGCCTAGATTCTTCACTTGTGTGCACTCCCTGTGTTTTCCTTCCCTCAAGGCACCATGTCAAAGCCCCTCTTATGCGCACTACACCTATGTCACATGCTCTCTTTCTGTGCATCTCTTCCAGTTTTCACGAAGTGATTTCAAGGTCCCTAGGACGGTGCTTCCAATGGCGTTGCTTCACCTCATGCTTCTTCGCATAGGCATGATAATGGATATTGCTTCTTCTCATAGCCATGATAATTTGGAAACCTCAAAGGATTACTCCATAACATCCTCTCTCCATGGCATTTCAGATTCCTTCCCTTCCCAAAGGGGTGGGAGGTATCAGTTATGTAAGTCCTAGGGGTGCAGAGTGAACCCATGTTATCTGAGCAGAAGGGAGTTAAACTGAAAAGTGCCATCATCCTCAGCACATGATGTTAAACTGTTACCTCACCCTATGCATAGTACGTGGGGTTTACCACCTTGAACATTATGCACACCCACTGGTCTCCACGGGAGTGAAATAATTACTCACATGGAATGAGATCCTCGTTATTAGAGCAGCGTCTGTCCGCGGGGAAAGGGCAACCGCCTTGGTGTAAGACCCTAGCCTTTCTTGTGGGTGGAAATGTCCCTGATCCTCCTATATTCTTCTTGGCCAATGACTGGAGAGGGGGATGGGCACTGGAACCCACCTTTCATAAGTTCTGAATCCCTCCCCCTTTGGGCTTTGTCGCCACTTGGGCCTCTACCATAGAATATGTCCCAGTGCCCATCACCGTAGGCTTCTAACCAGGAATAAGCCCCTGTTTCCTCCCTAGGCTTCTAACCACTTGTAATTCCTTGTTTCCTCTTTTGGATACTAAATACATGTAAAACCCACTCCACTTCCCACGGACACACCTTTTGCAACATGATCGTCAGGTCTCTCCTGCCTCCTGTTTCTCACACCGAGCATGACTCACATGGGAATAGAGTGAGAATCAACCCTAACATCCTCTATGGGATACCTATAGTGTAAGCCCTAAACACCCCACCTAAACTACCGGGACATTTATTCTTGTGAAGGAAAGGTATGTTGGAAGTCTCTCTGAGGTTCAAGCCCACAATCCATTTGTTGCGACCCCCTTCACATCTGTTCCCACTCTACCTGAACTATGTGAACGTTGATCTCTAGCAAGACAAGGTATGTAGGAAGCCTCCCGAAGGTTTAATACCACAATCTATTGGTTATGACCCCCTTCATGTTGGTTCCCACTCTACCTGAACTACATGGAAATTGATCCTTACCAAGGTAAGGTATGTAGGAAGCCTTTCTGAGGTGCAATCCCACCATCCATTGGTCTTGTCCATCTTCATGTCAGTTCACCACACTCACTTTAACTATGTGGACTTTGATCCTTGCCAAGGCAAGGTGAGTAGGAAGCCTCCCTGAGGTTCAATCCCATCACCCATTGGTCCCAACCACTTCACAATAGTCCACCTCGATCTTGTATGACGTTAAACAATACGCTCCCTTTTCATCTTGCGTGATGTTAAAATGTACATGTTCTAACTATATGTGCATTGATCCTTGTCCTCTAGACAAGGTACGTAGGAAGCCTCCCTGAGCCGCAACCCCATCTAGTGGTAAGCCATTGCATCCTCATCCAGTGGTAAACAGTTGCAACCCCCATTCAGTGGTAAGCTGTTGCGACCCCCATCCAACGGTAAGCCATTGCAACCCCATCTAGCGGTAATCCATTGTTATCCCCATTGAGCGGTAAGCCATTGCGTCCCCCATAGAGTGGTAAGACATTGAGACGTTCACCTAGTGGTAAGTCGTTGTTATCCCCATTCGGCGGTAAGCCGTTGAAGTCCCCAATCGATGGTAAGTTGTCTTCAGATGAACTGCATTGACTTTGATTCCCTATCATGGGGATACATAGGAAGAATTCATGAGGTTCAATACCATCACTCATTTCTTATCCTAATCTATCCCTCATGACCATGGGTTTCGGATAGGTCATGGCCTTACCTAGAGGTTTTATCTCCTCCAGATCCCATCCATGCGTCCATTCTCACCGGTCACCTCCTCAGGTGTCCCACCATCCTGAACTATGTGGACATTGATTCTCTTTGACGAGGATACGTAGGAGGTCTCTTTGAGGATAAATCCTAACATCATTGTCACCCTATAGTCGACTACATCTCATTCTCCATCCACTCCACTTAACCATCTATTATCCATCATAATTCTAACCCGGGCAGCCACATCCCAATGGGATCATGCCACCTCAGTCCTCATTCCCTTTAATAATAATCAGGGAGCTAACCACACATTAACCCCAATATCAGTGTTCCCTCAAGGGTTTTCACACATCCGATCCACTCTAGTTAGTGTCCCAATCAGTACGATCTCTCTCTTCTAGACATTAAACCCGTGGCATACCCTTTGTTAAACATAGGAAGCTATGGAAAGCCTCAGATAAATGCATATGGCATATTATTCCCCGCATTTGACGTGGGATGCCTCAGGCTTCCACGCCCTCTAAAATCCCCATAATATGGGGAAGAAACCCAGACACACTAGTGTTTCAGTGTCCAAACACGCTAGTGATGTCCAACATGACAACTCCCCTGACCGAAGGTTACTGGCCTAACTGGACCCCTTGGAATTTCATGAAGGAAGTAGTGTAATTAACCTGTGTCCCTGAAGAAATGGAACTGGGAAGAGTTTCATGAAAAAATTCTTAGTCTATAAGGGAGACACGGACTAGGTGACGAGTTCCAAGGAGGAATCCATGGAAGGGGGAACTGAAATCACATTATCCTGTTTTGACCAAGGAGCAAATTTCCCTGAACCAGGAATGGATGACGCCCGCCTTTGGAAAGCGACAATGTGGGGAAACAGTTGTGTATCCTCCACAGATGGATGCGCATTCCCCAATGAAAGTTCCATAAACAATATGATTCAATAAAGATGGAGTATTATGGTAATTATCCATATATTAATTCCATTGGAAAAAAACTCTATGACACTATTATGGAGGAATTATGGAGGAATCAATTTAAACAGAATTAAATAATTAGAAATGAGATTAGGAAATAAATGGTAATTTTTTCAACATCACTAATGGAATTGGAAGCTCAGAAATACTCTCAAGAATTAGTGGAATCAAATATTTTTTTTAAAAAAATTTAATTGATGAGCCTTTTGAAGAAGAAATAATGATGGAAATAGTCTCGAACATATCTCTACAATTTCCATATGAGGTTATAAAAGTCAAAAATCTATCTGATGAAAATATGGGATATAAACCTAATATATATAAATTTTAATCATATTTTTTGAAGTTGAAATGTGATGTAATTATACTATATTTTATTATAAAACCTATATCCTTCTACCTGTCAATACATATAAGAATATACTATTCATGTGGTGGAGTTTGAATAGAAGATAGAAAAAATTGACCAGATGTTTCAAACATTGAGCTCCCAACTCAATGAGGTACTGAGAAAAGAAGAATAAATTGAAGATGTAACTAATCATGGAGATAAAGTTTCCTTAAACTCGTTTATTTATAATTTTCATGAAAATGAATTATGGATTAACTAAAAATGTGTTTGATTTTTATATTTATCCAACACATGGATTTCTCTTAAGGATGAAGAAGATAATTATACTCTTTCTGAGAATGAGTTACCAACATACATTTCGAAAGAGATCATATTCCAAGATTACCTATTTCAAGAGGAATTTTATTAATATATTCATTTTAATTTAATATTTTTATATCATTTCATTTACATATAATTTTATGTAATATATAATATATCTTCATAGTAGAAGGATATGTATATTCAATATAAAAGGTACGTGAAAGAATATATGGCCTATAAAAATGATGAAGTTCTATTCATTCACATTCCATATACTTATGAGTACTTAGTTATTGTATATAATTCATATCATATTGTTTTCTAACATAAATAGTAAAATTTGAAAAAAAATGTGTGGTTGAGTTATTCACTAGGATCATAATAATTAATTAGTTCATTTTAAAATAATATTAGTAATTAATTATCCATATGTCATTGTATTTTATATTATTTTCATATTCAATGTCAAAAAGATAAAAATGAATAAAAACCTAAAAATTAATGAAAATAAAATAGGGATTTAGGATGAATTCATTACAATAATGTGACAATTTTATTACAATTCGAGCATCTCCCTGGGATAAAATGTTCAAGGTGGTCCAAATTAATTGATACCAAGTGCATCGGCCCGTACAATATTATTACATAATGAAGGAAGATAACCCAAGAAAGAGTATAAAGGGCATTGATCCATGTTGTTCACCAATAATTCTAGGACATCCACCACTTTATTCCATTCAATCCAAGTGTAGAAAATTCCCACCCATGGATGAAGAAGGATTTTTCATTTTTGAGTGAGTTAAATAATAGACCATGGAATTTGTATCCTCTCCTACAAACACCCCGTCCAACAACATCGATTCAGTCTCCACCAAATCTAGTATGATGTTATTCTCATGAAGAAGCACGATTACCTTACATGTTTCCAAGGCCTCCACTATGTGGGAGTCCCCATCCCAATGTCACTGAAACAATAGTGAATAAATTCCCCTTTGGGGTCCCTAACCCCCCCCCCCCCCCACCCGCCTAACACACGATATACTAGATCCATCCACATATAACATTAGGCCACTGGATGGTGGGTTCCACCATACCCATTAACCTACTTGATTGAGTTCTGGGGGATATACCGATAATTCAGAATGGCCATGAACATCCTCAATTATGAAAATCCATCCTAGTGTCTGACAAGTGGGATCAGGTCCGTGACTGTTATTTTAACCTCCATCTCTAGTCCTGGAAATGATGTACTAATTCTAGTGTGTTAAAAATGGTTTCCCAATCCCCATATAGTCCAACATCCCACCTCTATAATGAGAAACATCACCTACCGCTCCTTCACCCAGTACTCTAACCACAAAAACCAAGTATCTATGATGACTCCATAGATCATCCATGGTTCCTTAGCTAGATGATGTCACCCAATGTATCCCTGACAGTCTCATCCCACTCACTTGTAAATAATAGGTTCCCCACTCATTCTTATTGGTAGTTCTTGAAGCACAATAATTTCGATGCCATCAAATGCCTCTTTTTCGATCCAACTCATCTTTGGGTAGGTCCATATTATGAATGCTCCATACCAAAAATTTGAACTTGTTGTGAATGTAATTTCCCCAAAGGGAATCATTCCAATCATCATTCATGCCCACTACTAGAGTCACAGATAGATAATCCTTTGCTGAGAACGTTCTTGAAGTCGAACCAGTAAAGATGAGTCTTTCTGGATCATCATTAATGTTGATACCACCAAGGATATCCCACTAATTTTTTTTGTAATGGAAATAATGATGTTATCAAATCTATTTACCATAGAAAAAGTAATATTAGGGGTTTGGAAGTAAGGGAAGATGATCACTACCCCCACCCATTGTCATTCCAGAAGCTGATCTTTCCACATCCCACAATCTACGTGGAATGATACCTCTACACCAGTATGTGTCTATAAATCCTAAAACAAAGGTGGAAAACCTCCCATGAGCATGGTTCCCTTGGGATCCAAATATTTTATCCATTAATATATCCATGAGATTTTTCCACCCTATGAATTCCAATGCGAGTTTAGTAGGTATTCTCGACATCCCTTCCTTAACAAACCTAAGCATGATACACACATTTCCTACCTTCCTAGACAACATTTCCAAAGATACCCAATGATACATTCCTTATGTGTGAAAGTATCAAGTAATGATTATCAATACCCTTTAAATGTTCTTCAAGACTGTCTATGGTAGGTTGATGACTAAAAATACCTGCATGGGTATGTAAGAAAGGTCACAATTGACCAAAGTGATCCACCCCTTAAAAGAATGAAATCGGTTCTTTCATGGTTCCAAATACATTAAACGTTCGATTAAAACTCATGAATAATTTTTTTTAAAATTCAACCATTTATTATTCAAATCATATAAAAATCCATTGGATAGTTTTTTGATCCACATTATTCATCTCTCTTGCCTATATAAATATATCTCAACAACATTTCAAAAGAGTTAACCATTGAGATATCCATTTTGAGTAGATAGTAATGTGTAATGGTACAGTAATAATATTATATAATTTTCTAATACTATGTTATTATATTCCTATTATCATTGGTATATATTATTCTCTATTATAATCATTCTCAAATCCATGAAAATAAGGAACTGATGCTATTATTTTTCATGGGTGAGTGAATATTTTTTCGTTATTCTAGAATTATTCTATTAGTTATATTCTGAATATAGTAATAGTGGTTAAGTCAAATTCAATAAGTGGTCACTTTTTCAAGTATTTTGTTCTTATTATCATTGAAATATATTCATCCACTTCAACAACACAATTCTATGTATATTGTAGCATTATTATAGTGATGATATTTGAGATATTTTCGTGCGTGTGGAGGTTTAGTGTGGGGCCATAATAATGTAAATGATAGAATAATATGTGGTGGCGTTTATCTCATTATTGAATAAAATTTAAGAATTTAAACATTCAAAATAAATATGATATAATTGATGTTAACTCCTTATATTGATATATTTTTTTTATCATTAACGTCTTTATGTATTCCATTTTTTCATTTTTATTTATATATTTATATATCACATGCATTATTAGAAAACATATTGTATTAGAATATAATTTCATATAATATTACTTATCTTGTAAATATTTAAAATAAAAATTCAAAATTGATGACTCCATTCCATGAAAAAACAGATCTTGGTTGTGAACTAAAAAAAATTATTAGGTAAATAAAAATTTATTGAATGGAGATTGCTGATAATTCCATCTTAAAAATAAGTATTTGGAATGAGGGTTCACTGATGGAAATCTATTATCTATAATTAAGTCCATTCCCTTTTGAAAACTCATATAATTGGGAATCATTGTTAAATTCTAAGATAGGACATAGGATTTTCTTTCTCTTCCATAACATGTGATGGAAACTACGGTTGAGAAAATCCTCCCCATGATACCTTCTAACATAACTATGGGAATCATCCCAAGATAAATCACAGCAACAGACCTCCCCAAATTAATATATTCATAAACTCAAGGAGTTTTACCTTGAAACTCGACTATGATGGAACTCTTTGAAATATGATTACCAAAAAAAGTTAGGTTCCACCCTTTAACACCATAAATATATATATATATATATCCATTGAAATGAAATCATGTATCTGATAGATTATTGTATAGGCATCCTCAAGTCTAAATGAACCTTTGATACATTATACCTTGGTAACCAGCCCATTGGAATTGAGGTTATTAATATAAATAACCACATTATGAAATATATATATATATATTATTTCATAAATTCAAAATTATTGATTAATTTCTATTAAATACAAGGTAATGTTTTTATGAAATTATGTTATTAATAATAATAATAATTTTTTCATGGAAATATATGTTTATACTTCTTAAAAATTATTATATAAAAAAGTACACTAATAACTATTAGGAATTTTTTCAATGGAATTTATTTTATATTTCAGAACAAACATCCGAAAATGGTTATATAAAGGTTAGGATTGGAGAAAAAATGGTTTTTACGTAAAAGTGTTTCTTTTTATAACATTTTTTATCTACAAAATATTTTTTAAACATAATAAATTAGTAAAATATTTATTTATTTATCGTTATAAAAACTATTATCGATAAATTTTTAAATAAAATATTTTAACACTAATTCAATTGTTTTTTCTATACAATTAGTGAATGTGAATTCATGTTTTTGCTTAAAAATTCATTTTTTTGAAAACATGCTCTCATTGTGTTTCACTATATTATTTTAAATTAAATTAGTAAAATATATAGAAATGAAATTTTATAAAATAAATTCTATAATTGGAATTGGCATGTAAAATTTTTTTAAATGAGTTTCCTTTCATTGTTTTCATTAACAATGGTAAAAACATTAAAAAATAACTGTGGTTATCATTAAAAAGGGTTTACCTTGGGATAATAAAAATTATTAGGTAAATATTTCTATATAAATATTTATAGTATTTATTTTCTGGAGATGTTTAAACACATTCTTCTCATTCAATTGAACATTTCACCATGTTGAATCATTATATTTTAGACATACAATAATTATATTTAAATATTTTATCTAATTCCATGTGTATCCTCTCCATTGATTATAAAATTAAACCTACTCCAAAAACATTTTAACAATGTTTTATCCAAATATATTTCCAAGAACAACCCCAACACTATTCTAGATTCCATAAATTCAAAATATTGTCCCCAGTTTTCTCGTAAAACCATTATGTTAATGCTTAAGGTTTTAGACAATGGAGGTCTCTCAAAAAATTTGTATATATCTTATCTGGAATATTCCAAAATTATTTCTTCTTCCCCCTTATGTAAAACTATTATATATATCATAAAATTATAATTCTGGTATCATTAATATATTTATATTTCATTATATTGATGGAATAACCGTTTTCACATCATTTCCATGGAATGGGAAATGAAAGTGTCACCCATATACATTTGGACAACCAACTCCACATTGTGATATGATCTATTATCAATCTCTATAATTCATGGTGGGTTATTATGATCAATTTTTTTATATATGATATTTATGAAAATATTATGATACTTGGAATGAAAAAAATAGTTATCTTTCATTCGTTCCTTTAAAAAAAATGAAAATAATGTTTATCCATATGTATGGACTACCGTCTCAATTTAAAAAGGAAATATTAATAAATTGAATTTAAAATGATATATATGGACTATATATGGTATTATATGAATTATTGTCGACCTGTTATATAATTATCACAAATTCATATTTATTCCATAATAGGTTAGAGTTATTTCAATGGTTGATGGACTTGAGTGAAGGGTTTTATGTAACCATCTAATTTCTACCAGGATTATTTATGTTTAAATTTAATATTATGAAATATTATGATATATCTCAAATAAATAACATAAATAATCCTCTATGGTCACACCCAGCTATTATTTTTTCCTTCTTCCTAGCTCGAGTTGGTGTTCAGGTGAGCCCGTGTTTTAATTTTTGAGTTTCAATTAGAAAAAAGTGTTTTCTGGGGATGGCGGCATCGGGCACATAGGAAGTTCACGTTTGGAAGACAGTGTAGTTATGCCCTGGTCAATGTGTGTCCTTCCCATTATTTAGGATGAATTAAAAGGTTACATTAATAGTGAAATGAAGTTAAAATGAGTGTTAAAATAAATTGATCGAGCATTTTAGGCATATTATTATTATTTTTATTGTTGTTGTGGATAATAGTATTATTATTAAATTTGATTTGTTATTAATATTATTTATATTGTTAACAAAATTATAACTTTAAAAAAATGAAATAATGGTCATTATTGTTATTATCAAATGTGTCCTTAATATTATCATAATTATTAAAAACATTAATAGCATAATTGTTATTATGAATGAACCATGTTTAATAAATAACTTTGACATTATGTTGTTGTTGTTATTATTGTTATTATTATTAGACACATTATGGTAGATTATTATTATTGTTATTATAAATATTACAATTAAAATTAATTCTTATTAAAAATATTATTATGGATATCACTATTATTAATTTTGTTGTTATTATTATTATAGTTATTACTATTATTATTATAAATAGGTAGCGGGTTAATTTTTTTTCATTTATTAAGGGTTTCCCCTAGAATCTTCTTCACTCTCTTAGTCATTGTGGCATGACCACAACACCCCCTACACTGTTTAAGTGAAACAAACTTGGTGCATAGAAATCCTTCGGTGCCAACCTCACCTCAGGATTCCCTGCTCACCAGCGCTACACCTTTAAGACATGCATAAATAATATATATGAACCATGGTTACCATGTTCAGCAAGAAGCACACCCCCTTGCACCTCCACCTAGCCCGCGACCTCCCCTCCCTCCTCTGGCCATCCAGCTTCAGCAACCCCCTTGTGCGCTCCTCCCTACTTACCATCTCCAGCTAGCCCCTAGTGCGCAACCCAATTGCGCACCATCCCTCTGCAGACTTCCTCCCATCTTAGGCATCCCTTTTTTCCTCCTCTTCCCCCCTTTTTGGTAAGAGTTCATTATTTTAGGGATCCCATGATGAGTTTAATATATTTTGGCCAAACCCTAATTTTTGGGATTTCATTCAATGAAATCCAAAAAATTTAGTATTAATCTTGATGGTTTGGGTGGGCTTTAGCTTCCCTCGGGAGCGATTGAGGTGCAGTTTTTTATTTCGTTGCGATTTAGATAATTCTTTCAACAATTGAGGTATGTTCTCCCTTTCATATAAATTTTTTATTTTTGATTAAACTATTTCATGTTTTTTTTCACCATACATGTTATTTAATTAGCGACTTTCAGTGTTTACCTAAAATTTTTATGTTAAATTATTTGGAAAGGAGTTTTCCATGTGAAAATTTGGTATATTTTGTATGCACAGATTGTTGTGTCTCTTAAAATAATTTATAAATTATTAAAATAATTTATCAAATTATGAATATGTTCTGAATCAAAATTTTAGATAATCATGATATGATATTGAAATTAAATAGAGGGTTTTGTGCGTGGGTTTTATGTAAAAGCCTTAGGGTGTTTCTTGAAAATGTTTTATAAATTTTTTTAATTGTTTACTAAATTATAAAAAAGTGAGATTTTTTTTTGAGATTTGTTTTTAGGTGCACATGATTTTAAAAATGGATTTTATTGTGCTGTATATTTTTGTTAAGTTTTGTATGTGGTCAGTTTTGTTAAATAGACCAGTTAACTCATTTAAGTGGTTAATGATTTTTAAAAGTGTATATTTAATTTCTCATTATAAATGCATTGCGATGTTCATAATGGATATTGGAGATTTCAAAATGGACTTTATCACATTAAATTTTTGATGGTATGACCCTTTGGATTTTTTAAATGTGTTTTGGACTTGATAAATATTTTGGATTTACAAATGTGATTTACATGTGTGGTTGTTTATAACTTTTTTTTGTAAAAATCTCATAAGCCTCACGTGGCTCCTTGAAATGGTTATTTGGAAGAACCTTCTTATGATGGTCACTTATCTTGTTGGTTGATCCGAACATGGGATGATCTTTGAGATGAGACCTCCCTGGTGTAATAATTATCTTTTTTAGGTGAGTTACTACACATGAGGAGGTCGGCGTGGTGTCATTTGTGTGTGTTAGATGTGATAGTGTATATATGGATTGTTTCTTGATACCGTTTGGCACACCCCATTGTGAACTCATCATGGGATCCTATCATAGATTTGAGAACTATTTGAACTATTTCTGCACTAGTTTAGATTACAAACTATTTAGTGGACAATAACATTGGGATATTTTGTTATTATTGTTATGTAATTTGGCCCCTTGACTAGGCCATGTAAGGTGATGGTCAGGTGTTATGGAATTATGATTTCATCAAGTATTGAATTCCTTCAGGATGATTTAGATGATAATACGATCTAGTCCTCCTCTGAGTTCCTTGGATTTCCCATGTTCCTCTGATATTATTATGGATAGTTCCATTTCCCTTATTTTTTAGGATCAAATTTATGGGTCTTGGTTTTTTTATTTACTTGGAATATTGTAAATGAATGTTTTGATGAAATCGATTTCGGGGTAGATGTCGTAATTTAGAAATTATTCTTCCCTTTTTTACTTTTATGAAAAATGATCACTCTCTATTTTGTATCCCCTACATACTCTGATGTTCCTTTTTATAAATTCAGGAGGGAAATTGATTATCATTGTTTGTTTTAAAATGAAATGTGTTGAAAACCTATGTTTATAATTTATAGTTTAAAATTGAAATTGGTGATTCATTTAATATTGTTTATATGATACCGTTTGACATTATTTTACAAATTTTGAATGGAGTGTTTTATTTTTAACATATATGTATTAATCATGTTTTTGCATCAAAATGATTTTTTTTATCAAATTCCTCCTAAATATTCTATGATTGATTTGAATGAATATATTATCCCTAATATCATTGAAATATATTATTTTTAAATGTTATTTTCCATGTCGAAATAATATTTTCCCAAATAATTATTTCAATGATTTTTAATAGCATTTATATTCATAAAAAAATATCCATTGATGTTATTTATAATCTAATTGGGCTATATTAAAATTATAAAATCCTTTTTCATTTGATGGGTTTTCATTGTTTAAATGTGATTTTTTTGGAACCTGTTTATTTTCCAAGGCTAAAATACTGGTTTTTATTTTTTTCAAAAATGATGACATACAAATGATTTTGATCATTCTATCATACATTGATATATGCATAGATTATTTATGGGTTCTAATAAAAAAGATAAGGATGGTTGGTTCTTGTAAAAACCATGTATGTGTGGTTCTGTTACAAACCAAGGATAAGAGGTTCCGTTTTAATCATATGCAATTTTAAGTCCATTAATTCTATTATTAATTTACCATTAAAATATATTATGTCACTATACACTTATTTTACTTATTACATTCAGTTGTCAATGATCATGTTTACCCTTACTAGGTGATTCATCTCACCCTTCTTATGTTTTCAATTTCCACGGGTTTTGATTATTGATGTTAAATGAATAATTAATAGATTTTTTTTATTTGATGAATTTTATGGGGTATTATGAATATTTAATGTAAAATGTGAAAAAGAAGGAATAGATAGAAAATTCTCACAAGAAATCATGGGTATTGTTTTGTACATGTTTATCCTAATTCATTAAAAATATATAAATAAAATGTTCCATTGGTATGTTAGTGATTTGAAATTTCTGTTTAAGTTATAATGTTATGGATAAATACAATTTGGTCATGATTATCATTATAAAATTAAAAAAATTTAAATATTTTAATTGTAACACCTGATTCATGTGTGAGGGTTCAAGGCTATTATAATGACACTATAACCCATAATACCATGTCCTTGTCCCCAAATTCGATGGTATAGTGTATAGAGGGAGTCACAGTGATTGAGGATAAATTTTTCTTAATACACCTTAATATCTATAACCAACTATCTAAAATTGAAGAGTATTATATTTTATTGTATAAATTGGAGAGACATTGTGAGAAAATGTAACACACACTGCACATCATACAGATCCATCAAAATCAAGACACTCAAGAATTTAATAATTAGGTCCACCTCTACTACTATATTTAAATATAATTAATTATATCTCTATCAAGACTTATTATATAGTGTATGTATCATAAAAATAATGAGATGATGTGGGTAGTCCATTCGCAATTCATAAATTCAACCTTAATGCAGCATAATCTTGGATTATGATGGAACTATTGTGTATCACACCTACATGAAATATAAGGTTTAAAAAAAAATATGTTTGATAGATTCATATAATACAACAAGGGTTTTCTCATATTCTCGTAAATTATATGAAAAATTGGTCTATGATTTATTAACTTAATGTACATGAACCATATTCTATGTGATATGAAATTAAAATATTCAGAAGGGTCCTCCCAAAATTTCCTCAAAAAATATGGCATGGTTTATTCCAGGTTACATCAAATTTTAAAATTCTCCCTTATGTAAGATCTTTATCTATATAAATGTTCTCTTCTTATTGATATTTAGATGGATATGTAATTAAGTACTTTTCCTAATGTAAGGATTCATATTATATATAACAAAAATACCGTGCACAAGAATTAAATGTTTCTTGATTCTTATAATCATGGAATATATAGTAACGTCCTGATTTCTTATGCCAATCCTAATCATGGATTCTATTTCCATTTCTATGAGTTCACATGTACATGAATTATTTTTTAACCACATTGTGTTATCTTAGTGTTGATTGTAAGAACCCAGATCTTTTTTTCAGGTATGATTTCCTTTTTTGGTCGTTTTTGAGAAAAAAGAGGAATGTCTAGAAATTTTTGAAGAACATGCCATCTACTCGGTTACCGTGGGTAGCCATGTGCTTGCCGTGTAGCGGCCTCACACACATGCATGTGTGGTGATCTGGAGGCTTCCTGAAGCAAGGCTCGGTAAGGGAAAGTACACATCGTGTACTTCAAAAGTACACGTCGTGTACTTTTTTTCATTAAACGTATTGGGGTCATGTCTGATGGACAGAACCATATACTTCTCGACCTAGTTTTTCCGAGAGCGCCCATATGACTGTGATCTTTCTTCGATCCCCCAAACAAGCATCCGATATCCGATTTTACCATCATCGATTGCGTTGGGATTGCATCGGTAAACTATTACATCTTCTAGAGCTTCGTTTCCTGATTTCTCCTCGTTCTCAAGTTATCCCCCGTTGAACGTTTTAGAAATTTTTATAGATATATAGTGTTTGAGGGTGATTCATGGCTTGAGGTTCACATATAGAGATATCCCAACACTGAGGTATGTGGTTTGTGCCTTTCCGTTGAAAGTCTTTGAGTTATATGTGCAATTTTTCTCAATACCCTTGAACGGGGTATTGTGTGGTTACCATTTTAACCCTATTAATTTCCTACTATGCTGGTATGCATGATTAGAGGTTAATTGGATGTGAATAGGTTTTATTGCTATGTGTTGGAATTGTTTTCCCATTCGTGTTATGTTTACGACCATTCGGTTCTGTTTGGCCTGTTAGTCTTCCTTGATATTTTCCTATGCATAGTACTATAGGATGAAGTGAATATTTGATCTGACATGCTTGATATGTTGTAGACTGTTTATCCTAGTATTTCTTGATGTTTACTTTGGCTGTATTGCATTTCTATGCACATTTGACTTACACAGGGCTGTGAGAACCTGATGTTGTAGACTATAAGGGGAATTGACAGTGAGAGCTTTCTCAGAGAGTCTTTAACCACTTTTGACTATAAGGGGAATTGACTGTGTGAGATTCCTCAGAGAGTATTTATCACTTTTGAATAAAAGGGTAATTTACCACGTGAGCTTCCTCATAGATTCTTTATAACTTTCAACTATAAGAGGAATTGACTGTGTGTTCTTCCTCAGAGAGTTGTTGTTATATCCTTGTAATTTGATCCAGAGTGGTAGACTATGTGTGATTCCCAGAGGGTTGCTTGTGATTCTAGGTAGGACCAAAGGGGATAGGTTGTGAGTACTTCCCCGAGCATTACCTATTTGTGTTTTCCTGATTTGATTAGCTGCTTACGTAATATGTGGAACAGAATGATTTGAAACAATTGGATTGGTTACTGCTGAGTAATTTTATGATTATTGCATTCTTTTTCTTATTCCCTGCCAAATATTCACTGACTGTTAGGAACAGATCTTGTAGTGGTTGCCTACTAGTATTTAGTCTCACATCCTATATGGTATATGCTTTTGGGCCCGAACAGATTATATTGTTGTAGGTAAAGATAAGTGCAAGCACCCTTCTACTTCAGGTACTTGACTACAATGGAGATGGAGAGTATGGGACCAAGATTAGGATTGCGATGCGGATGAGCTATCAACTGTCATTATTTTGTACTTTGGTTTAGTACTATTTTTATTCCAACATTGGGATTTGTTTGGCTGCTTTCCAAGACATATGTATCATGTATCATTCATATATATATGTGTGTGTTTTGGTTTATTAATTCTAGTCTTCTGTTGTTTCCTTTTGTATGGATTATTACTGCTTCTTCTATTGTATATCTATTTTACTTCATCTGTGTTACTCTGCCAAGGAGGGAATAGTTTCCCCACTATCACACCCAAGGCCCTCGCTGCTAGTCGGCAACCTCTAGTGTTCAGGGAAATGCGCTTGAGGCCATGTGACCAACCGGGTATGGAACGCCTCTAGGCGGCTTTTGGAACCGGGAAATTATAAAGTGGTATCAGAGGATACTTTTCTTCTTGACTTACTGTTTGGATACTATAGCCAAGGATATGTAGGAATAGGTACATGGTAATAAGTTGTGCCCGGGCATAGCTAACCCGTGTACGGGGAAAATCCAAATTACCCCATAATTGCAATTTTCTGGTTTTGAAAATTTACTGTTGATTTTATTTCACCATTGGGTGATTCACATTTATTGGGCTATTATCATTGATGTTATTGAGGTTCTATTTCTGTTGCAACCTGATGATATGAAGGTATTCCATCTCATGCATCATATAGGCACTTGCTAGAAATCACATGTCATGCATTCTTCCATGCCATTTAGGGTGCATTAGTGATTTCATGTTGTTGTGATAGATGTTCTGCTAGATATTCACGATGTTGTGATAGATTCCTTGATATCATACCTGCCTTTGATAGGGTATTGCTTTGCGTAAGGCTTTCATTGAATGAATGCCAAACTTTGGTTCCTGAGGGGTTATGGGCCCTCATGGACGGGAATTTGGGGGACAATTGCCTTGTATTTCATATATATAACAAGCATAAGATTCCAATCTTTGATTCGGAGGGAGTATGAGCCCTCAAGGATCATAATTTGGAACTTTCAATGTTTGTTTCAGTGTTTTTCTGGTATCCGGAGTAGTTTCTAAGGCTTATTGTCTGAAAAAACCCATAATACATGTCGTGTAGTTTTGAATACATGCCATTTGTTCTTCTGTTCGGGAAGAAACTGTTTTTCTTATGTACATGATGTGTACCGCATGTACACGATGTGTAGCCTCTAACTGTGTCTCTGACTATGTGAGAAAGGACTCAGGGATGAAGTTTTGGAAAAACAAATTGTGTACCAGATGTACATGTCGTGTTGTAGAACCGTGTAACCTGCCATGTCACTAAAAACACAGGTTGGTTGAGTCTCATTTAGTACACACCATGTCCATCGGGAACACATTGTGTAGTGTGAGCTGTGTATCTGACTGTGTCACTAAAAAAATGGATCGGTCAAGCTCATCAGGTACACACCGTGTCTGGAGAGAACATGCCGTGTAGTCTTCTTATAGGAGAACCATTTAGATTATTCATGTATAAGAACTCGGGTAGAGGAAGATAAGTCAATTACACGCCGTGTGTTAGGACAACACGTCGTGCGTATGGGGTGTTACACGACCAGAGATGGCATAAGTACACGCCCATGTGAAAGGCTTAAGGGAACATGCTGAGTAGGCATTATATACATTGTGTATCCATGTTTTGTAAAACTTTAATGCTTTATTTCTCTTGTTCCCTTCTTACACTTCTAGGTTTTAGTCATAGTCAATCTTGATCGTAGGTATGTGCCTGACATTGCAGAGTCATGCCACCGAGACGTCCTCCGGTTATACGCCACTTACATGGTTGTGATCTGACACCAAATATGACTGATCAAAGACGTCTGGCAGTTCCCCCAATTGTTCCAATATAGGCACCAGCGGTTATACCTGACATAGGTGCTGATGCACAGTTCAAGGAGGGGTTTCTAAGGATACAGACCTTCCAGGAAGTGCAGCCACCAACACTGTCGATGGAATAATTAATGCGGGTCTTTCAACAGCAGCATCCTCCAACTTTATCTGGGGATGGAGGACCCCATGCTACAGAGTCATGGCTAGAATCCACACTGACGATCTTCGAGCATCTGGAGACACCTCCAGATAGGAGGGTCAAGTTCGCTACATACATGTTTTGAGACTCTGCCAAAATGTGGTAGGATGTGATCTCACAGGCAGGGCTCTAATAGAATATGTCTTGGGATGAGTTTCAGCGCACCATCTACAATTAAATCTATCCAACGACCTTGAGGGAAAATCGAGCCCAAGAGTTCATGAATCTGGAGTAGGTTACTCTTTCTATTATGGAGTATTCCTCTCGCTCATCGAGCTGCAACGCTTCACACCCTTTTTAGGGTGAGATGAGTTGTTCCTTTTATGAAAGTTTGAGGATGGTCTCATGCAGGATATTCAGGCTTAGGTTAACATATTCAGGTTGACTTTGATATCCTATATAGTCAACTTGGTGCTGATCACGGAGCGTAATCTGAGGGATTCGGGAGCTGTGAGCCAGGGCAGTTCAACATCCAGGGTTAGTGTTTTGCTGGTTTATTGCAGGAAGCACCATAGGGAGGCTGTACGAGGTGATCAGAGTAGGCGGGATGCATCTTCTGGTATCCAGGTGGTGTGCTACCAATGCAGGAAGAGCGGACATACAAGGCCACATTTCCCAAGGGACCCAATGGAGTTCCGATCGGAAATATGGGACATCATTAGCATTTTTGTCAGTTCATTTCACCAGCAGCTGGTGACAGAGGATCTTCTATGACACCTCGTTCAGGAGAAGCACCACTAGTTACTCCTCAGTGAGGGAATTGGAGTTCTTCTGGCTGTTCGGGCCAAGGCCGAGGTCGTGGTCGTGGTAGTCAATCACCATGATTTCGGTGACAGCAGGGTGGATTAGCTCAGAGTGGTCAGGCAGGGTCACAGGAACGCGGTGTAGGTTAGACGTTTGCAGTGGAGTAGACCCAGCTTGATTATAATCTTGAACCCTCTGAAGTTCGAGGTACGATCGAAGTTTACTAAGTTCATGCTTCTACTCTTTTCGATACAGGGGATTCCCATTGCTTTATATCTGTTGCAATTTTGTATAGCCTTGGGCTCTGTATATTTTCTTCTACTAATATCTTGATGCTAGAAACTCTTTGGGGACTAGAATAGCTACTATACGTAGGTTCAAAGAGTTTCCTCTTGAGGTTGGTGGGTGTCACTTTTTATGGGACCTCTATGTCCTAGAGATGAGAGGCTATGAAATCATTATCAAAATGGACAAGTTAGTTCCCTTCGAGGCATTCGTCGATTTCTATCACTGTAGGGTGAGTTTAAAATCAGCAGAGGGTGGATCATTTCTTCATAAGGGAGAATGAGATGTCTAGGTGAGCAGAGCGGGACCCGAGCATCATGGGTTAGGAGGAGTTACATCCAAGATTTCTAGTCTCTATGTGGATGACCAGAGGACTTCATAGTTAGACTTTACTCTAGTAGTGGATTGTTTCATGGACATCTTTCCAGAGGAATTTTTAGGTTTTCCATCGGAGAGAGACATGGAATTTTCTTTTGAGCTTGTTCCGGGAGCGGCACCAATGTCAATTCCTCCTTATAGGATGTTTAACATAAAGTTATGGGAGATCAAGATGTAGTTGGAGGAGTTGTAGGAAAAAGGTTTCATCTAACCCATCACTTTTCTATGGGGTTGGCCTATCCTGTTTGCGATGATGATAGATGTTACCCTTAGGCTTTGTGTGGATTATCAGAAGTTGAACCAGTTGACAGTCAAGAACCGATATCCCTTTCTGAGGATTGATGATCTCCTTGATCAGATTCGAGGAGACCATGTGTTCTTGAAGATTGACTTGAGATCCAGTTATAATCAGTTGCGTGTTAGACCATCTGATATACCTCTCACAGCTTTTCGGAGCAGGTATGGTCTATATGAGTATGTGGTTATCCCGTTCGGTCTCACGAACATGCATGGAGTCTTCATGGAACTGATGAGCCGAGTGTTCAATCCATACTTGGATTCTTTCATGGTGGTATTTGTGGATGATGTCTTGGTGTACTCTCAAAGTCGACATGACCAAGCTACCCATATTGAGATCGTTCTGAGTACACCGAGAGAGAATCAATTATATTCTAAGATCTCAAAATTCCACTTTTGGATGTACCAAATTCACTTCATGGGTTATGTTTTCTTAGAGACAGGAGTGTCTGTAGACTCAGAGAAAGTGAGAGCAGCAGTTTCCTAGGACCATCCAAAGAATGTCTTTGAGGTACGATGTTTTCTATGGATGATTGGTTACTAAATACATTTCTTACAGGACTTTTCATGCATAGAAGCAACAATGATGGGTTTGACTTGGAAGGGTGAAAGGTTCTCATGGTCAGATTCTTGTGAGTCCGCCTTTCAGAAGCTGAAAGGGAGATTTACTTCAGCACCGATACAAGTATTGTTAGAGCCGGGAAAGAGATATACTATTTACTGAGATGATTTAGGTATTGGGCTGGGAGCTATGCATATGCAGGTGGAAGGAGTCGTCACATATGGTTCTCGGCAGTTGAGGCAACATCATAGGAACTACCCGACACACGATCTCGAGTTGGATGTTGTTTTTCATGCTTTACTCTATTGGAGACATTACCTTATGGGAGAGAATTTAGTGGTTTTCATCAACCAAAAAATCCTTAAGTACATCTTAACTCAGCATGACTTGAATTTGAGACAACAAAGGTAGGTTGACTACCTTCAGTCCTTTGACTTTGAGATTTCCAATATGTCTGAGAAAGGGAACGCCGTGGATGATGATTTGAGCAGAAGAACTCAGATACAAGCCATTAAAGAGGCCAGTAGTGAGTGACATCTTATGGATATATTCTCTGAGATGGATTTGGAGGTGCATGAAAGACAAGGGAAAACATTGGTTTCATTTGTACATGTTACCTCTACTCTTCTTGATTGAGTGCGAATGATGCAACTATTAAATTATGAAGGCCTAGTCCTATGGGAAAATGTGCCAAGAGAGTACCTTATTCTTTGATGGACTATAGGCGCGGATGAGATCTTGCGTTTCCAGGGGTGTGTATGGGTGCCAGCAGACATACGTGAGGAGATGATGCGGGACATTCATATCTCGGTTTGGGTAGTTCATTTTGGTGTCACCAATAAGTATCGTGATCTACACTATTAGTATTGATGACTTGTTATGAAGAGAGATGTGGCTGGTTTTGTCATGAAGTGTTCCACCTGCCAGTAGGTAAAGGAGGAGCATCAACGACCACCATGGTGTTTGTATCAATTACCCATTCTTGAGTGGAAGTGGAATGATGTCGCGATGGATTTCGTGACTAGGTTGTCGAGATCGCCTCATGGGAATGATGCAGTCTGGGTTGTCCTTGACAGACTCTTGAAGGTTACTCACTTCTTTCAAATTAAGGAGACCTTCAGTGTTGATGAGTTGGGAAGGTTGTACATCCCTGAGATTGTATGTTTATATGGATTTCCACACTCCACTGTTTTTGATAGAGATGCATGTTTTACTTCTCAGGTCTGGCAGGAGCTTTAGAAGGCTTTGGTATACAGGTACTTTTGAGTACATCTTACCATCCCTAGATAAGTGGTCAGTTAGAGCGTAAGATTCAGGTGCTTTAGGACATGCTACGAGCATGCATTTTGGATTTTGGAGGTTTTCGGGAGAAGCACATACCCTTTGTGGTGTTTGATTAAAATAAAAGTTTTCAAGAAACTATTCAGATGTCACCTTATGAGGCTTTTTACGGTAAGGCATGCCGATCACCCTTATGTTTTCCGGTGGTATGAGAGGTAGTTATGATGGGATCTTGTCTTGTTCAAGAGACCACAAAGAAGATAGAGTTCATTCAGAAGAGGATGGATACTGCATAGTCACAACAGAAATCTTATGCTAATAAGTGGAGATGACCTCTGGAGTTCGAGGTCGGGGATCAGGTTTTTCTGCATGTCACACCAAGGTTGGGGCAGAGAAGGATTGGGAGATAGGATAAGCTTTCATCGAGGTATGTCGGGTCATTTGAGGTAATGGAGAGAGTTGGGTCGGTTGCCTATCGGTTTTAGTTACCTCAGAGGTACCGAGATATGCATGACGTCTTCCACGTTTCTCAGCTTCGACATTACTTCTTAGACCCATCTAATGTCTTCCAACCCGTAGAGGTTGAGTTGGAAGTGGATGCACTTTTTGAGAATCATCCTATCCGGATTTTCGATCGAAGTATAGTGGTTCTCCGTGGTCGGCATGTTCCTCTGGTGTGAGTGTTGTGGCAGCACGGATGAGTGCAGAATGAGACTTGGGAGAGGGATGTGGATGTATGATCATAGTGGCCGGATCTATTCAAGGTTTCTTCTTCTACACCGCCTTTCTAGGGAAATTAGGGGGGGAAATTTATTTAAGGGGGAATTTTATAAGAACCAAGATCTTATTTTCTGGTATGTTTTTCTTTTTATGGTAATTTCTGAGAAAAAGAGGAATTTCTGGAAATGTTTTAAGAACTCCTCATGTACTTTATGATTACACAACATGTACTCACTTACCGCGGGTATTCGTATGCTGGCCATGTAGCTACCTTGCACCCAGCCATGTGTGGTGACCTATAGGCTGCCTAAATAAGGGCTTGGTAAGGTCAAGTACACATTGTGTACTTCATAAGTACACGCCGTGTACATTCTTTTTTTCATTAAACGAGCAAGGGTTGTGTCTGACAGAAAAAATCATCTACTTCTCAACCTAATTCGTGTGAGAGCGCCCGTACGACCACGATCATTCTCCGAGCCCCCAAGCGACCATCTGATCTCTGATTCAACTGCCGTAAATTTTTTTGGGATCGCATCGGTACGATATTCTTTCTGCTAGAGCATCGTTTCCTGATTTATACTTCTTCTCATGTTATCCACCATTGAACGTTTTAGAAATTTTTGTAGATCTACATTGTTCTTGGGAGATTCAAGGCTTGAGGTTCACATATAGCAATTTCCAAACACTGAGGTAGGTGGTTTGTGCCTTTCCGTTGAAATTATTTTAGTATTATGTGCAATTTTTCCCAATACCCTTCAACGGGGTATTGTGTGGTTACCACTTTAACAATATTAATTGTCTCTTCTACTAGTATACGTGAGTAGAGGTTAATTGGATGCAAATAGGGTTGACTGTTATGCATTGGTAGTGTTTTCCCATGCATGTTCTGTTTATGACCATTTGGTCCTGTTTGGCTCGTTAGGTTTCCTTGATGTTTTTTCATTCCTAGTACTATAGGATGGAGTGAATATTCGATCTGACATGCTTGATATACTGTAGTCTATTTAGGCAAGTAGTTCATGAGGTTTACTTTGGCTGTATTGCATTTCTATGCTAGTTTGACATACACAGGGCCATGAGAACCTGATGTAGTAAACTATAAAGGTAATTGACCATGGGAGCTACTTCAGAGAGTCTTTAACCATTTTTGACTATAAGGGGAATTGACCATGTGAGATTCCTCATAGAGTCTTTATCACTTTTGACTACAAGGTGAATTGACCATGTGATCTTCCACACATAGTCTTTATAACCTTAGACTATAAGAGGAATTGATTGCAAATGCTTCATTAGAGAGTCTTTGTTATATCCTTGTAATTTGAACCAGAGGGGTAGACTGTGTGTGGTTCCCAGAAGGTTGCTTGTGTTGCTTGTTAGGACCAGAGGGGATAAGCTGTGAGTACTTCCTAAAGGGTTACCTGTTTGTGTTTTCCTACTTTGATTAGCTTCTTATGTAATATGTAGAACTGAATGCTTTGAAACTATAGGATTGGTTACGTCTGAGTTCTTCATTGTTTACTGCCTTCATTTTCTTAATCCCTTCCAAATATTCACTGACTATTATGCACAAATCTTGTGGTGGTTACCTAATGGGATTTAGTCTCACACCATGTTTGGGCCATGCTTTTGGGCCCAAACATGTTATATTTCTACTTTTATAGATAACAGAATGTCCCCTTCTACTTCAGGCACTTGAGAGCTATGGACCTTGAGAGCATTGGACCAAGCCGAGGCTTGCGATGCTGAAGACCTGTCATCTATATTCCATTTTTACTTTGGTTTTTTATTCTTTTTTATTCCTGTATTGTGATTCTTTTGGCTGATTTCCAAGACATTTGTATCATGTATCATTCATATATATATATGTGTGCTCCAATTTATTAATTCTAGTTTTCCGATGTTTCCTTTTTTATGGATTATTACTGCTTCCGCTATTGTATATCTGTTTTACTTCTGCTGTGTCACTCTTCTTAGGAGGGCAAAGTTTCCCCACTGTCACTCCCAAGGCCCTCGCTGCTAGTCAGTAGCCTCTGGTGTTCGGGGAAATGCGCTTGAGGCCATGTGACCAACTGGGTACGTAGTGCCTCTTGGTGCCTTTCGGAACTGGGACATTACATTGAGAAATTATTCATGTTAGGTTTCCTCCCTTATCCCAGAATGATGATCATCCATTTTAGAACTACATCTTGCATGAATTAGGAAGATCTACATGAAAAATCTCTTTTAAGAACATCATGTATCCTTATTCATAAATTATTAGGATAAAAAATGGAACACATAAATATTTTTCTAGGATATTTATGAATATTACATGAATTAACTATTGTTTATAGTCACTCTCAAATTCATATATGGTATATCCATATAACCTGAAACTAGAGATATCCACCCCGTTTACCTACTTTAAGAGCCATTTCTTAGTGGTGTTTTCCCAAAAAAATATTATTAAATTCTTATTATGACAAGAAAAATAGTAATTACTATATCACTTTTCTTGGTTTTATATAACGGGTTCAACTTCTAATTAAATAATCCTCCCTATCCCGGTGAATGTGTTCTCTAATTCATGAAGGGGTTCTTCTAATGGACATACACGAGGTTAACACCTCAATATATTATGAACTATTTAAAACATGATTCCTATCATATTGTAATATTTAGTGATGGATGGATATTATTATCTAGTATATCTTATAATTTCAAACACAATAAAAACCCCTACTACTATATGATCTCAAAACTCAAATCAGTTTTCCCAGACATGACACTATGATCTGATAAGATATTTTCTAGAAATACGCGTGGATTTATTCATATAATATTAGTGTATGTACTAATTCTTGGAAAAGTATTATTCAAATAAATTAATAGATCTAATACGAATAAATTGAGACTAAACGGACCAATATTTTTTATGTTTCATTATCAAACTCTTAATTCACATTGGGTGCACGATGATCTTATTGGAATATTGGATTCCTTTTATTTTTTTGTAATTTTGTGAAACCCATATACCTCAATAGTCTTAATTATATGTTCAATGAACAAAAACATTAGTAAAAAAGGTAATTACAATATTGAATGAACTCAAACTAAAAAAAATTCATAGAGGCATGTTAGGTTGAATTCCAAAGAAGGGAGGCCTTAGAAAAAAGTATGCCTGATGTTCCCCCCAAACCATGATATTTATTAGCGTGTATTATATTCGATGTATAGATGAACATAAAATATTACTTTGGTACAATAATGCTTATTATGTTTCCACATCCACACATTATATAGGTCCACCCTTATGAATGATTGTGTGTACAAGAATTTTAGTTTTAAATTTTTCACCTAGAGAACATGTTCAATACATAGTTGAATAAACATTTAGGTGTGTTAATCATTCATGAATATCCATTTACCTATGAACATAATTCATAATGTTTATGTAAAAATTATCACCATCTCATGGCCATGCTCCAAGATTCCCCTCTTGGAATTTCAATTCACGAATATTCCAAAAAAATTACACCTTTCAAAAAAAATTGAATCATCGTAACTGGTTTTGAAATAGGTTCCTTTTCATTGTAATGATAAGCACACACCATATTATACCATCCAAATAAAAGTATTTTTTTGTGGATAATATCCTCTAATCCCATGAGACAATTCTTGATAGTGCATTGTTAGTATCTATACTACATATGTTTGACATTTTCCCCTATTTTTTCATGACTTATTAACATATGAAATCTTATGGTATCATTTACACATTCAACAACAAAACTATTGATGTAGATTTCATAACACTCACTGTTATACAATAATATACCAAAACCATTTTCAAATGAATACCATGACATCCTATTATTATACACATTATTATATGCATCTTTATTTTCTATGAAGAAACATAAAAAGTAGGTTATGATTATCATGTTTGAAAATTCCAATATAATAGATAGTCCATGAAAAACTAAAATAAACTACAAAATGTGTTGTCCTTCTCACATGACACTAAACTACATTAAATATGGTTAATATTGAAAGCCATTAAACTATATAGGGTGTTTTTATCTATATATAATTATTCCCTTACATATAAGGAATATATATAAAAATATTTTTGGAGTGTGAGTATACTTATTCACATTGAGTTACCTATAATTAACCTACACTAAAAATAAACCTCTTATATCACCTAAATGACAGGCCCAATATAAGTTCAGGGCCTTTTTTTATACATACATATGACTATTTATATTATTAGATAATATATTTTAATTTATAGACCATGTATCATGGGTGAAACTATGGTATATTTTTTCAATTTACGTAGTGTTGAGTTCATTTTAAAATTCACATCATTTTTCACTCATCCCTCTCCCACCATGATATTCATTCATATCATATTTTCTTAAATAAGAGCATTGTCAAACAAAAGACCATCAAAATCATTCTGTGGATTTATTTCCAATATCCTAGGATATCTAGTGATTACTAGTTCACTCATCTCGGGCCCAACAATTGTGTTTTATTCAAATCAGACTCCCACTCATCTAATTGTTTGAACTTTATTAGTTGATTTTATATTTCCCCATATACTTGATATTATGATGGGATTATGTCATTTTGAACCAATTTTATATAAATACCACTATATAAATTTCCTCATTATATGATAGTAAACTATATGAAATTATAGTCTCTGTCATGTGATGTTAAACTATTTGACATGTTGTACATTTTACACAACCATTAATATTCTTATATTGGTGATTTGGATGTGTAATGGTTCCCCATCATAAGATTCCTTATCTATAGACTATTTATGGGATAAAATTATTAAACCATCCAAGGAACTATTCCTTTTGGTTTATTATTCATAATTAAATTTTGGTTCGTAATTTTTATTCCCCCACCCTCCATTCAAGACATTATTTTGTGTCATATATAGGCCTGATTTCAATTGGAATTTGTAATTGTGACATATGTTTGAATAATTGAAGTTTGTATTGATAGAAGGGATATAAGTTTAGATTATCCTTCAGTATGTCTTGTTTTCATGTTCAATAACCTCATATTGATTTAATACATATTTTTGAATTTCATTAAATTACAAAATACTGGTTATCTTGGTTTTGAATATGATTGATCATAACCATTCATGGATATAAACTACTTAATATATTAGTGGCTTAATATATATATTTTACTATTGTGGTTTTTTGTGGTTTAATGGCACACATGTAGGTTTTTTTGAATTTTACACAATAAGGGGAGGTGGTTGGTAATCTATAGTTAGGATTAGTCCCATGATAGGGAATTCCCAAATACACATATGAATGGATTCAAAACCCATCTAGTTTATTACTGTACTGCATGACACATTATACCATTTATATTGATGTCATAATGTACAATGGGGTTCCTTTTATAGTTTTCCCTATATGGTCATGTGAATTTCCTTTTATGGCCATGAATCTAGAAGTAGTGATTATCATATTATGTTTTTGTATCGATGACCAGTGATGTTGCATTTTGATTATGTGTCCATTAAAATAGTGTCTTGTAGTTTAAGGTCATTAATAGTACATATTATGAAGAGTTTAATTTTAGGTGGAATATATTACACATAATGATGTTTAACGAAATGAAACAATGAATTACTAGTGAAATGTTTCTATTATTGATCGTATGAGGCATACACATGAGTTTAACGTTCATGTTTAACATGATAAATGTATTATTTGAGTGTAGGTGTTTTGATTACTTGGGTAATAGCTGACACTATGTGGGGATGAAACAATGTTGCATGATTCATTACTAGTTAACCATTTATCCCTTATTCACCTATAAAATTCTTTAGTTAATATATCTCTCACTCCTTATCTCTTTTTTGTAACACCCCAATATTTCATTGTATGTTATCTCTTTTAAGTAATTGAATAGCTTGCATTACATGCAACACCGAGTTTGAGCGCACCACGACTTACCAAACTAGCGGTTCCAAAAGTAGTTATGAATAGTATTAACTACATTTGGAATTTAGTATACTTTATATAATTTTATTATTCATATTATGTGTTTCTTAGACATAATATAAGAACAAATTCATTTTTTAGACAAATGAAGTATTTTTCAAAAAATGCAATTTTACCGCCTATTAATGGAGAACCCTTTTTAAATCCAATATTTGATACTTTTATATATTAAATTTGACAAAATTAACTTATCCTAAAAATTGGGACATAAAATTTAGTTTGTATGAATTTTTGGTGTTTTTCTGATAACTATCATATTTTGATGAATAGTAAAAGTTGATAAATTTTAATTGAAAACATCTTTTTTAATAAAAATACGTTATAGTGTTAAATTATACATTTAAATGGTTTTGAAGAATAAATATATTATATTTTTATCATTTATTAAAATTTAGGTAATTAAAGGTAATTTCACATTTAAATTGGATTCAAACACATGACAATCTTTTGATAGTTTTTATTTTTTAAAAACCCTCTTTTTGGTATTTACAACGGGAATTAATTTTAAATATATTAATTAAACTTCTATGTTTTTAATTTTGAATATCAAAATTAGCTTATGGTGAATTTTTTGTATTTTTCTAAAAACTTTCAATTTTTTTATGAATAGTGAAAAACACTACGTTATTGATTAAAATAGACTTTTTATTTAAATAATTATTTTCTTTATTTTAATTTAATTTAATTCAAAATAGATACATAATCCTTATATAAGATCAATTTAATTCATTGGATTCATTTTATAATAAGATTAGATGTACAAAAGTTTATTGAACTTTTTACCGTCTTTTACCAATCTTCTAGGCACATTTGCAAATTTATAAAAAAACAAAATTTTAATGCTTCTGTGAATTGAATTTAAAAAATCTGATATTCATAGATAACAATAGTAAGAAAAATATGGTTTAACAGGATGAAAATAAATTTTGGTGAATATTAACTTTTGATTTTTATTTAACACTATTAAAAGTAAATAAGGCAATTGAAGGTAAAATGATATTATAATTACCCCAACACATGTCCTAATTATATTGGATATCTTTTTTGACCAAAATGATCATTTGGAATAAAATATTATTTTTTAATCACTTGGATTCGATTAGGACATTTTCTATAATTTTATTTAATGAATATTTAAAATTGTTATAATCAAATTTTAATAAATAAAACATTTTCAATAGAAGATTATACATAATAAAATTTCGACTATAAATATTTATTAGAAAGATACATATATTTCCTAAATCATGGTAGTTTATTTATAAATTTTATAAATTATATAATTTAATTTATTAATGACACAATGATGATGTAGTAATTAATTTATTAATTAATGATTAAAATAACTGATATTATAAATATCCAAATAAATGTAAATTGAGACTTTTGATAAATTACATGAATTTTATACGTTAATAAGATAATTTAAGGTTGATTTAATGAATTTTTTCGATGTAATAAAGTTATTTTGACTTTCATAAAAAACAAATACCAAATAGTTTAAAAATTGATAGAAATGAGTTGTTAAAACTAATACTATATTATTAAATGATATAATATTCATAAAAATATAAGGTTTAGATAAAAGAATTATATAATGATATATATGTCATTAATTAAAAACTTTAGGTTCTCTTGGAATTTCATATTATGTTTATTAACCATGTAATATAAAAATAAAATAATAAATTGTAAAAGTTAAACTATTTAACTAAGAGTTAAATATAATAGATAAGGTTAATATAGTGACCTAAAATTTTCTAAAAAATTTTTTTTTATAGTAATTAGACCCATACATACATTATCCTTGAAATAAATACATTTGTAGCAGTTAGAAACCAAAACGTATTTTATAATAAAGAAATGTTTGAAACATTTCATAAAGTGACCCTCACATCTCTTATAAAAGGGTACTTCCCCTTCACATAAAATCTCACATCCAAAGCCATTTGGCTTCACCATCCCCTGCTAAAATATCCTCCTAACTACCCTCAAATCATCCTAGAATCCTTACATTTATAGGAAAGCCAATCTATGGAGCCCATTTGATCAAATCAAAAGGAAACACCTGAAGAAGAGATAATTATTTTATCACCTCTTTCAATGTTCTTTTCTTCTTTCAATTCTTATTTATTTGTTGATTCTATAAAAAAAATAACTCTATTAACTTATACATATTATGATGTTATTATATATATGTTACAGCCATATTAATTATTATATCCATACTATGAATGAAAATGTCACCATAAGTGCGTACGCACGGTTTATCGTATCTACGCCATGGTGTAGTTTGTTATTCAACACTTCATTATTATGATGGGTATAATAATGAGTATAATATATTTAAATAATAATTATAACAAGTTAATTATTCTATATGTATAATATACCATTTAATTAAAAATGATTTCAAAATATAAAAAGAATGATATCGTCACTCGTACGTACGTATGGCTTACCGTCTCCACGACGCGATGAGATTCATTTCCACATTCACAATTCAAGGATGATTATAAAAATATATATTATTTTTACATATGTTATACAATAAATAATAATTCTAATGGTGATCTTTATATATATACATATATATATATATACATATATCTTATTCACTTACTTCCATTAAATACGATATGAAAACGAAAACATTGTTTATGTGTACGTACAACCTACTGTATCCATAAATGTTGTTTTCCATTTCATATATCTATATATTATACATAATTATATTATATATAAATATGATATATAAATCATGGTTATATTCTGGAAGTATTTAAATCATGACCTAAGTTATACGATAATGAATAAAAAGTTGAAATACGTACGATAAAGAAAGAGATTATTACCTAAAATGTTAATTTAACAAGAAAATTATTATTAAATGGGTAGTATAAAGTCATAAATGAATCATGTATTATATCATAAATATTAATGTGGTTCTGTTATAATTTAATGACATACTATGGTTATTATATAGGAGGTTAAATGTACCCTCGACTAAAGGAAAGTACATGCTAAGGGTTAATTCCTCAATGTCATTATTATCTGAGATTGTTTATATATATGTATTTACTAGGAAATATTTACCATCCATGTCCATGTATCATAAAAATGGTTTCAAAAGGAAAATTTTATGGGTTTATGGAAGGTACTCTTTAACTATATCATCATTTTTAATGTTTTAATGATTTATTTTTCTAAATCTATTTAATTAATTTTCATATTTTTAAAATGATTTTTATGATTTATTCATATGGACATAATTGTTTATAAATTTTAATACCTTTCAATTGTTTCAAAGTGGTATGGGACACATTTATTCAAAAAATATATTTAAAATGAATTCCTTTATAAATTTTGAGACTTTTAAATTATTTCATCAAAATGGGTATTTCTCTGAGAGCATTTTACTGATCATTTTCAACAGTGTCAACATCCTTTACAGGATATTATTCTTGATTGAAGTTTATTTATTATAACACAATATTACACATTGTATTTAATGAGTTATAATATGTTTTATTTTGGATGTGCTATTTTTATATCATTCATGGTTTATGGTTAAAGTATTGAGATTTCGTAAGCTAGTTTTAATACGAATGTTTATATTAAGTTGCAACCATTTCCTATGAGGAAAGTCTTGTACTAAGTAAGTGATGGGTGGATCCCGCTATAGATACTCAATGCATCAGCATGTCTCATGTGACAAACTAGTGTCTTTGCACAAGGCCTTGACAAAATATTTATTTGTAGTCTTGGCATGGGGCCTGGACTATGTGGTAATGATGTATGGGATTATGTATTCCCTTATTATGAAATTAGTTATTACATATGATTATTCGACTAGTAGAATATCAATGAGCATGTTTATATGGTAATGGTTGAATTATTTTTTCCATATTGTGTTCTATATTATGTTTAAAAAGGTTATTGTTTTTATTACACATCTTTCCATAAACATTTATAGCTTCCACTAAATTATTTACCATTACTGAGCATCTGAGCACACCCCTTTCTTAAGTTTTATTTTCCTAGGATGCCAAGAAGTGTATTATGATTTATATTAAAGTTTACAATAGAAGAATAATTGAATTCTCAAAGGATTATCTATGTTGTATTTTATGTTATAAATTTTAATTTAAAATTCATATATATAATCTATTTTCTAGAACTACTAAATTGACCAGTACTTCAAGACTTGATTCCTTGTAATCATGCCAATGTATTAACATAATGCACCGAATCCGAGACTCTGGGGTCAAGGAGTTACAATTGGTATCAGAGGAAGTTTAGTACAATCCTTGGAAACTAGATTAAGATAAAATCATATTTGAGAACATTACCCTAAGAATGACTTTGAAGATTAGTATAGGAGAACATCTAAAAAATTTTGTAGTGTAAATATTATGTGGAATTTTAACCAAATACATCTCTGTCTGGATACAAATAGGTAGAGGTGGCTCTGGCATAGAATCACATAGGAGTGAAAAATTCAATAAGGAGTTTCGGGCTTTACCCTAGGTATCCATGTACACAACAATGGGCCTTGTTGTACATTGGCTATTTACACTCCAAATGGATATGCTTAGGATAATTCAAATTTTATTTACAAACAATTATAAGGATTTATGAGTAAATATGTCAGTAAAGAAACAATTTTTATGAATATGATACTAGATGTGTGAAAATCATCAATTAATGTTGATATTTTATTTCTAGTTTTGGGATTATTCATTATGATATGATCTAACCTAGTGTACGCCATTGTTTAGAAATGGTGCCCAGTAGAAGGAATGAGAACTCCAACAATATGCATGATCCAAAGAGTTAGAAGGATCATAAATTCAAGTTCATAAGACTACATTTATATGGGAAATAGTCTCCCACATATTCTAATCATATTAATAAATAGTATCATGTGTTAATAAGATAACTAATGAATTGCCTACGTCCAATTGCTTTGATGGGACGCTAGAGAAGAAAATAATTGTAGAGAGAAATATGGATAAATGGAAGAAGGCAAAGAAGAATTTTCCCATATGTGATAATTGTGGAAAAAACACCTTGGTAAATGATTGAAGGGAATGAGAGTTGTTATAAGTGTAGAGAAAAATGATACCATGTACGTGACTTCAAGGGTAATAAAAATATTTTAAATGAACAATGCTTTATCTGTAAGGAGTCGGGACACTATGCAACTCAATGTCCCAATCATCAGAGTATTCCCAAATGATGTTATTGGATAATAATCAAGTTATTAGACTATCGAAGATGAAGTGGAATGACTAGTGTTATTATGTTTTTATTAACTAATTGTGTCATTTGAGTGTTATATCAATGATGTACCAGTTATATATATTATGGAAATAAATACAGATTGCATTGTAGTACTATTTCTTTGAGGATTTCATATTATTTGCTTCTAAGAAAATTGACTCAACATCAAGTTAAATTTATAGGAAAATACATGGTTGAAGGAAAGATAAACCTTAATATGGTCCTAATATTGAGGTACTGATTTGGGAATAACAGATTGTTGATTTTTATTTATTATATTGGAAATTCTTAACTACCTTGGAACTGATTAATGGTTTGTTTATTCCATCATTGTTGGAGTATAAAAACAAATTTTATATAAAGAATATATCTAGTATTTTATAAGGAACAAGGGAG
The DNA here is from genome assembly GCA_963277665.1 of Viscum album. NCBI lineage: Eukaryota > Viridiplantae > Streptophyta > Magnoliopsida > Santalales > Viscaceae > Viscum > Viscum album. Next base: position 1,984,243,871 of record OY728138.1, on the reverse strand, counting down.
AACGAATTTATTCAATAAGGTTTTATGGTAATTTAGGTTGTCACCATGTTTTAAGAGAATACATAATGAAGGTACTCCCATGTTATTTTGTGGAAAAAATTGATCTGCAATATGTTATGTTGGCCTTCCTTATAAATTTTTGGACTACGAAAAGTCTAATGGTTGGAATGGATTATGTTGGAAATTGGATACTATGGTTTATGGATAAAACATTTCTTATGATTATTTTTTTATTTTTTATAAAAAGGAAAACCTGAAGTTCGGGTGATAACCTGTCGCATCTGGAAAGGCCACGAGACTTGAACCCACAACTGATGGGCGATAAGGGTACATCACTTACCACTAGACTTCGTGATTTACTGTTTTGTATAATGTAGTTTTTTTCTAAATGGTGTGATCGATGAATTTTAAATTAATTTTTTAAACCCTATATGATTAAGTTTAATAGTATATTTTTGAGTTCTATTATCATTTGGAGAGAAAGATGAGATTGTGGTAGAAATTATTTAATGGATGGAACTCAATTTGTCAAATATTTTTTTCTATGAAGAAATTAATTCATAAACATAAAGGAAAGGATCTCAAAACCAAAAATTTGTTATCCTAATACCATATGTTTTGTTGAACCGATGATATTTTAAATCATCATACATCCAACGGCCCGAAGGCCTTCATTTTTATTGATTTTTGATAATCCACCTTTCAAGGTGTGAGGTGGGACCCTTACAAGGATAGTAGGCAAAAGTATTAAATGGACCGTAGGACTTAGAGGAATTCATTGCACACAGGTTTTCAAACATTACATACAACCCAGACTAACTACTTGAAACTGCTCCTCCCCAGCATCTTCATCATGAAATAAGCCCTCCACCTTTGCATTGCTATTCGGCTAGGCATTCCCATGCATGCACATGATTTTCCCGATGACATATTCCATACCCTATCACTCTTTCAATCCCTTTAGCATCTGATGTGGTAAAAGCTCTTTTCTCATCCTCCTTGTAGAGCTTGTTCCTTGTAGGTTATCTGGTTTGCATCTGCACTTAAGGTGGACCAAAGGCCTTGAGGTGGCCCGAAGGCCTTACTGACATGAAGGCTTGGGTGGATTGAAGGCCTTAAAGGACTCGGGGACCAATTTGTGGTCTGAAGGCCCAAACGGGGGCATATTTCTAGCTACTACAGTGCCAAACCTTACATGCTACAATTCCCGCTACATTTCCCGCTAGAATACCTGCTACAGTACTATACAGTTTCTACTATAGTACTGATACAGTACCCCAGAAATTATTCCTCCACCTGGATTTGATCCTGGGCCACTTGGATGCAATCACGGAATCCTTACCAACCAGGATAAGGCTCATGTTCAAATCGTCATAGATTTATGGCATTGAGGCCCTTAATTTTCCCTTTATTCTTCACTTGTTTGTGATTGATTACCTCAATCACTCCCTATAAATTTTTACTTCTTTCCTCCAATTATGTGTCTATAATTGCCAGAAATGTTCTCCTATTGAAACACCAAATTTTGTGGTGACTTTTTCATTTCCCATTCCCTCTTATTAAGATTAAATTTTATTAACCCTATTTCTAATGGGGGTTTTCCTCAAAGGTATTTTCTATTATAAACATTTTATTTTTTATGAAAAATTTCAAATTGAGAAGATATAATTTATTAAATGAGGAGAGAATGTGACACCCTAAGATTTCATAGTATGTTATCCCTTTAATGTAATTCAATAGCTTGAGTTATACGCAACACCGAGTTCGAGCACCCCACGACTTACCAAACTAGTCGTTCAAAATGTAGTTATGAATTGTATTAATTGGATTTGGAATTTTATATACTCCATATAATCTTATAATTCATATTACGTGTTTCTTAGACATATTATAATAACAAATTCATTTTTTAGATAAACGAAGTATTTTTTAAAAAATGAAATTTTATAGCCTATTAATTACGAACCCTTTATAAATAAAATATTTGAAACTTTAATATATTAAATTTGAAAGAATAAACTTCTTTTTTATATGTGGGACACAAAAATTTAGTTTGGATAAATTTTTGGAGTTTTTCTCAAAACATTCATATTTCAAAAAATAGTTAAAGATACTAAATATTAATTGAAACAAATTAATTAATCAAAATAACTTATAGTGTTAAATTAAAAATTTCAATGGGTTTGATGTATAAATTGATTAAATTTTTATCATTTAATAAAATATAGTTAATTATATGAAATTTTACATTTAAATTGGACATAAACACATGCCAATCTTTTGATAGTTTTTACTTTTTAAAAATAGTCTTTTTGGTTTTGACAATATGAATTAATTTTAAATTAATAAATAAAACTTCTATGTTTTGAATTTTTTAAATTAAGCGTTCAATTTTTAATTCATAATATCAAAATTATCTTAGGTTGAATTATTTTTATTTTTCTGAAAACATTCAATTTTTGATTAAAGTGAAAAATACTTCATTATTGTTTAATCCCAAATTTTTATTTAAATAATTTCTATTTTATTTAAATTTATTTTTAGTAAAAATAGACACATAATACCTATATATGATCAATGTAATTCATTGAAGTCATTTTATAATAATATTAGATGTATAAAATTTTATTGAATTTTTTTACCTCTTTTACCCACCTTCTAGGCACATTTACAAATTTGCATAAAACTTAATTTTACCACCTCTGTGAATTGAATTTAAAATATCAAAGAGACACACTAGAAATCAGTAAAAAAATTTGGTTCAATAGGATGAAAATATTTATTGGTAAATAGTAACTATTGAGTTTTATTTACTATTATTAAAAGTAAATCGGGTAATTAAAGATAAAAATGAAATTATAATTACCCTAACACATGTCCTAATTCTATTGTATAAGTGTTGTTCAACCAAAATAAAACTTTGGAATAAAATATGCTCCTTCTTGATCCACTAGCATTAGATTAGTATTATTATTATTATTTTATTTAAAGTAGAGTTAAAAGTGTTAAAATCAAATTTTAATAACTAATAATTTTTTAATAGAAGGTTATACATAAGATAATTTCGACTATAAATATTAATTTGAATGCTATAAATATTTCATACATCATGGAAGTTTATTTATAATTTTTATGAATTAAATAATAAAATTTATTTATGACATAATGATGATGCAATAATTACCTTATTAATGAATGATTAAAATAATTGATATTATAAATATCAAAATAAATGTAAATTGAGACTTTTGATTCATTACTCAAATTTTCAGGGTTAATATGACGTGTTAGGGTTGATTTAATTAATTTTTTTCGATGTAATCATGTTTTAATGACTCTAAAAAAAACCAAATAGTGTCTAAATTGACATAAATGTGTTTTTAAAACAAATACTATATTATAAATGATATAATAATCCTAAAAATATAAGGTTCAGCCTAAAGACTTATTTAATTATATATCTGTCATAAATGAACCACATGAGGTTCACTTTGCATTTTATAGTATGTTAATTAACCATGTAATATAAAAATACAAGAAGACATGGTAAAAGTAAAACTATTTAACAAAAAGTTAAATCTAAAAGATAAGGTTAATATAGTGACCTAAACATTTATAAAACCCTTTGGTTGAGAGGATTTAATCCCATACCCACCTTATCCTATAAATAAATACATTTTTATCCACAAGTAATCAAAATTTATTTTATAATAAAATAATATTTCAAACATTTCCTAAAGTGACCCTCACCTCTCTTATAAAAGGGTACTTTCCCTTCTCTCAAAATCACACCTCCAAAGCCAATGGGATCAGTCAACCCCAGCTCAACTATACTATTAACAACCCTAAAATCATCCAAGAGGCCTTACATTTACCATAAATCCAATCTATGGAGCCCTTTTGATCAAATCAAAAGGAATCACCTGAAAAAGAGGTAATTATTTCGTCACCTCTTTCAAAGATCTTTTCTTCTTCCAATTCTTATTTCTTTGTTGTTTCAATACCAAAATAATAAATCTAGTACCTTCTACATAATTTGATGTTGTTATAAATATGGTACAACCATATTCATTATTCTATCCATCCTATGAATGAAAAATTCAATACACATGCGTACGTACTGCTTACTGTCTCTACGTCATGGTGTAGTTTGTTATTCAACACTCCATTATTTGGATGGGTATAATAATTTGTATAATTGATGTAAATAATAAATATATTAAGTTAATGATTATATATATATATAATATACCATACAATTAAACATGATTTCACCATAAAATAGAATGATATCATATCTCATCTTTTTGTTTGGTTTACCTTCTTCACGATGCGATGAGATTCATTTCCACATTAACCATTCAACGTTGATTATAAAAATATATATTATTAATAAGTATATAATATATGACATAATAATTCTACTGGAGATATATAGACATATATATTTATATATGTGTGTGTGTGTGTCTATGTGTATGTGTGTATTTACATATATCTTATTCACTTACTTCCGTTCAATAAAATATGAAAATGGAAACAACATTTACGCATACATATGGCCTACCATCTCCATAACTGGTGTTTTATATTTTATCTATCTATCTATTATGCATATTTATATTATATATATATGACATATAAATTATATTCTATATTATGGAAGTATTTAAATCAGGATCTATGTGATACGATCAAGAATAACAAGTTAAAATACGTACGATAAAGAAAGCGATTATTACCCGAAATGTTAATTTAACATGGAAATTATTTTTAAATATGTAGTATAAAGTCATATATGAATCATGTATTATATCATAAATATTAATATGGTTATTGTATAATTTAATAACCCACTATGGTCATTATACAAGAGCATAAATGTACCCTCGAATAATGGAATGTACAGGGTAAGGGTTAATTCCTTAATCTCGTTATTATACGAGATTGTTTATATGTATTTATTTATTGGGAAATATTTTTCATCCATGTCCATGTTTCATAATTATTTTTTAAAAATTAATCTTTCAAGGTTTTATAGAAGGAAGTATTTAACTATCTCATCATTTTAAATGGTTTAATGATTTATTTTTCTAAATCTATTTAATTAATGTTAATGTTTTTAAAATGTTTTTAAGGATTTATTCATATAAAAATAATTATTTTAAAATTTTAATTCCTTTTGAAAGTGTTATAATGTTATGGGACACTTTGATTAAAAACTCTCTATTAAATTACTTCCTTTATAAATAGTGATACTTTTAAATGATTTTAGGGAAAAGGGGTATTTCCCTCAATGAATTTTATTGATCATTTTCAAAAATAAAAAGATCCTTTACTGGATATTATTCTTGATTGATGTTTATAAATTATAATACAATCTTCCATATTGTATTAAATGAGTTATGATATGTTTTACTATGGATGTGCTATTTTTATACCATTCATGGTTTATGGATAAAGTATTAACATTTTGTATAGTACTTTTAATATCAATATTTATGTTATGTTTCACCCTTTTCATACGTGGAATGCATTGGATTTAGTAAGTGGTGAGTGGAGCCCACTACAGATCCTCGATGCATCGATAGGTCTCACGAGCCAAACTAGTGTCTTGGCACAAGGCCTTTACAATTTATTTATTTGTAGTCAAGGCCCGAGGCATTGACTATGTGGTTATGATATCCGACATTATGCATCCCCTTGTTATGAAATTAGTTATTACATGTGATTATTCGACTAGTAGAATATCCATGTGAATGTTGATATGGTAATTTTTTATTTATTTTTTTGAAATTATGTTTAATATTATGTTTAAAAAGGATGTTGTTTTTGTTACATATCATTCCATATATATTTATAGATTCTGCTAAATTATTTACCCTTACTGAGCATCTGAGATCACCCCTTTCTAATGTTTTATTTTCCCAACATTCTTAAAAGTGTATTATGATTTATATCTAGGTTTAAGCTAGAAGAATAATTTAATTCTATAAGGATTATCTATGTTGTATTTTATGTTATAAATTTAATGTAACATTTATGTATGTACACTATTTTCCAAGAGTGATAAACTTATCGGTCCTTTGGGACTTGATTCATTGTTATCAAGACAATGTATTAAAATAATGCACCGACTCAAGGCATTAGGGGTCAGGGCATTACATTTTAGTTATCATGATTTTAAGGATAAATACGAAGTGACATAATAGTGGAACCCATGTTTTATTAATGATACATGACTCCATAATAGATAACTATATCCATGATGTAGGGTGATTTAAATCCTACTCATATAAAATACCTATTTTATTATTAATACCAGATTGTAAATGTGTATATCATTAGACATGTAGTCCTATAAAAAAACTGATATAACATAATAATTGTCATTTTACTCTTTTGGTACAAGAAAACAAAATCCACATCCTTATAGAAAAAAATAAATATCATACGGTTATGTCTATCTAGGAAAATATAGAATTAATATTATTCCTCAAACTATAAAAAGCAGAAGTGTTTCATTAAACTTCTTCAGAACTTATTTTATATGTGTATCATAACTTCGAACCAATGAATTATTTTTCATCTTCGTGGATACTGTCAATAGTTAAGAGGTCAATATATATTCATTATATCTTTGTTCAAAAAATCTGATAAATCCATCAATGTAGCATTGGTATCCTTTAATTTGTTGACTCACTATACATTTAACTTGATCTCAATGTTAGTTTTATTTCTCTTTAATACACAATATCTATAATATTATCAATATATAATTATTATTTTATTTTCAAATCATAAATGAGGATTATTTCTATTGATAGAAATGATGAACCCCCCTTTTATTATTTCTTTTTTCTAAATAATTGACATCTATCTCCATGAAGAATATATAATTACAATATCCATGAGAATTAGTATTATTGTTCGAGTAATCTTCCCCAAATATCACAACATAGTTCGTTTCTTTTTAATCCTATACCAAACATCATAATGCATGTCTTAATGGAGTCTTACACAACAAAAATGTCCCGATCATGAAATAAAATATTACAACAAAATGTAAACCTACAGAAATATCTTCGTCATGAACTGTATTATAGAAATCACAATCATGTTTTACATTCATTATCATAAAATAGATCGAACTGTAGTTCAATAATCATTAAAATCTTTCCTGAAACTATGAACTAATCATTGAGTCATAATATTTTTATATTTATGTTTGCATTAAAAAATAATTATATATAGTTAGGATATTATGCATTATAAAATGTGAGTATTTTAACATATAGGTATTGGGTGCTGCCCAGAGGTTCCCTATACCTCATTGGTCACATGGCCTCAAGCGCATTTCTCCGAACACCAGAGGTTTCCAACTATTAGTGAGGGCCTTGGGTGTGATATCGGAAAAAATATGCACTAATTGGAAGAGTTACAATGCAGAAAAAAACAGATAACAGTAAAAAAATCGGTAATAATACAACAAAACAGTAAGAAACAGATAATGGAAAGTAGATAAACAACTCAAGAACATATATAAATGATGGATGTCAGTTATGTCATAAAAAGTAGCCAAACAAGTCACAATGCTTAAATACAGTACTAACCCAGATTACAAAGGAAAAAAGTAAATGAATCCAGTATCATCACAAGCCTCATCTTATTCCCTTGGCCTCCATCTTCACAACTATCTAGTACCTGAAGTATAGGGGCACTTTCCCTTATCTATACATGCTTCGAGATAATATATTTGGGCCCAAAAGCATGGACCAAATAGGGTGTGAGACCAATCCCAGTAGAAAACCACCCAAAGATCTGTGCCTAATTGTCAGTGAATATATATATAAGGTAATATGAAAAATTATGTAATAAATAGGGAATTAATAAAAATTATACAATCCTAAAGTTTAAGCTACATTATATTTTATTTATAAAATTAATCATACAAACAATCAAAATCAATATTTTGGGATGTTATCATAGTATAATCCCTTTGTTTCAGCTTTAACATAGACTCTCTGAGAGATCACTCAACATTAGTTCCCCCTATGGTCTCATAACGGTAAACTATAGACACTATGGGGAAGCACTCAACGTACAATTTCCCCTTGTGGTCTCACAATATGGAACTACATACACTATAAGGGAGCAGTCACGTCCATCCCCCCCTAGGGTATTGCGACGTGAAAAGTATAACAGACACGCTGGAAAATCCCGCAGCATCTATTCCCCCAATGGTCCAACTACACCTGGTTCCCACAACCCTGTGTAAGTCAATTGTGCACAAATGATATCTAGAATCCAATGTAAATAACAAAATAATACATGGATAAATACCTAAAAAGCATATCAAAACATATCAGATAACAACACTCAATCCTAATAGCACTAGGCATTGTAAACAAAGCATACTAGTAGGCAGTTTTGGACCCAAGGTCCAAAACAATCAAACATGGGTAAACACATCCATATCATGGAAAACAAACCCTATTCAAAATCCAATATCCAAAATCAAGAAAAAAAGCATAGAAGGCATTAACATGGTTCAATTCCTTAAACACGCCACACCCTGAACAAAGGTATTAGGCCATTTTTCACATATAATCCAAAGAAAAACAATGGAAAGGCACAAATCACATACCTCGACGTTGTATGAAAAACACTCTCAAACATATTCCCTTGATTCATATTTAAACTTCATATATCTACAAAAGATTAAAAATATTCATCCTCGAATATCTCACACAAGAGGAGAAATAAAGATAATAGGATCGTGAAAAAGGAATAACTCCCCAATGTGATTCCAACACAATCGACAATGTTCGATTTGGAGCACAGACGGTCAATCGGGGGCTCAGAGATGAATCACAATCTTCGGTCTTTCCTAGACGAGACGACGTAAGAATAAGTGTTTTCTATGAACAATATGGGACCCCAGTGCGATTTTTCAATTAAAAATAAAAATAAACGGCGTGTTCCCTATGGATACACGGGGTGTATATGCCTTTGCTGGGATCCAGAATAGGTGGTCTCCAATTCACCACACATGGCCATGTACTCGCCGTTACATGACCAGTACACGGGGCTACCCACAAACACCAGGTACAAGGTGTGTACTTATGAGTACGTGATGTGTACTCCTAAAATTTACCGAAACTCCTATTTTTTCTAAAAAACACCCAAAACCAAGATCCATACATGAAAAGAAGATACAGGTTCTTAAAATCTTCACCCTTAATGAAATTCGTCCCTGAATTTTCCTAAGAAGGTCATAAAGAAGGAACCTCAAATAGCTCTGACCAATGCAATCACATATCAGCCTCCCATTCCAAAGTATTGTCATTTACATGCTCGTGATTCCATTTCAACTATAGCATATGAATAGACCGGCTACAGTGAAACTTCGCGCTACATTCATAAATCTGGATAGGATGTTCCTTAAATGATGCATCAACCTCAAACTCAACCTCCTCAGGTTAAAAAAACATGATATGGGTTGATGAAGTATCACCACAAATGAAAAACTCAGAAGACGTTGTGCATAGCCTTGTCCCTCTGAGTTAACTGCAGCTGATAGGCAACAAGCCCAACTCTCTCCAATACCTCAAACGACCTGATGTATCTTGGAGAAATCTTACCATGTCTTCTAATACTCCTATTTCCCAACCTCGGTGTGACCCATAAGAAGAACTAATCTCTAACCTCGAACTCCAGAGGTCATATCTATCGATCAGCATAAGACATATGTCGTGACTATGCAGAAGAAATCCTCTTCCGATTCAACTTCGACTGCTATGTGGTCTCTGGGGAAAGACGAGGCCACATAATAGCTACCTCTCCTACCTCCAACCAACATAGGGGTGATCAGAATGACCTACAGTACAAATCCACGTAAGATGCCATCTGAATACTTGCTTGAAATATATTATTGTATGAAAACTCCAATAGAGTAATGTTCTCCTCCCAATAACCTCCAAAATCTAGGACACATGCTCGAATCATGTCCTTCAACACCTGTATTGTATGCTCAGACTTTCCATCTATTTGGGAATGGTATGTTGTACTCAGATCTACCTATTTACCCAAAGCCCTATGTAACCCCAGCCAGTCACAAGAAGTAAAATGGTAATCCCGGTCTGAAATTATGGAGTGTGGAACCCCATGTAAATGTATGATTACACGGATGTACAACCTTCCCAGCTCAACTACACTGAAGGATTCCTTGATCATTAAGAAGTGTAAAAACTTTGTAAGTCATTCAATTACTACACAAACCGTATCATTCCCTCAAGGTGTCCTCAAAAATCCTATCACGAAATTCCTTGTGACATCATTCTACTTCCACTTGGGAATGGGTAACTACTGCCAAATCCCAGTTGGTCAGTGGTGCTCTACCTTCACCTACTGACAGGTAGAACATCTAATCACAAAACCAGAAACATCCCTCTTCATACATGACCACCAATACTAATAGTGTATATCATGATATATCTTGGAGAGAACATGATGAACTCCCCAAAATGATGAATGAAAATCCCACATCATATCCTCATATATGTCTACTGACACTCATACACACCCTTGAAAACTCAATATCTAATCCTCTCCAATGGTCCATCTAGGTATATGGTCCTCTCCACAAACTCTCTCTCACAGGACTAGGCCTTTAACATCTTACAGCTGCTTCATTCAAACTCTCTCAAGTAGAGTAGAGGTAATAGCTATAGGAGAGATAAAAGTTTTTCCCTGTCTGTCATGCACCTACAAATGAATCTCAGAGAATTGATCCATAAGCTTCCACTCACTGCTGGACACCTGAACTACTTGTATCTAAGTCCTCCTGCTCAATGCATCAGCTACTGTGTTTCCTTTCCTAGGCATGTAAGAAAGCTCAAAATAAATGGACAAAAGGTACTCAACCCACCTTCACTATCTCAGATTAAGGTCGCATTGAGTAATGATGCACTTGAGGCTTTTTTAGTTAGTGAAAACCAAATAATTCTCTCATAGAAGATAATGTCTCCAACAACATAGAGCATGAACAACTGCAGCAAACTCAAGATCGTGCATCCGGTAATTCCTCTACTGTGTCTTAAAAAGTTGATACCCATATGCAATGATTCCTTCCCCATGCATAAGCACTGATCCCAACCTGATATCTAATGCATCACATTAAACTGGATAACTCTTTCCAGGCTCTGGAAAAACTAGTATCGGTGCTGAAGTCAACTTCCCTTTTGGCTCTTGAAGGATTGAATCACAAGAATCTGACCACAAGTACTTCACATCATTATTATTCAGGCCATTCAGTGGCGCTAAGAAGCATGAAATGTCTTGTATGAAATTCCTATAGTAACCATCCATCCCTAGAAAACTCTGTACCTTAAATACATTCTTTGGAATCTTCTAGGAATCTATTTCTATCACTTTCATTGGGTCAACATATACACTTGTCTCTGAGATAACATTACCTAGAAGTGAATCTGGTCCATCCAAAAGTGGCATTTTGAGAGATTAGCATATAATTTATTCACTCTCTGTGTACTCAAAATGATCTCAGGATAGATAGAATGGTTGTGTTGAGTGTGAGTGTACACCAAGATATCATGTATGAAAACCACCACGAAAGAATCCAAGTATGGATGGAACACTTGGTTCATCAGTGCCATAAAAAATAAAGGTGCGTTCATGAAACCAAACAGCATAACCACATAATCATATAGACCATACCTACTCCGAAAGGCTATAAGAGGTATATCAGATGGTCTAACATGAAACTGATGATTACAGGATATCATGTTGATATTCGAGATCACTCAGGCTTCTTGAAGATGATCAAAGAGATCATAAATCCTTGGTAAGGTATATCATTTATTTACTGTCAACTAGTACAGCTTCTGATAATCCACAAAAAGTGATAGGGTACCATCTACCTTCTTTGCAAACAGGATAGTTGAATCTCAAGGAGAATTACTGGGATAGATGAATCTCTTCTCCTATAACTCCTCTAACTACTTCTTGATCTCATTTAACTCTAGTGTATCCATCCTATAAGGATGAATGGTTAATGGTGCTACTATGTGCACAAGATCTATTAAAAAGTGTACCTCACGCTATAGAGGAAAACCTGAAAAGTCCTCTAGAAATACATCCCTGAAATGATCCAACAATGGGGGTAAGTCCATCCGTGTAGTCCCCTAGTCATCCAGATACATACTAGAAATTTGTACTATAAATCCTCCCAACCCATGATTCATGGGACCCTCTCTACTTTCATGGACATCACATTGTACCTTATGTAGAAACAAACCACTCTTTGGTGATGTGAATCTCACCCGACGATGATAGCAGTTTACAAAATCATGGTAGGGAACCAACCATTCCATACTAAGAATGAAATTATAACATTTATTCTCTAATACATAGAGGTAAGATATGAAGTGATGCCCACCAACCTAAAGAGGTAACTCCTTGCACTGACGTACATTTGTCTTTCTAGTCCCTAACTAAGTGTCTTGGATCAAGATATTAGCAGAGGTAAAGATACAGAGCCCAAGGATCTCAATAATAGGAATAGATATGAAACAATGGGAATCCCATATATCAAAAAGTTTAGAAGTTAAAAATGAGGCAACTAGTATCTTACATTTAACTGTAGAGTATCCGGGATCCTACTCCTGTGGAATCTGCTCCACCTCAATAAAATTAACTGTACTGCATCCCTACGCCCCTTTTTGATCACCTTGAGTTGATCCAAACTGTTTTTGTGGAAAACATGGTGACTAGATTCCACGGCCATGACCTCTACCTCTTCCTGAATGGTCAGACGAACTCCAGTTCCCAAACTGATGAAGAACTGGTTGTCCTGATTTTGAATAAGGAGTCATAGAAGAACCTCTGTCACTAGCTACTGGTGAGAAAAAATTAATGAAACACTGAAGATGACCCATATTTCCACAAGATCGACACTCAAATGGGTCTCTCAAGCAATATGGCCTCATATTCCCACTCTTCCCACACTGGTAGCACAACACCTTGCCAATAGAGAAAGTATTCATCCCAATCGGATCTCCACATGTAGACTCCCTACGACACTTACTACTATCAGTCGGAGGGGTAACAACTCAAGATGTCAAGACGCCCTAGCTCAGAACCCTAGAATCCCTCAGATTTCGCTCTGTGATAAATGTCTGGTTAACAATGGAGGTGATGGATGTCAACATGAATATGTTCCCCTAAGATCTGATGTCATTCCTGAGACCATCCTCAAACATCCTTTCTAGAAATAACTCATCAAATCTTATAATTGGATTGAAGTGTTGTATCTATATTAAGATAAAATAATACTCCATGAAAGAGAGTGTACCCTGCTCCAGAATAATGAACTATCGGGATCTTTCGTCCCTCAAAGTCTCCTGTCAGAAGTAGTCAAAGAAGGTACAATGTAACTCATCCAATTCCATAACTTGATGGCATCCCTCCTATGAGATTGCATCCCACTATCTCTTGGCAGAATCCTAGAGCATATATATAGAGAGCTTTAGCTTTCCCTATAGAGGAATATCAAGATGCTAGATGTTTGAAAACATGGCTTCTAACCCTGACTCTGCAGCCTGAGGTCCTCCGTACCCCAAGAAGGTGGGATGATGTTCTTGCTGAAAACCCCACGTCAACACTTTCATAGACAGGGTAGGATGTGATACTACCTTGAAGTTTTGCATAAATCTGAGGAAGCATTCTCAGAAATGTGTATCAGCACCTACATCCGAAATGACATCTGGTTCCACGATAGGCACAACAGGAGGATCTACTGGTAGTCCTTGATCTATAATTTCCTGGGTCTGGTCGTTTCCCTATATCTAGTTTACAACCAGAGGATGTCTTAGTGGCATGACTTTGCAACATCAAACGCACACCTTAGATCCATATTTTCATGGACTGAAACATATAAGTACAAGAAAGGAACATGATAAAGAAAGAATTCACATTCTTCAAAACATGGATACACGACATGTATAACCCCTTCATGGCGTGTTCTCTAATGAATTTACATGGGCGTGTACATCTACCAAAACTGGTCGTGTAACACCCAAACACACAACATGTTCCTCCCAAGGACACAATGTGTACATGAATATTTCCCCCCTTCTTGAGTTCCCCTAAAAAGCTAAACCACACGGTTCTCCTAGAACAAAACTACAAGACATGTTTATACTAGACACGACATGTACTGCTTAGGGTTCAACTGCTTTTGTGGTCAATCACACAGTCGGAGACACAGTTGACTCTACATGGTGTATTTATTCCAGACACGACATGTAATAGAAGGAAATCACTAACCCAGGTGGTTAGTCACACAACCATATACATTTTTTACTCTATACGGTGTGTAAGAAGAGATCACACCATGTACAACCTGAGTTTCATCCACCCACATCATTGTTTACATGACTGGGTACACGACTCTTAAAAAAAGACACATACTCCATGTACACGACATGTGTCACCTAACATTTCCCGACCCCGTGTCTCTACCCACACTTCTAGTCCTACGATTAGGGACTACACTGTGTGTACATATGGTACATGATGTGTACTTAAGAAGAGTAGTTCCCTACCGAATAGAAGGAAATTGGGTGTGTATTCATGAATACACATAATGTATTATCGGTTTTTCTGCACAATAATCCTCAGAAACTACTCTAGAACCCCACAAAAACACTGAAATGAACATTAATGTGCCAAATTATGTTCCATGGGGGCCCATACTCTACACGAATCAAAGTTTGACATCATCGTTATGTATATAATAAGCTATAATAGTGAAATAAATACACCATCCACCAAATTCTGATCCTTGAGGTCCAATCACACCTCAAAGACCAATGTTTGGCACTCATTCAAATGAAACCTTACAAAATAAGCAATAAAATATCAAATAGAAGGTATTCAGTCAAGACATCTATCATAAAAACATCCATATCTATCACAACATCTATCACAACAACATGCAATCAGTAATGCACCCTAAATTACATGACAAGTAAGCTTGAAATGTGATCTCTAGCAAGTGCCTATATGATGCATGTAATGGAATACTCTCATCTCATTTGGTTGCAATATAAAAATAACATAAATAATATCAATTATAATAGCAAAAAACATGTGAATCACCCAACGGTGAAATCAAATCAACTGTATTAATTGAAATACTGAAGAAATTGAAAATTTTGAGGCATATTGTCTTTTCCTTATACACAGGTTAGATACTCCCGATAAAAGATTATTACCAACTTAATATTACTTCAAATCACCGTCTGTAGGCTCCATACAATATTTCAAGAAGAAATTAATTCCTCTGATATCACTTTTTAATGTCCTGGTTCCGGGTGCCTCCTTGAGGTGCCACGTACCCGGTTGGTCACATGGACTCAAACACATTTCCCCGAACACCAGAGGCTACAAACTAGCAGTGAGGGCCTTGGGTATGATAGTAGGGAAACTATTCCATCATTGGAAAAGTAACATAGCATAAATAAACATATAATAGTAGATGATGCTGTAATAATACAATGAAATAACAAACAATGGATAACTTCATGTAGATAAACAATTGGAGCACATATATAAATGATGTGTGTTAGTTATTTCTAGGAAATCAGTCAAACAAGTCACAATGATGAAATAATGTACTAACCCAAAGTAAAAAGTAAAAATGTAAATGACTCCAGCAGCATCAGAAGCCTCATCTTGGTCTCATGCTCTCCACCTCAATAGTAATAAAGTACGTGAAGTAGATAAATGGTTGCACTTATTTATACATGTAGAAACATAATCTTTTTGGGCCCAAAATCGTGACCCAAAGATGGTGTGAGATGAATCCCAGTAGGCAACCACCAAATATATGTTCCTAACTATTAGTGAATATATATGGAAGGTAATATGTATAATAAATTAATAAATAGGTAATTACACAAAAGTAAACAGTCCTACTGTTCATGATACATTCATTTACATTTATTAAATTAATCAACCAAACAAACACATGAAATCCTATGGGATGTTCTTATAGTCTAACACTTCTATTTAAGCTTTAAAATAGACTCTATAAGGAAGCAATCACAATCAATTCCCCCCTCTGGTCTCATAAGGGTAAACTATAGACACTTAGGGGAAGCACTCAACGTCCAATTCCACCTGTTCCCTCACAATGTGGAACTACAGACACTCTGTGGGAGAACTCAAATCCATACCCCATATGGTCTCACAATGTGAAAAGTATAATAGACACTCTGGGGAAGCCCACGACTTCCATTCCCCCTATGGTCTAACTACACCAGGATCCCACAACCCTGTGTAAGTCAATCGTACAAAAATGATATCCAACAGTAAATTAAAATTACAATATAATACTTGAATAAATAGCTACAAAGAATATCACAATATATCATATGACATCACTCCATCATAACAACACTTTTCATGGAAAACAATTTAGATTAATAGGCAGTTTTGGACCCAATTACCAAAACAATCAAACATGGAAAAACACATCCCTAGCATGGAAAATAAGCCCTATTCACAATCCAATACAATTAATCAAGAAAACAATGAATTACAGGAATTAACATGGTTAAATTCCCTAAACACACAACACCACTACCTAGGGTATTGGGGAATTATGCACATATAATCCAAATAAAAACAGCAGAATGGCACAAACCACCTACCTCGACATAGTATAAAGAACTCCCTCTAACATCAGAACACGAATCAGCCTAGAAGATTGTAGATCTACAAAAACGTCAAAAAATTTCATCCTTGAATTTATCACACTAGAATAGAAATCAACAGAATATGCGCTAGAAGAATAAATAAGCCTTCAATGTGATTCCTACGCAATTGACAATGTTCAATTCAGAGCACTAATGGTCGATTGGGGGCTCAGAGAAGAATCGAGATCTTTAGTCTCACCTAGACGAGACTGCATTAGAAGTAGTGTTTTCGGTGAACGATATGCGACCTGATCTGATTTTTCAAATAATAAAATAATACACAGTGTGTTCCCTAAGGATACATGGCATGTATATACCTTTACCAGGCTACACTTTTGGCATTTTCAAGGTCACCCCACATGTCCGTGTACTCGTTCGTAACACGGCCGGTACACGGCTACCCGCGACCACCAGGTACACAGCCTTTACTCCAAGGTGCATAGTGTGTACTCCTATAATTTCCAAAAAATCCTCTTTTTCTAAGAAACACTATAAATCAAGATCCATACCTGAAAAGGAGATCCATGTTCTTACAAGTATTGTATTCTATGATTTCTATCTTCTACAATTTTATTTCTCTATAATTATTATGAATAAAATATTTTATGTAAAACTAAATGAATCTTATATATTTTTCAAAAGGCTCCTATATATAATAGGTAGAGACCATATCATTTACAATGTTATGTTAACTAATGACTCCAATGGATTAATGGATTCATCCTCATGGAATTCCAAAATAATAAAATATTTATTCATTCCATAGCTAATTATCCACTATTAAAATGAAACACCTCATAAAAAATTTCAATGTCTCTTATACATATTCGAAGATATTATTATTAAGTCTAAACCCTTTTCAAAATTTCTATGAATTTATGATTCCTACAAGAGATAATTTATATTTTTGAATGTGTTCCATAAAACCTCTGATGGATATATTAACTTTTCTATTTAATCCCTATCCTAATAAGTAATTATTATTTATCATATCATATGTATTTCTAAATTTTTCCCAACCTTTTAAATTTTTTTGGATTTACATACACGGTACTTTCTACATATCAACTTCCATCACTATGTTTTCAAACTGATATTCAAAATCAATTCATTTTTATCCCGTTTCACCTCTTTTATATCCAATTACATTATAAAATTTACAACTCCAACTCAATATACAAATTATATATCATTCGTTAGTCTTTTTTATAAATCAGGACATCATACATTTGGGATATTCAACAACACTAAATCACCTATAATAAATTCAAGTCTTATTATGTATTTACCTAACTATCCACTAAGGATAAAAAATCATGTATTCTTTATAATCCATGAATGTAATATCTAAAATACATTTATTTAAATCATCTTAATAATGTCTACATATTGTTGACACCAAAATTTGGAGAAGGGCTGCATCGGGCGAATGAAAGTGTAATGAATGAATTTGGGACAAAAAAGAGGAGATTCCAGGGCCCGAGAGGTGGGCACGCACAATATTGGGGAGACGTGTGCAAGAGGATTTTTTGCGCACTAACCCTTGCGCACTGGCCTCCCCTTCCACGCCCAAAGCACCTTCCCCCATGACTGGGCACACCCGACCCGTTTCAGCACCGAAGGTGATGTCGAATGAGAATTTGCATGCCCAGCGTCGTTTCTGCACTGAAGGTGACGTCGAACGGGGCTTTGTGTGCCCAGACAGATTTATGCGCACAAGGAGACATCGAGTGTGTGTTTGTGCGCCCGACCCCCTCTATGCGAACATGCCAATGACTGACCGGGGTTTGTGCACCAGGCTCTTTCGTTCCACTCCGAGGACTCCGATCATAATAGGAACCACATCCCCGCCCTTCAGGGAAGAAAATATAATATGATGTGACGCTCTGCGGTGTGAAAACCCCATCTTATGTGACAACGTGAAAAACCCATGGCCTTCAGGTGTTGGTTGTTGTGCGATAGGTCCCCCGGGGGTGCCTTCAGATGGTACCTCTGATCCTCATGAATTTTGTTTCAGCCCAAAGCCATTTTCACACCAGGGGTCCCATCTGGTGTGCATGTTCACTCTAAGTCAGGCGTTCTTTCACGCAACCTGTCCAACTTGCGCGCAAACTGTCTGTCTCACGCGCAACCCCTCAGGCTTGCATTCCAATGGTCCAACTTTCTCTCAAACCATCCATCTTGCATGGAACCCCTCCATCATGCATGCCACCCATACCTCTTGCACGCAACCTCTTCGTCTTGCATGCAAACGTTGCATCTTACGTGAAGACCTCCTATGTCACCCCGACCCATTCACTTACACATGCTCCATGTGCTGTCCTTATCTTGAGGCACCTTGCTCAAGACTCTCTTATGCGCGACACACATGCGCCCCGTGCTATTTTCTCATGTTTCCCCTCATATTTTCATGGGGCAATTTCAAAGTCCCTTGGGTGATACATTCCGTTTCATTTCTTTTCCTCATTCTTCTTCGCATAGGTATAATAATGACTATTTATTATTAGTATATCCACGCTAGCGTAGACCCTCGATGGATATCTCTATAACACCCCCTCACCACGGTATTTTTCAATCCTTCCATCCCCCAAGAGCGGGCGGGTATCAGTTACGTAAGTCCTAGGGGTGAGGAGTGCACCCACCTCATCCGAGAAATAGGATGTTAAACTTCTAGGCCCCATCGTCCTCAGCACATAACGTTAAACTGTTACCTCACCCCATGACTCGCACGCGGGGCACCCCACCTTGGACGTTCTCTACGCCCACTAGTCTCAATGGGAGTGAGATCATTCCTCTCATGGAATGACATCCTATTTATCAGAGCGACATCCATCTGTAGGGAAAGGGAAACCACCATGGTGTAAGCCTCTATCATTCCTTGCAGGAGGTAGTACCCCTACTCCTCTCTTCCTGGGTGCCAAATCCCTATCCCATTAGGAAATTTCATCACCCGGGCCTCCATCCTGGAGTAAGTACCAATCTCCATCACCTTGGGATGCTAACCTTGTGTAAGCCCCTGTTTCCTCTTTGGGATGTGGAACACATGTAATCCCATGTTTCCTTTTTGGGCTACTAGATACGTGTAAGCCCCACTCCACTTCCACGAATGCACCTCTCACAAGGTGATCATCAGGTCTTTTCTGTCACTTGTTTCTCACACCGAGCATTACTCACATGGGCTTAGAACAAGCATAAACCATGAAATCCTCTCAGGGAAGCCTAGAGTGTGATCCCCACACCTTCCTGAACTACTTGGAATTTGATTTTTTCCAAGGAAAGGTACATAGGAAGCCTCCCTGATGTTCATGCCCACCACCCATTGGATCCGACCATCTTCACGTTGGTTCACCAAACACCCCTTCTAAACTACGTAGACTTTTATCCTTGGAAAGGCATGGTACGTAGGTAGCCTTACTGAGGTTAAAAACCAACACTCATTGGCCCCAACCATCTTCACGTAGGTTCCCACAACCTGAACTACGTGGTCTTTGATCCCTGACAAGGCGATGTATGTAGGAAGCCCCCCCTGAGGTTCAAGACCAACACTCGATCTCTCCGACCATCTTCACATTGGTTCCCACCACCTGAACTGTGTAGCCTTTGATCCATGGCAAGGCAAGGTAAGTAGGAAGCCTCTCTGAGGTTCAAGCCCAACACCCGGTCGCTCCAACCCCCTTCATATCAGTTCACCCAAATCTACCTAAACTACGTGGTCTTTGATCTTTCACAAGGCAAGGTAGGTAGGAAGCATCCCTGAGGTTCAAGCCTAACAATTGATCGCTCCGACCCCCTTCATGTCGGTTTGACCAAACCCACTTGAACTACGTGGTCTTTGATCATTTCCAAGGCAAGGTATGTAGGAAGCCTCCTTGAGGATCAATCCCAACACCTGGTCGCTTTGACCCCCTTCACATCGGTTCACCAAACTCCTTCTAAACTACGATGACTTTGATCCGTACCATGGAAGGGTACATTGGAAGCCTCCTCGAGGTTCAATTCCAACACCTATCAGGACCAACCATCTTCACATTAGTCCACCCTCTTCCTGAAAGACATTAAATTGTACCCATTTTAACTACATGGGATTTGATCCCTATATCCTAGACAGTGTATGTAGGAAGCCTCCCCGAGGATCAACCCCATTCAGCGGTAAGCCGTTGTCAACCCCATTCAATAGTAAGCCATTGTCAATCCCCTATCTAGCGGTAAGCTATTGTGAACACATCCATCGGTAATCCATTGTCAACCTCATTCGGCTGTAAGCCATTTATGTCCCCAATCAATGGTGAGTCGTCATCAGATGAACTATGTAGATTTTGATTCCCTGCCATGAGGATACGTAGTAAGCCTCCCTAAGGTTCAAACCCATTACTCTTGTCCCATCCTGATCTATCCCTCGATCCCATGTGTTCTGGGAAGATCATGCCCTAATTTGGAGGTTCTATTTCCTCAGGATCCCATCCACACATCCATTCTCACGGGCTTCCTCCTCAGGTGTCCCATCTTCCCACCGAAATACGCAAACTTTGATACCCAGCCATGAGGATATGAAGGTGGTCTCTTCGAGACTCAATCCCAACATCACCGCTGTCCTCGAGTCGACTCCATCACATTCCCCACATACTTTATTAAATCCTCCATTATCCATCCCGATTCTTACGCGGGACACCATATCCTGGTGGGATCATGGCACCTCATTCCCCATTCCCATTAACAACAACCAAGAAGCTTACTACACATTGGACCCAATATTAGTGTTCCCTCTAGGGGTTGCACCCAACTGATCCACTATAATCAGTGTTTTTATCAGTATGATCCATCTCCGCTAGATGTTAAACTCACAAAAACCCTAGGTTAATCATGGGAAGATGAGGACAAACTTATATACATGCCTATGGAATAAAATTCCCCACGTTCGACGTGGGATGCCTCAGGATTCCATGCCCTCGAGAAGCCCTATAATAAGGGGAAGAATCCGAAACATGCTAGTGTCCCAGCATCCAGACATGCCAGTGATATCCAACGTGACTACACCCCTTACCGAAGGTTTCTTCCCTGATCGGACCCTTTGGAATGTCCCAACATAAGTAGTGTAATTAACTAGTGTCCATGAAGTTATGGAACTAGGAGAAGTTTCACAAACAACATCTAAAATATATAAGGTAGACCCGAACTAGGTGAAGAGTTCCGGGGAGGAATCCTCAGAAGGAAGAACCGACATCCCATCACCCCATTCAGATCAATGAGCAAATGTCCCTGAACAAGGAACGTATGTAGCCCGCCTTTGGAAAGCAGGAATATGGGGCAACAAACAGCACCACCATCCTCCAACAAGAGAGATGCACACGCACTAGAAAAAGCATCCGAAACAGAAATGGTGAACTTGACATGAATGACATCTCCTCAATATGGAGATTAGTAGAATTCATGACATCAGTGGACTAGCATGTCACTAGATCCATCTATCCGGTTCCGGGTGCCGCCAATAAAATATTGGGTTGAGCGTGATACTCCCCAAAAGTTGGGGTACTAGAACGTTGGACATCCCAGTCTGCGATGTTGTCAGTGTGAATCCCTCTTACCAGCCCTGTAAGATGGAATGGCATTAGGGTGCTAGTCTTCAATTCCCTTTTTTCGTTTAACACTAATGAGTTAATATCCCTGCTTTGCAGAACCATGCTGCTGCACCCGGAACTCAATCACCGCATTCCCACCAACGTAGGGGTAAAGGCAGTACTAGCGTGATAGTCCCATGTGGATCCACCTCTCATGCGACAGTCTCAACGGACACAAACATTGGGCTCCCTTACCCATATCTCCCTCAAAGATCATCCAAAAAAGGGTGATAAGTGACCTCGTACACCGGTACAAGGAGGAGGGTATTATCACTACTCGGGATATGGCCGACCTAGATTTAAAGGCATCTGCATCTCGTCCTCAACGCCACCCCCAATGGCCGCCCAAGGAGCCAATGCTCCCCACTCCATCATATAATCGTTTTGGAAGCCTCTCCACGGAACTTCTCGATGACTCCCTCCTTACGCCGACGAGGTAAGGGGATATCTGAGTCAGCCCAGTCCGAATCCCATTCTAGGGGCTCCAAGTAAGGACTCCCACCAGGCCGCGTTATCGCCGCCACCCAGTCTGACAGGCTGAGGAGAAGGTAAGCGATGTACCTGCACCACTAGCTACGATTTGTCTAACCCAATGCCAGCGTCGGGCGCAAGCCAACGAGGATGTATGCCAAGGGGCATCAATGTTAGTGGCTACTGTGGTCTGATCCACTGTTGACAAATATCACCAACTCCCTACGAACACTGAGCTGGGACATTCATACGCCCGACCTAGATCGTGGCCCCAACCACCCCACGGGTAGGCCAGGTCGACTCTCTTGGTCGCCAGTATAGGCAATGGCTGCCACAGACTAACCTGCAGTGACGCCACCCTATACAGAGGTCATCTCCGTAATGCTACCATTGAGAACGTGGGCATTCCATGCTTTGACGCTTGGCATGGAGGTCTGCCCCATGCCACCTTCAATCCAAATGACGGTCCTCCCCACGATGGTGATACTCAGTACGATAGTCTCTCCCGTTCCCACTACACTGGATATAGAGTCATTCCTCCCGCCACGGACCATTAGTATGGGAACGTTGCACATCTGGTACCTCTCCAATGTGGGGACCCTACCCATGTCCTTGTAGTAGCTGGAAAAGGTCCTCCTCACCCCAAATATTAGAGGAGTGAGGGACGAATACACTTCACCACCACCCATCACGAAGGACCTAACCGTGTTTGGCTTGACCAGTATGAGGACCTTCCTCACATTGATGTCACCAAGGGAAACAAGAATTGAGGTCCTCCCTGTGCTCATATTGGTTCTAGCGAAGGACTTAACCGCTCCAATTCTACCCACAAATGTCCTCCCCATGTCCCCTTTGATATATTTATCGGTGCTCCTCCCATCCCGGCATACTCAAGTGAAAACCTTATCCACCTCGGAACCTGTATGGCCGATGGACCTCCTCATTTCAGAAATCTACCCCGTCCTGAAGAGCCATCCAGGTGCAGGTAGGCAGGTCGTCGCAGCCATAAGAAGAATTTAGGGGAGGTCTGGACAGAGATCAAACCAATCCACTTCTCAGACTCTGAAGCAGAGTACAACTCAGCATGGGAACCCTCCCCTCTCTCCACTGAGTCAAGGGATGGGGCAGGAACGAGGCACATCAGCCTAGTACTCCCAAAATGTAGGGTCCATTGGATTCCCGCCTCCCTCTATAGCTAAAACCTATAGGAAGAAATTTTGTCAACCCCGCAGGTTACGATCATGAAATCACCACCGTCATCACCAGAAGCACTCTCTACTATAATTAGAGGTGACAAATAGTTATTCTTGGGACCAATGGAGGGAAAGTTGCAGCACGACCCATCGCTAGTGGCCCTAGACCATGTGCTAGGAACTGCAGCTGTCAACCCATCCTACCACGATGTGGTGACTTAGTCGCTACACTCTTTGGAGGACAACCCGAGATGTGGAGGTTTATCGGATTGCTTGCCGTACTCTCCACCGGCCAGCCTACCATCCCAGTGGGCTGATTCAGTACCGCTACCGGTTCCTCAGCTGCCTCCATTTTAAGAGTGAGGTAATGAAGGTCCAGACACTGAATCTGAGCCAATGAGATTATGGAATATCCTCACAGTGGACCACTTCCCTGAGATGTTTTGTCCCGTGGTAGTGCCGAATTTCTAAGCACCACAATCCTTCATCCTAGAGGAAGTTGAGTGTTTCCATCAACCCCTCTGGGCGACGCACATTCTCCTTCATCATCAGCGAGTAGTTTATCCTAGGATCCATCCACATTTTGAAGACATTGGAGAGCAATTCCGTCAAGTCGATTTGTCTGCACTCCCTCTGGCCCTGCGCCCTGATTCACCAGGTCGCCATAGCGCCCTCCAATAGAAATGCATTCAGAGTTTCAAGGTACTCCACAAGATTATCAAGGAGGATTTCCCCCACCTACAGATCTGTGGTTGGGGGAAATATGTTTCCCTCCTCTTCAGTCCTATTCGATGGAAACACGACACTCTAGGCGACATTGATGAATTACCCCAGGTAGAGTCATGGTCAACATTGCCACCCTATTGGAAGAGGAAAATGAGATGGAGATCCTAGATAGGGACCTCCCCCTGAAGGTATTCCACAGCTACTGGACCCCTTCAGGAGGGTTCCTCATCATTAGAGGAGCCTACTGGGTCTCCCTGCACCCACCGAGGCATTAGTCCATAGCCAAAAACACGGTAAGGCTAAGGAGAATCTCAGAGCCCCCAAAACCTCCGACCCATCCGGAATAGTGAAAAAGGCGGAGGAAGACCCTGAAAATCCTTGTTGCATCAGCATCATGCTGAACAGAAGAAGTTGGTTGATGAAATCCTGCCTGAACGGGCTGTAGTGCGACGGTCAGACTACGATAATCCTAGGATAGGGTATGAGGGGCTGGAACAACTTCCCCTCGGCGAGCTACCTCTGGGTGAATGTGACAATCCTGCCCCTATGTATAGGGTTGTAGTCAGAACTTATGGAAAGAGAGTGTGGTATGTCTTGCCAAAACCTCTGGAATGGCATGAAAGTCCTTGGGACCTAGCTCGGGTTCCCCAGGGTCATTCCACCAGCCGCTCCACGAGCCGTTTGGCCTACTTACCATGTTGAAGTTCCCGGAAATGCGATCTTGGTTAGGGATCCCCATCAAGATAGGAACCCCATCCAGATAATCCAATGGCAGCACTCATTTCCCACCTTGAGGTGTTGTAAACATGACAGGTGGCACTCCCACCTGATGGAATCCCATATCCGGCATGGTAGGATGATATGCCAGTTGCCCTGGGTTTTGGGAATCCCACGTTTTCCACCTTCAATGGGAATGGGGACATAACACAACACCTGGTCCACTTTACCTCAAGGTGTGGCCCCATGTAGGGAACTCCAGCGAAGTAGTATGTATCTAAACTCCTGTGTTTTGTGCTGACATTGTAAGGCCCTACGTTTTTCTAGTACATCCAGTTCCCCATCAAATCGGTGACCGGGTGTGAGGACCTTAATAGGAAATTCCTCTACTAGTTTAGCTCCACCATGTGGAAAAAAAGTATCTCAGACCTCTTCAAGTGCAAGCAGAGGCCTGTTGAGCATGTTGCCGACTTTGTTACCTGGTGGAAGGGACTCACGTATTCCCTCGACATACCACTGACTCAGGAGAAATTGCTAATGATGAGCGTAGGAAATGTCAAGACAGAGCTAGTACCCTCTCTGTTAACCCAGAACAACCCTGGTGGATTCCTATAATTCTCTGATAAGACCCATCACCTAGAAGAATCCCTGTAATAGGCCATCTAGGCACGTCCATTGCCTCCTGAAATTACCATGAGGAGGGCTGTCAAAACCGAGCCCACCGCAATGGACCAAATAGAGGCCTCCAAAAATCTTGAATTATTACCAGTGGAGCTTCCTATGAAACCTCGCAGAGTCCTGCCACAAAATTCCTAACCTCCAGTCCAGCAGTATCCACCTCAAAATCGGCAGGCGCCCCTACGTAATATGCTGCCATATCCTAGGAGATACAATCAGCCCTCGCCTCCTCGACATGATACTCCATATACTCATCAGAATCAGGCTCTGAGGTCCCTCTTTCTTGATAGAAGAAACTGGACCTACTTATTCAATGAGACACAAGTCCCCAATTACTTCCACAATTCCTTGGAACAAGGGATTGTGTGTTTGCCTGAGTGTAGAAGACCAGAGGAGGAAAACCTTACTGATCACCCTGATTATAGCCACTATCACCAGATCCTGGGTTACACTCTCAAGAAGTGCTATGTTTTCAAAGACTGGCTTCAAGACCAGGTCGACAACAACATAGTTAGGCTGGGCCCAGCCCCAGTGTAGGTAGCATGCATCTTTATGAGGCCAGACAACGACAACGATAGTAAGGGCGAGTGGCATCAGGTTTCGAGTCACGGATCCCAGATGTATGATGACTGGATGAATAAAAAAATAGTGGCCCATGACCATGGTTTCATTCGGGCATGCATGAATCTTAGAGATCCTTTAGAAGCTTCAACCACCACTTTTGCATCGTCATCTCAGCCGACCTCTTCCCAGAAGAGAAAACACCAGTGACACAAGGGAAAGCAATGTCCCCCGCTGATGCCATCGTCATATCGTACTCCCAGTGACTTCAGGATTGTGTGGATGGAGATCCTTCCAAGAATCCGTTCAATAGTGGATGACTCTTCATGTGACGGTCAAGGCTACGCCTCAGTTAACACTATATTGCATGTAAATCCCAACATGATTCCTGATGATGAGGAGCACTCAGCGGATCCTTCCAACGTCCCTAGTCGTCACCTACATTGATAGAGTCATGACTATATAGTCCATCGAAGTGCCTCGGTCTACACTTCAATCCAAGCTATGCATGCTACTAAAACCAGGAAACATGCTCAGTGCAGAGCTCAACCTGCGTAATCTTCTCATCTGGTGGTAACAGGCCCGCCTTCGCCGCCGTTCATGTTGCTGGATCAGGAAGAGCCACCTCCACCATGCCGCGACCAGCCATGCCCTACTACAGGCTAGTATCAGTTGTCTGAACCTCATCCGGTATCCACTCTGCATGCCAAAACTAGTGAACGGTGAGATATGACCATCACCAGTTAGCTGTGAATCCAGCTAGCGAGGCCTCCCATGCCTCCTGTCATGAAGTGGCCTCCTACAAGCAGAAGTTCACACCTGGTGAGGAAGTACAATGTTCTTAAGTATCCTGGTAGTATTACAACTAGGCTCTCCATCCTTGATACCCTTCTCCTGTCATCATATTTTCATGAGGCCCTCACTCATGATTTAAGAATCCCCCTCCAGTTATAGACGGAAGTAGAAGCTACAAAATATTTTCATGCTAAAGAGGTCGAGAATGCTGAATGACAGGCCATTATCATGTTCTCTAGAAAAGATGAAGGCTCCCCCATACAATGGCATATTCTCCCACTGTACGTCACTAGACAGTTCAATGACATGGAGGTTCATTGTTTTCTTGTCGACATGGGCTCTGTAATTAACCTAAACCCGACTAGAAAACTGTGAAAGTGGGGATTGTGTAAAGATTATCTGAGTCCCTCTGACCTATGAATCCAAGGTTATGACAAGACGAAACTGACATTGGTCAATAAGATCTATTTAAAGACCCAGTTTGGTGGCCTAGTTTCCAACACTGAATTAATGGTAGTCTCCGAGGACACTGCCAACAATGCGTTGATAGGAAGGCCATGGCTCCACCTACATGAAGAAGTTCTATAATCATATCACCAGTTCCTCAAGTACTCCCTTAATGGTGAACTGGGAATGCTTCAGGATGACTCATCTCACTTTGCTTCTTTTGAGGCTCTCTATCCTGATGCCAAATACTACAAGAGCAAGGATAAGTAGATTCAAACCAATGAGGTCAAGCATTCCACGACTACGACCGACCCATGGATTGATGTATATGATGCCTACATCTTTCCATTCCACTGATTGGAGGCTACAAACTTGTACATGGGACAATGATTTGTTGTGTCTAAGATGAGGATGGAACACATTCCTCGGTCTATGCAATGGTATAAAATCACCTCGTACTCCTATACAAATCAGGATCAGGTGATCCCGGAGCCTCCTACCCCCATAAGGTATCGGGATATCTTCCCCATGGAAACAACAATACATCTTAAATTCTTGTTCCACCAGGATGGAATTAACTGGCTCAATAAAATGTGCAATTATTGCTTCGATATCATCAAGTGTTTCCCCTTGGGCCGAAGGACAAATAGGATCGGATCAACAGCCTTCATCGCTATGGTTGTGGCAGCATAGGGGTCCTCCAATGCTGTGACCACTACCGCTTAGGCTGGTACCGGCCTCCCATCAGGATATGTGAACTCAGAATCAATTTCTCCCACCAAGGATCCCCCATATACAGGTGAAGAAGATGTTTTATAGGATGCTCCTTCTACCTTTGAAGAGGGCATCTCTACCACAGTCGACGAGTGGGTACAAGTGAACCTCAGTAGCGAGGAAGACATGAGACCCACATTGATCAGTGCCACCATTCCCCTCAAGAAGCTACAACAGTACATAAACTTCCTGAAACAACACCATGATTTATTCTCCTAGTGTTTTGATGAGATTCCAGGACTAGATCCTTAGGTATCCATCCACCACCACCGTCTCCCAAAAAATCATCGCTGGTTCAAGCAGCCTCCCAGAAAGATGCACAATTCACATGGTGCCATGGTATAGTGGCCTCTGGAATGTTTCTCAGCTTTCTTGTCAGATATAGGGGCCTTGAGATCGACCCAGAGAAGATCATGGTCATTAGATAGATTTCTCCTCTGAGAAACATTTGAGGGCTTCGAGGTTTCCGAGGCCACTTTGCCTACATACGCCAATTCATCGTGAACCTGGCTAGAATGTGTATTCCCTTGTCTTAGCTCATGAAGAATGGCACCACATACGAATGGGACGAAGAGTGTCAGATAGCTTTTGAGGAGATCAAGAAGTAACTACACCAATCTATGGTCTTAATGACACCCCTCTCCAGAAATCCATTAGTCCTCTATGTGACATCCCTAGAATGATCTATCGGCACCCTTATCGCCCATAATACCAATGAGTGGATGGAGAACATCCTTTACTACCTCATTCGTATGCTCCTCGATACGGAGACCAAATACTACCCCATCAAAAAGAGCTGAATTGCACTGGTATTCGTAGTACATAAATTGTGACATTATTTGCAGCACCATGAGGTACAAATGGTATCTCGGGTAGACCACTGAAGTAAATTCTTGAACTGCCCCAGCTTGACAGGCCGCCTCACTCAGTGGGAAGTGATTCTCCTACAGTTCGATTTCAGGTTTGTCCCTTAGAAATATATTAAGGGGAAATCATTGGCAGACTTCCTTGATGCCCATCCAGCCCTTACCAACCCGACTTTGGATCTTGATTTCCCTGATGAGGAGATCCTTTCAATGGACTAAGCCATGTCGTGCTGGCAAATGCACTTTGATGGTGCTTCCTGAAGACCCACCAGGAGGAGGATCAGTGATCCCAGGCTCAACAGGATAGCCTTGGGTATCATCTTCATTACCCCAACACAAGCCATTCTGTTGTAGTCATTCCTATTTTCCGAAGACTGCACCAATAATGAGGCAGAGTATCAAGCTCTTATCACTGGCCTCGAGCTGGCCCTCTAGATTGATGTAACCCATTTTTATGTGAAAGGGGATTCCAAACTAGTCATCAAGCAGTTCAACAGTGACTACGTCGTTAGAAAGCCAAAGCTCGTACCATTGTTGGAGTGCACTCTCCATCTAATGAACCAGTTCCCATCTCGGACGGATGTTAATAAAGTCCCTCAATCTCAGAACGGTCGAGCTGACACCCTGGCCAGCGTGGCTGTATCACTTGCTGAACTTGAGTAGGATGATCTGATTATCCATGTGGCACATCAGAGATTCATTGCTCCTGTCTCCCCAGATGACGACAACAGCCTGCAAGTGAGCCATCTTACTGCCGGAGCCTCCACGTCCGGACCCCCATATGCAATGGTTGAAGTGAATCCCTAATGGAGAACCGCATTGTAAAATATCTCTAAAATGGTTACCTCCCGGCTGATCGGGCCGAGCGTGAGCAAATCTGATGCCGCATAATACAATTTACCCTCCAAGAGGGTCCCAGTCATGATAAGATCCTCTTCAAGTGTGGGTTTGATGGTATTATCCTCCATTTCATCCATGGAGTCAAGATTTCTCAGGTCATGCAGGAGGATCATACCTATTCCTGCGGCATCCACCAGACTGGGCTAAAACTATCTGACCAGATCCAGAGACTGGGATACTTTTGGCCCCCCATGATCCATGATTGCATCGAGTTCACCAAGAGATTTCATGTGTTCCAAATTCATGCTAACTTTATTTATCATCCTCCGGAGCCTCTCCACTCCCCCAAGTACTCTTGGCCATTTGCGATATGGGGACTCGATGTCGTGGGACCATATCCACTTGCAAGAGCTCACCAGTGCAGATTCATCCTGACAACTGTGGATTTCTTCTCCAAGTGGGCAGAGGCAGTTCCACTCAAGGATGTCAAAGCCCATTCCATCATTAACTTTGTTAGTTCCAACATATTCTACCGATTTGGAGTTCCTCATGCCATCCTCACTGATAACGACATGAACTTCCGACCAGATCAGCTGGAGAAGTTGTACGCTAAGTGCAACATCCGTTCTAACCATACCTCCTTATATCATGCACAATAAAATGGATAGATCGAGGTGTTCAACAAAACCCTCTCTATCATATTTCATATAATGGTAGGTCAAAATAAGAAGAGTTGGTAGGACCAGCTCCCCAACGCCCTCTGGGATTATAGAACAATGAATCGTAATTCCACCCAGGTGAACCCATATTCCATGGTGTATGAAACTGAGGTTGTCCTACCCATTGAGATTCAGTTTCCTTCATTACGCACAGTGGTCTATGACCAGCTAGTGCCAGAAAAGGTAGCTAAAATCAGTCTGGGTAAATTGGAAGAACTTGACGAGAATTATCTTCGTACCCTGCACAATCTAGAAATGCATCAAAATAAGATAGAAAAATCCTTCAATAATAAGGTTCACCTCCACTATTTTCCTAAAAGGTGATTTGGTATTGTCCCTCAGGACACCAATGATTCATGGCAAGAAACCACCCAAGTTGGTGCTCAAATGGGAAAGACCATTCATTGTTCACAAGGATTACCCCAATGGTGTGTACTCACTGGTAACCATGTATGGTGAGTGTATAACTCCTCCCAACATTGACAAGTTCCTCAAGAAATACTTTTCTTTACCCAACAGGTCTAGCATGACCCTAAACTATTTGGTCCAACATGACCCTAAACTACCTATTCTAACATGGCTTTAAAAAGTAAAACATCCCGCATGACATTAAACAATATGTCATCCTTCAAGATGTTAAACTGAACCCTTAGAACTACATATGGCTTGATTCCCATCCACATGGGATATGTACGAATGCTCAAACATTTTGTCTTGAGTCCATCCCCCAAACTTTTTTCTTTGACAATTCCCCTCTTAGGGGTAGACCTCTTGGAGGATCCTTATACGGTGTTGTAAAGGCTTATTTGGCCCCGCTCAAGTCAGGATTAGGGTAATCGTACCCTGTGCTCCCTCCTTATTCTTCTGGTCTCCCTTTTCTTCACTGCTTGACGTTAAACTACACGGCCTTTAAGAACTACGTACTGCTTGATTTCTATCCTCATGGGATACGTAAGAACGCCCAAGCATTTCATCTATTGGCCCAACCTAAACATCAGAATCACCCCTAGGGTGGGGATACATGGTATGTTAAATGATTTTCCCCCAATTCATGTCGAGCTCATCTCAATCCCACCAAACGTCCCTTTCCCTGAGATGTCCTTAACTTTGACCGCCCTTCTTGACATTAAAATGCATGGGAACAACTATTCTTAACCCACTACTTTTATTGGGACTCGATCATATTTCACATCCAAAAAGACCCCCAACTGGCATGGATGCTCAACTTAAGGGATCTTCTACCACTTTAGGCCAACGCCCTCAAGGATGTTGAGAAGCAAATTGATACAAGTCCCATGTATCAAATATAGTCAGCGGTCGATGCTCATTTGTGTTCCCATTTCAGGTCACACTATAAGGATGTTGTTTTTCAAACATGGTTAGTGGATACCCTTTGTAGTCATCACCAACCCCATAGATCCCAAACATTGAGTGTGGTGGTTCATCCTACCTGCCATATCTTTGAGTTGCGATTCCCTTTAGGAAATGCCACCTATCAGACCCTCATATGATCAGGAAAGCCGAATCGAGCTCCTTGTTTCCCACCCTGAGCACAAATCACGTGTTCTTATGAGCTGTGATGTGGCGGTAACCACACAAGAAGTCATATTGCTACAGTTGGCTTGGACGCCCATCCTCTGGTCCTTCGATCCCTTAGAGCCCCTGGCCCATTTTCTCATTTAGGATTGTGTGGTGCGGCACAAACTCATGTCCTCATTCACATCAGGCTATTTTTCAAGGACACACATATCCCCTTGACATGTCCCTTCATTAATTTATCATCCATTCGGCAAGCACAGGCCTTGCCATGCTCGACATGACCCATCATTTGGGTTTTTTTCACCCTCTATATCCAGAACGACCCCCGAATGGCATGGATGCTTAGCCTAAGGGATCTCCTACCATTATGAGATAATGCCCTCAAGGATTGTGAGCAGAAAGTTGATAAAAGTCCCATGTGTCGAATATGGTCAGCGGTTGATGGTCAATTGTACGCCTCTCTTCTAGTCACACAAGGGTGGATACGGTGTTGCAAACCTGGTCAATAACTGTCCTCCATAATCATTTCCACTTTGTGGTCTTACATAAGCATAATGATTCTCCCTCTATGTCCCACGTATATGAAATTAAACTAGGCATATACGGTCTATGTTTTATGACCCTAAACTAAGATCACCTTTGTCTTCACTACAAGATGTTAAACTACAAACTGGCCAGGGCATTCTGTCTGAGGCCCTTCCTCGGGCCCCTTGGCCTTCTCGGGCCCCTGGCCCAAGTCCTCACCTAGGATTGTATGGTGTGGTGTGGGATTATGTACTCATTGATTTCAGGTTACTCTCCATGCCATACACATACCTGGATGAGATACCTTACCCCTACCTTCATCCTCACTGCATGACATTAAACTGCTAACTGGTCGAGACTTTTTGTATGAGGCCCAGCCTTAGGCCCCTTAGCCTTTTCGGGCCCCTAGCCCAAGTTATAACTTAGGGTTGTATGGTATGGACTCATGTTCTTATTCATGTCGAGTTACTTTCTATGTCGTACACGCCCCTCATTGGGATATATTACCCTTATTTTCAAATTCCATTTACCAGAACTACGTGTGCCTTAATTCCCACCCTCATGGGATACATAGGAACGACCAGAAATTTTTTCCATGGGCCCAACCCCATCTCTTAGATATCTCCCTGTTATCTAGGCCTCTTGGCCTGAATTTTTCCATGAGAGGGATATATGGTGTTGTACCAGATTATGTCCCCATCCACGTCAGGTTTGTAATAACCATGTTTCATACCTCTCTCTCCTGAGTGGCATTCTCTCCCTTTCTCTAATTTCATATCTTTGAGTCGGCTGCCCTTATGTCGGGTCCCTCTCCCCTCTTTGGTGATTCACCAATTGGCCCATGAGTACTCTGGTCTAGAACCTAGAGCGTCAGATCCTACCTAGACATGTTTTCACCCATTTTTCAGGCTTCATGTTCCTGTTCATTTGGGATTCCATTATCTTTCACATTTGAAGGGACCCCCAAATGGCATGGATGCTAGGCCTAAGGGTTCTCCTACCATTATGGGCCAACGTTCATGAGAGTTTCAGACAAAAAATCAATAAAGTACTACATTGAAAATATGGTCGGTGGTCGATGATCATTTGTTGTTCCCATTTTAGGCTACCCAATATAGATTTTTTGTTTCGAACACAGTCAACATTTATCCTCACTCATCACGCCAGACCCTTCAATCCGTGAATGTTGGTTACATGATTCACATTATTTTCCACCCCATCATGTAAAAATAGAAATTTGAAACTCTTGGCACTATCCCTCAGTGCACATTCGCACATTAGGAGGACAACATCCACAGTAAAGGCATCATTTGGGGCACCACACTGACTTCCATTTGACTAGCGTTCCAGGTATTGAAAAAAACCTCTAACACCCTTGTTTCCCACACTGACATTTACTCATGTGGGCTTAGGGATTTGGTTGAGGTCCAAACTTACTTGGAAGGATTATGCTCCTCTATGGTCCAAGCTCTAAGAACATAAAATAAGATCTCTTTTATAACTATGTACACCTTGATTCCTATTCCCATGAGATATATAGGAACACCTTGACATCTTTTCTTTTGGTCCTGATTGAGTTCCTCTAATTTATCTCATATGTTTTACATTTAGGGATTTAACTCTTATTGAACTACATGGCATGATACGAGATTATGTCCTCATTCAATTTGGGTTTTCATTAGCCGCACCAAGTATGCCCCTTTCTAGGTGTTATCCCCTACTTATAGTCCCACATGACATTAAACTGTATATTTTCTTACATGATGTTAAAAAAATCCTCCATGAACTACATATGGCTTGATTCCCATCCTCATGGGATACATAGGAACACCCCGACTTCTTGTCTTTGGGTCCAGCTCAACTGAGAGCTAGTCTCTCATTCCCCATATCCTCTAACCTTTTCTTGCCCCTCAGCCTGAGGTTTCTTTCTCAGAATCATGCACGGTGTGATGTGGACCTCATCCTCAATCACATCGGGTATACTTTATCACACTGTTCACAGTCCCCCTTTAGCCTCGTCTTTACTACGTCTATTCCGCACGACGTTAAAATTCATGGTTGGTCCCATCACGTGACCCTAAACTGGGACATTATCATCCTGACCACATGATGAAAAACGTAACTACATCATGGTGTCCTTGCTCAAGGGACGTCATGTTTGGTATTGGTCAAGCACCTTACCATTTGTCAATACTTTAATTTGTCTTGATTTTTGTTACAATATTTGGATTCTCTATTATAGGCCCTTCACTTCACAAAAAAAACACATCCATTCACCTTAAAGGACAAAAAAGACCTATCAAATTCTGGTTCTTTTAGTGTGAGGGCCAGACCTTCACACCACTTTTTCCCCTGGCACTGGTACCTTGCCGTTCCACCCATTAAAACTACGTTCGCCTTGATTCTCATTCTAATGAGATACGTAGGAACGCTCGAGCATTTTGACTCAGGTCCAGCCTAACCTTTGTTTTTGGTCCCTCGATCTAAAACATCCAAAAGGAACACATGGTGATCTGGAATCCAGGACCTCGTGGGATATGTAGGAATACCCAAGAATATTGCCTTTGGGTCCATCCCCAAGAATCGTAAATCCGGTTCCCCCTCTTTGTTGGGCCCTTGGCCCGAGTTCTTTCAGGGAACCCTGCACCTACAGCTTTACCCTAAACAAGTCCAAGATGCCCCACAATAATGATGGGATGCGCGAGCTTCCTCTCCAAAGAGTACCCGTCTGGGAGTAGGAATGATCCATGATCAAACCGGTATGCCCACCTAATTTGATTCCACCACGGTGGCGTAATGACAAAGTGTGTTTGATTATATTCAAAAAAACCAACACTCAACCTTCCACTCCTTGAATACCCTTTATTCGGACCCTCTTACTCTTTCACGTCTAAAGGAACCCCCTAATAGTATTGATGCTTGGCCTATTGGTCGCCTACTATCTCGGGCCGACATTATGGTAGACTAATGGATGACATTCTATGTCGGGACCCGTGTTTCGAGCATGTTCATTAGTCAGCCCTCATTTTTCATCCCCATTTAAGGCTAATACAATATGGATACTGTGTTTCAAACATAGACAATAGTTATCCTTTATTGTCACACCTACCCCCACAATGTTCCAAATATGGGGTATCATAATTCACCCTTTCCACTTCCTTATGTACAGATTGATTTCCAATGCCACTAGCATTACCCAACTCGTTCACTAGAGCACATAGAGAAGATGAAAAATCAATTATTCTGAGGTCCTCGTCCTCTAATTGGGCCTCTCCCATCTCTTCCCATAAATTTGGATTGGTTGTTCAAACCTCGGAAGCCTGAAGCATGGTTGGAACATCTACATTAAAATGAAGTAATAGTGTGATAATCCCTTGTTTCACACATTGGGGTATGACCCACGTGAGCTTAGAAATGGATTGCTATTTATTTCAGGATTTTGGTCGGAAGATATTAAACCAAATGAACAACTAAAAAATCTATCCATACATGCCATTCAGAACAAGAGGAAGTAAGAAGAAATGATTTTATGAGTTCGATGAAAACAGGGCCCTTAAGGATCAACATCTTGAATAGATCATTCCAGCACCGCTACATTTTGGCTTGTGACCTCCAAGACTGCCTCCTTCCCCCTGAGAACCTTCTCTTCATCAACAGCCGCTGGGCGTAGTTCACTGACCCTAGCATGTTCTTGCACCTGTTCAATTTGGAGTGGAGTCATTTGGTGTCATGCTTCCACTAGATGCTCTAAGATTTCCACCAATTGGGCCTTCAATTGATCAACAAGATCAAATCATCTTTCAATGAATACCTCATTTTCATTCACCTCTTCTTCAAGGCATTAGACATCTTATTCCACCTTCAGGAATGCTTGGGTACTCTGTGACTATTTCTGACACAGGGCAATGTCAGAGCATTGGTCACTCTCACGTAGCTTATCGGCCATGTAGTCGCAGACCATCGAATGATGTCGTTGAGCATCCACCCTCTAGCACTAAGAATGTGTAGGCAGGTGTGGAGCAATCCCATCCATTTCAGCCATTCGATCTGAGGCTAACCGAGAATGTGCTCAATTCACTTACACCCTTTGTGCCACATCTTATAGCTTTCATGAGCCACCTCTGAATCAGAATCATCTATCTTCTTAGGATCATCAGGCCTATAGTTGGGGAATGTATCAAGGAGTTCAAAAGTAGGGTCTTGTTCGGGAAACCTCCACCTCGTCAGCGACTTCGCTCTGGATGGACTGGAGTTCCACCCCGATAGCATTACCATCCCTCATTGTGATCTCTGGCTCTCCATGTACCAGGGTAGGGTCACCTAGAGTGGTTTCATCTATAAAGGCCAACGTGGTCGCTGCCCATCCCAGTCATGCAGATGTCACGGACTCGACAGTTTTCTGTGCCTCCAATCATGTGATAACTGCATCAGGAATCAGTATCTTGATTAGCTAAATTCTCTAGAGAAGAGGGAAAACCAATGATAAAGGACATACCTGAGCCAAGTGCAACGGTGTACATTACTTGTGTCATGGTGGGGGACCCCTCCTGTAACACCCAAGACTTTTATGTTATATAAATCATCAAAGGGATCTTTTTCTACACAACACTTGCTTGGCTTGCTTTACACGCAATCACGACCTTCCTCGATAGCTTGCGTCGTACGCAATACCGAGTTTCACTAAACAACAATATGCTATTAAAACTAGCCGTTATGAATAGTAATAACCACTTTTTTAAATTTTATAAATTTTATTTTTCAAAATGGACTTCATTTTTGGACTCAGAATATCGAAATTAGCCTAGGGTGAAATTTTGGTATTTTTCTGAAAACTTTCAATTTTTGATGAATAGTGAAACCACTAAGTGGTCGGTTAAAAACTGAATTTTGCATAAAACTTAATTTTACCACTTCTGTGAATGGAATTTCAAAAATCAGACAGACACGGTTGATATCAGTAAGTAAAATGTGGTTCAATGAGATAAAAATAATTGTTTGGTGAATAGTAACTTTTTACTTTTTTACCGCGGTTAATAGTAAATAGGGTAACTAAGGGTAAATATGATATTAATATTACCCTAACACATGTCCTAATTCTATTGGACAAGTGTAATTCGACCAAAAACAAACTTAGGAATAAAATATGACCATTTAGGCCCACTTGGATTAGATTAGGACATTTATTATTAATTTATTTAAAGAAGGGTTAAAATAGTTAAAATCAAAGTTTAATAAGTAAATCATTTTTAATATGGGGTTATACATAAGATAAATTCGATTGTAAATATTTATTAGAAATCTAAAAAGTTTTCCTACATGATGGTATTTTATTTGTAATTTTTAGACATCAAATAATTTAATTTATTTATGACACAAAGATGATGCAGTAATTATCTTATTAATGAAATATTGACATAATTTATAATATAAATACCAAAATAAATGTAATTTAAGACTTTTTATGAATTCCACTAATTTTCTAGGTTACTATGATATATTAGTGTTAATTTAATCAACTTGGTTCGAACATATAATTCTGTTATGACTTTCACAAAAATCATATATCAAATAGTGTCAAAATTGACACAAAATAGTTTTTAAATCAAATATTATATTACTAATTGTTATTTTATTCCTAAAAATCTAAGGTTCGGCCAAATGACTTAGATAAGGATATATATACTAATAATAAACAATTTGGGGTTCGTTTGGCATGTTATAGTAAGTGTATTAACCATATAGTGAAAGAAAACAAAAAGACACGGTAAAAGTTAAATTATTTAACTTAGAGTTAAATCTAATTGATAAGGTTAAAATTATACCCTAAACTTGTCTAAATCTTATTGGTTGATAGGATTTCGACCCATCCCTACTTTATCTTCGAAATAAGACCCTTTGGAACCATTATAAACCGATTTTTACTTTAATATAAAATAATATTTTGAGATATTCCTAAGGTGCCCCTCTCCTCCCTTATAAAAGGGCACCTCCTCCCCCTCCTCCTCACACCAATTTGAGCACTCAAGCTCGGCCAAACCCTGCCATTTTCTCCTCTAAACTTCTCTAGAATAATCCTAGAAGTCCTGGTCTTCTCCAAAGACCAATCTTAGTTCCTTAAGTGGAGGATTCAAAGAGGTATTCCAAAGAAGAGGTAATATCCATTACCGATCTTTTCAATTTATTTCTTCTTCAACTTCTTCTTCTTTAGTTGTTTCATGATAAAGTAATAACATCAGTATTACTTACATACTGATATGTTATTATAAATATGAAACAACCCTAATTCACCTTCTATCCATCCTACGGAAAAATGAAATCACCGCGCGTGCGCACGTACGGAATACCGTCTCCACGCCGTGGTGTAATCTATTTTCCACCATCACCTTACAAGGATGGGTATAATGGTGTAATAAGTAACTATTTATGATTATTATAAAGTAATATTGATACTGAAATAATATATATATACTCCAATACAGTTCCACGATCATAGGAACGATATCATCACTCGTGTGTACGTACGGAATACCGTCTCCACGATGTGATGCGACTCGTTCTACATGATCTTCATTTCATAATGATTATATAAATGAATTGAATGAATGAATATGGTATATACTACACTAATACCATTCTGGAAATGGATTATCTATATCCTAAAGATAAGAATAAGAATTTATTCGGCAAAACACGCATAAGAACAAAAGGAAATAAAGACCCGAGTAACAAGTAACAATGAAATATTACTAATAAGAAGCTAAGAATATGACCATATATGATATCATATCAATATGTATGATTCTGGAATAAGTCAATAACATTATTTAAACCATTATACAGGAGCTTCAGACACGTACAAAGCAAATCGGACCTAAGGTAAGGGAAATATCACAATCTCATTTTTATCCGAGATTGTTTATTCGTAAGTATTTAATGGGGTGTATTTTATCATCCACATCCATGTTTCATCAATATGTAATATTATTTCAATCCACCTACAATTGTTTAAATCCATTTTTACCCTTCGATGAGTTTTTAGTAATATCTATGAAAGGAATCTT
The DNA here is from genome assembly GCA_963277665.1 of Viscum album. Classification (NCBI taxonomy): domain Eukaryota; kingdom Viridiplantae; phylum Streptophyta; class Magnoliopsida; order Santalales; family Viscaceae; genus Viscum; species Viscum album. Next base: position 1,984,203,563 of record OY728138.1, on the reverse strand, counting down.
TTGTCATACGAGGTACTTTTTAACTTTTCCGACAAAAGTACGAAGAATGTTTTTTTAACTTATACGGCACGAACGGATTTCTACTGTTTTATAAAGCCTTATTTTCATGAAGCTTCCTCTAAAAGATTTCATGACTATTTTCAATAAAATCTCTTTCTTTTAAAATTGCATGATGTTTTGTGAAAAGAAATTGATTTTGAAGAAGAAAGGATATTTTCCTCAAGAATTCAATTCAAGTGTTTTATCAAAATTATTTTCCATCTAAGATAATAAAGGGTTCTGTTTCTATCCATATTTTTACATTGATTTGACTATGTTGTGATGGAATTATGTTTATGAATTCCTTTATCTTATGAATTGATTTATGATGTCATGATGTTTCAAGAATCCCATTTTTGTTACATGTGTTATGCAATGATGTATGTTTTATGATTATGTGGCACACATAAGAAAGGATTCATTATGAGATGGGTGGGACCTATATCTCCCTCAAATGCATTGGGTAAAGATTTTATATCTCATGAGATAGACATGGCTGGAACAGAAGGTTATTTCGGTTCAGTGATACAGGACTGAAACGAGGAGTGAACTCGGTTCAGAAAGGGGCTTTGTCCACTAAGATAGTCTTGGAAATGAGTCATGACTAACAAGAAATGATTTTCCATGATTATGTGTGCATGCCACAAAGATTCAAGTTTTATGTTATGATTATGGGGATCTCATTTTCACTTCTATGAATTATTCCATGATAAGATATTATGATCTCTTTTGCAGGTTTTTATTTTCAAAAAGATATGATATGATTTTTATTTCCTTTATTTTCCCTTGATGAGAATTTGAGCTCACCCTTTTATGTTTTCTTCTCCCCAGGTCAGGAAGATGGATATTAAGTAGAATATGCTAAGAGGGACACTAGATATGATGAAATAAATGGGAGACACTGTAGAAGATTTATGAACCAGTTGTTTATGTTTCCCAGTTTCTAAAGACACTATACCTATATGGTCCTTTGTGGTTTTGTCATATGTTGTAATAAGTGTGCTTCAATTTTGAAGTAGTAACAATGTATGTAAAGTATGGGTCGTTATAGTTGGTATCAGAGGGAGGTTATAGTCAACCTTTGGAAACTAGGATGTGAAAGCCTTAGTAAGAACCCTAAGGATAAGTCTAAGCATAGAACACAATCTTAGAAATGGCCATGAATAACCTAGGATAAGACCATAAGCATGAAAATTTTATTCTTGAATTATGTGGTTTCCTATTATAATTACTGTTGCACACACTATTCTTCTTGGTTTTAGTCAATGGCTGGAACCCGAAGGAACCGTGTTAATGCGGAATGCGATGGGCAATGCAATGATTGTCCCCCTGAGCAACCAAACGATATGGGAGCTAGAATGCAAAATCTTGTAGCCATGCTCACACAACTTTCTCAAGATATGAATCATGCAGGATTTCCAAACGAACAAAGGAGGGAACAACATTCTGTTGAATCCTTCATGAGGCAGCGTCCACCTTCTTTCAGCGGGTCTACTGATCCATTAGTTGCTGAACAATGGATTAGTACTACTGAAAAGATATTTTCCGTTCTTCAATGTTCTGAGCATGATAAAGTCATCCTAGCAGTGTATCGTTTGGAAGGAGATGCGGATCAATGGTGGAATCTTGTTAAGAATACAAGGCAAAGGGATGAAATTGAGTCTATGGAATGGGACGAGTTCAAGAACTTATTTTTCAATAAGTACTTCCCTCATATTCTCCGAACAAAGATGGAGAAAGAGTTCCTTGAACTGAAGCAAAGGGATGATGAATCTGTTAGTACCTATGAAGCAAATTTTACAAGACTTGCAAGGTACACTTTTGGTATTATTATCCAACCTGAGAGTAAGATCGATCGATTCTTTAGTGGCTTAAAACCAAGTCTTCTAAGGGCGTTAGCCATAAGGGACTTCAATAGCTAAGAGGAAATCGTTCGATGTGCTCTCAAAGTCGAGATGGAGATTGGAGTAACCCATCAGTCACATGGGTTTGATAAGAAGAGGAAGATGGAATTCAAAGAAAAATCTAAAGAGCACACGGAAAAGAAGATGAGCTTTCCCTTATGCTCAAAGTGTGGAAAGAAACATGGAGGGAGTTGTCTTAAAGGGACAAGTAAATGTTTTAAATGTGGAAAGGAAGGTCATCGGGCATTTAAATGCCGTGATAATGGGAAGAAGATGTCTAATGACGCAAACAAAGGAAGGGATACACAGAATGAACCTACTACACTTCAATGTTTCAAGTGCAAGGAGATGAGGCATTATGCCAATCAATGCCCAAATCCAAGGGTTGATGATGATGGTCGACGTCAACAAACTCTTAAGGATAAAGACAAAGGAAAGTCACATGCAATTTCTATCAGCGATGTGGAGTTCGATAACGAAGTGGTGAAAGGTACACTTACCGTCCACTCTAAAGTAGAAAATGTTTTATTTGATTCTGGATCCACCCACTCTTTTATTTCTGAAGACTTTTCTAAGGGTATCACCGTATTACCTCAACAATTAGATGTTGAGTTAGCTGTGACAACACCTAATGGCACATCAATCGCATCAAAAGTTTATAATTCTTCTCCGATCGAAGTTTGTGGGAAAGTGCTTCCTGCAAATCTTGTGATCCTTCCTTTAGTGGAATTTGATGTGATTCTTGGCATGGATTGGCTTTCTCTACATGGAGCTCATATCAATTGCCAAAGAAGGGAAGTCACATTTCATATTCCAGATCAATCTACGATCGTCTATCAATGCAAGGATGAACATAACCTTCCAGTGGAAATTTCTTCCATCTTATGGGTATTGATTCCACTAAATGAGGGTTATTTATCTCAAATGGTTGGTGAGAAACTCACGATTAAGAATATGCCCATTGTACGGGAGTTTGATGATGTCTTTCCGGAGGAATTGCCGGGTCTTCCACCAAATCGTGAAGTTGAGTTTTCAATAGAACTCGTACCGGGTGCTTTGCCTATTTCAAAGACACCTTATAGAATGGCCCCAATTGAGTTGCAGGAATTGAAGAAGCAACTCCAAGAGAATCTTGATAAGGGATTCATACGCCCTAGTGCGTCACCTTGGGGAGCACCTGTTCTATTTGTTAAGAAGAAAGATGGATCAATGAGACTCTGCATTGATTATCGAGAACTTAACAAGATCACTATCAAGAACAAATATCCTCTCCCACGCATTGATGACTTATTTGACCAACTACGCGGAGCTCAATACTTTTCCAAGATTGATCTTCGTTCAGGGTATCATCAATTAAGGGTCAAAAGGGAGGATATACCAAAGACGGCTTTCCGTACAAGGTATGGACACTATGAATTTATAGTGATGCCATTTGGTCTTACTAATGCCCCTGCTATCTTCATGGATCTAATGAATAGAGTCTTTAGAGACTATCTTGATCAATTTGTGGTAGTCTTTATAGACGATATTCTTGTCTATTCAAAGAGCAAGGAAGATCATGAAGATCACTTGAGAATTATATTGAAGACCCTGAGAAAGGAGAAGCTTTATGACAAATTTACCAAGTGTGAATTTTGGCTTCAAAAAGTTTCATTTTTGGGTAACATAATCTCAAAAGAGGGGATATCTGTGGATCCAGCAAAAACAGAGGTTATCGAAAGATGGTCAAGACCAACAACAGTAACTGAGATCCGATGTTTTCTTGGTTTGGCTGGATATTATCGACGTTTTGTAAAAGATTTTTCACGATTATCTAATCCACTCACCAAGTTGACTCGGAAAGGAGTTAAGTTTGTCTGGACAGAGGAATGTGAAGAGAATTTCAAGGAGTTGAAAAGAAGGTTATCCAGTGCACCTGTGCTCACACTGCCTTGTAGTGGAGAAAGGTTTGTGATCTACAGTGATGCATCCAAGAAGGGATTGGGGTGTGTTCTTATGCAAAATGATATGGTGATAGCTTATGCCTCACGACAGTTGAAAATCCATGAGCAAAATTACCCAACACATGATTTGGAGTTGGCTGCGGTAATCTTTGCATTAATGATTTGGAGGCATTACCTTTATGGTGAAAGGTGTGATATTTATACTGATCATAAAAGTTTAAAGTATATTTTCACACAAAAGGAGTTGAATATGCGTCAAAGAAGATGGTTGGAGCTGATTAAGGATTATGACTGCTCAATCCATTACCACCATGGGAAAGCAAACAAGGTGGCAGATGCATTAAGTCGACAAGACCATGCTAGTTTATCCATGATGAGGATCACAAAAGATCCAATATTTATGGATTTACAAAGGATGGATCTTGGAATTATAATGGAAGGGGAAAAATCTTATCTTTCTCAAATGAATGTTCAGCCATCTATACATGTGAAGACTAAAGAGGCACAGAAAGAAGATGTTGAGTTACAAAAGAAGGTGAGAAATGTTCCTGAATTCAACCTTGATTGTGATGGGATAATAAAGTTCAGGAATCGGGTTTGTGTTCCTCCCATCCCCGAATTAAAGAAGGAGCTGCTGGATGAGGCTCATAGTTCTTCATTCTCTATTCATCCTGGAAGCACGAAGATGTATAGGGACCTGAAAGAGTACTTCTGGTGGGATGGCATGAAAAGAGATGTTGCTGAATATGTCTCTCGATGCTTGGTTTGTCAACAAGTTAAAGCTGAGAGACAGAAGTCTAAGGGGATGTTACAACCATTACCCATACCCGAATGGAAATGGGAAAACATTACTATGGACTTTGTCACAGGGCTTCCTAAAACATCCAAAGGCAATAATGCTATCTGGGTCATAGTTGATCATCTTACAAAGTCTGCACACTTCATTCCTATTAGAGAGGATTTCTCTCTAGATCAGCTTGCCATGATATATGTAAAGGAAGTGGTAAGATTGCATGGAGTACCACTTTCTATTATATCTGATCGGGATCCGAGATTTACCTCGAAGTTCTGGCGAAGTCTTCAGCATACTCTGGATACAGAGTTGAGTTTCAGCACTCCTTATCATCCCCAGACAGACGGTCAGTCTAAGAGAACAATTCAAACCCTAGAAGATATGTTGATAGCTTGCTCTATGGATTTCAAAGGAGGGTGGGATCAACACCTACCTTTGGTGGAATTTTCTTATAATAATAGCTTTCACTCCAGTATTCAGATGGCTCCTTATGAAGCTCTCTATGGAAAGAAATGCAGGACTCCAACTTGCTGGGATGAAGTTGGGGAAAGAAAGCTATTAGGACCTGATCTCGTTGATGAAATGGCAGAAAAGGTTAGATCTATTCAACAACACATAAGAGCAGCTCAGAGTCGACAGAAAAGTTATGCCGACAACCGAAGAAAAGACCTAGAGTTTGAAGTGGGTGATAAAGTGTTCTTACGAATATCTCCCTGGAAGAGGGTTATGAGATTTGGAAAGAAGGGGAAGTTGAGCCCTAGATATATTGGTCCTTTCGAAATACTGGATCGTGTTGGGAAGGTAGCTTACCGATTGGCACTTCCACCGAATCTCTCTCAAGTTCACGATGTGTTCCATGTATCTCTACTGAGAAAGTACATACCAGATCCTTCACATGTACTCAGCTCAGAAGTTGTACCGCTGGAGCAAGATCTTTCTTATGAAGAACAACCGATAGAGATTCTGGATCGTAGCGAAAAAGTCCTACGAAACAAGACCACTCGCTTGGTGAAAGTTTTATGGAGAAACCACCAACTTGAAGAAGCTACATGGGAGCTTGAGGATATGACGAGGGAGAAGTATCCTCATCTGTTTGTTGCAAAGTGACGAATTTCGAGGGCGAAATTCTTTTTAAGGGGGGTAGAATGTAACACCCGAGACTTTTATGTTATATAAATCATCAAAGGGATCTTTTTCTACACAACACTTGCTTGGCTTGCTTTACACGCAATCGCGACCTTCCTCGATAGCTTGCGTCGTACGCAATACCGAGTTTCACTAAACAACAATATGCTATTAAAACTAGCCATTATGAATAGTAATAACCACTTTTTGAAATTTTATAAATTTTATTTTTCAAAATGGACTTCATTTTTGGACTCAGAATATCGAAATTAGCCTAGGGTGAAATTTTGGTATTTTTCTGAAAACTTTCAATTTTTGATGAAGAGTGAAACCACTAAGTGGTAGGTTAAAAACTGAATTTTGCATAAAACTTAATTTTACCACTTCTGTAAATGGAATTTCAAAAATCCGACAGACACGGTTGATATCAGTAAGTAAAATGTGGTTCAATGAGATAAAAATAATTTTTTGGTGAATAGTAACTTTTTACTTTTTTACCGCGGTTAATAGTAAATAGGGTAACTAAGGATAAATATGATATTAATATTACCCTAACACATGTCCTAATTCTATTGGACAAGTGTAATTCGACCAAAAACAAACTTAGGAATAAAATATGACCATTTAGGCCCACTTGGATTAGATTAGGACATTTATTATTAATTTATTTAAAGAAGGGTTAAAATAGTTAAAATCAAAGTTTAATAAGTAAATCATTTTTAATATGGGGTTATACATAAGATAAATTCGATTGTAAATATTTATTAGAAAGCTAAAAAGATTTCCTACATGATGGTATTTTATTTGTAATTTTTAGACATCAAATAATTTAATTTATTTATGACACAAAGATGATGCAGTAATTATCTTATTAATGAAATATTGACATAATTGATAATATAAATACCAAAATAAATGAAATTTAAGACTTTTTATGAATTCCACTAATTTTCTAGGTTACTATGATATATTAGTGTTAATTTAATCAACTTTTTTTGAACATATAATTCTGTTATAACTTTCACAAAAATCATATATCAAATAGTGTCAAAATTGACACAAAATAGTTTTTAAATCAAATATTATATTACTAATTGTTATTTTATTCCTAAAAATCTAAGGTTCGGCCAAATGACTTAGATAAGGATATATATACTAATAATAAACAATTTGGGGTTCGTTTGGAATGTTATAGTAAGTGTATTAACCATATAGTGAAATAAAACAAAAAGACACGGTAATAGTTAAATTATTTAACTTAGAGTTAAATCTAATTGATAAGGTTAAAATTATACCCTAAACTTGTCTAAATCTTATTTGTTGATAGGATTTCGACCCATCCCTACTTTAGCTTCGAAATAAGACCCTTTGGAACCATTATAAACCGATTTTGACTTTAATATAAAATAATATTTTGAGATATTCCTAAGGTGCCCCTCTCCTCCCTTATAAAAGGGCACCTCCCCCCCCTCCTCCTCACACCAATTTGAGCACTCAAGCTCGGCCAACCCCTGCCATTTTCTCCTCTACACTTCTCTAGAATAATCCTAGAGGTCCTGGTCTTCTCCAAAGACCAATCTTAGTTCCTTAAGTGGAGGATTCAATGAGGTGTTCCAAAGAAGAGGTAATATCCATTACCGATCTTTTCAATTTCTTTCTTCTTCAACTTCTTCTTCTTTAGTTGTTTCATGATAAAGTAATAACATCAGCATTACTTAAATACTGATATGTCATTATAAATATGAAACAACCCTAATTCACCTTCTATCCATCCTACGGAAAAATGAAATCACCGCGCGTGCGTACGTACGGAATACCGTCTCCACGCCGTGGTGTAATCTATTTTCCACCATCACCTTACAAGGATGGGTATAATGGTGTAATAAGTAACTATTTATGATTATTATAAAGTAATATTGATACTGAAATAATATATATATACTCCAATACAGTTCCACGATCATAGGAACGATATCATCACTCGTGCGTACGTACGGAATACCGTCTCCACGATGTGATGCGACTCGTTCTACATGATCTTCATTTCATAATGATTATATAAATGAATTGAATGAATGAATATGGTATATAATACACTAATAACATTCTGGAAATGGATTATCTATATCCAAAAGATAAGAATAAGAATTTATTCGGCAAAACACGCATAAGAACAAAAGGAAATAAAGACCCGAGTAACAAGTAACAATGAAATATTACTAATAAGAAGCTAAGAATATGACCATATATGATATCATATCAATATGTATGATTCTGGAATAAGTCAATAACATTATTTAAACCATTATACAGGAGCTTTGGACACGTACAAAGCAAATCGGACCTAAGGTAAGGGAAATATCACAATCTCATTTTTATCCGAGATTGTTTATTCGTAAGTATTTAATGGGGTGTATTTTATCATCCACATCCATGTTTCATCAATATGTAATATTATTTCAATCCACCTACAATTGTTTAAATCCATTTTTACCCTTCGGTGAGTTTTTAGTAATATCTATGAAAGGAATATTTTGTCATACGAGGTACTTTTTAACTTTTTCGACAAAAGTATGAAGAATGTTTTTTTTAACTTATACGGCACGAACAGATTTCTACTGTTTTATAAAGCCTTATTTTCATGAAGCTTCCTCTAAAAGATTTCATGACTATTTTCAATAAAATCTCTTTCTTTTAAAATTGCATGATGTTTTGTGAAAAGAAATTGATTTTGAAGAAGAAAGGATATTTTCCTCAAGAATTCAATTCAAGTGTTTTATCAAAATTATTTTCCATCTAAGATAATAAAGGGTTCTGTTTCTATCCATATTTTTACATTGATTTGACTATGTTGTGATGGAATTATGTTTATGAATTCCTTTATCTTATGAATTGATTCATGATGTCATGATGTTTCAAGAATCCCATTTTTGTTACATGTGTTATGCAATGATGTATGTTTTATGATTATGTGGAACACATAAGAAAGGATTCATTATGAGATGGGTGGGACCTATATCTCCCTCCAATGCATTGGGTAAAGATTTTATATCTCATGAGATAGACATGGCTGGAACGGAAGGTTATTTCGGTTCAGTGATACAGGACTGAAACGAGGAGTGAACTCGGTTCAGAAAGGGACTTTGTCCACTAAGATAGTCTTGGCAATGAGTCATGACTAACAAGAAATGATTTTCCATGATTATGTGTGCATGCCACAAAGTTTCAAGTTTTATGTTATGATTATGGGGATCTCATTTTCACTTCTATGAATTCTTCCATGATAATATATTATGATCTCTTTTGCAGGTTTTGATTTTCAAAAAGATATGATATGATTTTTATTTCCTTTATTTGCCCTTGCTGAGCATTTGAGCTCACCCTTTTATGTTTTCTTCTCCCCAGGTCAGGAAGATGGATATTAAGTAGAATATGCTAAGAGGGACACTAGATATGATGAAATAAATGGGAGACACTGTAGAATATTTATGAACCAGTTGTTTATGTTTCCCAGTTTCTAAAGACACTATACCTATACGGTCCTTTGTGGTTTTGTCATATGTTGTAATAAGTGTGCTTCAATTTTGAAGTAGTAACAATGTATGTAAAGTATGGGTCGTTATACCTCCATGGGAGAGCCTTCATCGATTGTCAACTCGATTACCGATGTCGGCTCCTCTTGGACAACGAGGATGGCAGGGGCATCTCCTTCTAGCTCATTGTCACCTAATCCAGCTAAAATTCATGCCCCACTATGCCCGGTCCTGAGGACTATCCCCCAAGGTTTCTCCTCGGTATCCATAGGTGTACCCACGCCCCGGGTGGGGAAGGCTTCCTGGGGACCCTCGCCCATGTGTTCCTGGATAGGACAGGGTTTGGTTGATAGATAGATTCTATGAAAATATGAAGGATGGTGTAAGGTTTAAACCATACCTCAAGCTACTATGCCAGTTCTGCATTGGAGAAAAAGATTTCTCCACTCTCTCAGGAACTCCACTGGCGAGTGGGTGCTTTTGAAGGCCCCATTCCACCAAGACCCTATACATGGTCCTATTTGTCTTGTCCCTCTTCTTCTTCTCCTTATTATTATTATTAATAATATTATTATTATTCATCCTCTACACTTTCTTCTTCGGATGGTAGCCTCTCTGGGTCATGATCCTGGCCAAGAATTTCTTTCACCAGGAGATTCGGTTCTTCATAACGCCCCCGCTATCATGCGTACATGTCCATGGATATCAGGTATACATACCAGGGATGAATGATTACTCTATCCAATACTCAGATTCACCCTATTTCTGATAGATCGTGCCTGGTGCGTATCAACCTCCGCCATAACTCTTTGGCAGACAGGGACTGTCGTATAATTCTCCAAAAAGACCACAGAGAAAGGAAGATAGAATAGGCGGATGGTTTCAGGAGGTACCTGATTTTCTTTCATGGGAGTTCCTTAGTTAGTCCCCAAGGCCATTCACAAGACCACCCTTCCCAGAAGGGTAGACGCATGTTATCAGTCTGTTCTGCCCTTTCTGGTGACGTACCGGCCTGCGCTGCACTTACTCCCCGACATATTCTTTACCTCACTTCCCTTGTGGCACCTTGCCAACCTTCCCTCTCTTTGGGATATTCACTAGTTTACTTGATCTTCCGAATGCATTTCCAATGAATCTCCATGGGGTACGTTCTCATCCAGTGTTCCGCATACATTGTTGACAATTCGACACTGAAATCGGGGGGGGGGGGAAGAGTGAGGATATTTCCTAGGCCTACCATCACGAACATAATCCAAGGCTGGTAGAGAACGTAGGGATTCCACTCTTCTTGAAACTCTGTATATACATTCTTGGGCACCTGTTGCATGCACCCAATCTTCCTGGAAAACATGGTCGGCACATAGGGTTCGCAGAATATTTTTCCTTCAATTCGGGCCACTAGCATGCCGCCCTGGATGCTCTGTAGGTACTCCCTCTGCTCCAGCAAACCCTGCCCATCATCTACCATTTGGGCAACTGGGGTTCAGAATGGGTGGATGTTAAAGTGAGTGTCACTGCCGATCTTGAGCTTGATTCCGTCATCCCTAAGCGTCAATGGCTGTATCCTAGTGATATTCAAGAGGGATGTCCGCATACCGTTACTAGTGGAGGTTGGAATTTAGGAAGTCATACCCACCGCAGTGGGCTACGACCACACCATGGAGGATCTCGAATGGCCCGCATATCCTCCTGGGCGTACTTCCCCTTGAAAAGCTCCCTAGAATACTGTATATCCTAGCCAAAACTGGTTCCCCTATGTTAACCTTGTTCTTTGCCGCCAGACTCCCATCCTTGGGTAACTCATAGGTAATAACCATCTACTCAAGAACGCGGTGAGGAACCCGACATATCGCACATTCGGGTCTCGACCTTCGTTGATGCCAAAGCACCACGATCGATACTGTCCTGTCTCCAAAATCTTTTAATATGATCATGCTTTTCCCCTATGAGATGTGTTCGAGCATTTATTCTCTTGGCATGGAATATTCACAGCCATGTCTTGGGTCAGGAAGATACTAAAGCATCCTAATTATGTCATGTCCATTAGGATATATTTTATTATGAGATCCTCTTTAGGCAGATCCAGCAGGTTCCATGATAGGATTGCGGTACAGATCCTATCCCCCCAGACATTCTCCGTTGGGAGGAACTCATCATACTGATACCCCTCTAAGGGGATTCCCCAGATACTATAGAAATCCAATAGACCGATGCCCACATCCACATGATGGAGGGGAAAAGTGTTGGTATCAGGCGACCAGTGACTGAATAGCTCTCTAACCAAGTCCTACTGTCGGTATAAGTGGAATTGAGACATCCAAATGACCTAGAAAAACCCAATGGCCCATAGCTCCAGCCCAAATTTCCCTCTTGTATAATGTACCCAGTACTCCCATGCCCATTCATTGGTAAAGCTTCCTCTGGATCTGAAATCCCACTCTTGCCAGACCTTCGTCCCTTCAGTAATGCTGCTTCTGAATGTACTTGAAAAAATAGCAAGAGATTCCCCAGGAACCGGATCCCTTCCCGCAACCGACATGGTCTTCAGATTTAGGACACATATTGGTGTGTTCTATGTTTCCCTAGTAGGATGACCATTGTTGGTAATGTGTAATTGTGGAAGACAATCCTCGCGCATCACCCATGATTGCAGTGTGTCTGTCTATAAACCAGGCATTAGCACCTCTTCAAGAAGACTGAAGTTTCATAGTGGGAGGCTACTTCTTAGGATGCAATCCTTTTGAGCTTATGTAAGAATGCTGAAAAGAATTTTGTTATCAGACACAACCCTCCTCGCATGAGGAATCTGAGGGTTCACAATCATTTGGGTTCTTCTTGTAGCAACGACAACTTCCCTCTTGGCGTCGGTCTGTTGAGAGGCCATTTTTAGAACATTGAAGGGATCGACATGAAAGATGAGATATTTGGCATGAAAAAGTGGCAGCGGCATAAAAGAAGGTCGATGTGCGAGGATAAAATTTGGATGGTGCGCAAAATCCCGGATTCGGTCGTGGAATCTTACGCGCGGATCAGTACTGTTTTCACATGTGAGAGCAACAAAGCATGTCTCATGGAAAATGTCAAAGTAGGGCATGGGGGGATCGACCTATATATAAATCTATGACACAACTTATGCATTCATGTAACACACTTGTGCGAGAAAAATGTGTTTTTGCATGCCGCCAATGATGTTTTTTTCTTTTTTTCAGCGTACCCTCAGAATCCGACCTTCCGGTTCCCGTTTGGCTCCGATTCTAAGGGGGGGGGGGGCATTTGTAGACGTCTAAATTTGGAGAATTTCTGCATCGGGCGGATAAAATAGCAATGAATGAATATAGGACGAAATAGTTGATAATTCTGGGCCTGGGAGGCGGGCGCGTGCAAGATTGGGGAGACGCACACAAGAGGACTTCATGCTGGAAAAACCTTGCGCGATGGCCTCCCCTTCTGCACCCAAAGAACTGTCCTCCATGAATGGTCATGCACAGATCGTTTCCATGCCGAAGGCGATGTCGAAAGGTCATTTGGGCACCTGGAACCATTTCCACGCCGGAGGTGACGTCGAACGGGGCTTTGAGAACCTGGCCCCGTTTCCACCCACAAGGCAATGTCGAGTGGGCGTTTGCATGCCCAACCCCCTCTACATGCATTGGCCGAAGACCGACTGAGGTTTTTGCCTGAAGCACTTGAGCACCACTCTGAGGACTCTGGCTATAAAACAAACTATATCCCCGCCCTTCAGGGTTGAAAACCAAAGGTAAAGTGACGCTCTGCTACACGAAAACCCCGTCATCCACGAGCGCGCGAAAAACCCATGACATTCCGGTATTGGTTGTGGCGTGATAGGACCCCTAGGTTCCCTTAGGATGGTCCCTCTAATCCTCATGAATTTTGATTCTTCCCAAAGTCATTTTCACGCAAGGGTTCCCATTTGGAACGCAATTACCATCTATGTCAGGCGCTCTTGCATGTAACCCATCAAACATGCACTCAAACCGTCTCTCTCGTGCGTAACCCCTCAGGCTTGGGTGCCACCAGTACAACTTTATAACAAACCATCAGTCTTTCCCGAAACGCCTTCTTCTTGTGTGCCACCTGTACCTCTTGCGTGCAAACTCTTCATCATGTGCACAAACCTTGCATCTTGACCATGGACCTCCTATCCTTCCTTGACCCATTCTCTTATGTGTACTCCATGTGATGCCCTCACCTTGAGGAACCTTGTTCGCGCCTCTCTTATGCGCGACAAACTTTCGTCATGCGCTATTTTCCCGTGTGGTCCCTCAGGTTTTCACTGATCAATTTCAATGTCCCTTGGGTGATGCTTTACATTGCGTTGCTTTGCCTCATGCTTCTTCGCATAGGCTCGCTAACAGCTATTGCTTTTTTTTCATAGCCACACAAACATTGACCCCCCAATGGATCACTCTATAACACCCCCTCAACATGGAAATTCTGATTCCTTCCATCACCCAAGGGCCGATGAGTATCGGTAATGCATGTCCTAGGGGTGCGGAGCACACCCACCTCGTCCTTGCTACAGAATGGTAAACTACCAATCCCCATCATCCTCAGCACATGACGTTAAACTGTGACCTCACACATTGCCTTGCATACATGAATCCCCACCTTGGACTTTCTCTACGCCCACTGGTCTCCATGGGAGTGAGATCATTCTTCACATAGAATGACATCCTTTTTATCAGAGCAGTATCCGTCTGCGGGGAATGGACAACGACCCTGGTGTAAGACCCTAGATTTCCTTGTAGGAGGCAGAACATCTACTCCTCCTCTCTTCCTGGGTGCCAAATCCCTCTCCCATTAGGCTTTGTCATCACCCATGCCTCCCTCTTAGAGTAAGTCCAAATCTCAATCACCTCGGGCTGCTAACCACCTGTAAGCCCCTGTTTCTTCTTTGGGATGCGGACCATGCATAAGACCCTGTTTTGTTTTTTGGGCCACTAGATATGTGTAATCCCCACTCCACTTCCCATAGACACACCTCTCACGATGTGATCGTCCGGTTTTTGATGTCTCTTATTTCTGACACTGAGCATGACTCACGAAGAATTGACCACGACATCCTCTCCGGGCAGCCTAGAGTGTAATCTCCACACCCACTTGAACTATGTGGACTTTGATACCTTCCTATTCAAGGAACGTAGGAAGCCTCCATGAGGTTAATGCACACCACCCATTGGGTCTTACCATCTTTAAGTTGATCCACCAAACACCCCTTTTGATCTACGCGGACTTTGATCCTCGCCAAGGCAAGGTACATGCCTCCCTGAGGTTCTAGCCCAACACCCATTGGCTCCGACAATCTTTACATTGGTTACCACCACCTAAACTATGTGGTCTTTGATCCTTTCCAAGGATAGGTACGTTGGAAGCCTCCCTTAGGTTCAATCCCAACACTTGGTCACTCCGCTCCCCTTTACATCGGTTCACCCAAACCCACCTGAACTACATGGTCTTTGATTTTTTCTAAGGCAAGGTACGTAGGAAGCCTCTCTGAGGTTCAATACCAACACCCGGTCTCTCTGAACCCCTTCATGTTGGTTCGCCCAAACCCACCTGAAATACGTGGTCTTTGATCCATACCAAGGAAAGGTACGCATGAAGCCTTATTGAGGTTCAATCCCAACACCTAGTCGCTCCGACCCCCTTCACATCAGTTAACCAAACTCGTTCTGAACTACGAGGACTTTGATCCTTTCCAAGGAAAGGTATGTAGGAAGCCTCCCTAAGGTTCAAGCCCAAAACCTATCGGTCCCAACCATTTTCAAGCCGGTCCACCCTCTTCCTGCAAGAAATTAAACTATACCCATTTGAACTAAGTGGGATTTGATCCATGTCTTCTAGAATGGGTACATAGGAAGACTACCCAAGGTTCAACCCCATTTGATGGTAAGTCATTGTCAACCCCATTCATCTGTAATCCTTTGTCAATCCCCTATCCAGTGGTAAGCCATTGTGATCACATCCTGTGGTAAGCCGTTGTCAACCTTATTCGGCAGAAAGCCATTAAAGTTCATAATCGACGAAAATTCATTGTTAGATGAACTACATGGATTTTGATTCCCTTTCACGGGGATACATAAGAACCCTCACTCAGGTTCAAACCCATCACTCATGTCCCATCCTGATCTATCCCTCAATCCCATGTGTTTTGGGAAGATCATGCCCTAACCTGGAGGTTCTATTTCTTCCGGAATCCATCCATGCATCCATTATCACAGACCGCCTCCTTAGGTGTCCCATCGTCCCATCCAACTACGTGGTCATTGATTCCCTACAATAGGGATACGAAGGAGGTCTCTTAGAGACTCAAGCCAAACATCACCATTTTCCTCAAGTCGACTCCATCTCATTCTCCGCCTGCTTCATTAAACCCTCCATCATCCGTCCTGATTCTTACCCAGGCCGCCACATCCTGATGGGATCATGCCACCTCATTCCCCATTCCCCTTATGAACAACCAGGATGCTAACCACACATTGGCCCCAACATCAGTGTTCCCTCCATGTGTTACACCCATATGATCCACTCTAATCATTGTTCTAATCAGTATGATCCATCTCCGCTAGATGTTAAACTCAAATCATACCCTCTGTTAAATATGGGAAGCTGATGAAAACCTTAGATACATATCTATGTCATAAAATTGACCACATTTGACGTGGGATGCCTCGAGCATCCACGCCATTGAGAAACCCTATAATAAGGGGAAGAAACTCAGACGTGCTAGTGTCCCAGTGTCCAGACATGCCAGTGATGTCCAACCTGACTACTCCTCTGACAGAAGGTTGCTGCCCTGATCATACCCTTTGTAATGTCCCGACAAAAGCAGTGTAATTAACTGGTGTCCATGAAGACATGAGACTAGGAAGAGTTTCACAAATAATGTCTTAAATCAATAAGGGAGACCCGGACTAGGTGATGAGTTTCGAAGAGGAATCCCTGGATGAAAGAACCGACATCCCAATATCCCATTACGATCAAGGAGAAAACGTCCCTGAACAAGGAACAAATTCCATCTTCCTTGGGAAAGCGGGAATGCGGGGCAAGAAATAGCGCCACCATCCTCCTACAAGACAGACACATACGCCCCGACTAAAGTGTCAGAAACATATATGAAACAAAAAGAATCTTTCACATAATCTAAAACTACATTTCAAAATTTCTGTAACAAAATTAAATCCATGTAATATTTGATATGAAAAAATATAGCTTTATTTTTAATGATGTATGAAACCCCAATTGTAAATTCAAATATTACTTAAATATAATAACCAAATCTAATATAAAAACATGACTTTCGAAATATATTTTCTATTTAAATAGATATTTAATTAAAATAATAATTTTATCATAAAGATATCATCCTTTTAAATAATGTCTATAAATAGTTTTCATCATTTATGTTGTCAGTATACTTATTAGGATTTAAAATAATTCATCAGTTAATCACAAATTTCCTTGGAAACATTATTATATCACAACATGATTGGGATACCTAAAATTCCAAACTATACCACTTAATACATATTGACATCATAAAACTCATATGATCATTGAAAAAAACACTCAATGCAGTAAATAATATCCTCTATACAATTTTTATTATTATTAGTGATAGATATTTTATTTCAATATTTTATTTCAATCATTAAATTTTAACACCATTATTTGAAATAAATACAATGATTTTAAAATAAGATATATCAATGAACTCTTATGAAAGGAATCCTCATTTATTCCACTATATTATTATTTGAACCCTGATAAATGGAGAAAACAATATGGTCTACATGTAAACAAAACACATATCCATATTAATAATGCCCAACAAGTTAACTTTCTCAATGGTTCTTAAAATATTTTGAATATAATAACAAATGATATATTAGTTCAGATGATACAAATTCTAAAATGAAATTTCATGTTATTTTTAGAAAATGAATATTATATTACTGAAAATTTTCAAGGAATTTATAGAAAAACAAATTTTCATGAATTTATTGAAATAATATTATTAATATTTTATGAAAGCACACCTATTTTCCTACCTCACAATATGAATATCCAAATTTCATTTATAAAAGAATATATTATGAGTTTCATGACACCAATTCATAGATCAGAATAGAATTTTACTTAAACAAGTCTAGAATACTTATTCTTAATTGTCCAATATTTTAGGTTCTCCAATTTAAACTTGAGTAAACATATATTTCATGAATGTAATTATAAAATACAAATTATGGGTAAAAGGTGGACCTTTTTTCTCTTTAAAGAGTACATTACAGTTGAAAATTGATTATCTAAAATGCCAAATCATTATTTTTTACTCTATATTTAAGTAAAACCGTTATTCTTACATTATTATTCTTCGAAGCAGTGAGCTTAAGTAGTATTTCCTTCATTCTTTTTAAATCTACTTCTTTGTTTTTATTTCACTAATTTAATTTAGATAGTAATGATCATGGGTCTTTTAGTGTTATATTCATTATCAGTAGTATTTTGTTCATGAGATGGTAAGATGATCAATCCATCAATGGAGATTTGACCAGATTTTTTCAAATTCCATGTAATTATTAAAGAGACAATGAGTTATTATCTTTTATAATCCTATTAAATGATTTATTTGTAATATTACAATAATTTTTTCCCTTTAGTAGTTTCTGCCACTTAGGCTTCCATCATGATATTTTATACTTACATTTTGACATTAATAATTAAGATACACACATGATGAGGGATTCATTCGTCCAGGTGTAGAGCCTTAGGGTACCCCTATATTTTTTTACTATAATGATGCCTGAGAGAAAATAAGTATACATTATTAATTATTAAAAAAGATCACAGTCTTGAAAAACATTCATTTACATATTATTGATGATTTATTCAACTACTGAATAAAGATCAATATGTTTATATGATTGTCCTTATTTTTGGATATCATTAATTGATGGTGATGAAGGAGGATATACCCCTGAAAACATTTCATACAAGGTATTTAAACTAAGAAAATATAGTGATGCCTTTTGGAATTACTAATTCCATAAATGTCTTCAAGGATTTAATGAATAATTTATTTTTAGATTACATAGTTAATTTTTTAGTACTTGATATAGATGATATTATTATATGTTAAAATATCAAGAAAGACCATTATGATGACTTGAAAATTCTGAAGATGTCATTTTGGGATCAATAAATGTATTAAAATTTTACAATGTTAGAATTTTGAATAAAGGACATTCTATTTTGGTTTATATAATCTCAATCGAGGGTATATTAGTGGTTCCATCAAGGAATGATGCTATTATACATTGGTCGAGAAAATATACGGCGACTGATATCCATAGATTTCCACTTTTTCTATATATTATTAATTATTTATAAAATATTTATCATGAATTTCAAATCAACTTACCAATATAACACATATGGGAGAAATGTTCCATTGGACAAATGAATGTGAGAAAATTTTCAAGGAACTAAAGAGAAGGTTAGTTATTTTAACTGTTATAACATTACCATATCATGGACTAGGGTTTGTAATATTTGGTTCTTAATCAAAGAATGCGTTTCAATTCTTTATCAGATAGAATGAAAAGGTGATAACTAACGCATCAAGAAATAAATGTTCATGAGAAACAATTTCCCAACTCATGATTTGAAGACAGTTGCAGTATTTTTTTAATTAATCATATAATAGAAATTTCATTACAAGAAAACCTATTAAATATATAATTATAATAATTGTTTTGATTATATCTTCACATAAAAATAAGAGAATATATACCAAAGAATAATGTTGTAAATGATTAATTATTATTACTAATAGATACATTTACACAAATGGAAATAAAGCATGCTTACCTATCCTATGTATTGAAAGGTTCATGCTACCATATCTACGATAAAGATCACAATAGATCACATATTTACCCATTATTAAAGGATCAATCATAAAATTTTTATGAAAGGGTTGAATTATTATCTTTCTTAAATATGTTTTATAACAAATATACATTTGAATATTTAAGAGGTATATAAAAAATATGAGAATCTGTAGAACAAGGTTAGAAGTTTTCCTATGTTTAACCATGACTATGATTAAATCATAAGGTTCAAAAACCATGTATTTGTTATATTAATAAAAAAATTTGAAGAATTTATTTTTAGAGTACCAACATAGTTACTGATTATCTATTCATCATGGAAATAAAATGATGTATATTGAATTTAAGGTGGATTTATGGTGGGAAGGAATGAAGAGAGATATTACATAGAGTGTATTTTGGTTCAAGGTTTATCATCATGTTATGTCTAGTAGAGAAAATTATAATGGGTGTTTACAACCACTTGCCATACTTGAATTAAAATGGGAAAATATCACCGTGAATTTTTTATCTTAGTCCCCAAGATATCTATTGTTAGTAATTCAATTTGGGTTGAAGTATATTGCCTTAAGAAGTTAGTACACTTAATTACTACTAGATAATATTTCTTTTGGTATCATAGTTCATGGATATCATTAATAATGTGTCATGTTTTTTTAGGTTCACTACATTCTATTATATCTTCTCTTGATTAAATGATTACCTCTATGTTCAAGTGATGTATTCAATGGGATCTAGAAATGTAGTTAATTTTAATCATGCTTTATCATCCTCATATAGATGGTTAGTATAAGAAATTGATTTAAACCCTAGAGGATAAACTGAGATCATGTTCTATAGATTTTAGTGGTTAGTTGGATCACTAGTGGAGTTACCATACAATAATATCTTTCACTCGAGTATTCATATGTATCTTTATAAATACCTCAATTCAAATAATTGTAAAAACACTTCATGTTGGGGTGATTTTTGAGAAATAAAGATATTCATATGTTATATCACCTAGTAAATAATATAGGACATTGAAGTAATTTAACAACACATAAGGGAGGCATAAAGTAAAAAATTAATTTATTCAGAAAATCATCAATGTGATAAACAATTTGATGTTAGTGAGAGGGTTTTTTATGTGAATTTATCAATGGAACAATATATGATATTTTTAAAATATGGAACATAAGTCCCTTGGTATATTTTTCCTTTCTAAATTTTTTATTGATTATGAATGGTTTCTTATCATTTGAATATTCTACTAAACCTTAATAAATTATATGATGGGAACCATGCATCTATTGTGAGGAAGTGTATACATAAATCTTATCATGAAGAAAAATCATATTTCATACCCATGGATCATGATAGTTCGGATGATGAATAATCACTGGAGATTCTAGATGATATATGAAAAGTTATATAAAAGAAAAACACTAACTCGGACATGGTTTTATAGTGAATCCACCAGCACTGGGATGTTATATTGGAACCTGAATTTATAATAATGTAGAAGTATCCTCATTTTTTTATAAAACTGATGAATTTAAAGGCATACATTCATTGGAAGGGTGGAATAATGTAACACCCCAATATTTTTTGAAATATATTTTTTTAATTAATTTTAATTTATTTTAATAACATAGGATAAATGAAAAAATGAGTTTTAACAAAACACATTATATTAATATTATTATTATCTGAAAATGACCATTATAACGTAGCCGTTAAACATGGAGGTATGAATATGAATAATATATATAAAATATAAATATAATGGTTTTATACAAAGTAATATATTTATAAATAAAAAAAATATTTTTGTTAAAGACTTTATATACATCGAAAAATAATTTTTCATTAAAAAAATAATTTCATTTTTTGAAAAAATAATAAAATTAATCATTTATTACTTTTATAAAAGTTATTTCTCCAAATAAAAATAAATTTTTTAGTCAACATGTTAAAATAATCATAGGATTATGTTTTTTAAATTATCTAAAAATAATAAATTTTTAATGAATATTGAAAAAATTTATTTTAATTTAAAACTTAAATTCCATTTCAATCATTTAAAAATTTCCATTTAAATAAAATTAAAAAAAATGTTATTAATTTATATTATATTTTTTTCAATATAGGTAATTTTCATCATTATAATATTGACATAGCATACTAAAACATTTTTAATTTAGAAAAAAAATTCTATTTTGAAAATCTTTTTTATCTCTTATATAGGTTAAACCTAATATTAAATTCATCCACTCGTTTGAGTTGGATTGGGAAAAATAGATTCTATATTTTCAGTGTAACATCCAAGTTATTAATAGAATATTACATTTTCAAATCTATTAATATTTATGATTAAGATATTCATTTTTTGTTAAAAGGTATGATTTGTCCTAAGGTGAACTCAACATGCAATAATGGGTTTCTTCGAAATCATACATTGCACACAACATTGAGTTATACCTAAAAATAATACAATAATAATATAATTATTTTAAATGGTAGTTAATTCCTAGCCATTATATTGGTAGAAGTGAAGATAACTAACTATAATATGATTACACATGTTTGTAAATTTTTTTTACATTTTTCATTGGGGCTTAAAATGAGAATGAATCCAATTTTAAGCATAAATTACTATAATATTTTTAAAAGGTAATTTTATAGCCTTTTGATGGAAACCCTTTTTAAATCTATATTTTATCATAGTTATATGTTATATTGGATAACATAAACATATATATATAAGTGATACATAAAAATTTAATTTGGTTACACATTTGGTAATTTTATGATAATGATCAATGTTTTATGTATAGTGAATAATACTGCATTTTAATTCCAAAATGCATTTTCTTCTAATTTAATTATATAGTTATATAATCTTTTTTATTTGTTTTATAATTTAAATATATTATATTTTTATCATTTAATTAAATTATGGTCATTTTTAGTAATTTCAAATTTAAATTGGACATGAACACATGTCAATCATTCGAATGTTTTTATTTCTTAAACACCTACTTTCTTGTTTTAACAATGGGAAATATATTTAAATTAATTTCTACAAATTCTGAGTTTTGAATTTGGAAAAAATGTATTACATAATTGAAATAATATGTTACAAACTGTGTAAATAAAAATCTTTTATTTTTGGGAATTATGAATAGTGGCTTCAGAAATTATTTTTAATTAGTGCAGTTAACGATAAATCAGGTCATTAAGGGTAAAAATAAAATTATAAAATTACCCTACCACATGTTATAATTTTACCATATTAGTTAGTTTAAAGCTTCTCAAATAATCTTATTTAATAAAATGGATATAACATCCTACCGAAACATATATAAATCTTCTCCTAGAACCTTGTTTAATTAAAAGTATAAACCTTCCCATGTAAGCTACTATAAAGCTTCTTGTAGATGCTTATTAAATTAAAAGAAAAAATCTTCCCATGAAAGTCTTTTTAAAACCTATCATAGTAGACTCTTTAATTAAATGTGAAAATCTTCCCATGGATCCCATCATTCTCAAGGAAGATTATTTAATTAAAAGGAAAAAGCTTCGCAAGGAAGCTAGTTTTATGCTTCCCTCACACATGTTTTTAATTAGTATTATTTTTTTAATATGGGATCATATAAGTGACCTCTTTGACAATAAATAGTCATTATAAAGCTAAAAATATTTCCTAGGTAAGGGAACCTTTCACCCTCCTATGTTAGTCAAAGGTTGTTTTAATGTTATATAATTTAATTTCCATTTTCTTATGATGGGGTATGTTCTTAAATATCATTATTTTTGACCATTTTATTTCAAAGTTTTTATAGACCATTTTATCTCTCATCAATTCATTTTTATAATTTTTAAGTGACGATTATAAGATGCCGAATTTTTTTAAAGGAATTCTCCGCTTCACTTTTCATTTCAGTTTCTCTTTTATGTGTTATGTCATTCAAATCTACATAACATGTTTTTTTTAATTTTATTTCGTACCTATAATGTATTATGATCCATTTATGTATTAGATACTCCATTACCGTCTCTTAAAAATGTTTTCCGAAACTATTTTTCATAACCATTACTGCATAATTTTCGTGTCAAAATCTCTCTTTGTTTATCAAGAAATTATTTTATTTTCATTATATGAATACCCAAACCTATTACATTTTTATGTTTATTAATCATTACATAAAATTTATTTTTTATATTTTCTAATTAACATACAGAAAACCATTATTATTTTTTCATTGGTTATAAAATACATAATGGTCATGTTTTATGAACTTTTTAAAAGGCCATGATTTTGATATGAACCCCATATTATTTATCATATATGGTTTATTTATGAAATTTTTGATTATGATCTATGTGGATCACATGAAAATAATGTCATATTAAGGTTGTTCCATTATAGAGTTCAAATTCATTGGTTAATGAAATTAATCACCAAAGATGATAAGTTTTACAATACCTTGGTGAATACCATTGGTAATTTTTACGATACCTTGGTGAATAACTTTGATAATGTTTATGATAACTAGTGAATAACCATGGTATTTTTTACGATGAATTTGGGATGGAGCTCAGTGATATGAAACCTCGGGGATGGACCTTGGTGATATTCTTATCAATGTATAAATTAATCTTTGTAGCCACATTTTCATGTTATGATCCATGTTATTATTGTTATGATATTCCTCTTTATAATTCTTTTATGAAAGTCCTAATGTTCTTATTTATATATCTCAGGATTAAATGTAAAATATTTTCCCTAGTTTTCCCTTACTGATCATTCTGTGATCATCCCAAGTTTCTAAATGTTTTTACATTGTAATATTGAGTGTTTATGTACCATTTTGTCCTACTTAACTAAAAATCTGTACCTAAAAGATATCTGGGAATGAATAAAAATAAATCATAGTCAAAATCCACTAGAATAAGTTATGTTTAAGGTCGAGTCCTTATAGTTGGTATCATAGAAGAGTTCAGAAAACATTGGAGATTAGGATGATTTATTAAGGGTTAGGGATATCCTCATGTGTTTATTATTTTATTATCATAAGTTCAATATCTTATAATCTTATTTTGATGCTTTATTATAAGAAATATTAATGTGACTAATGGTATCTTTGAGACTTTCACCTTTGAGTAAATTATGAGTTATTACTTTTTGGGAAGAAATATGTGAGGTATGAGATAACCATTGTGGTTAAAATATGTTAGAGTTATTTTGGAAAATCTTATATCATTTTTGATAATGTTATATGAAAGATATAGTTTTAGAAAAAGAAAAATTGCCGGTATGTGTAAGGCCCCAGCCTTAAACATTACTTAATATTGGGTTATTTCAAGAATTCACATTGAGGATATTTTCAGGTTTAGAGTTTTATAGAATTAGATCATAAATCATGCATTACATTCCACATTTAAACAAGGTGGTTACATTAAAGACAATATTATTTTTTTCCACCAAGGGAAAAATATTTAAAATAAAACATGGTTTCTTTCTTGACACCTCCTCGACACTATCATCACATCATGAACTTATCCCTTGACCTATGAAAAAAATTTCAAAAATGTTGGATGAGCATAAAAAGCTCAGTAAGAGATATAAAAATACGGAATGAAAACAATAGTCTGTGTATACATAAGAATCAATGAAATAATACTTTACTCATAAAACATACGCACTTTAACATACATCATGAAATCATAAGACATAAAGGTATCTTGAGGCATTCATAACATTCTTACATAGGGATTAACCCTCATGGTTACGTCTGGAATACCCATCACAGTATATTCACTAAATCTCTTCAAAGAAACCATAGCGTTTAACTCCTTCGAATTACCCAATGAATTGGAGAGCTATCTCAGGCTCACCCGCCCTTAGTTTATCATGCAACCACCGACATCATAAATAATGTCCAAGAACCATAACATAATTGTATCACATAAAACATGTATAATGGAAACATAACATTTCCACATTCCAATCAAAAGATATCAATACAACACATTGATATAATAAAAATATTATCAAAACCATTTTTAATACCAAAATAAAGGAAAAGTAAAACATGGTATTTATTTTTCATTTAAAAAAATTATGGCTTGTAGAGGAAGCCGAAAATCAAATAATGGTCACCGTGGTGGAGAATTCGTTGTCACCGCATATGTAAGACAGAAACATTCCTTTTTTGTTTAGTAAAACACATCATGTAATAAGATTCATTTTTAATTAAATTAAAAGTCAAAAGGGTTTATTATAAAACTAATAAAAGAAGGTCGTATATAAATTGAAGTATGCCTCAACGAAAGGAGATTGAAACGAAGTCCCTTACCCCAAGCCCGAATTGTTCCCGTTCATTATTTATATTCCTGAATAATAAACTTAGTTCAATTTATAATTTCTTATGGAATTCCTTTAACTTTTATTATTCAATTCATATAATATATTATCATTTTATAATAATTAGTTAATTATGTGAGTTCATATCTTACATTTTGTCGATGTTCGGTACATGAGTCAAAAATGAACTTGTTTGAAAAGAATTTCTCATGTAGTTATAATTACATCATCTACAGAATGGTATTAATGATTTAAATATCATATATATCAATTATATAATCATTTTATACTATTCCATTACATTTGGAGAAAAAAATGAAATGCATCATTCATGAAGACGGTAGTCCGTACGTACGGAAGAACGCCACTTTTATTTCTTTATCATATTAAAGGAATTAAAACTAAATGAGACATATATATATATATTATAATTCTAGTATATAATATATGTTATATAGGTAACATAAGTTCATTAATTACATTCTTTATAATTTCCATGTTTGGCATGAACAAGTCACAACACTTGAGGGGGCGGTAGTCAACACTTCTTCAGATGAAATTATTGCAGTTCCACACCATGAAAAGAATAACTATGTGATTTAAAAATAATTTTCAGAACCATATAGAAAGAATAAATACAATATATATCATATATCAATATAGTGTCATCATAATGGCCACTATGAAAGGTGTTAAATGAAGATTGAATAATCATCTTTTCGTGAGGCAGTAATTCGCCTCCCACAGAAACAATATGTTCTTTAACCATTAAAAGAAGGTGTGTGTAAGAGTAGATAGAATCCTTATCATAACAAAATCATAGTATATTTAGTATAATGTTGTTATTATGGGATCAAATAATAAGAAGATAGCGGTGAGTGAAGAAGGAAAATAAAATAAATAAACTCGAGATAATACATTACCTCTAAATCGGGTAACTCTTTTTGATTTGAGCCAAAGGCTTCCTTGGAAAGACATATACCCAACGTGAATCTTCTAAGAGTAAGAGATGGATGTGGATAGATAATATGAGAAGAGTTTGTATGATCCAAGGGCTTGAGTGGGGTGGGTAAGGTGGTAGAGGTGGGGGCCTTTTATAAGGGGAGGAGGGTCACTTTTGGAAAGTCTTGAAATGTTACACTATTATAAAATGATTTTCGGATTTTAAAGGTCCCACAATGATATATTTTGAGGATAAAGTGATAAGGGTTATAAATCCACACATTCAATAGGTTTTATACAGGTGTATGTCTTATATTTTACCTTATCTTTTCATTTTATTTAAATCGTTCATTAATGAGGCAATCACTACATCATCATGGTATCATAAATAAATTTATTTATTAAATTTCTAAAAATTATAAAAAAATTCCATGATGTAGGAAATATTTTTATCTTTCCAATGACTATTTAAAGTCTAATAGATCATTTATGTAAACAAAATTAATTTTTTTACTTAGGATATACAAACCTTTGTTATATTTCTCTTCTTTTTGAAAATAATGTCATCAATGTCACTATCACACCCATGTGACTCCATGGGACCTAATGTTCGGTAAAAATCTTCCCATGGTCGGCCATGACTCAAAAATGAGGATTTGGACACATGCTGGGGTCATTTTATATTATTATGATATTATTTTATTACCCTTAACTACCCGATTACTAATTAATCACGATAATTAATGATAATTACCGTCGTTACTATTCATAATGTCAAAAAACAAGAGTCTTAATTAAATAATATGGACCTTATGATTCCAAATTTTCAATCCATTTTACCAAATTTCAAACACAAAAATTGCAGTAATTAATTTAAAAATAATTCCTCTTGTCAAAACAAATAGCATGTTTTTAGGAAACAATATCTATCAAAAGATTGACACTTGTTTATATCCAACTTCAAAGTGAAATTAATTACAATGACCACCGTTTAATTAAATTGTAAATATATATTATAATTACACTTTAAAACCAATTTAAAACATAATCTATCCATAGATTTAAATTAGATGAAAAAGCAGTTTCGAAGTAAAATGCCGTATTTTTCACATTTCATTAAAAAATGAACATTGTCTGAAAAATATCAAAAATTTATCCGATGTAAATTTCAATGTCCAAATTATAAATAATATGTTTATTTTGAAAAATATATCTCATAAAATTGTAAAAAGTTATATTTAAAAATGTTTTTCCTTCAAAAGGCGGTAAAACAATCTTTTAAAAATAATAGAGTATTATATGCTTAAGATTGGATTTATTCTCATTTAAAGACTCTAAAACACTATATAATTCATAAATTGACATAGATATGAAAATATATTATTCTTTACTTACTTTGGATGTTACACCCTTCCCCCTTTTAGGAAATTTCATCCCCGCAATTTATTTACCTATCGCATAAGTGGGGGTATTTATCCATCATTGCATTTTTAGATTCCCATGATGCCTCTTCAACTATATAGGTTTTCCATAAAACTTTTACTTGATTAATCACCTTATTCAACAACACTTGCTCCATGTGGTCAAGAATATGGACTAATTGTTCCTCATAAGATAGATTCTCTTCTAGCTGAACTACCTTTGGACTCAAAACATGAGATGGATCTGGCATGTACTTCCTTAACATTGAAACATGAAAAACATTATGTACCTAAGATACACTCAGAGGTAAAGCCACTTGGTATGAAACTGATTCGACTCTCTCCAGAATTTCATATGGTCTAATGAAACTTGGACCCAGCTTTCATTTCTTACCAAATCACATCACACTTTTCCATGGTGAAGCTTTGAGGAATAAATGATCACCTACCTCAAAAGAGAGATCCTTCCTCCTATTGTCCGCATAAACTTTATGCCTACTCTGAGCTGTTCTCCTATTTTCTTTATTAGCTGAACTTTTTCTATCATATATTCAACCAATTATGGTCCCATCAACTTCCATTCACCTAATTCATCCCAAAAAGCTGGAGTTCGACACTGCTTCCCATATAATTTCTCAAATGGTGCCATCTGTATACTAGAATAAAACTGTTATTATAAGAAAACTCAACCAATGAAAGATGTTGGTCCCAAATTCCCTAATAATCCATCGAAAAATCACATAGAATATCCTCTAAAGTCTTAATGGTTAGTTCTAACTTCCCATCTGATTGAGGATGAAAAGATGTACTAAAATTTAATTTAGTTCCCAACGACTTCTGAAGGTCTTTCCAAAATTTATAAGTGAAACTGGGATCATTATCAGATACAATGAGGAGGGGAAATCCTTGTAACCTGACTATGTCTTTAATATACAATCGAGAAATTTTATCAAGGGAAAAATTATCTTGTATAGCAAGGACATGAGAAGATTTAGTCAAGCGATCAACAATAACCCAGATTGCATTATTACCTCGAGGTGTCTTCGATAATCCCACAATGAAGTCCATGGATATATTCTCCCATTTCCACTCTAGCACTGGTAAAGGCTGAAGCATCCCTTTCGGTAACTGTCATTCTACTTTAACCTATTGATAAGTCAAACACTTAACAGTAAACTCAGCAATATCTCTTTTCATTCAATCCCACCAATAATTCTCCCAAAGATCTCTATACATCTTAGTACTACCTGGATGAACTAAAAATGACGAACTATGAGCTTCACATAACAACTCTATCTTAAACTGTGAATCACAAGTAACACACAATCTCTTCCCAAATCCCAAAACACAATCATTATCAATGTTTAATTCAGGTAACATACTATTCTGAACTAGCTCTACCTTTTTCTGCAACTCACTATCTTGCTTCTATGCTTTCTTAATTCTATCTGATAGAGAATATTTCACTGATACCTGAAACAAAACAGTAGAATTTCCTACACCAACAACTTCCAATCCAAAATTCATCAAATCCTTAACCAAAGGATCACATTCCAAATGTAACATGGTTAATGAAGCATTACTTTTTCGACTCAAAGCATCTTCCACTTTATTTTCTTTTCCTGGGTGGTAGTGAATCTTACAATCATAATACTTGATTAATTCTATCCATCTCCTCTACATCATGTTCAATTCTTTCTGAGTGAATATATACTTTAAACTTTTGTGATCAGTATATATTTCACACTTTACACCATAAAATTTATGCCTCCAAATTTTTAAAGTGAAAACAACAGCAGCTAATTCCAAATCACGTGTAGGGTAATTTATCTCATGAGTTTTCAACTGAAGTGAAGCATAAGAAATTACCTGATCATTATGTATTAGGACTCAACCAAGTCCTCTCAATGAAGCATCACTATAGATAACAAACTCACCATTCCTGGTAGGTAGTGCCAATACTTGAGCATTCACTAATCTTATTTAAAATTCCTGAAGACAATCATCACATTCTTTTGTCCAGATAAACGTAACACTCTTCCGAGTTAGCTGAGTCAATGGGCTGGAAAACCGTGCAAAATCTTTTACAAACCTTCAGTAATAGCCTACCAGAGCAAGAAAACTATGAATCTCGGTTATATTTGTGGGTCTTGTCCATTCTTAAACAACCTTTGTTTTTCCAAGATCAACAGTTATTCCATCTTTAGAAACAATGTGACCAAGGAACGAAATTTGTTGCAACCAAAACTCACACTTTCTGAATTTCCCATACAATTTATTTTCTTTTAAGGTTTGAAAAATATTCCTTAACTTACTTTCATGCTCTTATTTACTTTTAGAAAACACCAATATATCATCAATTAAAACAACAAAAAAATTATCCAAGAACTCATGAAAAATTCTATACATAAAGTCCATGAATACGACAGGTGAATTGGTTAACCCAAAAGGCATAACTACAAAATCATAATGGCCATATATTGTATGAAAAGTGGTCTTAGGAATATCTGCTTCCTTTACCTTCAACTGATGGTACCCCGATATCAAGTCAATCTTTGAAAAATACTCATCTCCCTGGAGCTGATCAAACAAATCATCGATATGAGGCAAAGGATATTTATTCTTAATAGTGATGTTATTCAAGGCTCTATAATCAATGAAAAGTCTCATTGAAACATATTTATTTTTAACAAATAAGACAGGGTCACCACATGGTGATGTGCTAGATTGAATGAAACCTTTCTCTAATAAATATTTCAATTGCTCCTTCAACTCTAAAAGTTCAATTTGATCAATTTGATAAGGGGTTTTTAGAAATTGGCTTAGCATTAGGAACTAAGTCAATAGTAAATTCAACTTCTAAATATGGTATTATTCCATGAAACTCATCAGGAAAAACATCTTGATACGCATTTAATACTTGCACATCATTAATTTTAACGGTTCCTTTGTTTTCAACAATATGTTCAAGGTGATATTCATTTCCATCTTTTACATGTTTCTCAGCCTCTTGATATGTTATCAATAGTAATAGTTCATTCTTGTACACAAACTGAAAGTATTTCTAAAAAGAAACTTCTTTAGATCTATAGTCAATCATAGCATGGTAAACAGAGAGACAATCCATACCCAGGATACCATCAAACTCTACGATAGGTAAAAAAATAAGCTTTGCAATTAGGTTCTTTCCACAGACAAGGATATGATGATTCTTATAAATTATTTTTGCCTCAAAATTTCCCCTAGGTGTTTATACCTCAATTTCAAGAGTCATTTCTTAAGATGGAATTCCAAATTTACTAGAAAATTTTTTGGAGATGAAAGAATGTGTAGACCCTGAATCAAACAACACATTGGAATAATATTAAAAAACAAACAATGTACCTGATACAACTTAATTTGATGGACCAACATCAGCTGAAGTAGTTGCAAAGGATTTCACCACACCTTTATGCTTGTAGTCTGACTGTGTCCCATCATTCGAGATCTTTGTAGAACACTCGTTTTCATAATGACCCATCTCATTTCACCTGAAACATTTCACAAACTGTAAATCAAATTTCTTCTTACCATTACCCTAATCTTATCCAGTGCAATCACGAGCCTTATGGCCCATCATACCACATCAGAAGAACTTTACAGAATTTAAAAGACATTCCCCAGCATGGTTTTTACCACATTTATCACAAACTACAAACTTAGTTTTCTAACCATCAAGCCTTTTTGAAGGATTCTTCCCTTTCTCCTGCCACCACTGTCTCTTCTTCTGTTGGTTGTCATAGAACACTTTATCATCGACAAACTCCATTTCTACCTTCTCAGCACATCGAAAAATATTTTCATAACTTTTTAACTCATGAGAAGCTAATGCCCATAGATATTTTGGCTTTAATCCTGAGTAAAAACGATAGATTTTAATATCAAGGTCTCAGATAAAATTTGTATCATACCTTTCCAAAAGATTGAACTTTTCTTCACAAGAAGCCACTCAGTCATCCTCTTGCCTCAATTCCAAGAATTGTTTTCCATCATATGTTGAACAACCATAGAAAAATATATCTCAAGAAACATACCTTTGAATTCATCCCAGTCAAGAGCATCAATCTCATCAGCATCACTGATATTTTTAACCATTTACCAGCACTGATCTGCTTCACCCTCCAAACGGTAAACAACAAGACTAACCTTTTAATTGTCTGAACACCCCATGACATCAAAAATCTTATCCAGTGCTTTAATACACCCTTCAACTAGCACATGGTCAGATGATCCTCTGAATGATGGGGGTTGTTAACTCATGAAATGTTCTACCACTGACATGTTCCTCTGTAGTTGATCTGGATGATCTCGTGCATGGATACCACCACCATTTATTATTGCTTGAGTCAACTGTTCCATTACTACAACAAACTATTCAGTTCCAATTCCAACCATCTCAGGATGCTGATTTGGAAAGTCATTTCTTTCTGTATGCCTTCCTAGCACTGCTTCCCTGTTTCCTCTACGGATAACCATTCTGAACAAACATGTCTTAGATGAAGCAACATGGTAATATTCAAATGCTATATCATATCAATTTGACCATAATGTGTAAAAAAATATTTTTGGATAATCATTTAATATAATTATAACTCCTAATGTTATCTAAACTAACCATTGATACCAACTATAAGGCCAAAGCCTTAAACATTACTTAATCATGGGTTATTTAAAGAATTCACATTGAAGATCTTTTCAGATTTAGATTTCTATAGAATTAGATCATAAATCATACATTATATTCCACATTTAAACAAGGTGGTTACATCAAAGACAATATTATTTTTCCCCCAAAGGAAACATATTTAAAATAAAACATGGATTCTTTCTTGACACTTCATCGACACTATCATCACATCATGAAATTTTCCCTTGACCTGTGAAAAACATTTAAAAAACTTGGGATGAGCATAAAAAGCTCAGTAAGGGATATAAAAATATGGAAGGAAAACATTAGTCCATGTATACATAAGAATCAATGAAATCATACTTTACTCATAAAACATAATCACTTTAAAATACCTCATGAAATCATAATATTTATGAATAACTCATAGAAATCATAATGTATAAAGGTAACTTGAGGGATTTATAACATTCTTACATAGGGAGTTACCCTCATGGTTACGTTTGGAATACACATCATAGTATATTCCCTAAATATCTTCAAAGAAACCTTAGCGTTTAACTCCTTTGCATTACCCAATGCATTGGAGAGATATATCGGGCTCACCTTCCCTTAGTTTATCACGGAACCACCCGACTTCATTAACAATTCCCAAGAACTATAACATAATCGTATCACATAAAACATGCATAAAGGAAACATAACATTTCAACATTTCAATCACAATATATCAATACAACACATTGATATAATCAAAGAATTATCAAAACCATTTTCAATACTAAAATAAAATAAAATTAAAACATGGTATATATTTTTCATTTTAAAAAAGTAATGGCTTGTAGAGGAAGATGAAACTCAAATAATGGTCATGACGATGAAGAAGTCGTTGTCGCCGCATACGTAAGATAAAAACATTACTTTTTTGTTTAATAAAACAATTCATTTAAAAAGATTCCCTTTGAATGAAATTAAAATTCATAAGGTTTTATTATACAACCAATAAAATAAGGTCGTATATAAATTTAAGTATGCCTCAACGAAAGGAGATTGAGACGAAGTCCCTTACCCCAAATACGGCTTGTTTTCATTCCTTATTTATATTCCTGAATAATAAACATTGGTCAATTTATAATCGATTAAGGACATCCATTAAATATTATTATTCAATTCATATCACATATTATCATGTTATAATAATTAGTTAATTATGTGAGTTCATATCATACGTTTTGTCGATGTTTGGTACATGAGTCAAAAATGAACTTGTTTGAAATGAATTGCCCATGTAGTTATAAGTACATCATATCTAGAATGGTATTAATGATTTAAATATTATATATATCCATTATATATTCATTTTATACTATTCCATAACATTTGGAGATAAAAAATTAAATGCACCGTTCATGGAGACGGTAGACCGTACGTATGCATGAACGCTACTTTCATTTCTTTGTCATATTAAAGGAATTAAAACTAAATGAGAAATATTTATAAATATATTATAATTATAGTATAATATATATATTATATAGGTAACATATGATCATTAATCATAATCTTTATAAATTCCATGTTTGGCATGAACGAGTCACATCACTTGAGGGGGTAGTAGTCCACAATTCCTCAGATGAAATTATCGCAGTTCCACAACATGAAAAGCATAACGATGTGATTTAAAAATAAAATTAAGAAGCATATAGAAAAAATAAATACCATATATATAATATATAAATACAGGGACATCATAATGGAAACCATTAAAGGTGTTAGAATAATATTGAACAATCATCGTTTTGTGAGGCAGTAATTCTCCAACGACAAAAACAGTATGTTATTTAACCATTAGACGAAGGTGTGTGTAAGTGTAGGTAGAATACATATCATAACAAAATCCTAGTATATTTATTATACTTGTGTTATTATGGGATCAAATAATAAGATGATATTAGTGAGTGAATAAGGAAAATAAAAGAAAGAAACGACATTACCTGTAAATCGGGTAACTCTTTTTGATTTGAGCCAAAGGCTTCCTTGGAAAGACTTCTGCCCAAAGTGAGGCTTCTAGGAGTAATATATGTATGTGGATAGATAATATGAGGATAGGATGGACGAGCCTAGGGCTTGAGAGGTGTGGGTAAGGGGGTAGAGGTTGGTGCCTTTTATAAGAGGGAGGAGGGTCACTTTTGGAAAGTCTTGAAATGTTACTTTTTTATAAAATGAGATTCAGATTTTAAAGGTCCCACAATGATATATTTTGAGCTTAAGGTGATAAGGGTTCTAAATCCACCCATATAATAGGTTTTTACCAGTGTAATTTTTATATTTTACCTTAACTTTTCATTTTATTTAAATCGTTCATTAATGAGGTAATCAATGAATCATCATCGTGTCATAAATAATTTTTTTTATTTAATGTCTAAAAATTATAAAAAAATACCATGATGTAGGAAATATTTTTATATTTCTAATTACTATTTATAGTCTAAGATATCATTAATCTAACCAAAATTATATTTTTTTTACTTAGGATATACAAACCTTTGTTATATTTCTCTTCTTTTTAAAAATAATGTCATAAATGTCACTATCACACCCATGTGACTCCATGGGCCCTCAAATTCAGTAAAAAGATTCCCATGGTCGTCCATGACGTAAAAAAAAGGATTTGGACACATGTTGGGGTAATTTTAGATTATTATTATATTATATTATTACCCTTAATGACCTGATTACTAATTAATCACGATAATTAAAGATAATTACCGTCGTTACTATTCATAATGTCCAAAAACAAAAGAGTCTTAATTACATAATTTGGACCTTATGATTAAAAATATGGAATCACTTTTACCAAATTCCAAACACCAAAATTTCAGTAATTAATTTTAAAATAATTCCCGTTGTCAAAACAAATAGCGTGTATTTAAGAATCAATATCTATCAAAATATTGACACTTGTTTACGTCCAATTTCAAAGTGAAATTAGTTACAATTACCACCATTGAATTAAATGGAAAAAGTATATTTTAATTACACCTTAAAAACAATTAAAATGATAATCTAGCCATATAATTAAATTAGATGAAGAAGCAGTTTTGAAGTAAAATGCAGTATTGTTTACTATTCATTAAAAAATGAACATTGTTAGAAAAAGACCAAAAATTTATCCAAAGTAAATTTGAATGTCCCAAATAAAAATAATAAGTTTATTTTGACAAATAGATCTTATAAAATTATCATAAGTTAGATTTAGAAATAGTTTTCCATCAAAAGCCGGTAAAATAATCTTTTAAAAATATTAGAGCATTTTATGATTAAGATTGGATTTATTCTCATTTTAAGCCTCTAAAACACTATCTAATTCATAAATAGACATTAATATGAAAATATATTATTCTTTACTTAGTTGGGATGTTATATTATGGGTGAAAACCCATCATGTCTAGCATGTCTATGATAATAGAAGCCACAACTAAAGGTTAAAAAGCGTGCATTGCCTTGTAGTAGCCTATGTGAAGTCCCTGGTTATTATAACCTGTTATTTTTTGTTAAATGTTTTTATGGATTAATAATAAAGGGATTTGGGAGATATATTTTTTCTAAAATGGATATCCTTGGTATAGAAAAATGATTTGGTTATTAAGTGTTCAATGCTATTTCGAAAGACATTAATTATTTTGGGAATGTTGTATAATTAAGGTAAATAAAACACTATGAGAAATTAATAGAGTAGTGGAAGAATTTTATTTTGGAAGAATATAGGTTTTTATTTTGTACATATGGTGATTAGGGTTTTTTTTATGGAAATTATTAACCTATCCTTCAGAATATGTGATTAGGTTAATTACTTCTCAGTATGAGACTTTAAGAGTAGTCGATGTTATGTGGAGATACATGTTAAAATTTTACTGGGATGATTATGTGATAAATACTTATGAATTTTTTGTTTCAATATTACTTTTTATTATTTTGAGGAATTTTAAGGACATTTTTTTATGAATGAACTATGTAGAATATGGGTATTGTTGTTTAATTTTGGATATTAAAAGCAATCCCTCTCCTAAGAAAGGATTTTTCTTTTTGAGAGATTATCTGATATTTTCCTAACCTTTTTTGGTTTGGATAATGTTTCAAGACAAGATGAATATATAGTTAATAATTTTTCATTAAAGTGATTTCCTAGAAGTTTATTATAGTTCTTCAAGTATGACTAAGTCATATTGAATACTCAACGTTTTGAGAAGTGATGTGTTTGTGGTAAAAATTTATTAAAGGATAAAACTATATCTGACAAGTAATTATGTTTCTTTTTGTTTCTATTAAATATCATAAATAAATCCCACAACATTATTAAAAGGAACTTAAAACAAAAAAATTTCCATTTATTTTTCGTACTATGAAATTAATGAACGTTTACCTAATCAGAAGTTTGTGGTTTTCTGATTGTTATCTTTCTACTGATCATGTTTTCAGTCACTCTCCATCAAAAGACAATGGATGGTATTATCTTCCATATACTTGTTATCCTACATGGAACCCTAGTTTTTATTATCTCATGTGACCTTTGAACATATCCATTATTCATTTTATGTGGTTTTTTACTCTTTTTCGTTATCGTATTTTCAATGAAGTTACCGATCACAATTTTAAAATTGCAAGGAAGAAATTTCCAAAAGGCGGTAAAGATGTAACATCATAGGTTTTTATAGAATAATAAATTTTCAAATATATTAATAATTATATATAATATATTCATTTTATGTTAAAGGTAACACTTTTTCCAAAAGCATACTCGACACACAACAATCGGTTTCTTATAAATCTTACTTTGCTCACAACATTGAGTTATATAGAAAAATAATAAAATAATAATATTATTATTTTAAATTGTAGTTAATAGCTATAAATTTTATTGGTGGGATTGAATGAAACAAACTATAATTTTATTACTCATCTTTGTTTAATTTTTTATATTTATCCAATAAAATTTATAGTATCAAAATAAGAATGAAACAAATT
The DNA here is from genome assembly GCA_963277665.1 of Viscum album. Lineage (NCBI taxonomy): Eukaryota > Viridiplantae > Streptophyta > Magnoliopsida > Santalales > Viscaceae > Viscum > Viscum album. Next base: position 1,984,165,906 of record OY728138.1, on the reverse strand, counting down.
TTAAGCATAAAATATTCTAATAGTTTTACAAGGTTGTTTTATCGCCTGTTGATGGAGAACCCCTTTTAAATATTGGGTTTTTCAGTTTTATATGGTCAATTTGACCAAATAAAATTACTCTATATAATTGGGATTTGAAAATTTACTTTGGTTAAATTTTTGGTCATTTTATGATAAAGATAATTTTTTATGAATAGTGAAAGGTACTGCATGTTAATTCAAAAATTCTTTGTCATCTAATTTATTTATATAGTTAGATTATATTTTTCATTAGTTTTAAATACTAAATGGATTATTTTTATCAGTTTATACTATTTTATTAATTGGTAATAATTTCACATTTTAATTGCACATTAACACATGTCAATATTTTGATAGTTTTTATTTCTAAAAAACCAGCTTTCTGGTTTTGAAAATAAGAAACAATTTTAAATTAATTTATGCCAATTCTATGTTTTGAATTTGGAAAAAATGGATAAAAAATAAAAAATAAGATCGTCTAATTTTTTTAAATATATATCTTTTTTGGATAGTATGAATAGTAGATTCAGAAATTATTTTCAACTACCCCGATTATGGGTAAATAGTGTAATTTTTGGTAAAAATAATATTATAACATTATCCAAAAACATGTCATAATATTATTGGATGAGATAGTTTAAATAATCTTATAGAATATTATTTAATTAAATAGATAATTATTTCCATGGTAGAAGGTATAAATATTCTCATAAAAGCTTATTTAATTAAAAGTATAAAGATTCCCATAAAATCTATTATAAAGCTTTTCAAATGAGCTTGTTAAATTAAAAGATAAAATATTTCCAAGGAAGATATTTTAAATATTATCATTGAATATTATTTAATTAAATGTACAGTTATTTCAATAGAATCCACACTCCTCCAGGAAGCTTTGTTAATTAAAAGTACAGAGCTTCCCAAGAAAAATAGTTTAAAGCCACTCTCACACCCATATATTTAATAATTATTAATTTTTTAAAAATGTGTTTATATAATTGATATATTCAAATATAAATATATACTATAATGATAAAAATATTTCCTAAATCATGGTATTTTATTTATAATTTTTAGACATTAAATAAATAAATACATTTATGACATAATGATGATGCATCCATTACCTAATTAATGAAATATTTAAATAAATGATATTAAAATTTTTCAAATAAATATAATATGAAAAACATGGTGTCATACTTGAATATTCTAGATGATTATAACATGTTATCAGTTATTTAATTCATTTTTTTGGTGAAATGTTGTATTTTAGATATTTAGAAACAAAAGGCTTGTTATGAATAGTGTCAAAATTAATCTAAGTTGAATTTTTAGAAGTGTTCTAAGAAGATTCAATATTTTAGTATTTTATTAATAGTATTTTTGTGATTACTATTATTTTATGAATATTTTTTTTAGATGAATAGTAAAAAATATATTATTATTAAATTAAATATTCTATGAAATGATTTCTGAAAATTAGACATACATGGTTGTAATTAGGGTGAAAAATGTGGTCCAGTAAGATCCAAATAACATTTCTTTGAATAGCAACTTTTTAATTTGGAACCTTAATTTTTCCCATGTGAATGATAATTTAACCAATGGAATAGTAACATTACCTAATGAAGTATAAATATGTTTTAGTTATCTTTAGTGGTAATGTGATATAATTATATGATTGTATAAGTATATAAATATATAAGAAATTCGTAGTTATGTATTATTATTTTATTTATTAAATTTAATTTAAAATGAAATGATATTTTATAAAATGGAGTTCACTTTTTTATTCTCCACATCAAAAATGGTTATTGTGAATTTTTGGGATTTTTCTAAAATCGTTGAATTTTCAATGAATAGTAAAAACACAGTTTTGAGTTTTCAGTATATTAAATGCATCATAACTATGAGATAATGATAAAATGATTAATATAATATGGCGTTAGACTCTTATGGATTACAATATGATATGTTTTTTCCCATGTATTCAATACCATTGGAAAAAATACCATGGACAGACCCATAGTTTTTCAAATACCACTAATGATGTGTCCTTTTCCCACACTATTACTATAAACACCCACCAAATCCTTCCTTTTAATTAATTAAAAAAAATTATCCATGATGATATAATAGTTCTACCTCCAAAGGATTCCTCAAGCCCCCAAGGTCCTGATTTATGAGTTTTTTCAGTTACTCTTAATGGTAATGGAACCTTTCACTCTCCTCTGTTTGTCAAAGACTTTTTTTATGTTATGTCTTTCAATTGACATTTTCTTATGTTGGGGTATGTTTCTATATATCCTTATTTCTATAAATTTTATTTACATTTTATGAGAGACCATTTTAACTCCCATTAACCCATTTTGGGAATTTTTATGTGATTCCATTAGTCCATCGAATGTTCGTAAGGGAATTTTCAACTTATCTTTTGCTTTCATGTTCACTTTTATGCGGTATGCCATTCAAATTTCCGTAACATGTTATTATTTCAATTTAATCTATCCCACTAATTTATTATGATTATTTTTTTTATTTTAGACCCATGTCTCCTCTATTTTTATTATTTTCTAAAACCATGTTTCATAGTCGTTATGCTACAAAATTTTCATCTAAAAATCTCTCTCTTTTTATCAAGATATTATTTAATTTTCATTATATGAATTCCAAAAACAATTTAATTTATTTGGGTATTCATCATTACATACATATTATTTATATTATTCACTAATTTACATTCATATAACCCTCATTCTATTTCCAGGGGTTATAAATGTCATAATGATCAAGTTTTTAAGTACTTTTTAAATTTCTATGATTTTGATATGTAACACATTTCATTTATTCACTGTGGGTTATTTATGAAATGTATCATAATTATTTATGTGGATAACATGAAAATAGAGGCATATTATGGGTTCGCTCGGATATCAATCTAATGTATTGGTTAATAAAATTAATCACTATAGGTGACAATTTTAACGTTAACATGGTGAATAACCAGGGTAATTTTTATGACACCTTAGGGATGGACCTTGGTGATATGTCACCATGGGGGTGGACCTTGGTGATGTAATTATAAATGTATAAATTAAATTTTGTACCAACAGTTTCAGGTTTTTATCCATGTTCTAATTTTTTGGATAATCCTCTTTCTCATACCTTTATGAAATTCTTTATGTTCTTATTTACATCTTTTTAGATTACATGTAAATGGTATTCCATTGTTTTCCCATACCGAGATATTTGTGCTCATACCATGTTTTTAAATATTTTTCTCATGTCATAAGATTAGTAATGGAAAAAATGGTTCAATTATGAAATTATTTGGTGATCTGTCTTGAAAATAAGCAATGTTTCATTTTAATAGTTTTTATTTTATGAACAAAACGAATGAATGGTTTATAGACTTATCTAATTTGTAATATTGAATGTTTATGTAAATGTTTTCCTTAGTTCTATAAAACACTATACCTAAAATATATTTTGGAAATAATAAAAATAAATCCAAGTTAAAAGTCACTAGAATAAGTTGTGTTTAAGGTCGGGTCCATATAGTTGGTATTATAGCAGGGTTTAGGAATATTTGGATATTATGATGTTTTCATAAGGGTTTTGGATATCATCATTGTTTTATAATTTTAATATAATATTTTAAATATCTTAGAAACCCCTTTTGAGTTTTTATGATCTGAAATATTAATTTAATAATGGTATTTTTTATACTTTCACCTTTGAGGTAATTATGGGTTATTACTTTTTGGGATGAAAAATGAGAGGTTTGAGATAACATATGAAGATAAAATATGTTATGATTATTTAGAGGATTTCGTCTCATTTTTTATAATGTTATAATAATTTTATTGTTTTATAAAATGTAAAACATGTAGGATGGGTGACAACCCATTGTGTTCTGTAAGGCTAGGGAAATCTAACTCAAAAAAGGGAAACAAGGGCGCATCACCTGCCACTGTCCTACGTGGTGTCTCTGGTTTGAATGACCTTTTATTTTTATTTAAATGATTCTATGTATTTAAAAAAAGTCGATTTTGTATATAAATATTTTCTCAAGGGTATATTGTTGATATAGTAAAATGATTTTGTGAATAAGAGATAATTTTTTTGGAAGGCCTTTACTATTTCGGGAATGTTATATAATTATGGTAACTAGAACACTATGATATTTTTACAGAGTAATGGTTTGTTTTTTTTTGGAAGAATCTATGTTTTTATTTTGGAAATATGGAGGTTTTGGTTATTTATGGAAATTATTAACCTATCATTGAAATTTTGGGATTATGTTAATTACATTTAAAATGAGACTTTAAAAATAGTCGATGTTAATTGGGGATAGAAGCTAAAATTGGTCTTGGAAGACTATGTTATCAAATTCTTATGAATTATGGGTTTCAGTATTAATTTGTATTATTTTTAGTAATTTTATGTACATTATTTTATTTAATGGTATATGTAGAACGTGGGTATTACAGTGGAGGTCACAGGAACCAAAGGTTAGGTAGGTTTTTGCGCACTTAAAGAGTGATCTTTGTATTACATCTACACTTACATTGGATAACTCTCTGGCTTTCTGTTCCTCGCCGCTGGATCCTATGACTAAACAGCCTTTGGACTCGGGTGTGTCTGAATTTAATGAAGTGGATGTATTTTATAAAGTTTTGTAAGGGTGGGAGGATGATATTGGAGCAATGGTTATCACGGTCTCCAATGGTAATTGTTTTCTTAAGCTGGATAATGTGGAGAACTCCCATGTAGAGAATGATGATAGAAGTCCAGAAGGTGGTGAGCTGCAACATGATTTCTCTAAGGATGTTGCAATTGGAAAGGGTGATATACATAGTATTATGGAACAACCACATAGTCTTCCCATAATTGAATCCAACAGTCAACTCCAACAGTACTGAGGATTGAATGCGAGTTCCCAAGAGGTAAAAATCTCTGTCAATTTGGGCAACATCTCTAATTGTGACATGGAAAATGATAGTGGTATGGTCCGACCTTCCAACAACAATGTCGTTCAGGGTGGGGGGATGAAGTTTCCCGGGAGTGAGGCTGCTATAACTGCCCCAACATGGTAAAGGATGAAGAATGAATACTCTTATCTTCCAAGGTCAGTGTCTACTAGATCTTCTGTTGCAAAGTAATGTTGGGCTACACATTTCTCAAAGTAGTTTCTATTATTGGAGATGATGAATCTGAGAATGAAATATGCCATGGTTCTTAAGCATTATTAAATCTTAGAGTGGAAATCAACTGTGATGGAGGAAGAAATCTATAATGAATGTGGTGAAAATTATGATTTTCATGACCCATAGTTATCTTTTCTGCCTTGTTTTACTTGCTTGTTACTTTTTCTTTCTTAATAAATGGTCAGAGGCTTTCCTCAGACTGAGCTTTTGGGGTATTCCTTTTGGGTGATTATATAATATTTTAATAATAATTTTGGTTTTGGATAATGATTAAAGATAGGATTAATGTATATTTAATATATTTTGGTTTAATTGATTCTATATAAGTTGATTCTAGTGCATCAGGTATAACCATGTCATCTTGAATACTCATTATTTGAAGAAAAGATTAGTTTTTAGTAAAAATCTATCAAAGGATGAAACTCTATGTGACAAGTATATTTCCTTATGTTCTTATTCAAGATCTTAAATTAACGTATAAAAATTAAGGAGAGGATCATAAAAAAATGTTTTCCCATTTAGTTTTCCTACTACGAAATCAATGAATTTTTAACCCACCACAAGTTTGTGTTTTTTCGATTGTTAACCTTATCTAAATTGTGTTTTATTTCACTCTCCATCGGAATAGAATGGTTAGTTTTCTCCTCCATATACTTTTTCTTCTACACGGATCCCTAGTTTGTGTTATCTTGAGTGACCATTGTACTTCTACTTAATTATTTTAAATTGTTAATTTTTTTCTCGTTTTCCGATATCGGATTTTCAATGAAGTTAACCATCAAAATTTTAAAATTGCAAGGATTAAATTTACAAAATGGGGGAAAGATATAACATCCCATGTATTTATAGAATAAAAAATATTTAAATATATTAAAATTTATGAATGGGACATTCATTTTATGTTAAATGGGAGGCATTTTCCTAAAGCATACTTGACACGCAACAATGGGTTTCTTCGAAATTGTACATTGCACAAAATAGTGAGTTATACCAGAAATAATACAATAATAATAATATTATTATAAATGGTAATTACTTATAAGACATTAAATTAGTATAAATGAACATAGCTATTTAAAATATGATTTCACATGGTTGTTAAATGTTTTTACATTTTTTAATAAATTTTAGAGGATTAAAATGAGAATGAATCCAATTTTAAACATAAATTACTGTAATATTTTTTAAAGGTTTTTTATTGCCTTTTTATGGTGAACCCCTTTTAGATATAATTTTTTCCCATTTATATATCCTATTTGATAAAATAAAGTACTTATATTGAATCAGGACATTAAAATTTTCATTTCTCAAGAATTTGGTAATTTTATCATATAGATAATTTTATATGAATTGTCTATAATTCTGCATTTTATGTTAAAACATACTTTTCAACTAATTTATTAATATAGTTAGGCTATCTTTTTTATCGTTTTCTAGGTGTAAATGGATTATGTTTTATCATTTTATCCAATGATTGTCATTGGATTTAATTTCACATTAAAATTGGATAAAAACAGATATCAATCTATTGATAGTTATTCTTTCTTAAAAACCTACTTTCTGATTTTGATAATGTGAAAAATAAATAAATTAATTACATCTGATTATGTATTTTGAATTTAGAAAAGAATGATGAAATATTTGAAATCATACGGTCCAAATTGGGTAAAAATATATCCTTTATTTTTCGGCCCTATTGATATTAGCTTCATTAATAATTTTTAATTACCATAGTTACTGGTTAATCTGGTAGTTAAGGGTAAAACAAATTACAAAATAACCCAAACATATGTCATAATTTTATTAGATGAGATAGTTTAAAGATTTCCAAATAATATTGTTTAATTAAAATGGTAAATCATAACAAGAAATTAGGTATAAAGAATCTCATAGAAGCTTGTCTATTATAAATGTATAAATCTTCCCATGGAAGCTATTATAATTCATCTCATTGAAACTTGTACAATTAAAATAAAAAATCTTCCCATGGATTCTATTTTAAATCATATCATAGAAGACTCATTAATTAAATATATAATTCTTCCCTTGGAACCAATGCTTCTCAAGGACTCTTCTTTATTTAAAATAACAAATCATTCCATGTAAGCTAGTTTAAAGCATCTCACACACTCATGATTTCAATAATTACTACATTTTTTAATGAGGGATTATATAAGTGATCACTTAGAATATAAATAGTCATTAGAAATCTAAAAACATTTTCTATTTCTTGTTATTTTAATTATTAATTTTAGACATTAAATAAATAAATATATTTATGACACAATGGTGATGTTGTGATTATCTTATTAATTATAGATTCAAATAAATGATTTTATAAATATGAAAATAAATATAATATGAAAATTTTGATGTTTTCCACGAATTTTATGGATTATTAGGATATGTTATCATTGAGTTAATTAATTTGGTTCTAACGAATGATGATATGATATTTTGTATAAATATTTATGTTATGAATAGTGCTAAAAGTATTCTAAGCTTATTTTTAGATGTTTTCTAAGAAGTTTCAATTTTCTTACTATTTGATGAATAATATTTTATGAATGGTATTTTTGATGAATAAAATTTTATGAATAGTTTTTTTTATGAAATGTAAAAAAATATAATATTATTAAATAAATATTTTGATGAAATTATTTTCACAAATCAGATATATGTGGTTGTAATCAAGAAGAAACACATGGTTCAATAAGATAAAAATAATTTTTTATTCAATAGTAACATTACCATTAAGAATAGTAATTTTACCCTTGTGAATGGTAATTTGACCAATAGAATATTATCCTCACCAATGGAAATATAATAGTTTTTTAGTCCTCTTAAATTTTAATGTTATATAATTATATCGTTGTATAAGAAAATGAATATATTACAAATTATTAATTTATCATTAGAATTTTAATTATATAATATAATTAAAAATGAAATTAATTTATATAAAATGTAGTTCACTTTGGAATTATATAAATTAAAAATTTATTAATTTAATTTTTGGGATTTTTCTGATACAGTTGAATTTGTGATGAATATGAAAAATACAGTTTTTGGTTTTCATTATGTTTAATGACATCATAACTATGTCATAATTATTTAATGATTATGATAAGATGTTGGTTGAATATTATGGATTAAAATAATATATGAGGTTCCCCATGTGTCCAATACCATGGGAAAATACCATGTGCAAGACCATGGTTTAGCAAATACTACTAATAAGGCATCCTTTGAAATTAATAAAATAATCCATCAATTTTTCAATAAATACCCATACATTCCCTCATTTTATTTCATTAAAAAATTATTCCCCATAATTTTATGATATATCTACCTCTCAAGGATTCCTAAAAAGGTGTTCTCAATCCCCCAATGTCCCGATCTATGAGTTTCATAAATTACTCTTCATTGTAAGGGAACCTTTCACCCTCCTCTTTTAGTCAATGAGTTCTTTTATGCAATCTATTTTAATTTCAATTTTCATATGTTGGGGTTTGTTCTTCTATATCATTATTTCTTTTCATTTTAGGTCCATGTGATGAGAGTCCATTTTCACTCTCATAAACTCATTTTCAGTATTTTTATTTGACGTTGTTTGGATGTTGAATCTTCATAAAGGAATTCTCCACTTCCCATTTACTTTCATGTTATCTTTTATGTGTTATGTCTTTCAAATTTCCATAAAATGTTCTTATTTACATTTTATTCTATGCCATTATTTTATTATGAGTCATTTATGTATGGGATACCATTTCCACTCTCTTTTTAACATTTTATAAAACCATGTTTCATAGATGTTATGCTGTAGAATTTTCATCTCAAAATATCTCCCTTTTATCAAGAAATTATTTTATTTTCATTACCTGAATACCCAAACCAGTTTCATTTTTGGGGTATTAATAATTTTATAAAAATGATTTATTTTATTCTATAATGTACATACATAAAACCCACATTCCCTTTGATGTGTTATAAATGACTTAATGGTAATTCTTTAAGCACTTTTTAAATTGCCATGATTTTGATATGAAACCCATTTCATTTATTTTATATTGGTTAATTATGAAGTGTTTCATTATGATTTATGTGTTGCACATGAAAATGAAGAAATATTATATTTTTTCCCTAATAGTGCTCCAATGAATTGGGTAATGAAATTCATATCTAGAGATGATACATTTTTCGATACCATCGTGAATAACCATGATAATTTTTATGATACCATGGTTATTAACCTTAGTAATATTTACGATACCTTAGTGAATAACCTTGATAATTTTTATGAAAACATGGGGATAGAACTTGGTGATATGACACCTTTGGGATGGACCATGGTGATATTCATATGAATGCATAAATTAAATGTTGTAATGACATTTTCAAGTTATGATCTATGTTCTTATTGATAGGATATCCCTTTTTCTCATGACTTTATAAAAGTTATAATGTTATTATTTATATATCTAATGATTTAATATAAACTTTTCCCCTTTTTTCACTTATTTATCCTGTTGTGCTCATCCCATGTTTTTAAATTTTATTCACAGGTCTTATGACTGGTAAGGAAAACGATGATGCTATGATGAAAATATTTAATGATTTTTCTTTAAAAGGAAACTTGTTTCATTTTAAATCTTTTTTATGAAAAAATAATGAATGAATGGTGTGTACACATATCTAATTTTAATATTTAATTTTTATGTAAGATACTTTCTTAATTCTTAGAAACAGTAGACCTAAAAAATCATTCAGAATGAATAGAAATAAATCCAAGGCAAAAGTCACTAGAATATGTTGTATTTTATGTTGGGTCTATATAATTGGAATCAGATCTTGGTTTAGACATCATTAGAGATTATGATGTTTTCATAATGGTTAGGGATATCATCATGGGTTTATAATTTTATGATCATAAGTTTAATGTCTTCAAATCCCCTTTTGAGACTTTATGATCAATAATATTAAGGTGACTAATGGTATTTTTGAGACCTTCACCTTTGAGTAAATTGCGGGTTATTAGTTTTTGGAATGGAAAATGAAATATATTAGATAAAAATTGAGGTTAAAATATATTATGGTTATTTTTTAAAATTTTAGCAAATATTTTATATTGTTATAAGAATGATAATATTTTAGAAAAAGGACAACAAGCATGATGGGTGAAAAAATGTCTTGTCTAGAAAGGCTTTAAAAATCGAACCCATAACCAAATGGTAATAAGGGAAGATCCCCTATCACTAGCATATGATAAGTTCCTAGTTAGTATGACCATTTATTTTTAGTTAAATAATCTTATGGATTAAAAATAATTTTATTTGGGAGATATATGTTTTATCAAATGGATATCCTTGATATAGAAGAATGATTTGTTTATTTTGTGATAAATTTAATTTTGGAAGGCGTTCAATGTTTTGGGAATGTTATATGATTAAGGTAAATAGAATAATAGGGTTTTTTAAAAGAGTAATGGATGAATTTAATTTTTGAAGAATCTATGTTTTTGTTGTGGACATGGGATGATTTGGGTTATTTTATGGAAATGATCATCCTATCATTAAGAATATGTGATTATGATAATTACATTTCAGTACGAGATCTTAAGAGAAGTCAATGTTATTTAATGATACATGTTAAAATTTATCTTGGAAGGCTATGTTATCAATTCCTTATTAATTTTGGGTTTCAATCATAGTTTGGATTATTTTTAAGAATTTTAAGGACATCTATTTGTTGGATGGTCTATGGAGAACTTGGGTATTATTATTGAATTTTGGATATTTAATGTAGTCATTCTTCTTATAATGAATTATGCTTTTTGGGGAATTATATGATATTTTACTAACTATTTTGTTTTTGGCTAATGTTTTATGATAATATGAATAAATAGTTAATCTTTTTTTGGTTAAATTTATTCTATTGAAGTTTATTCTAGTGATTCAGGTATGACCAAGTCATCTTGAATACTCATCATTTTGAGAAAATATGAGTTTGTGGTAAAATGTTATTAAAGTTTGAAATAGTATATGACAAGTAAATATGTTTCCTTATATTCTTATTCAATCTAGAAAATAAATTCGTAAACTTCATGAATAGGATCATAAAATAAAAAGGTTTTCCATTTAGTTTTCTTACTCCAAAATCAATGAACTTTTAACCCAGTACAGGTTTATGGTTTTCCGATTGTTAATTTTTTCCTAATAATGTTTTTTATCACTTTAAATTAGAATTTAATGGTTAGTTTTCACTGCCATATCCATGTTTTCTTATATGTATCCCCATTTTGTGTTATCTTGAGTGAACATTTTACTTTTGCTTCATTCTTTTGAAGTGGAATTTTTTACTCTTTGTTCAACATTGGATTTTCAATGATGCTACCGAGCCAAATTTTAAAATTGAGAGGAATCAATTTACAAAAGGGGGAATGATATATCATATCAGTTATTCATAGAATAATAAATTATCCATAAAATTAATATGTATGAATAATATATTCATTTTAGGTTAAAGTGTATGCTTTGTCTGTAAGCATACTCGATATTCAATAATGGGTTTCTATGAACTTTTAGATTGCACACAACATTGAGTTGTTCCAAAAAATAATACAATAATATTATTATTATTTTAGATGTCAGTTAACAACTAGCCATTATATTTCTAGAAATGAGAAGAACAAACTATAATAATATTAAATATGTTTGTTAAATTGTTTCTCATTTTTCCAATAAATATTAGTGGCTTAAATGATATTGAATCGATTTTTGATGGAGAACCCTTTATAAATATAGTTTTTGTCACATTTATATATTCTATTTGATAAAATAAACTTCTATTATAGAAGAAGGATATATAAATTTACTTTGGTTAAATTTTTGGTAATTGCTGATAAAGAACATTTTTTTGAATAGTGAAAAATACTGCATTTCTGTATAATTTATTTTTATAGTTAGATTAACAATTTTATTTTTTTTATTGTGTAACTTTATCATGAATTTATCTTTTAATCCAATGAATATTATTTTCAGTAATTTAACTTTTAAATTTTACATAAACATGTGTCAATATTTTGATAGTTTTTATTTTTTTTAAACATTCTTTCTGGTTTTGACAATGGGAAATAATTTTAAGTTAATTTCCATCAATTATGTGTTCAATATTTAGAAAAATGGATTAAATATTTGAAATCAGATGGCCTTGATTTTTAAAAAATCTATCTTTTATTTGTTGATATTATGAATAGTAGGTTTAGTTATTATTTATAATTATGACAGTTAATAGTAAATCGGGTAATTAAGGGTAAAAATAAAATTTTAAAATTAATCTATCACATGTCATAATTTTATTAGATGTGATAGTTTGAAGCTTATCATTGAATCTTGTATAATTAAATTGATAAATCTTCCCATGGAAGCAGGTTTAAAGCATCTCATAAAAGCTGGTTTAATTAAAAGTATAAATCATCTCATGAAAGCTATTATAAATCTTCTCATAGAATCATGTTAAATTAAATGAACTAAGAATCCCATGGAATCCATTTTAATGAGTATCATAGATTCCAATTTAATTAAATGTAAAAATAATCGAAGGAATCCATGGTGGTCGTGCATGATCCTTTAATTAAAAGGACAAATCTTTCCAAGGAAGTTCGATTAAAGCTTCTCCCAATCACACGATTTAAATAAGTATTAAATTTTTTAATATGAGTTTATATAAGTGATATATTCAGTCATAAATATTCTTTTTAAAGTTAAAATATTTCCTAAATCATGGTATTTTATTTATAATTTTTAGAAAATAAATAAATAAATATATTTATGACAAAATGATGATGTAGTGATTACCTTATTAATGAAAGAATCAAATAAATGATATTATAAATATTAAAATAAATATACTATGAACATTTTGATGTTATCCATGAATAATATGGATTATTATGACATTTTATCTCTGATTTAATGCATTAGGTTTGAATTAATGATGTTGATAGGATATTTTGAAAAAAAGCACATGTTGTGAATAATGTCAAAATTAATCTAGGCTGGATTTTTAGAAGATTTCTGAGAAGTTACTATTTTTTTTGTATTTTATGAAGTGAATTTGATGAATAGTTTTTTTATTAATTTCATTTTATGAATATTTTTTTCATGTATAATAAAAAATATATTATTATTAAATAACTTTTTCTATAAAATGATTTTCGAAAATCAGACATATATGGTTGTAATTAGGTTAGAAAATGTTGTTCAATAAGATAAAAATAATTTTTTGTTGAATACTATGTTTACCCTTTGGAATAGTAATTCTACCACTATGAATGGAAATTTGACCAATGGAATATTAACCTCACCTAAAGAAGCATAAATACGCTTTATTCATCTTAAGTAGTAATTTTATATAATTATATCGTGATATAAGTAAATAAATGTTTTAGAAATTAATAGTTAAGAATTTGTATTTTATTTATTTAATTTCATTTAAAATGATATTAATTATAATAAAATAGAGTTCACTTTTTAATTATATATGTTAAAAAACATTTAGGGTTAATTTTTGGGATTTTTCTGAAATAATTTTATTTCTGAAGAATAGTAAAAAATAGTTTTGGTTTTTCGGTAAGTTTAATAACATCATAACTATGTTTTAAGATTTAATGAGTAAGAAAAGATGTTGATCGACTGTTATAGATCAAAATATGGTATTATGTGTCCCATGTGGCCAATACCATGGGAAAGCCCACAGTTTTGCAAATACAACTAATGAGGTGTCCTTCAAAATTAATAAAATATTCCATCATTTTTACTATACATTCACATCCATTACTTTATTTTCATTCATTACAAAATCATTCTCCGTGAAATTTTTCTAGTTATATCTCCCAAGGAGTCCTACCAAGGTGTTCTTAAGCCCCCCAAGATCCCTATTTAAGAGTTTTAGAAGTTACTATTCAAGGTAAAGGAACTATTCCCATTCATCTTTTAGTCAAAGACTTATTTTATGTTATGAATATTAATTACCATTTTTTTATGTTGGGGTATGTTATTATATATCCTTATTTTTTCCCATTTTTTTCAAACTTATTATAGACCTTTTCCCTCTCGTCAAATCATTTTCTAAAATTTTAGGTGATGCTGTTAGGCTGCCGAATTTTTGTTAGGGAATTATACACTTCTCTATTTATTTCATGTTCTCTTTTATTTGGTATGACCTTCAAATTTCCATAACATTTTCTTATTTCATTTTTATTATATCCCTATACTTTATTATGATACATTTTTTATGGTAGAACCTTTTCCCCACACTTTTTTAAAATTCTCTAAAACCAGGTTTCATAGCTGTTATGTTAAAGAATTTTTTTCTCAAAATCGTTATCTTTTTATCAATAAATTCTTATATTTTCTTTAAATGAATACAAAAAATACTTTCATTTACAAGTGTATTCATCATTGAATAAAAATTATTTATTTTTTTTGTAATTAACATGCATAAAACCCTCATTCCCTTTGCATGTGTTATAAATTACGTAATGATCATGTTTTTAGGCACTTTTTAAAATGCCATGATTTTGATGTGAATCCAAATTCATTTATTCTCTAGGGGTTATTTATTAAATTATTGATTATGATATATGTGGATCATATTAAAATAAATACATATTAAGGGTACACCATAATATTTCTTTAATTCATTGGGTAATTAAATTAATCTCTAGAAATGACAAGTTTTATGAAAGCTTGGTAAATAACCTTGGAAGGTTTTATTATTCCTCGGTGAATATCCTTGGTAATTTTTATGATAACATGGTTTATAACGTTTCTAACTTTTATTACACCTTGGGGATGGACCATGGTAATATGACACCTCTGGGATGAACCTAGTTTATATTCTTATGAATGTCAAAATTAAATGTTGTATCCACATTTTCATGTTATGATCCTATTTCTTATTGTTATGGTATTATTCTTTTTCATGCCATTATAAAATTATTCATGTTCTTATTTATATCACACATATTAACATGTAAACTTTTTTACCTTGTTTTCCCTTAATAATCTTTTTTTACTCATCCCACGTTTTTAAATGATTTTCACTAGTCATAAGATTGGTAAGGAAAAAGATGATATTATGATGAATCTATTTGAATATTTTTATTGAAAAGAACCCATGTTTCATTTTAATAGTTTTTTTATGAAAAAAATAATAGAAGAAATATATAATTATCTACATTGTAATATTTAATGTTTATGTAATATTTTTTCATAATTTTCTAAAACTCTAGACCAAAAATGTCCCTAGGAATGAATGAAAATAAATCATAGTCAGAATTCAAAACAATAAGTTCTGTTTAAGGATGGGTCCATATATTTAGTAATCATAATTAATTTAAAATAATAATTTAAAATTATTTTTTGATCATAAATTATCTAAAAAATACTAAAATTAATTAATAGAGTAATGGTTAAAACAAGTTTAATGAGGGTTAAACTATAAATATAATGGTTAAAATGACCAAAAATATTGTCAAATTCATATACAATAGACATATTTAGAACATATATCACATATCATTTTATAATTATCTATTTTGTGAATTTTTTTAAGCGTATAATGTGGGAATAATTATTTATTTTCAAAACACTCTAAGTGTGTCCCCTCACCCACTTAAAAAAGGAAACCCCATAGCTAATACTATTAACATATAAAAATACTTATTTCAGATTATCCATACCCAAATACATTTTTTAATACCATCATGATTTTTTAGATTAATATTTTCAATTATGAAACACTCATGTGAAGGATTTTGGTGTTAATCAATTTTTGTTGTCTGAAGAAGTGGCATCATTCTTAACTGAGAATTTTTATTTCAATTCCTTCTTCCACCACATTGAAATAATATTGAACTGTGATGATATAAAAGAATAATTATATCTAATAAAATATATTTTATTATTTTAGATTAATAACCTAAATTCTCATCCTCAAATATAAAATGGGAAACAAAACTATTGATCGTGTGCGTGATGAACTACCAACTTTAGAACTAATATAATAAATTTTCCATAACCACATATCACTAATTAATTTAAAGAAAATTTTAAATTTTAAATATTATATTAGTGACATAATTATACATTTTTAATTGTAATATCATCTCTAACATCCTTTATTTCATTCTTTTAAAAAAATATCACATTGCTTGCTCATACGTACAAGATACCAGCCAATGATGTGATGTGATAAGTTATTAAATTTACATCAACATGGATTGTAATAAGGAAAATTTTGATAAATATATATGATATTTTTTATTTAAAAATTATTCTATAAAGGGGAATTAATATTTACTCTTCCTTGGTTCTACCCATTGAGTAAATGTAAACAACGTTTAGGTGTATGTACGTCCTACCGCCACCATGAACGATATAATTAAGTTATCATATCAAAATTAAATTATTTATTATAAATATATTTATAATAAGTTAATATGGTATTTATATATTGGTTACTATTTTGAATTTTTTTAATATGATATAAGTAAAATTTCAAAAACTACAATACCTAAACATACATGAAACAAATATAGCTACTACTCCAAATAATGATATATCGAAGAATTGTTACTGAATCACAGATATTATAACATAAATATAACTTATATTATATGACATATATTATTATTCTTCAATAAAACATGTAGAATAAACCGATATTTATTATAAATGACATTAAAATGTGTATGGATAGATTTAGGACCTAATGTATGAGATTTATGTATGCAATTGTATTCTTTTGGATATAAGTTAGGTTATACCACCATATTCATTTATGAGGTGTATATATATCCCCATTGACATGAAATATCATGATTTTTATTATTTCAATTGTATTTAATGTTTCATTTAATTTTATTATTTAATTTGTCTTATTATTCAAAACTTACCAAAGTAAAATGATATTTTCATCTCAGTCTTATTTCCCTTGGGAAAGTGTCGTATTCACCACTTATTAATTTTGTGGAATGTATATATTACCAATTATTTTATTTAGTTTTTAATATCATGAAAATTTTGGGATATAAATATCAATATATTGTTCTTTATTTCATTGGTTTTATGATTAAATAGTTACCAATGTGGTAATTGTTTTATGTTACAATATGATTGTTTATTAAGATTGTTTATGATTATGATTCTAGCAATGAATTATTATGATATACCTCTCAATAAAAATATGAATTTTATTATAAAATTGGAGTTTCTTTAGAGTATTTTTTTTCATTTCACATTCATCTCATTAAAAATTAATATACTGAATGTTTTTTTATGAAAATTCATCCATTTTCTACCATCGGTAGAAATTTCATTCTATTTCTACTTTAATTTTTATAAATACATATTGAACAAATTTTTTATTATTCTGAAAATATTTTTTAAAGTTAATTTTTACATTTATTGTAAATTTTAATAAAATATATACAAGTGGAATTATTTTCATTTTCCTAATGAGGTACTTCAAAATTTTTATCGATCTTGTTTAATAATTTTTTTTCAATATAGAGATAAATAATAGAATGTACCACTATCCTAAAAAGTTAGTGAATTAAATATTCCTCTAAACTTTTACATGTTTATTTTCTAAAAAATATATTACTTATTATGTAAGAAATTTTTAGACCCTATTTATGTGTTTTCAATATGGAAAACGATTTTTTCCTCATGAAATGTTCACTTTTATCCTTAAAAATTATTTTCAATCTAAGATGATATACTTTGATGTCACATAAAATTTATTGGATATATTATACATTGATACCATCATTATTATTTATCTATATGGTTAATTTTTATGTTGAAAAGTTGTTTATGAAACATGTTTATTTTCCATAGGTTATGTGATTATTAAAAGTTGAATGATTATGAAAAAATGATTCTTTTCCACAAGATATCCAATAAATAAAAGAAAAAATATATAGGAAACCAATTTATTTTCCATGGTTTATTCCATAATTAAATTTTTATGAAGCCCATTTCTTTTAATTGTTTATAATTTGATGAATTTTTTATTATCTCATGGAACAAATATGTATGTTTTCTATTATGGATGGGTAAGACTAGTATCTCCCCTTATGTTACAGGATAAATAATGATATTTCATGTTATAAATAGTGAGATAATATATAGTGAATAAAGTTTTTAATGGTACATTATCCACTATAATAGTATTGAGAGTGAACCTTGACTACTATGAAGAATGGGGGAGTGAAACAAATCCACTATGATATCCGTGGAAATTATCCTTGAATACTATTTAAATAATCTTATCTGCTTATTTTGATTAAAAAATCCATGTATTAAATCATTTTTATTTTCTCAGGAACCATACCATTGTATTATTTAATGATTATTTTCATATAAACTATTATACATTAAGCTATGACTGAAGGTTTGGTTTTCGATATGAAGGTTCTGAAATTAAAATTTAATACTCATGTTATCACAACCTTATTCACATTTTATGCCTATGTGACCATTGATATATCCCATTTTTACACTTACTAAGAATTATAGATCACCCATTTCTTTATTTACATTCCCTAGGGAATGATGAGTGGGTTTTTTGGATATTTTAGATGTTATGAAGAACATTCTGGTAGATGAGGTGAAACTTTAAAAATGTAGCTATTTATGAATACATGTTTTGAAAGTCACTAGAACTATATGATTATGGTGTTTATAATATATTTATATTGTTAATATTAATTTATTTAGATGTGACATTTATATTTGATAAGCTTTAGAAGTTTTAATTCTTCTCTAAAATAATGATTATTCATTTCTCCCTGGACATCATTTGTTAATTATCCAAGGAAATATTTTCTTTATTCATACATTTCCTTTTATTTTTCACATACTGTATTATTTTTCTAATAGATTACAAAAGTTTATAGTTGAATTTATACCAGGTTTATTCTTCATTATTACCAAATAAATTAAAAATATCACTAGATATCCACATCATTCAAATATGATTCAAGTAGAGAAATTTATACATCATTCTAAGGGTATTGTATACATTGAAATTATATCCCAATTAACATTGGATTTAATTATACATAATTTTGTACAATTTTTTCCAAAAATATATTTCCTTTGTCTGAATCTACAACATCACTGGTAATAGAAATCCAACATTGATCATATTTTTCGAACAATAGTTTATCTTGATTTCAATTCTTGGGATTCTTGTGATGTTTTATTCTCCTGATGATATTTAATTGTGCAAATATTTCTACCATACTTTCTCACATCTATGAAATATGTATTGGTGGGTTCTTCAACGATATTTAATATCGATTTGTGTATAAAATGTTTTTTAAACTTGAATTGTTTATTAAACCATAATCATTAAAAACCTATTTTTTTGTTTTGGATTGATTTTTTTTATATTTTTATAAATTTTTCATTATATTATATGTAACCTTTATTTCATAAGATATATGTTACATATCATGTATTTCCCACATGATTTTTTCAATTTAAACAACTCCTTTTTATATATATATTTTAAGACTTACATTAAAAAATTTACAAATTTTCTAGTTAGAATTTTTTAACAATAAATTTTATAATTATGATTTTTTTCTCATTTTACACAAATATTTTTCTATCATAACATGTCTTTTTAATATTATAGTAATTTTTATAAATTTGTAACATTTATAGAATCAATATAATATTGTCTTCAATTTTTTTTCATGATATCCATTTAGGAATTATTAACATCAACAAATGAAAATTTATGTTAATATATATTTCAGGGTATTTTTTGAATAATTCGAAGGGATTCATATTTATTTAAGGCGAATTCAATCCAACACATAAAAACATTTGAATTTTTTTAAACTTTCATTTATTTTAAAATCTAAAGAATTCATTTTTGATGAGTTCATTGATCATAATTACATTATTCTAGTACATTCTATCTCACTATAGATTCTTTTACTAAGTGGGTAATATTTTCCTACATGTAATTGAATGATACATATATAAAATTTATGATATTTTAGGAACATATTGTATGGGGATCATAAAAACACATTATTCATTATCATTTCATTATGTTTAATTATAATGTTCCCCAATTGATCATCGTTCTTACTTTTGATTATTTTGTTATGAAATATTAGATACCCAATATACATTATAAGAATCGTTTGATCTTTCTGAGGTATAATTACCTACATTCACCTTATTTTTTTATGTAACTACCATATCTTCTTTGACAATATTAAATATGGCCTCATTAAAAATATATCATAGGGAAATTTATTATTCTTCCACATTCTCAAGTGAGATTCTTTATTTCTCTTTATTCTAATTGTTTTCTTCTTCATATTGATTAATGTATTGTAACAGATTGATTCCTAATTTGAAATTAATATGTACTATTCATGATATTAGTCCATTAAAATTTTAGAAATATAAATAAAAAACACTAAATCTTAAGGTTTTTAATAATATAATTATGGTGTATCCTATTTTATTGACTCTAATTTTTTATAAGACATGTTCTATAACTAATAACATAATTGGGGTGAATCAATGCTGTATAATTCACTAATACTATTATATTTATCCTTTTTTTACTCTACATAAATATTTTTAATGTATCTATCAATCTTTTCTCTCTATATTATTCTCATTCATGTAATGATTATTATGAATGTTATCAATTATTTAGACAATGGGTTTTTAATGAGTTTTTCAAAAAAAAGGATAAATAAATCCATGGGGTACATTATTTTTTGTCCCAAAAAATCGAAGAGCCTCTTTTATTATCATAAAATCTCAAAAGAGGTATATTATTGGTCTCATAATCCTTAAAAATTCAAACTAATACCCAATCATTTATTTTTTATTATTTAGATAAAAGAAATATTTGAACCACAAAGAAGAAATATCCATTGTATTATTTTATGTCCCTCTAGTAAAATGATGATTTTATATTCTTCCTTAAATAATATTGATGACTAAGAGTACATAAAACCTCTTCAATCAATATTATGAGTACAACAGAGGATGGTAACCCCAATATTATCCTTACTCATTATATCTAATAATAGCAACTAAATGGTTTCTCCCCCTTCTTATTGTCCTTATTCAATGGATAGGATCAATACAACCTAACACCATTGGACCTCTTGATTTCTTTGAAACACAATATATGAAACATGGTCTTGGGGTCGAGTCTATTTATCTTTGAAAAAAAGTCTACAAAATATTCATTATTAACTACCTATTTTATTTTATTCGTCTATAAAATAGTTTCATCTATTAATATCAGTATTAAACCCTTTTTTATTCTTATTATTCTTATTCAATTTTACATTCTTATTTAAATGAGAAATTTTCCATACTTGATCATAAAAATGTTAAATGATTTTTAATGGTGTTTCTATGACATAATTTTTAACTTTCTCAAAATCAAATATTCTATTTAAAATTACAAGAGATACACTATTATCTTCTATGAAATTTTACTCAAATATATCATTTCCTTTCTTTTATTATTAATTTTCCAAAATATCTTCTTTGTATTAATCAATATCTCTATAGGATCATATACATCGTCAATTTCACAATCATGATATCATGTATTGAAGATCAAATAACAGTTTCTATGATCTCCTCATCATTCTTTATAATGTGGTTATCCCATTATCTAATAAAATCACTTCTCATAAAAAAACTCTAACCTTAGTTCAATATATAGTCAATCGTCAGTTGGAATCATGATGAAATCATGGTATAATTCTATTTTGTTTATTATGTAAATATAAAAACATCAACATATTTACTAGGAACATCTTATTTTTTAATATGGGGATATTATATTATTAAAATCTTCCTCAATACAATTTGATTTTAATTTTTAGGTATTTACACTTTTACATAAGATTAAATAACTATTATTCTTTTCAAATGACCCTTATACGATAAAATATGTCTCTATTCCCATTCCAATTCTCAATTCACTTATGAACCGTAGGGGAAAACGAAATGGCTCATATAGAATTCCAAAAAACACTAAAACATTTTTTCAGAAGTTATTTTATTAAACAATAAAAATCTAAAATAACTCATATAGAAATTCAAAGACACCAAAATAGAGTCCAGAAGACCCATATTTTTTCATCCCTTGGCCAAATTTCAAAAATCTATTGACTCTTATAGAATAAAATGATTGTTCATACATATAAACCAAAAAACTTTTTCATATATCTTACCTTTTCCATTTTATGGCTCTATGGACAATAAAATTTTATATATCATCTAACATTGACTTCTCATATATGACATAACATTGTCTTTTTTATACGAAATTATAGGAAAATGTTATTTATCAACTTTTTTCATTAAATTTTCACTCTTATCATTAGAATCGCCTTTTCCATCCCCATTTCATCAATTTCATATACAATTCCATTCCAAAATTAATTAATCCAACATAATGAACTTATTATGTGTTATTTATTCCCTATTTTTGTAAAATAATAATTATTTCATTTGGAATATCAAATCACATCTTGTCACATCTAATACACTGAATCCTCGTTCATTATTTTCATTACTCATTCAAACTATTATTTTATCATTAATGTTTATAACACCATAAAATTAAATTCCAAACACCAAATATTCAAATATTCTTAACCAAAAACTAATTATTAAATAAAATGAAACTATCTCATATACTCAAATGATCATTATATTCATTTTAAAAAATAATCTTAATGTAATATTGGTTGTAGTTTAATATATTTTCCATATAAATGATGGTATTAACCTATTCATCCAATTCATTTGTTTTGTTAACATATTCTCCATATATAGTATAAAATAATTAACCTTAAAAATAACTTTTACATTTTAATGGAACATTCATATAGTCCAATATCATTGTATTATCTATTTATATAATGATGGAAATTTTTTTGATCTCCACGATGACTATTTTATTCCAATTCATGAACCCAACTCATCATATAATGAAATCATGTATGGGAACCATCGTTACATAAAAAATAATGAATGAATGAAACAATTATAATATACACCATAATACACATGAATATCATACAAACCTCATCATCGATGTCAGTCAATAATATCAATGAAGAGGTAGGTCAAATGGACTTTTTAGGCCTAAACTCTGGTAGAGTACTATCGTATTCACGGTTCATTGACTACACAAAAGTGGTTAATTAAATTATAAATAGATAATAAGTTATTTGATATAGGAAATATATGACTATTATCTTGATTCAGGGTATGTTTCATCAATATCAAAATGATAATGTCCCATATTATTAGGGGTATACATGATCAATGGTACCCAGCTTGTCCTATAGGACAGGTAGAAAAATCATGGAGATATTCTAATGGGATTATAAAACCTCATTATGAATTGAATAGAGGATCAAAAAAGATGACTCTTATGTCCATAACACATTCAAATATTTCACAAGGCCTCATGGGAGGTGGCATTGGATGTGACATAGTAACTGGATTATCTGTGTTACTTAGTGATGGAAATTCATTTTTTTGAAATAAATGTATCCAAATTAGTGGGTAATGATTGATGGGGTGCATATGATGGATTTATTACGATCAGGTATGGGATTATGGTATATATTTCTCCATATCATGGGCAGCCTAGGTGATTTTACATAGAGAGAGCCTATATTTTTAGGTATTACAATTACACCATTTTAAAGATAAACAACATGATAGTGTTACAAATCTAGTATCATTCAATATAGTGTCTTTAGAAAATTCGGTTTATACATAAAATTTTTCAAAAATAAAAACTAAATACTATTTAATTTCTTCTTCTATATCTACTTAGTGGACATCTCATTCTCTTTGGTACAAGTAATCACCGGATGGTATTCATGAATGAAAGATGTAATCTAAAATCCCAGTAAGAGGATATCAAAAGGCAAGAATAAATACAACTTGGGTGAGAATAATCATCATCATAATATCATAATCATGAGAGGAAACATTACATAAATGCATGGAATGTGTAAATAAAAAAATGAAACATTGTGTCATAGTATTCAACTTCCACACATATTTGTGAACAATTTAGCATCTTATTCTTACATTAAATAGGTGAATCATTATAACATCGTCATTTTGTAAAAAAATATAGCAACGTGTTCATGAATGTTTCATATTATAACATGAGGAATTTCAAATTATGAAATTCATTGGAGTGTTATATAATTCTAGGTGCACAAGTTGCATCATGACATTCACATAATCATGCATGCCATAGATAACACATAAAAATATTTTTTCCAAAAAGTAAACCACAAAAATGAAAATGGGTTACATGATAATTTAATAAAGAATTTAGTAATCGATAAACATTGGGTTTCCCAATATAAATATGTATTAACATAAATGTTAAAAAAATAACATTCTTGAGTGATTACCAAACAATATCAAGAGAAGGCAGACATGTGTTTTTAAAAGGGAGTGTTCTTTTGGGAAAATCATTTCATTTTTCATAAAACCTGTTTGGAAACATGTATATCCCATAAAAAAAATTGATGAAAATAAATGATATTTATGTAACATTAAAGGAACCTCTATACTAAAAATGGTGTGAGATAAGGAAACCCCAAAGGAAGAGAGTTGGGTTCAATAATTCCCATTACCATATGTCTGAATGGTTTCATCATTTTAATATCAAGGATAATAAAATAAAATAAATTAGTTATAAAATAAAGAATATATCTTACAATTTTTTGTTCTTTTATAGTTTTATTAATTTCATTATTGACTTTTCTGTGAGTTATATAGTTCAATTTAATCATTTGGGAATGTGTGTTTTATTGGGATTTTATGATAAGTTCCCTTATATATAAGTATGGGAGTTCATGTACAATGAGAAAGATTCCAACGAATTTAAATTATATTAAACTAATGAAAATAAAGAGGTGTAACTTTTCTTATATTTAATTTTTTTATATGTGATGAGGATGATTTTTTTTGATATAATGTTAATGAGTATGATTTAATTTATTTGATCTTTTTTTATGACCATTATGATCTTATATCATTTTTAAAAATCATTTTTAATATTAGTTATTGAAAATTATATAACATATAAAATATAAAATAAAATTATATTTATCAATAACAATTTTTCTATCAATCGTTGAAGTCTTAATTAAAAAATAAAATTGCATCATCCACGGTGTAGGTAAATAGACACACTACATATGATATTTTAATTTTAAGAATAAAAGTAAAAGGGAAGATATTTGAAGAGTAGTTAATCAATTAAAATAATAAAATTCTATTATATATATGATACAAGAGTTATCATGCCACTTGTATAAGTGGAGGTGTAGAGAATATGAGATAAGAAATGAAATCAAATGAAAACTACAAATGATTTTTCCTATTGATTTATCCTCATTTATATCCTTCATTGGGAAATTGGGTTTTTTATTTTGTTGATACCAACAGATTATGGATTTGGGGGTGGGGATTTATAAGAGGATTGGTCATAATTTGCGCATTGATCATATAAGGCCCCATTCTTAATCATTACATAATCTTGAGTTATATAAAGAATTAACATTGAGGATATTTTCAGGATTAGAGTTTTAGATAATTAAACCATTACTATTACATTACATCTCAAATATAACAAAGGAGTCGCTTCTACTCTATCTATTTTTTTCACAAAAATAAAACTCCTTAAATAAAACAAGAGTTATTTTCTTGTTATAAATCTTATTGAATTCTTCCTTTCTCTTACCCTTCCTTATAACCTGTGAAAAAAATTCAAAAAGATGGGATGGGCATAAAAAGCTCAGTGAGGGTTATAAAACAAGGAAAAACATTAGTCCATCAATACATACAAATCAATGAAATCATACTTTTCAATCTTTAGCGTACCACACAAAATCATAGGTTTTATGAATAACACATAGAAATCATAAATCATACAGGTAACTTGTGGCATATAGAACATAATTACGTTGTAGTATTCATAGCTATGTAAGGAGTTACATTTGGAATACCCATCACCTTTTATTACCTAAATATATTAGGATATGCATTTGTGTTTAACTCTGTCACAATAATGGCCTGTACCTTTCTGGCCCATTCCTTTGTCGAAAAGAAGGCCATGAAGTGTTCTGGAGGATAGAATGGGATTTTTCCACACTTTTCAGATTTTTTGTGACTACACGCCGTGTAGTGTGAGTACACTCCGTGTACCACCTTGATGAGTATACCCCGTGTTGAATCTGTTTCCTTGACACGTGAAATAAATAAGTACACGTCGTGTAGTACATCCTACACGCCGTGTAGTTTCTCCCCACGTACGTGTTACCCTCAAACCATGTGTTGACTAGTCAACGACCGTCTTCCATGTTGAAGCGGTGTCCTTGCGACATGAAATAAATAAGTACAGGACGTGTAGTCCATCCCACACGCCCTGTAGTTTCTCCCCGCGTACGCGTTACCCTCAAACTGTGTGTTGACTAGTCAACGGCCATGTGCCACATTGAATGCCATGTTGGAAGCTGCGTGGAGACCGTGTGGAATGGCCGAGTAAACTCCATGTACTGGTAAGTACATGTCGTGTACTTTAGTTTTTTCATTCCTATTAAAGGAGGGGGCCTCTCCTCCTTTTCAGACCATTCTTATCCTCACCATTCCTTCGAGCAGAGCTCTCCCTAGAGACTCCAAAGCTCATTTCTTCCATAACTTCTTCGTCTATGATCCGATTTATGACTCGTCAGTGGCCACAAAATCGTAACAACGAGGCAGAACATCTGAGCTTGGATCTATTGCGTTCCCTTTGACCTTTCCTTCCCAGCTTCGCACTGACGAGGTTTTTTCTTGGTTTTGACAAAAGCGACGGACGCTGACAGATGTCTTCTAAAGTTGATCTGGGGGTGCATTGTGATCAGAACTTGTTGAGGTAGTGTTTTTACCTTCGTTTATCTAATTAGTTCATCATGTGATATGGGTGTCCTCTTTCTTTCATGAGACATATTTGAACCAGTTTAATGAAAATAATAAATGCCTTAAAGAATGGGAATGGGTAAGTTGGTATGTTTATCCATTTTTATCCTATTATTATGTTGTGAATTGAATAGGCTTATGTCTACTGAAAATCAAGGTCTTTGGGGGCCTTTACTTTCACAATTAAGCATGGACATATCTTTCTAGACCGTTTTGTGGATGGAAACATTGTGGAATATGGAAATTGGTTAATCACGTAAAGTTGGATGATTAAATGAATATCCTGAACCCTTGTGTGATCACCCCGGTTGAAAAAAATGGAATAATGAACATGTGTGTGTTGTTTTGGTTATGTGGAGTGTGAGGGGGGGGGGGTGAATCTTGGGTTATTATAAATAGGATGGGCATCGGGGCTACGGTAAATGATATTAAAGGGGAAATAATGTGGCACGAGCCTTGTTTTGTGTTACGGTTGTGGTGATGTGGTTATAGTGGTAGCAGGGTTGCAATAATGAGTTGTGATATTAAAAGATATTGGAAAGTGGTAAATGAACTGTGGGGAATGATAATGAATTAAACCCGGGAACAATCAATGGGGATTGATTGATGATTAAAAGGTTGGTATTGTGTTGCTTGTGTTCTATCTAACTTGATTTGTGGTTGGCTGGGTTATGTTCCACAAAACGCTTGACCTGGTTTGATAATTGCCCAGTAGTTAAGGAACTAATAAACTATTACTATTGAAGCATGAAAACCTAAATGTGGTTGGTTTTGTTTGTTGTATGCATGCTTCGTAGTAGCAGTGCCGAGGCACGTGCTCAGTTTCTCTGTTTAGAAGCCATTGGTTGGGCTGTGTGTTTGGTATACATATAGGTATATGTATCATTGTATTTTGTCGCACCCCACCCATGTTGAGCACTTAGTGCTGAACACTCCCATTTCATGGGATAGGGTGTTTTACCCTTAGTTACTAGCTCCTTCCTACCCTTTCTTCCATAGGCTGTGATGGCTTGAGGCGACTATACACCCAAGACTCTTCGGTTAGGTTTCGGTTGGTGTGATTTTAGCCAAAGACAATTCGAGTAGGTTTACTGTTTCCAGGAATCTTCTGGATAAGGCCCAGGTGTGTTCGGGCGGGGATGTTATTGTGGTTTGTGAGGCCGAGTTGTGTACGGGAGGGATATGTGGTTTGTGAGACCCAGGTGTGTGCGGGCGGGATGTGCGACTTTTAAGGCCCAGGTGTGTGCGGGCGAGAAGAGTGTGGTAGCGTCAGGACGTTCACCGTTAGGAAGAGCAGCTAGCTAGTGGGGGGAAATGGTGCGGGGTACCCAATACTCTTGTTCTTATATACTACTAGCTGTTATTTTTTTCTTTTGGTGAGAATGGATGGTGAGGTTGGGGGGATAGAATTCCTTGCTAGTTTTTGGTTTCTTCTGTTGTTCTCACGGGACATTAGGATGTCTCCCCACCTGTGCACGAGAGCTTTAGGTTTCCTTACTGAGAATACTTTTATGCTCACCCTACGTTTACTTTCAGGTTTCCAGGAGGACTACTAAGGCCGTATGGGACCCTACCAGTAGGGACAATTGGATTTGTTGAATTATATGTACTCTTGTTTCATTTGGTATTGTACATTTGAGTTTTCTTGTACTTGTACCTTGTTTCAGAATTGTTTAAACATGCATGTGGGATTGGTTTGGGTTTATTTTCATTTACTTGTTCCTTTATCTTTTGGTGATTGACTTATCCTATTTCCTGATCTTAAATAATAAAAAAGGGTAATGGCTCGCATATTTGTGAAAACTCATACCCTTGGTGCTAGTCGCCACTCTGGGGCCTACTGGAGGCGGGACTCAGGGGTCATCATCTCCTTTTCACCATTTCCAGCTCAGGAGGGACATCTTTGGTGGGAGGGGGTCAGGAAAAAATGGTATCAATGGCAGGTTGAGAGATATGATGGAGTCTGGAGTTAGGCACAGTGAGGATTGCATGGGATTGTAGGGCAACAGTGTCAGCTGATCTTGGTGCGTGATATAGGCCAGGGACGACCGGTTAGGACATGAGATTTTAGGGCCCCCCATGATCCGATGAAAGGACTCTGAGCCTACCAAAAGACCAAGTGAGACTACATTGATTACAGGGTAGAGACCTTAGGGAAGGTACATGCATCATCATGTTTGTGTTTTACTTGATTTGGGTGTTTTCAGAAAGAAATTGAAAAAAAGTGATAAAATGAAACCTTGAGAAATTTAATCATTACTTGGGCTTAGGCGATCATTGTTTACCATACAGCTATGGCACCTAGATGTCGTCCCCAGTGACTCAGATAGTCGATTCCCAGTAGATTCAGCTGGTCGATCAGTTGAGGATTGACTGAGAGGAGGAAGATGATCATTGGTAGAAGACGCTCCGTTATTTCCAGCAACAAACCCTCAAGAAGTACGAGGGTAGTACATCGGATATGGAGATGGAAGGGTGGATTGAGGAGTTAGGGATCACTTTTACTTTGATCCGTGCTCTGAGGGTGTACTAGGTTCCCCTAGCAGTCAGTCAGCTGAGAGGTGCGGCACGTCAGTGTTGGACGCTCTACCTCGGGGAGAGGTCAGCGGTGGAGGTTCCGTGGGTAGACTTTGAGAAGGAGTTCCGAGAGGAATTCCTTTCTTCCATGATCAAGGCAAAGAAGCGGCAGGATTTACTCTCCCTCCAGCAAGGGAGTATTTCAGTACGAGAGTTGGGGATCAAGTTCAAGGGTCTTCTACGCTTTGCTCCGGATCTCTTTCCGGATGAAGATTCTCAGGTGAGACGTTTGGAGGAGGTGCTTCGTCCATCGCTCCAGTATGTTATCACCCCCTTCACCCTTTCGACGTACTTGGCAGTAGAGAAGAAGTCAGAGGTTGTAGAGAGGATGCATTCATAGGGAGGTTCACCACAAGAGGGGATCGATCTGGGTTCGTTGAAGGGGAAGGCAGTCAGCAGCAGGTGTATTGTGACAGGACCTTCCAGATTCAGGCCAGTAGGGAGCAGGCCCCAGCAGTTCCTGTTCAGATCTTTAGGGCCTCGTCCCTTTTTCACGATCCCAGGACTGAAGTTTTTCTCTTGAGGGGTTCTTGGGCACATTCAGAGTCGGTGCCCGAACTGAGCTCAGTACGGTGGAGGTGGGAAGGTTTAGTGCCCGCCTCAACAGCACCAGCTGCCGGCGAGGCCCTTCCAGCAGCAGTAGGACCCTGCTCCTCTAAGGGAAGACTTTGTAAGAGGAGGCTGATCTTAGGGTGCTCCTCAGGGACCTCGACTAGGGCATGGTCAGGGAGGTGGTCGACATCAGAGAGGCAGAGGAGCTGGGCGTGGACAGTTTCACGCAGCAGAGTTGGAAGCTCCGGTAGGACCAAAGGTGGTGAGAGGTAGGATTTGTTTGTTCAGCACTCTCATTTCTACTTTGTTCGATTCAATATCTTCGCACTCCTTTTTTTCACCCGGTCTATCCCATGCTTTGGGTCTATACGTAGAGAGGCTTTCCGTACCCCTGGTGCGGAGTACACCAGTTGGATTTCTGAATATCGTATCTTGTGTTTTACGGGAATGTGGGCTAACGTTGGGACCGCATCGATCTAGTGGGGATCTTCTTTTGCTATAGATGCAGCCATACAATGTCATCATAGGCATCAACTGGCTGATTTCTGTTAATGTCATTATAGACTGCTTCCGAAGAAGAGTCGTGTTCCCCGACATGGATGGGAAGCGTGTAGCTTTTGTTGGCGAGAGGAGCTATCAGGTGGGAAGCTGGCATGTGAAGCCTCTCCTTTCATTGTTAGGCATGTTATTAGTGGTTTCAACTGATACAGAGATGATGGATGTTCCAGAGGTTTTTCGGGAGTACCTCAATGATTTTCCCGAGGAGGTTTTGATTCTACCACCCTAATGTATCATTGAGTTCGGGATAGACTTACAGCCTGGTGCCCGTCCGATTTCGATTGCCCCTTATCGGATGGCACCTTCGGAGTTGCGGGAGTTGCGGATTCAGATTGATGATATGATGGAGAAGGGTTTTGTTTGACCTAGATTGTCGCCATGGGGTGCTCCAGTCTTGTTCGTGAAGAAGGAAGATTGTGGTCTCAGGCTATGCATAGACTACAGATGGTTGAATCAGGTAACAATCTATAACAGTTGCCCGCTTCCAATGATAGATGATCTCTTCGACTAGCTGAGGGGAGCAGGTTGGTTTTATAAGATTGATCTACTATCTGAATATCATCAGCTGAGGGTAAAGGACGGTGACATCTCGAAGACGACATTCAGGTGTAGGTATGGGCACTTCGAGTTTGTAGTGATACCGTTTGGAGTTACGAATGCACCAGCTGTCTTCATGGTATTTATGAACTTTGTCTTCCAAGAGTTTCTAGACCAGTTCGTTGTTGAGTTTATCGATGACATACTGATCTACTCAAGATCAGAGGAGGAGCACTTTGAGCATCTCAGGGCAGTCTTAGAAGTCTTTCGACACCACTAGCTTTATGGGAAATTGTCGAAGTGTAAGTTCTTGACGCAAGAAGTACACTTCCTTGGGCACGCGGTGTCTCAGCATGGAGTTTCAATGGACCCGTCAAAGGTGGAGGAAGTTGTTTCGTGGGTGGCAGCCATGAGCATGGCAGAAGTTTGTAGTTTCCTGTGGTTGGCAGGTTATTATCGGAGGGTTTTTTAGACTTCTCTCGGGTTGCTGATCCATTGACAGCTTTGACTAGGAAGAACCAAGTCTTCCTATGGAGCGAGCAGTTCCAGCAAGCGTTCGACTACTTGAAGGAGAAGTTGGTCAGTGCCCCATTAATCAGATTTCCATAGGAAGGGTTGTTGTATGAGGTATTTTGTGATTCTTCTGGCATTGTTTTGGGGTGCGTACTGATGCATAAGTAGGGTGTTATCTATTATGGGTCTAGGCAGTTGCGCCCTCACGAGTGTAACTATGCCACCCATGACCTATATCTTGCATTAGTAGTGTTTGCATTGATGTTGTGGCGACATTACCTCTTTGGGAAGTGCTTTGTGGTTCTATCAGATCACAAGAGCTTACGTTATATCTTCTCCCAGCGTGAATTGAACTTACGGCAGCAGAGATGGGTTGAGTTTCTCCAAGACTATGACTTTGAGATCTATTACACTGAAGGTAAAGGAAATGTTCTGGCTGATGACCTGAGTAGGAAGTCGCATAAGGAAGTGGTTCGGGAATCCACTAATGCTTGGAAAGCGATGGGAGAGTTGGCTGCCTTGAACATGGATGCAAGGATAGAGGGTGTTAGAGGCAGTTTGTTTTAGATGACGGTGCAGTCCTCCTTGTTGCAGCAGGTGGAAGAGTCTCAGCGGGGAGACTCCGAGGCGGAAGTAATGCGGGATTGTATCGATTAGGGGAACTCTCCAGATGGATGGTCAGAGGAAAGCCGACAACGAATGCTTTTTCATGGAAGGTTGTTTGTTCCGGAGGCGATGCGTGAGGGTGTTCTCCGTGAGTTCCATAGCTCAGCCTTGGCGGTACATCCAGGAGTTTCAAAAATGTACTGAGGCATGAGGGAACAGTTATGGTGGCCCGGGGTGAAATGGTCAGTGGCGGAGTTTGTGGCTAGGTGCCTAGTGTGTCAGCAAGTAAAAGCTGAACACTATGTCCCCAGTGGTTTGTTGCATCCTTTAGATGTCCTCGAGTGGAAATGGAATGACATATCAATGGACTTCATCACAGGACTACTCAGAGATTAGGGTGGTTATGATTCTACCTGGTTAGTGGTGGATCGACTGATGAAATAAGCTCACTTCATAGAAATTAATGAGTCGGGACCGGTGAGTACCTTAGCACATAGGTACGTAGACTAGGTGGTGCATTTTCATGGAGTTCCGAAGACTATCATCTCAGATCAGGATACTCGGTTTACCTCATGAGTCTGCAGGGGATTAAAACATGATTTTGGAACCCAGCTAAGCCTTAGCACTGCTTTCCACCCCAGACCGATGGGCCGATAAAGCGGACTATCTAGACGTTGGAGGACATTCTGCGAGCATGCGTTTTGGATTTCGGAGGATCATGGGTCGACACTTAACTTTAGTAGAGTTTCCCTACAACAACAGCTTACACTCTACTATTGTCATGGAACTGATTGAAGCTTTGTATGGAAGACCATGTCGTTCACCCATTTTCTGGGAAGAGGTTGGTGAGATAGGTGCTCTTGGGCCAGAGGTAGTACAGAGCACCACAGAGAAAGTGTAGATTGTTCGTGAAAGGATGAATGAATCTCAGGACCGACATAAGTCTTATGCTGATCAATGGAGGAGGCCATTGGATTTAAAGGTGGGAGATCATGTGTTCTTGAAGGTTTCCCCTTGATGGGGACTGCAGAGGTTTGGGAAGGGGAGTAAGCTCTCCCCAAGGTTCATCAGACCATTCGAGGTGCTGAGGCGAGTCGGCGAGGTGGCATATCAGCTGGCCCTGCCACCTCCGTTGCAGAAGGTTCATGACGTCTTCCATGTCTCACAGCTTCGTCGGTACATACATGATGACTCTCACGTTATCGACTGGGGAGAGTTAGATATAGGAGATGATGCGACCTTCGAGGAACGACCAGTCACAATCGAGGATCGTAAAGAGAAGGTGCTTCGTGGACGAACCATCTCCTTAGTCCGTGTGTTGTGGAGGCTTGGCGGCCTTGAGGAGAGCACTTGGGAGCGAGAGGATCAGATACACTCTCAGTACCCGGAGTTGTTTTGAAATGTGTTTTTCTTTTTTTTTTTGAGCTTTGTTTTGATGCTATACTCTATACCTTCGATGTATGGAATGCTTAGCTTGTTGGTTGTGAGACGTTTTGTTTCCTCCTTCCCTGAAAGTGTGTAACATGTCCGGATGTGTGGGGAAAGGGAAAACCTGATCCTTAATTGAGATGCATTAATGTGAATGCGATTAAACCCATGCAGGAGAGTCAGTTCCGCCTAAAGCGGATAATATCTCGACATAGGAGAAGGTATTACTAACACATGTGATTAGGGTTGTTGGTTGGGTTACTGTTATAAAGAGAGACCTAAGTGGTATCTTGTTGGGTTCCTCTGGGTTGGTTTTTGAATTCTTGGGGACGATAATGTTTTAAGAGGTATCTGATGTAATGGCTTGGACCTCTCCAGCCCATTCCTCTGTTAAAAAGAAGGTCATTAAGTGTTTTGGAGGATAGATTGGGATTTTCACACACTTTTCAGAATTTTTGTAACTACACGCCGTGTAGTGTGAGTACACGCCCTGTACCACCTTGCCGAGTATACCCCGTGTTGAAGTTGTGTCCTTTCCGCGTGAAATAAATTAGTACACGCCATGTAATCCATCCTACACACCATGTAGTTTCTCCCCGCGTATGCGTTACCCTCAAACTGTGTGTTGACCAGTCAATGGCCATGTGCCATGTTGAAGTTGTGCCCTTGCTGCGTGAAATAAATAAGTACACACCGTGTAGTCCATCCTACACGTCGTGCAGTTTCTCCCCGCATACGCGTTAACCTCAAACTGTGTGTTGACCAGTCAACGACCGTGTGCCGCATTGAATGCCGTGTTTGAAGCCGCGTGGAGACCGTGTGGAATGGCCGAGTACATGCCATGTACTAGAAAGTACATGATGTGTACTATAGTTTTTCCCTCTTATAAAAGGAGGGGGCCTCTCCTCCTTTTCATACCATTCCTCTCCTCCCCATTCCTTCGAGCAGAGCTCTCTTGAGAGACTCCAAATCTCTTTTCTTCCATAACATCTTCATCTGAGCTCTGATTTACAATCCGTCAGCGGCCATGAGATCATAACGATGAGGCGTAACTTCTATGCTTGGATCTGTTGCGTTACCTTTGGACTTTCCTTCCCAGCTTCCACCCGAGGAGGTTTTTTCCGGGTTTTAACAGAAGCGACGGACGCCGACGGACGACTTCTAAAGTTGATCTGGGGGAGCGTTGTGATCAGAACCTGTTGAGGTAGGGTTTTTACCTTCGTCTCTATAATTTGTGCATCATGTGTGATTGGTGTCCTCTTGCTTTCATGAGACATAGTTGAACCAGTTTAATGAAGATAATAACTGGATTAAAGAATGGGGATGGTGAAGTTGTTATGTTTATCCTTATTTATCCTATTGTTTTGTTGTGAATTGAATATGCTTATGCCTACTGAAGATCATGGTCGTTGGGGGCCTTTGCTTGTGCAATTAAATGTTTCCCTATCTTTCTAGACCGTTTTGTGGATGGAAACATTGTGGAATATGGAAATTGGTTAATCACGTAAATTTGGCTGATTAAATGAATATACAGAACCCTTGTGTGATCACCCCGGTTGAACAAAACGGAATAATGAACATGTGGGTGTTAGTTTGGTTACATGGTTTTTGAAGGGGGGGGGGGTGAATCCTTGGTTATTATGAATAGGATGGGCAGTGGGGCTGTGGTAAATAATATTAAAGGGGAAATGATGTGGCATGAGATTTGTTTTGTGATACAGTTGTGGATATGTGGTTATAGTGGTAGTAGGGATGCAGTAATGAGTTGTGATTTTAAAAGAAAGAGGAAAGCTATAAATGAACTGTGGGGAACAATAATGAATTAAACACGAGAATAATAAATGGGGATTGATTGATGATAAAAAGGTTGGTTTTGTGTTTCTTGTGCTCTATCTAACTTGATTTGTGGTTGGCAGGGTTTTGTTCTATGAAACGCTTGATCTGGATTGATAATTGGCTAGTAGTTAAAGAACTAATAAACAAATACTATTGAAACATTAAAAACTAAATGGGGTTGGGTTTGTTTGTTGTATGCATTCTTCGTAGTAGCAGTGCCGAGGCATGTGCTCATTTTCTCTGTTTAGAAGCTATTGTTTGGGATGTGTGTTTGGTATACATATATGTATCTGTATCTTTGTGTTTTGTCTCACCCCACCCATGTTGAGCACTTAGTTCCGAACACTCCCATTTCATGGGAGAGTGTGTTTTCCCCATATTTACTAGCTCATTATGGCTCCTTCCATAGGCTGTGATGGCTTGAGGCGACCTTACACCCAATACTCTTCAGGTAGGTTTCGATTGGTGTGATTTTAGCCCAAGACTCTTCAAGTAGGTTTACTATTCCCATGAATCTTCGGGATGATGCCTAGGTGTGTTTGGGCGGGGATGTTATTGTGGTTTGTGAGGCCCAAGTGTGTGTGGGTGGGATATGTGGTTTGTGAGGCCTAGGTGTGTGTGGGCAAGATGTGTGACTTTTGAGGCCCAGGTGTGTGTGGGCGAGAAGAGTGTGGTAGTGTCAGGACGTTCGCCGTTAGGAAGAGAAGCTAGCTAGTGGGGGAAATGGTGTGGGGTACCTAGTACTCTTGTTCTCATATACTACTACCTGTTGTTTTGTGTTTTTGGTGAGCGTGGCTGGTGAGGTTGGGTGGATAGAATTCCTTGCAAGGTTTTGGTTTCTTCTGTTGTTCTTACAGGACATTAGGATGTCTCCCTACCTGTGCACAAGAGCTTTTGGTTTCCCTACTGAGTATACTTGTATGCTCACACTACGTTTACTTTCAGGTTTCCAAGAGGACTACTAGGGCCGTGCGGGACCCTACTAGTCGGGATAGTTGAAGTTTTTGCAGTTGCTGTACTCTTGTTTCTTTTGGTAATGTACTTTTGAGTTTCCATGTACTTGTACCTTGTTTCAGAATTGTTTAAACATGCATGTGGGATTGGTTTGGGTTTATTTCAATTTACTTTTTCATTTTAATTTTAGTGATTGACTCATCCTATTTCCCGATCATAAATAATAAAAAATGGAAATGCCTCCCATATTTTTGAAAACTCATTCCCTTGGTGATAGTCGCCACTCCGGGGCCTACTATAGGCGGGAATCGAGGGTCATCATCTCCCTTTCACCATTGCCAACTCAGGACGTGCATCTTTGGTGGGAGGGGGTTGTGAAAGTCACGTTACCCAATGAATTGGAGAACTTTCTTGGGACCACCCACCCTATGTTTATCACAGAACCACCTGTATGTGTAAACAATTACCATGTCCCATAACATTATCATAACACATAAACAAACATAAATAAACGATAACATTTCCACATTTCAATCACAATATAAAATTTCAACATATTGAAATAATCAATGCTCTATCAAAACATTTTAAAACCCATATAAAACATTTAATAAAGTGATTTTTGAATCAATGTGTCCCATTCCAATTTGATGATTTTAAAGGAATTAGAATATTAATGTAGTAATTCCCATATAAATAAATATTTAAAACCATTTTAATAACATCAATATTAATGAGAAATATTTCCCAAAATAAATATTTGAAACAATTAAAACGATATTTTAGTTTAAGAGTTTCTAACCAAATGAGAGATGCTTCAATACAAATAATTGAGGAATAACAATAATAAAATCTTATAATATCATGAGAATAAAGGGATTCATGATATAATATGTCAAACGGTTGTATATACACCATAAAAAAATGAATTAGTGTATAAAAACAAATAAGTTTCAATGGAATGTAAATCGAGTCGATGTCCCTTGAAAAGATCACATCATTAGATTAAGGACAAATCAATGACATGATTATATGTGAAAAATAATAATAAAACAAATATAAGTGCATATTAAGTGTTAGAAAATCATAGGTCATTTACACATATTCATAGCATGAAATAATCAAGAAGTGATAGTTTAACCCAAAGAATTCAAATTGGGTTTAGAAGTTTTCTTACAGATATTTGACAACCTAACAGTGTCACATTAAAATTCATCAAATGATTTTATGATAGATTAAAGGGTCTATCATCACATGGAAATAAAATTTATAGTAATAAGGATATATATGACCGTATCCCAATATATGAAAATGAAAATTTAAAGACATAAATTATGTCTTTAAATAAAAGAGTACGGTGAAAAGTTCCCTTATCAATTTGGTCACTTACAATACATAAACCACATGAAATAATGAGCTTAATATGAAGATGTAAATAGCCATAAATTAAATAATATTACACAATGAATACAATAATGGTAATTACATACAAAAAAAAATCGGAATTGTGGTAAATATTGCATGAATCTCACGAGAAAAAAAGTGAGATGAAAACCCCCTACCTCAAGTACGACTAGTCTTTTTATGTTCTTTGTTCTTCATAAATAATAAACATATGTTAAATTCTACTTGATTAAGAACCTTTTTCATTTTTATTATTCCTTTATATCACTTATTAACTTGGTATAGCAATTAATTAATTATTGGAGTTCATATCGGACATTTTTTCAATGTTCGATACTCGAGATAAAGATGAACATGTTATAATTATTCATTGTCCATGTGGTCAAAATTTTATTATATATAGAATGATATTAATGATTTATATATAATATATCTCATATATATATAATGTATATATATATATATATTTATTTATAATAGTACATATTATTTGTATATTTAAAAATGAAATGAACCATTCATAGAGACAGTAAGTCGAAACATACGCTTCGATTTATTTTTTTTCATTTTAAAAGGAATGAAAACCAAATGATTCATAGGTATATTATTATTCCAGTATAATATCATATTTTATATATGTTAGGTAAGTTCATTAACACCATCCATTATGTGTTCCATGTATGGTATGAACGAGTCATATCATATTAAGGGGGCGGTAGTCCGCACTTCCTCATATTAAATTATATTATTTAACAATTATGGAGACCATAAAATTATGCTATAAATGAAAAATACAGAATCATAGAGAAAACATAAATATAATATATATCATATATAAATTCAGTGCCATCATAATGGCCTCCATGAGAGGCGGTTGGAGATATTTGAACAATCATTGTTTCTTGAGGTAGTAGTTCGCCGTCCACATAAATAGTATGTTTGTATCCATTAGATAGAGGTGTGTGGAAGGGTAGTTAGAATCCTTCTCATAAATGCAACCTAGTATATTGAGGATTCTGGTGTTGTTATTAAATAATTTAATAAAGAGAGTTTATGGGGTTTGAGAAGTAAAATAAATGAATAGAACTTAAGAGAAGATGTTACCTTTAAATCGAGTAACTCCCCATAGTTTGAAACAAAATTCATCCTTGAAGTACCTTATTACTAAGTTAAGGCTTCCAGGAAAAAGATAAGGATGTAGGGAGTTTAATTGTTCATAGGTTTCAAGAGAAAAGGGGCTTGAGAGGAGTGAGTAATGGGTTAGAGGTTATGAATTTTTATAAGGGGGAGGAGGTGCTCTTCAGGAATGATTGAAAACATTATTTTATTATAAAATGATTTTCGGTTTCAAAAGGTCCAAATCTCATTATATTCAAATAAAAGACGACTCTTGTTCAAAATAAAATAATCCAATATGAATTACAAAGGTAAATATATATTTTAAAATTTTATAATCTCATTTATTTAAATTATTTATTAATAAAGTAATCACTGGATCATCATTGTCTTGTAAATAATTTTATTTATTTGATATCTAAAAATTTTAAATAAAATACCATGATGTATGAAATATTTTTAGGTCAAATAAATATTTATATTCAAATATAGAACTTATATAACCCCGTGTAAAAATTGATTTACTTAAAGATATATGTTTATGCAATTTTTGTCTTTACATTAAATTAATTAACATAAAGTGTCATTATAACTCCTAAGAGGCTCCATGGGGTCCCAAAATCGACCCAAGGATTCCCATGGTTAGATATGTATCAGCCAATATGATTAGTACACATGTTAGGGTAATTTAATATTTTTATAATATTATTTTTCCCCTTATT
Organism: Viscum album; assembly: GCA_963277665.1. Classification (NCBI taxonomy): domain Eukaryota; kingdom Viridiplantae; phylum Streptophyta; class Magnoliopsida; order Santalales; family Viscaceae; genus Viscum; species Viscum album. The sequence goes on along the minus strand of OY728138.1, from coordinate 1,984,125,796 downwards.
TACCAGATTTACATTTTAACCATGGTAAATAAAATATTTACTGAAGTAAATATTCATAATGTCTAAAAATAAAATTACATTTTCACAAAATTTGGACCTCATGATTCAAAATGTAGGATCCATTTTTCCAAAAACAAAACGAAGAAGTGATAGAAATTAATCAAAAATTAAGTCTTGTTGTCAAAACAAATAAGCGTGTTTTTCAAGAAATAATATCTGTCAAATGATTGACACTTGTTTATATTAAATTTATGAGTGAAATTACATTCCATGACCAAAATTGGATTAAATGTTAAAAATATGATCAAATTATACTTTAAAATAAATTAAAATAATATTTTAACTATTTAAATTAAAATGATATATTGAATTAAAATGCATTATATTTCACTATACATTAAAAAATGAACATTTTAAAAAAAATTCAAAAATTTCATTAAAAGTTAATTTTGATGACCCAATTTTAAATAAGAATATTTTTTGGTCAAATAGAACATATAAAAGTGACATAAAATATATTTAAAAAGGGTTCTCCATCTAAAAGTGGTAAATCGACCATTTAAAGAATATTAGAGTGTTTACACATAAAATTGGATTAATTAACATTTTAAGCTTAAAACATTTATTGGGTAAATGTAAAAACATTTAACAAAAATATATTATCATATTGTAGTTAGTACTATTCATTCCCGCAAATACAATTTCTATGTATTAAATAACATTTAAAATAATAATATTATTATATTATTTTTCGGTATAACATAACGTCGTGTGTAATGTAAGATTTCAAAAAAACTCATTGTTGCATATTGGGTATGCCAACGAACATGGAATTACATTTAAAGTAAAATTAATATTTAATTCACAAATATTAATAAAAATGAAAATTCCATATTCTTTATTATATCCTTCTCCCCCTTTTGGTAATTGAGTCCTCTAAATATTCAAATTGGGCTTAGAAAATTCATTAAAAGTCCCACTTCGGAAAAAGATTCAACAAAAATATCACATTAAAAGAAACAAAAAATAAGTATAAAGGTCACCCAAGATAACCAATACTAAGATTCCATGATAACATGGATATGGAATAGAAAACTAACCATAAAATTATGATGGATAATGATTGAAACCTGATCAAGAGAAAAATAACAATAAGAAAACCACAAACTTGTGATTGGTTAAATGGTCATTGGTTTCCTAGTAAGAAAATTAAACAGGAATCATTTTGGTTTTAAGTTCCATTTCATAATGTTGGAAAATTTATTTAAGATATTGACTAATGTCATAAATAAATATACTTACTTTTCAAGTATATTTTCATCATTTTGTATGTTTAAAACATAAACTCATATTTTCTCTCAACGATGAGTATTCAAGATGAATTGGCGACACCTAAAACCCTAGACTCAACTTCCATGGAATCACATAATCCACAAAAGATGAACTATATATATTCCTTGTATTTAGAGAATAACCAATCCCAATATGGTGAATATAGGATCTGATAGTCCCCAAAAAAGGATAATACTTTATACAAAGAAATACAACTCTTAATACACAAAATTCGACAAACAATACCCAAATTTCATCAATGAAAATTGAATAAACAATTGTACTGAAAATTATTCAATGTAACCCAAACTAAGATTGTATCCCCAAACTCAAAAGGATTTAATCACATATTCTTCCGCAATAAATCTTAATATTTATATACAAATAACATCCACTACTCTTAAAGTCTCATACTGAAGTATAATTATAAAAATCAAATATTCTCTATGATAGGTTAATCATTTCCATAAATAATCCAAATTGCCATATGTCCATAATAATAGCATATATTCTTTCAAAATAAAATTACACCCTTACTCCTCAATTGAAATCCCAATGAATTCTATTTTCCTTATGCATATAGTTTCCCACAAAGAGATAACGTCTTCAAAAATAACCTTTATCACTTAATCTTCAAATCATTTTCCTATATTAAGGATATCCGTATGATAAAACATAAAATCCCAAATCAACTAATTCTTGATCAATAAACTCATTTAACTAAATATAATAAGTCATACTAACCAAGGACTTCACGTTGTCTAGTGGTAGGTGATAAATCCCAATCTCATATTGGTTGTGGGTTCGATTCATGGAGCTTTGTTTGACACAATTGGTTGTCACACTGTCAGCGTGTTGTCATTTTTTAAAAACTTTAATTTTTTATAGCATTCCCAAAATTGACATAAACGCCTCAAATATAACTAGAAAATGATTTAACCTCAATAGTTATCTTATGACCCTCATTTTCATCCCAAATCATAATGAGAAAAATATCTTATTTCATGAAGTCTTATATATATTGACACATTTTTTACCTCCATAAAATAACACTATTCCCAAAGAAAGAACATTGTACCTTGATCATTGTGTCCACCTGGTTTCATCATCATATTGTTCACATAGATAGACAGTTTATGCATTGCTATAATGATTTAGAGGTCCTTCCAAATAATATGCTTCCATTATCTAAATACTCCTCGTACAACTTGGGTCATATGGGTGATCACAGATAAACTATTTTGGAAAAAAATCACGTATGGAATATAATTTCAAAACATCTGAAAATAAATTATTTTTATAAAATAATCATACTGAGTTTGAATTGAATCATTCAATCAATGGTCCTTTTAAAATACCATAAGAATGTACTAAAAGACTATAATATAAAATCAAATATAAATTGGTTGAATAAGGGTCTCCTTCATGAGCACCTTTTTCAAAATCATAATACGTTTCAAAATCTTGTGATAAGGTAAAATATTTAAAAATTCATTGATAATATTTACCTTTCTTGAAAACATGAGAATTTTGAGAAAATGATATTTGATTAAACACAACCCATTATCCACGATGGTATTGAGGTATAGCGGTGGTGTTTGATATCTCAACAAATTTCTTGCAAGTGAGTGGTATATTAGAAAATTTTTCAGAGTCATTTGGAAATGAATTTGAAATAATTATTGAATTTAAATCATTAGGAAGAGATAAGAATGATGTTTGAGATCCTTCTCTTTCCATTTGAAACAAACATTCCTTGATGTCAGAAATATACAAAATAAATATATAACTTAATGAATATACATATAGACTAACCATGTGTCTAACAGAAACTCCTAATCCCTAAAGTTGTCTAAGGAATCCTCTGATAACAACTATAAGGCCCCAACATTAAACATTACTTAATCAAGAGATAAATCAAGAATTAACAATGAGGATCTTTTTAGGTTTTGAGTTTTAGGGAATTTGGCCATAACAATTACATTACACCTCAAAAAAAAAAAACAAAGCAGACACTTCTAATTTATCAAATTGTTTCACAAAAATAAAACACCTGAACTAAAATAAGAGTTCTTTTCTTAATATAAATCATCTTGAAATCTTCCTTTCACTTACCCATCCTAATATCCTTTGATTTTTTTTCAAAAACATAGGATTAGCATTAAAATATTGGTGAGGGTTATAAAAGAAGCAAAGTAAACCTTAGTCCATCAATCAATACAAATCAATGAAATCATACTTTTCAATCATTAACATACCACACAAAATCATAGGTTTTATGAATAACACATAGAAATCATAAATCATAAAGGTAACTTGTGGAACCCCAAATAAACATTCTTTATAGATTTTACAGCTATGTATGGAGTTAAATTTGGAATACCCATCACACTATATTCCCTAAATATCTTAGGAGAAAAATTTAAGTTTACCTTTATCAATTTACCCAATGCATTGGAGAGTTATCTCGGTCTCAACTTCCATCAGTTTATCACGGAACCACCCGTATGCGTAAAAAATGAAGAAGTACCAAAACATAATAAAATCACATGAAAAATCATAAAGTAATGATAAGATTACCACATTTTAATCACAATATAAAATTTCAAGATATTGACATGACCAATTCATTATCAAACCATTTTAAAAATAATTTAAAAAATTAAATTAATATATTTTTGAATAAAAGTTTCTCATACCAATTTGATTATTTTAAAGAATTATAATTTTAAAACATTAATTTCCATATAAAAAAATAATTTAAACCATTTTAAAAACATGAACACAAATGAGAAATATTTAGCAGAATAAATCATTAAAACATTTAAAATGATATTTTACTTTAAGAGTTCATAACCAAATGAGAGATGCATGAATAAAAATAATTGAAGAATAACATTAAAAAAATATTATAATATCATGATAATAAATATATTCATCATATAATATGACAAAGGGAATTATAGACACCATATAAAAGTGAATCAGTGTATAACAACAAATAAGTTTCAATGGAATGTAAATTGAGACAAAGTCCCTTGCAAAGATCATAACCTTAGATTAAGTAAAAATCAATGATTTTATTATATGTGAAAAATAGTAATACACCCAATATAAGTGGATATTAAGTTTAAATAAATCATTGGTCATTAACACAAATTCATAACATGATATAATCATGAATTGATAGTTTAACCCAATGAAATGAAATTGTGTTAAGAAGTTCTATTACAGAAATTCGATAGCCTACCAGCGTCACATTAAAATTCAAAAAATGTGTTGGTGAGAGATGAAATGGTCTCTCATCACATGGACATAAAATGTACAGAAATAAGAATATATAAGAACATATTCCAACTTAAGAGAATGTAAATTTCAAAGACATAAAATAAGACATTAACTAAGAGTATAGTAAATGGTTCCCTTACTGATTTGGTAACTTACGAAACATAAACAACAAGAAAGAATGAGAATAAAATAAAGATTTAAATACCAAGAAATTAAATTATATTACATAATGAATAAAATAATGGGCATTACATACACCACACAAAAGGAAATAGTGTAAAATATATCATGAATCTCACAGGAATAAAAAATGACATGAAAACACCTTACCTCAAGTTCGAATTGACATGTATGTTCCTTGTTCACCCTGAATAATAAAATTTTCTAAAGAATCTTTTTCACGTTTGTTATTACTTTTCTATCTCTTATTACCTTTCTATAACAAATAATTAATTATTTGAGTTCATATCGGACAGATTGTCGATGTTGGAAACTTGAGTTAAAAATGAACTTGTTCAAAATATAAATTGTCCATGTGTTTGAAATTATATTATCTCTATAATTATATTCAAGATTTATATATAATATATATAATATATATATATTATATGTAATTTTAATAGTTCCAATCATTTGGATATACAAAAATGAAATGCACCGATCATGGAGATGGTAAGTCGGACGTACACATGAACGCTACTTCCATTTCATTTTTTCATTTTTAAAGGAATGAAAATACAATTTTACATAATTATATTATTATTCCAGTATAATATCATATTTTATATATGTTATGTAAGTTCATTAACACCATCCTTTATACATTCCATGAATTTTATGAACGAGTCATATCACATTGAGGGGGCGGTAGTCTGCACTTCGTCAAATGAAATTCTCGTATTTACCCGTTATGGAATCCATAAAGGTATGATATAAATAAATAATAAACAATAATAGAGATAAAATAAACATAATATATATCATATGTAAATATATTTCCATTATAATGGCCATCATGATAGGTTGTTGGAGATATTTGAACAATAATCATTTCATGAGGCAGTAGTTCGCCGTCCACAGAAACAGTATGTTTGTATCCATTAGATGGAGGTGTGAGGAAGTGTAGTTTTAATCCTTCTCATAACAAAAAACTATTATATTTAATTATTTGTGTTGTTACAAATTAAAGGAATAAAGATAGTTTGTGGGGTTATAGAAGTAAAATAAAAGAAAAGAACATAAGAGAAGACGTTACTTTTAAATCGGGTAACTCTATTTGGTTTAAACCAAAAGGATTCCTTGAAGTGCCTTCTACGTATGGTAAGGCTTATAAGAAAAATATAGGGATGTATGGAGCTTAATTGTGTAGAGTTTGGACAATACAAGGTGCTAGAGAGGTGTGATTAATTGGTTAGAGGTGATGCATTTTTAATTGGGGGAGGAGGGGCTCTTTAGGAAACTTTGAAAACATTATTTTATTATAAACATATTTTTAGTTTCAAATAGTCCAAAACACATTAAATTAAATGATAAAATGAATCTTTTTCAAAATAAAATCATCAAATATTAATTGGACAGGTTTTAGATAGTTTTTTAAATTTTATAATCTCAATTATTTAAATAATTTATTGAAAGGGTAATAACTGCATCATCATTGTGTCATAAATAATTTTATTTATTTGATGTCTAAAAATTATAAATTAAATACCATAATGTTGGAAATTGTTTTATATTTCAAATTAATATTTATAGTCTAAGATTAAACTTTTATAACCCCATTTAAAATTTGATTTACTAAAAGATATATGTTCACGTAATTTTTTCCTTGCACATTAAATTAATTAATATAAAGTGTCATTATCAATTCAAAGTGGATCCATGGGGTCCCAAAATAGAACCAAGGATGTCCATGGTCGGACCTGTATTAGCCAATAAGAATAAGACACATTTTAGGGTAATTTAATGTTACTATAATTTTTAATTTTTACCCTTATTTATCGGATTTTCTTTTCTACCATGGTAAATAAAATATTTACTGAAGTAAACATTCATAATGTCTAAAGATAAAAGTTACCTATTCAAAAAATTTAAAACTCATAATGCCAAATAGGGAATCCATTTTTCAAAATTCAAAACATATAAGTGGAGGAAATTAATTTAAAACTAACTCTTATTGTCAAAACAAAAAACATTTTTAATAAATAATATCTATCAAAAGATTGACACAGGTTTATGTTCAATTTTAGAGTAAAATTACTTATAATGACCAACATTAGATTAAATGGTAAAAATATAATCCCGTTACACTTTAAGACCAATTGAAATATTTTTCTAACTATATAAATATGTTTGATTAAAAGGATGTTTTGAATTAAAATGCAGTATTTTTCACTATTCATTAAAAATAACCATTATCAGAAAATTACCAAAATTTAATCCAATGTAAATTTTTATATCCCTATTCTAAAGAAGAATATTATATTGTCATATATAACATATAAAAGTGATGAAAACTATATTTAAAAATGGTTCTCCATGAAAAGGTGGTAAATCGACCTTTTAAAGAATATTAGAGAGTTTATGATTAAAATTGGATTCATTCTCATTTTAAGCTTCTAACTATTATTGGATATATGTAAAAATATTTTACAAACATGTATAATAATATTGTTGTCAGTCATGTTCCTTACCCCAATAAAATGGCTATTCATTAACTACCATTTAGTATAAAAATATTATTATATTATTTTTCGGTATAACTTAACGTTGTGTGTAACGTAATATTTCAAAGAAACCCATTGTTGCGTATCGAGTATGCCAACGAACATGGAATCCCCATTAAGGTAAAATTAATATTTAATTAAAAAATATCAAAATATATGAAAATTCCATATTCTTAATTCACATGGGATATTACAGATCAAATCTTGGAAAGGGTAAGATGAATATGTGGTGAGAGGTTGTATTTAAAGGCGGATAATGGTGTTTTATCATTACATTATTCATTAGTTTATTATTTTGGTAAAATACTTTTAATATTTTGATCCTAATCATTAAATATATAAAAACAATGAAGGTTCATTCTAGATAATGGTTCTTCCATTAATGATGACTCGTGTAATAGGGTATATAAAATATAATGAATATATACTCTAAATTATTGTATTTAACTATTCACAAAAAACATCCTATTTTATAAAAAAATACCTAAAATTCCCCTTAACCATTATAAGCGTACAGAATCAAAATATTAAATCTATTTTCTGAATATAAGTTTATAAATATGAGAAATATAATATTTAATTAAAAACATCCTTTACATAGAAAATACTGATTTTAGAATTATAACTGATCTTATAACACCTAGAAACATTGTTATAGTCTCAAAAAATATATTATAGTCACAATAAAAAAAATTAAATTTATGAATTTATTATATGAATATAAATTTTCTTTAAAATAAAAACATTAATTAAAAAATTAATCATTTATGTTTCATAAAAACAACTCTGAATTCATAATTTTTAAAATATGTTTCTAAATATAATATAACATCATTATATCATATTATAATTTAAAATTTTCTTAAATTATATTTATAATTTCATTGGTTAGGGTACTATTTTATTTGAAAAATTACTATTCTTAATGGTCATGTTGCAAATTCTGGGTTTCGTTACTTTTTTATTGGAATATATTCCTTAATTTTTGTAAATACCACTTATTTTATTTATATATTTTTATTGTGTAAATAAAGTGGTTTTATGTGGTTTATAATAAATTACATAATTATAAGAATGGATGTTCCATTTATAAAATTTTAGGTCATTAAATTATCCACCCCTTTTGAAATTTCACCTTTAATTTATTTTACAAACAATGGAAAAAATAGGTTAGTTTACATTTCCTCCAACGCTACCTCTAGTTACAATGTCGCCTCTTCATACATATGGTTATTCCATAGTACTTTGACTAGGAGAGAACTATTTTTATATAGAACATTATCCAAATGATCCTAGATATTGACTGGTTGCTCCTTATAAGATAGATAATTTTCCAACTCTACCACCTCTAGATATAGTAAATGTGAGAGATATGGTATCTACTTCCACACGATTTATGTATGCAATACATCATGAACTTGAGAAATAAAAGTTGAAATTGGTTATCAATAAGACACATATCAGAATCGATCAAGAATATTGAAGTGGCTGATGCATCTAGGACATATGTTTCTCTCATTCCTAAATCTCATGATCCTCTTCAATTGAGATATGTAAAGAAATACAATATATCAATCCATAAATTCTATGTCTCATTGATAATTTTTTGGATAAATCTTTTATACATTGGGTTGAGTTTAGGTGATAGTGATTTTTTTTCACCTTATCTACCATTTTTTAACCATTTCGGGTCCCAACGGCTTACGTTCACCGACTTCATCCCATCATGTCGGTGTTCTACATCATTTCCCATGAAGGGGTTCAAATGGATCCATTTGGATGGTTCAGTGGAAATGTTATTGTAATATGAATCAGCTGGAAGAAGATAATGATCTTTTCCTCCTCTAATGTCCATAAAATATTCTCTTAACATGTCTTCAACTATATAAATAGTACATTCAGTTGGTCCATCTGTTTGAGGATGATAATCTATAATGATTTTCAGATCACTTTTTAGGTCTTTTCAATGGATTTTCCATAACATTGAGGTAAATCATGGATCTCTATTTGATATTATTGATAATGCTACACCATAAAGCCTTACCACTTCTTTGATGTATAATCATTAATGTTGATCAAGTGAGAAGTTCTCTTGAATTGCGGAAATCTAATATGTCTTTGTAAAAACATCCAAAACAACCCCTATAGCATTGTTTCATCTGGATTTCATCGGATGTCCAGTGAAAAATCCTATGGTGATGGTTTACCATTTCCATGTTATTATGGGTAATGGTTACATCATCCCTTTATACTTTTCCCTTTTGGACTTCACTTATTGACATACCATTAACTTTGGTCCATATCCATTGATTTTCTTCGTGAAATTCGTCCACTGATAGTTCTATCGAAGATCTTGATACATATTTCTTCCCCTTTTGTGAATATAAAAGGTTGAGCTATGTGCATCATTCAGAATGTCCTTCTTTATCTCTCGATCATATGGTGCACAGATTCATGACCCAAATCTTACAATTCCTTCCTTATCAGTTTTAAATTATGATGACTTCCCCTTTCTCCTATCTTCCACCTTCTTCATAATTTCTACATAATTTCATTGAGAATACTTTATTTATTCAGAGGGTATTTAAGGGAAATAATTAGATAATGGTTTGGTTATGTTCCTTCCTTATTGATTCCCATGGCCATCCATAGAAAATCCATGAAGATTGGATCCTTATCAATTGTTATTATTGATAAATTTTCAGGATTCTTTCTCCATTGATCATATCCTACATTATTTTCCTTACTAGGATGATAGTGATTGAGAATAAATAATACTTGATGATTTATAACCATATTTTATGGTACATACTAATATCCTTCAATGTTAATATATATTTGAGGCTCATATGATTTGCATATATTTCATACTTCTCCTGATATAGAAACTGCCTCTAGATTTTCCACACAAATATCACAACTGGAAACTCGAGATCATGAGTGGGATAGTATTGATCATGAAATTTCGTCTACGTTATGGTTTAGGCTATCAAATTATCATTTTTCATTAGTAAATATCTAATTATCATATTTAAAGCATCACTATATACCACAAATAGTTTCCCACTTTTAAAAATTATGAGTACTGGTGCGATGATAAACTAGTTTTTATCTCATTGAAGAAATATTCACATTCACTAGTAAATGAAAAATTTCATCCCTTCTCATTTATCTTGTTTAGTGGGTATGAAGATCATGATAAGTTCTTCACAAATCATTAATAATACCCATCTAGTATAGAAAACTATTACTATTTGTTAACTTTTTTGGCCAAGGACACTCTTAAATTTACCTTGTCAGAGAATGGTATATAGATATTCCTTTTATAGTGATAACATTCCCCAAGGATTATACTTCCTCTTTCTCGAAATCACATTTACTGTACCTTTTATATATCTTCATTATTCACAATTTCATTAACACATTTTTCAAATGCACTTAATGCTCTTACATTCGATTTGAGTATATTAGAATATCAATGATAATGACTACAAAAATATGGTTATGTAAATTATAAAGTCTCAATTCATTAACACTAGTAATATTAAGAGAGACGTACTGAATAATAATCGAATGAATATGAACTCATATAATATGTACCTCATTCAAAATGAATTCTTAATAATGTCATCTTTCTTTACCATTAAATGGAGATATCATAACCAACTATCTACCTTAGAGAAATACTTCACCCCCACACCATTGATCTAACAATTCATCTATCCATTTAAGGGTTACTTGTTCTTTATCATTATTTTGTTGAGATCATGATAATAAATGTATAGGTACATTGATCCATCCTTTTACATGAATAATAAGATGGGTTGTCCCCATGGGGAAGTACATAGGCATATAAAACCCTTGTCCATATTCTCTTGTAACTGGTTCTTCACTTCACAAAACTCAATGTTTTCCACTCAACAAGGTGTATATGATATAGGAATAGATCTATGAAAAACATCAATTGAGAACCCATCCACTCATTTATGAGGAGGACCATGAAACTACTCAAGGCTCACATCAGTGTAGTCCCCCACAATGGGAATGTATTCGAGCATGATTCAATCCTTTGTCTCAATCATTTGATCTCGATATAGTTTCATAAAATGGAATGATAAAAACAATTAAGAAAGTGACTCAAAAGGATATTCATCCTGCTCCTTACACATGTATAGAATTAGAGTATTCATTTGGGCATGATTATTGATCTTCTTTTCATGATAGTTGATGTTGTATTTGAATAAAGGTAACCAATCCATTCCCAAAATAGAATCAAACTCTACCATGGAATGGAAGACTAGATTTTCATGAAGGTATATCCAACAAAAATAAACTAAGACAAAGTTTTAAACATTTTATGAAATAATTTCTTCATTCTTTAAATTCTCATAGTTAACTCAGACTATATGAATGTTCCATTTAAATTATCATAGTTAACTCAAACTCCATAAACTAAGACAGAGTTTTAAAAATTTTATTATTTTATTCATTATTTTAATTTTTTGGTGCAATACATAGAATATATTGAACCCTATCACTAAATATATTTAATCAATTAATGAGAGTATTAGATAATGGTGCTCAAATCAACAACGACTCAATGAATTGTTTATTTATCTTATAATGTATATATAACATAAATTAATTTATTCCACCATTCACCCAAAATTCATGTTTTTTAGAAAAATCCAAATCATTAACCCTAACACATTATTCATATATTTAATTCAATAATAATCTAAATTTTATTTAAATAATTTCCAAAACATGTGGTGTTTATTAATTAATTAATATCCTGATATACTTGAAAATTTATTTTTTAAAATTATAACTAATTTTATAACCGTTTAAAAAATGAATCATGGTATTATAAAGTTGATTTATAGTTAGAATAACAAAAAGATGTTAATATATAAATATATTTCATGGATGTAAATTTTCTTTTATATAATCATATTAATTATATAATTATAAATATAAATTTACATTTTATAACAACACAAACACATAATGAATAATTAAAAATATTTATTTACAAATACTATGATACAATTTTATTATATTATAATTTATAAGATTATTAATTTTTATTTATAATTTCATAGATGATGTTATTATTCTATTTTGAAAATTACTATTTAGAATGTTCATGTTGCTAACCCATGGGTTGGGTAACTATTCCATCAGGATAGGTTTCTTAATTTCATGAAATAAATCTCATTTTATTCACAAAGAGAGTATTGTGTTACCAAAGTGATTTATGTTGTTTTTTATAGAGACCCCTAGCCTAAAGTACATGGACAATACATTACTTTTGCGGAATACTTAATACATAATAAAAACAGACACACAAGGACTGTAATAGTTTAGTGTCTCTAGAATCCCGGAACATAATATTCTAATCATGGTGAAAGATCTTAAACATCTCCCATAAAGATCTTCCCCTTTTGGTTTTCTTACCTAAAACCTTTATTTATATCCTGGGGAAAAGAAAACATAAAAAGGTTGAGCTCAAATGCTCAGTAAGGGTAAACATAGAGAACATAAAACAATCCATAAAAATTTGAATGCAAAAGTTTGAACATAAAATATAAACAAAAAAATCTTGAGCAAAGACATAAATCATGGAAGTACGTAAGGCATATATCATAAAGGAACATCAATAATGATAAAATAGCATGGGATTAAAACATTTAATTGTGGAAAACCATTATTCACATGATATGAATTCCAAAGTAGCCAAGGAATTGCTGCCAAGACTATCTTAGTGGACAAATTACCTTTCTGAATCGAGTTCACTCCTCATTCCAGTCCTGTAACACTGAACCGGATTAACCTACCGTTCCAGCCATGTCTATATCATGATATATAAATCTTTAGCCAATGCATTGGAGGGAGATATAGGTCTCACCCATCTCATAATGAAATCATTCTTTCATGTGCCACAAAATCATGAATCATATATCATAACATAACCCATTAATAGAATGGGATTCTTAAACATCATGCCATCATAACATAATCTATAAAAAATGGATACAATTTTATCTTAAGAAGAATCAAACCATGTAAATAATGGAGACATTATACTTGAAACATAAACATATTAAATAATATCATTTTATATGGAAAATAGTTTTGATAAAACACTTGAAAAGAATTCTTGAGGAAAATATCGTTTCTTCTTCAAGATCATTTTCTTTTCACAAAATGCCATGCAATTTTAAAAGAAAAGAGTTTTGTTGAAAACAATCATGCAATCTTTTAGTGTAAGATTAATGAAAATAAGGCGTTATGAAACCGTAAAAATCCATTCACGCTGTATAAGTTAAAAAAAACATTCTCCTCATACTTTTGTCGGAAAAGTCAAAAAGTACCTTATATTGTAACCAAAGGAAAGATTCCATCCATACAATGTGGTAAAAAGTAAATAAAGGGTAATAATGACTTTAAAAATTCATGTAATAATTTTTAATATTTTATGGAAACTTTTTTAGAAAACATGGTCATGTATGATAAAGGTAACCCTAGTAAATACTTTCGTATAAGAAATCTCGGATAAAAATGAGATTGAAAATTTATCCCTTACCTTATGTCTGATATGCTTCATATTTATCTGAACCTACTGTATAATGATTTAAATAATGTCATTTACTTATTAAAGAATCATATTAATTGTTATGATATCATATATAGTTTACTTATGACTTTATATTACCTGTCCCTTTTTAAATTCGATATAAAAGCAGCGATTTGGTTAAAATCGTTTCATTTATTGTACGTGTTTTGACTTTTTGTTCTTGATATTATTACTTATATCCTGATTTAATATGTTCCCGACTGTAAAACATGATTTATATATAATATATATTCAGGATATACATATATATATGATAGATCGATAAATGGAATGAACTACACCGTTCATGGAGACGGTAGGCCGTACGTACGCATGAACGAAGTTTTCGATTCCTTGTTGAATTGAATGGAATTAAGTAGATGACATAGATATATATATATATAAATACAGTATCATTATAATGTCATATATCTCATTATTATTCATTATATATACTTTATAATCATTCATTAATGGTTAACATGGAGAATGAATCTCATCGGGTCGTGGAGACGGTAGTCCGTACGTACGCACGAGCGATGATATCATTCTCATGATCGTGGAATTGTATTGAAGATTTTCTATAATATATCAGAATCAATATAACTTTACAATAATCATATATAGTTATTTATTTAAACAATTATACCCATCCATGTAAGGTGGTGGTCAAAAACAGATTACACCACAGCATAGAGACGGTATTCCGTACGTACGCACGCACAATGATTTCATTTTCTGTAGGATGGATAGAAGGTGAAATAGGGTTGTTTCATATTTATAATAACATATAATTATATAATAAATACTGATGTTATTAATTTATAATGATACAACAAAATAAGAAGAAGTATTAGAAGAAAGACACTTGAGAGAATTGGAAGAAGAGATTATCTCTTCTTCGACGCACCTCCTTGATGCTTCCTATTAAAAAAGTAGACTTGGTCTTTTGAGAAGACCAGAAACTCTAGAATGTTTCTAGGGAAGTGGAAAATATAAATGGGAAGGTTTAGGTGGAGATTTAATGCTCTAAAGGGTGTTAAGAGAAGAGGGAATGGGTGCCCTTTTATAAGGGAGGAGAGGGGCACATTAGAAAAAACTGAAAATATTATTTTATAATAAAGTCATATTCGGTTTATAATAGCTCCAAATTTATTTATTTCGAAGATAAAGTGGGTATGGGTCCAAATACTCTCAACTAATATATTTTAGACAGTTTTGTGTCATTATATTAACCTTATCATTTAGTTTTATCTCATAGTTAATTAGATTGAAATTTACCATGTCACTTTGTATTTTTATATTATATAGTTAATAAACATACCATATACATCTAAGAGACCCCCAAGTGGTCCATTAATGATAAAAATATCATGATATAAGTATCTTGGTCGAACCTTATATTTTTAGGAATATAATAACAATTCATAATATAATATGTTTTTTTAAAAACTTTTTTATTTCAATTTTGACACAATTTGGTAATTGATTTTTGTGAAAATCATAACAACATTATTAGTTATAAAAAAGTCAATAACATCAATACTAACATGGCATATTAACCTATAAAATTAGTGTAATTCATAAAAAGTCTCAAATTACATTTATTTTAGTATTTATAACATCAATTATGTTAATATTTCGTTAATAAGATAATTACTACATCATCATTCTGTCATACATAAATTAAATTATTTAATGTCTAAAAATTATAAATAAAATACCATTATGTAGGAAAGTTTTTTATTTATAATGAATATTTATATTTGGATTTATCTTATGTATAACACTATATTAAAAATGCTTTAGATATTAAACTATGATTTTAACCATTTTAACTCTTCTTTAAATAAAATAATAATAAATGTCCTAATCTAATCCATGTGCACCTAAAGGGAAATATTTTGTTCCTCAGGTTGTTTTTGGTCAAATTACACTTATCAAATAGAATTAGGACTTTTTTTGGGGTAATAATAATATTATTGTTACCCATAATTACCCTATTTACTTTTAACCGTGATAAATAAAAGTAAAAAGTTATTATTCACCAAAAATTATTTTTATTTTATTGAACCACATTTTACTCCTTGATATTAACCGTTTCTCTCGGATTTTTTAAATTCCACTCACAGAAGCTATAAAATTATGTTTTATGTAAGTTTGCAAAAATTTCATAGGAGGTAGGTAAAAGACGGTGAAAAGTTCAATAAAATTTTTATATATTGAAAATTATTATGAAATGACTCCAATGAATTACATAGAACTTATATAGGTATTATGTATCAATTTTGACCTAAAATAAATTTAAATAAAATAAATAATTATTTAAATAAAAAGTCGGGTTTTAAATAGTAAGCTAGTGTTTTCACTATTTATCACAAATTTAATGTTTTCAAAAAAATACAAAAAATTCACCCTAGGATAATTTCGATATTCTGAATCCAAAAATCAAGTCCATTTTGAAAGATAAAATTTATAAAATTTCAAAAAGTGGGTATTACTATTCATAACGGCTAGTTCATAATAATATTATACTAATATCTCATTTATTGAAACTTGGTATTGCATACTACACACGCTATCGAAAAAGGTCTTGATTGAGTGTAATGCAAGCCAAGTTAGGGCTGTGTGTAGTGAATGATCCGTTTGGTGTTGCATATAACATAATGAAAACTTATTTCATTTATACATTAAACAAAATCTATACTTAATGTTGTGTAGAATAATTTGCATAAAACGAACAGTAAATTGTGTGTAACACGAGCCAAGAATAGTGTTGCGTATACTACAAGCTAAAACGGTGTTCGTATAGTACAAGCTAAACTTGGTGTAGTGTATAATAGAAGACATGAATGAAATTAAAAGAATATTTTTCATAAAATATCGGGGTGTTACATTCTACCCCCCTTAAAATGAATTTCTCCCTCAAAATTCATCAAGGTTATAAATGGTTTACTACATGAAAGTTTCATTAATATAAACCCACCTCGTAAAATGGAATACCAAAACTTGACTTTAAAAACTAAAGTATGAAACGTAACAGTTACCCAAATTAACTAATCACTGGGTTTCTACATAGGAGGACATATGTGAAAATATAGAAATGGAAGAGAAATATAACCCTCAACATCTGATGAAGATTGGTAGAGGAAATGACTATGAAAATTCCAACAATCAAAAAGACATAAATTTGTGATGATCTAAGGTACCATCTGATTCATCAGATATGAGAGCCCTGGGACATCATTTTTTGTTTTCAAGATCATTTCCATAAATTTTAAGAATTTTTGAATTAAAATAAATACTTACTTGATTTTGGTACAATTTCACAGTTGCTCGTGCCTCGAACAATTTCCACTTCATCTCTTAAAGAAATGAAGTTGAATTTGTCTTCTGTGAAATGTTAGCAGATTATGAGATAGAATGATAGGTCATTCCATCTATTTCTATCACAAAAAGTTTAGCACAATTTATTAAATATACAGAAGTCCATCTATACTGAGATTAATCATATATGGTTGCTAAAATGTAATTATACTTCATCTATCATAGCGTTTAATAAAATAAAACTAGTTTATACAAACTAGGGACTTATTGTAGGCTAGTGGTAGGTGATAAAAGCCTATCGCACTTTGGTTGTGGGTTTGATTCCTGCATCCTTGTCCGATGCGATGGGTTGTCTCCCATTCTGCAGTTTGTTCCTTTTCATAAACTACATTATTATAACATTCTATCAATAATATCAAAAAAAATTCTAGCCTTAAATAATACTAAATTATGCTCAACATAATCCATTCCAATATTTAGTCTTATCCAAAATACATCTTTCCAAACTCATAGTATAAAAAGAACGATTACAAAAAAGTTCATATAACAAGCACGTGAATACCATCATTTATCCCTCGTATATCATACGATATATCTTGTTGGTCACATTACAAATATGTGAATACCTTAATCATGTATTCTTTTGAAACATGAGTACCCATTGAACCTTAGTGAAAACATGAATGTTGTAAAAAGTTAACTCATTCTACATACCAAAAAAACAAAATTATATATACTAAAACCATGATATCACTTTTTCATTATATCAGTCATGAGCTTGTTAATACTATCAAAATTTTCATTGTCTCCTTATCCCTTCTTTATGCGCATATTAGATGCTTTCCAAAAATATCTGAATAACCTTTCCTGGTTACCGGTACCATTCAAAATATAATTTCAAAAACATAAGGGAAAACAATAGTGTAACAATCTTTAGATGTCTCTTTATTCCATAGTACCATGAGATTACTTATACAACATTACTCTTGATAAACATGTACTCATTCCACTGACTTCCTAAACCATTGACCGATCTTGAACAATTCTTTCACCTCAAATATCATTTGTAGTATCTTCATCATCATCAACATAAATACAACCCATACGACCATGTTGATTATCTCCATGTTACTTTCCCTTAGGGAATTGGTTTCCATAATTCCCGTACATTCCACATTTAAAACATTTAACCGTTGTTGATGTCTTAACCATACCATTATCCTTGTCCATGGTGTTAACTGAAACTTTTCCTTTACAATTACTAGCTTTGTGCCCTTCTTTTCCACACCCAAATCATCTTCTTGTTCCTTTGAAACATTCTCCCTGATGCCTCTTTCCACAAGATTTACATGAGGGAAATTGAACTTTCTTTCCTCTATGATCATCATGAAACTCTATCTTTCTCTTATTAGTCGAGTCAGGAAACTTACCAAAGTTGATATTATTGATCATATTATGAGATTGACTATTAGGAATAATAATGATGTTTGGACTTCCAAATCCAATTTCATTTGGTTTCTCATGAAGAATATCATTCCATTGTCCATCATATCCTCCATTATCGTGAATCTTCATGTTTCCAACCATTTTCTAAAACCCAAAAAGAATAGTGTGAAAGGAAAAAATCATAATCAAGGGGTATTACCTTCAATATCTAACATCTTAGGATTAATTATAATATCATTTCCGTAATTCATGGACTATAACCTATACTTATACTTAACCTTAGGGACATCCCTAGACATACCTAAGAAATATCTCTAGGGATATCACTAAAGTTTTCGCATCCTGGATTCCAAAGGTTAACTAAACCATTACTTTTATACCAACTGTAGAGACCCATAGCCTGACGTACATGGACAATACATTACTTTTGCGTAATACTTAATACATAACAAAAAACAGACACCAAAGGACCATAATAGTTTAGTGTCTTTGGAAACTCGGAACGTAATCTTCTAATCATGGTGAAAGATCTTCAACATCTCCCATAAAGATCTTCCCCTTTTGGTTTTATTACTAAAACCTTTCCTTATATCCTAGTGAAAAGAAAACATAAAAAGGGTGATCTCCAATACTCAGTAAGGGTAAACATAGAGAACATAAAACAATACATAAACATTCGAATTCAAAAGCATGAACATAAAATCTAAAAATCAAAATAATTAGCAAAGACATAAATCATGGAAGTACGTAAGGCATATATCATAAAGGAACATCAATAATGATAAAATAGCATGGGAATAATACATTTAATTGTGTAAAACTATTATGGAGATGATATGATTTCCATAGTAGCCAAGGCATTGCTGCCAAGACCATCTTAGTGGACAAAGTCCCTCTCTGAATCGAGTTCACTCCTCGTTCCAGTCCTGTAACACTGAACCAGATTA
This sequence comes from Viscum album, assembly GCA_963277665.1. NCBI lineage: Eukaryota > Viridiplantae > Streptophyta > Magnoliopsida > Santalales > Viscaceae > Viscum > Viscum album. The sequence continues at coordinate 1,984,106,114 of OY728138.1, read as the reverse complement.
ACTTACCATTCCAGCCATGTCTATCTCATGAGATATAAATCATTACCCAATGCATTGGATGGAGATATAGGTCTCACCCATATCATAATGAAATCATTATTTTGTGTGCCACAAAATCATGAATCATACATCATAGCATAACCTATGTAATAGAATGGGATTCTTAAACATCATGCCATCATAAAATAATCCATAAAAAATGGATACAATTTTATCATAAGAAGAATCAAACCATGTAAATAATTGAGAAATTATACTTGAAACATAAACATATTAAGTAATTTCATTTTAGATGGAAAATAGTTTTGATAAAACACTTGAAATGAATTCTTGAGGAAAATATCCTTTCTTCTTCAAAATCAATATATTTTCACAAAATGCCATGCAATTTTAAAAGAAAAGGGTTTTTTGGAAAATAATCATGAAATCATGTAGAGGAAGCTTCATGAAAATGACGCGTTATGAAACTGTAAAAATCCGTTCACGCCGTATAAGTTAAAAATAACATTATCCTCGTACTTTTTTCGGAAAAGTCATAAAGTACCTTATATGGTAACCAAAGGAAAGATTCCATCCATACAATGTGGTAAAAAGTCAATAAAGGGTAAAAATGAATTTAAAAATTCATGTAATAATATTAAACATTTTATGAAAACATTTTTAGAAAACTATGCCATGGATGATAAACATAACCCTAGTAAATACTAACGTATAAGCAATCTCGAATAAAAATGAGATTGAAAATTTATCCCTTTCCTTATGTCCGATATGATTCATATGTATCTGAACCTACTGTATAATGATATAAATAATGTCATTTACATATTAATTAATCATATTAATTGTTATGATATCATATATAGTTTACTTATGACTTTATATTACCCGTTCTTTTGTAAATTCAATGTAAAAGCAGCGATTTGGGTAAAATCGTTTCATTTATTGTACGTGTTTCGACTTGTTGTTCTTGATATTATTACATATATCCTGATTTAAATAATTTCAGAATGTAAAACATTATTTATATATAATATATATTCAGCATATTCATATATATATATATGATAAATCGATAAATGGAATGAAATACACCGTTCATGGAGACGGTAGGCCGTACGTACGCCTGAACGCTGTTTTAGTTTCCTTATTGAATTGAATGGAATTAAGTAGATGAAATAAATATATATATACATAAATCATGTATCATTATTATGTCATATATATCATTATTATTCATTATATATACTTTATTATCATTCATGAATGGTTAACATGGAGAATGAATATCATCGCGTCATGGAGAAGGTAGTCCGTACGTATGCACGAGCGATGATATCATTTCCATGATCGTGGAATTGTATTTAAGCATATGTATAATATTTCAGAATCAATATAAATTTACAATAATCATATATATTTATTTATTTAAACCATTATACCCATCCAATTAAGGTGGTTGTCGAAAACAGATTACACCACGGCGTGGAGACAATATTCCGTACGTACGCACGCGCAGTGATTTCATTTTCCGTAGGATGGATAGAAGGTGAAATAGAGTTGTTTAATTTTTATAATCACATATCGGTATATAATTAATACTGATGTTATTACTTTATAATGATACAACTAAATAAGAAGAAGTAGAAGAAGAAATAAACTTCAGAGAATCGGAAGAAGAGATTACCTCTTCTTCGACGCACCTCCCTTAAGATTCCTCTTAAGGAAGTAGATTTGGTCTTTTGAAAAGAACAGATACTCAAAACTGTTTATAGGGAAGTGTAGAAGAGAAATTGGAAGGGTTTTTACATTTTTCAAGGCCCAAAGGGGTGTTAAGAGAAGAGGTAATGGGTGCCCTTTTTATAAGGGAGGATAGGGGTACTTTAGAAAAAACTTAAAATATTATTTTATAATAAAGTCGTATTCGGTTTCTAATAGCTCAAAATTGATTTCTTTCAAATATAAAGTGGGGATGGGTCGAAATACTCTCTGCCAATAGATTTTAGATGGGTTTGGGTCATTTTATTAACCTTATCTTTTAGTATTAACTCTTAGTTAATTAGATTGACATTTACCATGTCACTTTGTATTTTTATATTATATAGTTAATAAACATATAAAATACATCCAAGAGACACCCAAGTGGTCCATTAATGATAAAAATATCATGATATAAGTATCGTGGCCGAACCTTATATTTATAGGAAAATAATAACAATTAATAATATAATATTTGTTTTCAAAACTATTTTATGTCAATTTTGACACTATTTGGTAATTGATTTTTTTGAAAATCATAACAGCACGATTAGTTCGAAAAAAGTTAATAACATCAATACTAACATATAATATTAACCTATAAAATTATTGGAATTCATAAAAAGTCTCAAATTACATTTATTTGGGTATTTATAACATCAATTATGTTAATATTTCATTAATAAGATAATTATTGCATCATCATTGTGTCATAAATAAATTAAATTATTTAATGTCTAAAAATTATAAATAAAATACAATTATGTAGGAAATATATTTATATTTCTAATTAATATTTATAGTCGAATTTATCTTAGATATAACCCTATATTAAAAATTTTTTAGTTATTAAACTTTGATTTTATCCATTTTAACTCTTCTTTAAATAAAATAATAATAAATGTCCTAATCTAATCCAAGTGCACCTAAAGGGAAATATTTTATTCCTAAGGTTTTTTTTGGTCGAATAAAACTTATCCAATAGAATTAGGTCTTGTGTTAGGGTAATAATAATATCATTTTTACCCTTTATTAACCTATTTACTTTTAATCGTGGTAAATAAAATTAAAAAGTTACTATTCACCAAAAATTATTTTTATCTTATTGAACCACATTTTACTCTTTGATATTAACCGTGTCTCTCAGATATATGAAATTCCACTCACATAAGCAGTAAAATTAAGTTTTATGTAAGTTTGCAAAAAGCTCCTAGGAGGTAGGTAAAAGACGGTGAAAAGTTCAATAAAATTTTTATATATCGAAAATTATTATAAAATGACTCCAATGAATTATATTGAACATATATAGGTTTTATGTTTCAATTTTGACCTAAAATAAATTTAAATAAAACAAATAATTATTTAAATTAAAAGGTCAGTTTTTAAATAGTAACCTACTGTTTTCACTATTCTTCAAAAATTGAAAGTTTTCAGAAAAATACCAAAAGTTCACCCTAGGAAAATTTCGATATTCCAAATCCAAAAATGAAGTCCATTTTGAAAGATAAAATTTATAAAATTTAAATGAGCTGATATTACTATTCAAAACAGCTAGTTCATAATAATATTATAATAATATCTCGTTTAGTGAAACTTGGTATTGCGTACTACACACGCTATCGAAGAAGGTCTTGATTGCGTGTAATGCAAGCCAAGTCAGGGCTGCGTGTAGTGAAAGCTCTATTTGGTGTTTCATATAACATAATCAAAACTTATTTCATTTATACATTAAACAAAATCTATACTTAATGTTGCGTAGAATAATTTCCACAAAACGAACATGAAATTGTGTGTAACACGAGCCAAGAATAGTGTTGCGTATACGGAAAGCTAATACGGTGTTGCGTATAGTACATGCTAAACTTGGTATAGTGTATAATAGAATACATCAATGAAATTAAAAGAATATTTTTCATAAAATATCGGGGTGTTACATTTATAATATATGAAATAATTATAAAATTGAAATTCCCATTGAAAATATTTTGATATGTTACATTATTCCTAATTAAGTCTTGGGAAAACTAGTGCTATAGTGAAGACTAAGTTGAAGTGGAACATAAAAATAGAAGATAGTTAATTAGTTCCTTGGTAGGGACTAGGTTGAAGTGGAACTGTCTTATTGAATATTGAAAGGATTCACACTGGTAGGGACTATGGGAAATATGTAACCTATTATTAAATTAAGATATGTGTTTACCTAATATGTTAGTATGATGTATTTTTTCAAACATATGGACTAAGGGAAAATGATGGCCTGATTTGGGGTTAGTTGAATGTGTCACCCTATTATGGTGCTTACTAGATTTCCTTGTTGTAGGGATCCTTAGATTTTTATTTATTTGATTACCTAGGTGCATGGATTCATATTTTGATAACTCTACAATGAAATTGTCATGTGGTTGCCTATTATGATATCTATAGGTTTGGATCCATTGACCTAGTTGTGAAAGTGAATTGGGGAAGTTTTCTTTTAAGACGGTTTCCAGATAAATCATTTGGATTAAAAAATAATCATGAGTTCGAATTATATTCATTATAGGTAGTCTTAGAGAGTCTCATAAAGATGATTTTGAGATTCAGATGATCCATTTTTTAGATTCATAAAATAACCTACATTAGAACACACCATAATCACCTACCTCTATATTAGGTGAATCCCTAAGTTAGCCATTAAATAAATTAATATGATCCCACAAAATATTGAATCTTATAAATAATTTTACATGAAACAATTATAAAATACAAAAATAATAGTTTCATATGTATAAGGTAGAATCGAACTATCCCATAGATACCATATGAGGGATCCATGAATAAACATTATCTTGGTGATCTCATAGAAGGAAACATTGTGGCCAGGTAATCCCAGAGACACCATATTAAGGTACCATACTCCCAAGACCTACCTAACTCACTATACATTGGATAAATATCACCTAATTCCTATTTTAGGATTCATCTTCCCTAGTCTATACTATATGGACACTTCAGCAATTTACTCTATTTGGAACCCACTTCACCCATGACCAAAATGGCGTATCGCCTTTCAATATTCTTTTATTGGGATCCACATAATTTTTTCATATGGGTGTCATGATTTTCCATAGTCCCTACTAGGGTCCCACTTTTCACCTTTTTATACCATTGAATCACATTTAACAATTTACCAATAGGTATCCACTTCACCCTAGTATAAACATGGATACCCCTCACCAAGATCATCTATACTAGGATAACATAATTACCCTAGTCTAATACCTAATATAAAAGAGGCCAATCATAGAGCTATATATATACACGGTCCATTTTAAATTGGATTAATAATTTACATAAATGTTACATCAAACATTCAATATCCTGAATATTCCAAAGGATGGGTCATCGTTATCTAGGACTCCTACATAAACTAATGTGATAAATTATATTGTTATTTATACTAGTTTTCCTATATTGAATAATGAATTACATTGATCATGGGGACCATGAATCTCATGGGAAGGGATCCATGGGTTTTTTTCCTAAACTAATAGGTCCCTATGGTATTTATTTTTATATACTCCCTTAGTAATGGATGAAGAATCATGTAATTACAATATCAATGAAGCTTCCCTTGGATCAAGATTCATTTCCTAACTATCCCATATAAACAAACCTATCTGCACATGACAATCCACATTGACTCTTTAGTTAACTCAATGATAATTTCATGTTTTTGGACTCCAAGACATGTAATCCAAAGATCCTACATTAACCAAATATATTTATCATATTAAAATATTAAAATCCACTACATTGTAAGTCCCAAACAAACTATTTATTGAAATGTTTTTCCAAGTACACATAGATTCATAAATTTATTCTTTATAGAATTTAATATATTGTAAATGCTGTTAATCTTCTCTAGATAGGTCCCATTCATACAAAATTAAACTACAAAACACCATGGTCATGGATTCATTTACCTAAATGTGACATCAGTGATATTTTATGCATGTCCTTACACAAAACATATCATATCCAAGATGAACTACTTTAAAAGAGGCTACACATTCTAATGGGTTAAATACCTTTAAAGGTACCCCATTAGTACATGTCTCATTAACTTAAATAGTGTGACACGTCTTCTTTAATGATTTCTATATTTGTGGGTTATGATTCCCTCCAATGGTATATTTATATATGAATCTTGTTTCATGGACATTAGCCCAACTCAATAATATGTATTGCCTACAAAGATATAAATAATCTCAATAATGCCAAACAATTTGGCTTTATAATAAAGTGTAACTACCTAGTAATAGAGATATGGGGTCCACTTGTACATAATAATTCATATATCGATGTGTGGAAATGATCAATCACATTAAATACCCTCTATGGCCCACATTAAGTATTGATAATAATATCTTGGTTGTTCTTTAATATTATAATACTAACATATACTTGGATGAAGAATTAATAATGGACTATCCAACCTCTAATACTTTTGATCAAAATGTTATTCAATCTGACACTAGTATATCCCAACGACTCCTTCCTTTAGAAAGAAGGTCTTAATCTCATAAAAATCCTTCTAGAATGTAGTGAACATATGGAAAAATCAACCCAATTGGACTCTTAATAATTGATATCCTTTAACCTTTATAAAATTATTGAATCCCTTTTAGGGATCATTGAATTACACTGGATTTAACAACTAAAGAAACTATATCCAAGATATTCTTCATAGAGACCGGTTCTACCAAATTTCATGTTGTATTTTCTTTCATATATCAAAACTAATAAGATTCCATGAAATCTAATAGTAGTGCATTGTCAATATATATAATTCACAATGAAAATGGAATTCATCGATCCCATGTTGATAAAAATTATGGGAATAACCTAATCTTGATCCAAACCATTCAACGATAGGTCCATATTAATGTAAATCATTCTTAGTGCAACCATTAAATTAAAGGGCATGGAAAAGATGAATAAAGATAACATATAGGAATAAATCCAAAGACCCAATTTTGTGATCTCATTTATAATTCAAAATTAATAGTGGGTTTTTAATAAATTTCATTCAATGTTTTTCTAAGGATACCATAGATTTAAATTCCCAAAACAAAGACCTCATAAAATAATCAGTGGCTAAAATGCTATACTGATAGGTATGTTAGGGTATTTTATATGGATATATCCCTATTTATGTCTCATAAATCTTAGTAAAAAACACATAGTACTATAGAAGAGAGGGAAAATAATCTATGTTAAATAACAATATATATGTTAATACCAATATGGATTCTTGAATCAACTATGTAAATCTATCAAGTGAACATGATAGTTATTTAATACTTCCCACTAATATAATTGAGGTCAAAAATCTAGATTTATAAGTCATTAGCTCATATTGGTTGGTTCCATAATCCATATAATAATTTCCCCTTATTTAATGGTCTGAATAATTATTCTATTAGGAAGCTCCCACCAATAGCTAAAAAAGGATTCTTTAAAATATATATACATTAATATATACTAGGATAACATCTAAATTAATATTTTTTATGTATATTTATTTATACTATTAAAAGGATCTTTGAACATCTAGATATTAACTTATAAAAAGATAATAGTATTTAGGTACATCTTTCATTGTTCTTATGGGGTCTGTGGAACCATACCAACCCAACCATTCCAAATAATGATGACATATGGATTGTGGTAAATATTACCCATTAAAATATTGTGGATCTAAATGTAAAATTATCCGATTTTATTATGATAATAGTGAATAGTAGAAGAAAAAAAAAATTTCTCATCCAATATTTGAGTAATGTGCCTTGAATACCCCTGATGAACTATGATTTTGATTCTTGGTTGGTCAAATGATATGTGAACAATTTTGAATAGAGCTAACATGAATCCAATTTTTATTTAAATATATCACTTTTCCTTAAGAAACAAAGAGATCCTTTAGCATGCAATTATAATGATATTCCCATATTGGTTCTCTATATTTCCATCAATCATTTGTGTCTTCTAGATGACCACAATGTCTAAAATTAATATATTATTAGAATGAATGTAACCTATACTTATAAGATTGAAGTTAATATTGATAACATAATCCGATCTAAATTCATATGAGAATTTCAACATCCAATGTGGTTCTCAAATATCATCTATGTGCTGAATTGTTTTTGAAATATTGGTGATTATTCACTATAGGGATCTCAAATTTCATTTCCTAGATTGTGATTTTATATTATTGATCACCAAAATATTGATTGATACAATATTTATCTTCCAATCCACCTACTCCATGTATGATTATTAGAGTTAAAAATCGATCTCCATAACCATATATATGAGAAGTCCAATAATTTTATGTAAAATGAAGAGGTATAATATTATTATGTATTTCTATTATCATGAAGATTGTTTTTAATAAGTATAAATGCTCTATGAAACATTTTTACAATTCATTCTAATGAATTACGTATAATGAAATAAAGACATTCTTTTAGTCAAATCCCAATAATTATATGATCATTTTACAGATCTTCAGTTACTATTCATCAATCTACATTTGCACATATTGAAGAAAACCCCCCATAAATTTGATTTTATAATGCAATATAGAAAATTTATTAGAATTGTAGTGCACCATTATGACATTGAGTTAAATAATGAGATAACCATGAAAATACATGATATGAATCCTCCTTGAATCCCTTGATATTATAGAGGACATCATATGTGGATTATCAATATTATCACTCCACATCTATAATCAGTGATAGGTGATTTTACATCACATTTGTTATGAGGAAAAGGTCATATATTATTTTTATAAGTAATTATAAAATGAATTTGATGATCCCAAGAAGTTTTTTTGAACCACCATGCATTTTTTTAAACTATGGAAGGAAAAATTATCATCCCAAATATACATATCATATAGATATTTATTAATAATAACTATTGAAAATTAATGATGAGTGATAGTTAAAAAATATATTCTTTCATAAGGAAATTGGTGGATACCAATACCTCATATTAAGATATCTAAAAATAATAATTTCCTTAACATTTTCAAAGAAAATGTTGAGATATTATTCACAACACTATGAGAACCATATGATCTCACATATTGATCTACTAAAATAGGTCCACAATTATGAAATTATATCTAACACCATGAAATATGAAAATTTATTCTTTGTAAAATATAAAACCATTTTTTCTCAAAATATGATCAAAGTTCAATCGTTAATAGAATTCCTTATTGTGTAACCTATCCAAGAAAACACATGGTTGTATATGAAGTGTCTTCAAGAAGATGTTTTCTCCATCCATAAAACATTCTTAATTTGGGAAATGAATTTTTATGATGCATGTATTATTCCAATGGGAATAATTATAGAAAATATGAAGCATAATAGTGTGGCATTGGAATCATATTTATATATGTTTTAAAAAATAGTTCTATTTTATTCATTACAATAATTAACGGGATGCGATAATAATGAGTTGGAAAACAATACCCCCATTACTAGATTGTGTTTTCACCTTCAAATACCTATCACTCTACTATATACTATTGGTTATTCATAGGTTCTAATCACATATATTAATTGAGACTATATATCATCATCTAGTCGTTGTTTAATGTGAGTTGAAACACTTCATCCCTGAACTTGGCGGCACGTGAGGGCTACCTTCTCAGCCCTTCCTCTACCGGGGGGGAGGGTGCTTTCGCATCATAGAAGATTCTCTATATTATTGCGTTTTCAAACTCTTTTTTCTTACCTCTATTCCCAAAAATTTCTATTTTACATAAGGTCCCTAACCTTCGTGATGGATACCCTCAGCTCGTGATTTATATCGCGGAATTAACTGATTCTTAGGCTTCCACAATCTCACTCTGCTAGCTCAATTTTCGTCGCAGCGTAATTCAGTTGACTTTACTGAGATATTTATAATTTAATTCTAGGTACATCAATATCTAGAGACTATTGGACTTCTAAACAACTTGAATATCATGATTCTCTTCGCATCCATAGAGGATCTGATCATGTCATGGTCTGTATCTCCTTGATCCTACAGTGGAATGCACTTTCATCTCTTCAAATTGTCTTATGATCTTTATATGAATAGTGATACCCTATCTATGGCACTGTGAGTAATTTTTCCCAAACTCCCTATTCCTTTACAATACCCCTTTATAATCTGTATGCTTGGGAACCTGGTTGGACGCAACATGTGCTCCAAAACAAGTACCTGGTCTGTTTTTCATCCTATTTACCCATGTATTTTTGTCAAAGATGATGTTTCTTGACCTCTGTTTGAATAGGTGTGGATTATGGTAGGATAAGAATTTTGGTGGAAGCATCTGGTGGTGTTAGAGTCCTGGATAAACTTCTATTCAAGGTGTTCTCTCCATGGGCACTTACCCCACTGATGTTGAATAGGAAGCATGGGTCGACATGGTATTGGTGATGGTCCTGATGCTACCCCTATTGCTTCTCCTCATGATGAGTTTCATGTGGATGCTACCAAGGTCATGCAGTTGGCATCACAAGACCCTTATAAAGAAGTGGTGGGGGATGAAACTGTCTCTCGAAGTGATAAAAAGTTTGTTGGAAATGTGACCTCATTAGAGGTGTCTCAGAAGTAGGACACGATGCTACCTATAGAGATTAGAGTAACTGATATATTCAATAGATTTATATGGGATCAATAAAGTCCCCTAACTTGAAATCATGTGCTAAAAAGAATATATCATTGGAGGATAGGCATACTACCAGTGATCAAACCCACGTGGCCTCAGATGGGGCTTACACTTCAGATATAATCGGGAACTCGAAGTCCTGCACCTATGCCATGATTGTGTGTGTAGGGAATAGTATCAAAATTGGAGGGGGGATTCCACCGACAGGAATGGGATGTTCCATGGTTAGACAGTAGTTGGAGGTTCCATGGCATGAAACATATCAGTAAAATGACAAACTATGCCCTAGGAGACCTTTGGCCTTCCTCAATTTGAACAACTGTTTTGATACACTGAGTTTCAAAGGAGGGGATGAATATAACAAAACATGTCCCTCAGAATCCGTATTCGATGGAAAAAACCCTAATCGGAAATAGGAGAGTAAGGTATTGGATTGTATAATATGAGGAGGATGAAGTGGAATAAAGAGAACATGTACCCCAGATGTTTCATTGTCACCAAGAAACAGAAATCAAAGGGACAAAAATATTACTCATATCTTCATTGGACGATGGAGACACGGTCATCCAAAAAAGGTAGTGAATAGAAGAAGGGACGTTTTCATAGGTTGAGGGCACCATGACTGGTGAAAAGGAGGATCAAAAATTATGCGACATTGGTGCCCCAAAGCAACAGGCGTACAAGTATGGGGATGTTTTGGAGTCTCCTCAAGCTGATGCAATTGAGAAGACTGAGGGTCAACTTGGGGTGATTCCACTATATTTAGAGGATGTGTGGTTAGTGGATATTGTTGTGCACCCTTCTGCACAAGAGCAGGTGGCATGGAATATAGATGGAGCTCAAAGACAAGAATATACATCTATAGACCCCAATATAGAACTGCTCAGGAATTTGGGAGAAGATTTGGTGGACGACGTCCTGACAATTACGGCGACAAAGGGAGAGGATGATCAAATGATGTAAACCATAATCCAAGTGGTTGTTACCTGGGAGAAAGGAGAATTCATAGAGAATCAATATTTCATATTTATTATAGATTTTAATATGGGAATGATTAGGAAATAGGAGTTCATACAATCTAGGGATTATCTAGCGCAACACTATGAAGTCATCGTGATGGATTGACCCGATATCTAGGTAAATGCTATGATCTCGAAATTATATAGGGAAATTTAGACCAAACAACTTACACTTTTGTTTAATATGTATTTATTTTCTTTTTCTTCCAAACCTGGTTAGTTGTGAGGGTTCTCACTTTCCACTTTAATGTTTTTAATAATAAAAAGCTACATTGGATGAATGAAGACTGTGACATTATGATAAAAGTGTAAATTCCCCTAATTGAATATGTATAAGGGTTAATGATTGAATATCTCAAATAGCTAATATTGAAACACATTCCACATTAGTTGAAAATTTATCTCAATGAACCTTCCAATGTAGCTACAACCATATAAGATTGTGATTAGGATATATGGTAATTTATGTCACTCATAACTATGTGGTCCCTCCAATTATGTGTAATAATGAGGAAAAAGTTGTGAAATTAAAGCCACACTAGATAATGGAGATTCTTTTCCCTTGCTTATTAATTCCAAAATCTTCAAGATTCCACCAATAGTTTGGTTCCTTCAATATTAGATACTCTCATAGAATCAAGAAAAGGAGGAACAAATACGGTTGTTGGAAAAAAAATTATCATTTATTTTGGATTAAATTTCTATAAATTTCTCTGTATTTAACAATTTTTTTATTCATTTATTTAATTAATAGAGGATATAACCTCAACATTATATTGGAATTGAACATCATCTCTTATATTTCTCATCATATAGAATCTAATATTTTCTAAAAAATCATGATACAAGGATACATTTGACCAATGATAATGCATGATTTTGTTGAATTAACAAATAAGTTCTATGTATCTTAAATACATGTTTTATGTACTTATAAACACGTGTATTTTTTTTACACCAAAAAATACTCTTGTTAATTTTCAATTTTGGGGATAGATGGAATCAGATCATATCCTACAATAATAACTATAAATTTTGAGTTCATTCATACTACCACTAATTTCTTCAGCTAATTATAAAAGATATAACCCCAAGAAAGTCAAAAAACATAAATTTTCTAAATAAAAATTTTAGTACAATATTTGGATCTAGTAAAAACAATTGATGTATTATAAGATCAATTTTATTCTTTTTAAATGAAGTGAATTTATCATGATTACAATATTTTGTATAACCACACATCCTGATATCATATAGTGACAAACATAATTTAATCTGATATCCACCAAAAAAAGAATATAATTACTTGAATTATCATCCAGTTTAAATAATGTATTCTTTTGGGGATTATCACATCCTAAAAAGTGTTTCAATTCAGACCACCCCATACTCACTTATTAGTAGAAGAGAGGAAGACATTCTCAATGTGGTCAATTTACATTCAAATGGAAAATCTGTCTACGATCTACTAACTGAAAATTCATTTTATCAAATCCATATAAATGAATTTCATTTACATAATAACAGAATGATACACACAATATATAACCTATAGTTTCACAAAAATTATTCAACAAGAGTGACTAATAAACTTTTTTTCCTCCAATAACATATCTTGAGAAGATTACATTTTTATCAAATAATTCTTATGATAAAAAATAATAATGACATGATTATTGAGTTAAAATGTAATGTATCGTATTCTATTCAAATTATTAACTCCTAAAAATCTTATTACCTAACTATAATGGATAGTGATTGTATATTTCCGTCCAAAACACATGTTTTATCAATATATATGTTGTATAAATTCACATTTTTGTTGTAACTGTCTATATTTCATCAATATAAACTATATTGAACAAGGACCTTATCATAAATAATTAAATGTCATGATGTATTTACATTATTGTAAGAACATACATTACATGACAGAAGGACTTTTTTTTCAATACATTAAACCACATGACTCATGGTCCTTATAACAGTACCATAAACCATATGGTTTATTACTCATCCAAAATTACATTAAAATATTCTTTGTGTTCCAATACACATGATCTTAGAATACATATTTTGACATTTTCCTTATTATTTGAAATTAAAAAATACCCTCAAACGTAATATTATGATATATCTTGTAGTTCACATTTATGGTAAATTTTATTTTTATTGAAACACATGTTTTCTTAAATGGAATGGTTCATCGATCCAAGGAATAAATAACCCTTTACTATAACTATGTGTGGCATGATTTCTATTACATTGGGATAAATAATAACACATGGATTTTGTATCATTGGACCAAAAAAATCCATTTCCACACTTATATTCTACACCGGTGATGTAAAATTTAATATCTTGTGTGAGATTGTACACTAGAAATATAATAAGATGTATCCATTTTAGTTAATATAAATATTGAGACCCTTTTCATGATATATTTCTTACCTTCTTCCTTCAATACAATCATCTATTTCACTATTATTTTCCTTGCACATGAGTTAGATCTGGGTAGATGCTCGCATTCAATGAAAAATAATAAATTGTTTTGAGTTCTAATGGGATATGTATTGATATCCATAAACCAAATATTTGTATGGGATAAAAAATACCTTTACTAACTAATAATACACTCTATCTAAGTGTATGGTTTTTCTAATTCATTTGTAATATCCTCTTTAGACATATATTTTATTAAAACCATTATATTATAAAAACATTGTGTGGCTTGATTAATGTAACCAAATAATAAGTATATATTCATGGATCTCCATTAATTAGTGAAAAAATAATTTTCAATCCTGTATAATACTTCTCCCTACCAGGTTCTTAGATATTACCATTTCATGATGGACATGGCCTCTTATCCACTAATTTGTGTACCTAATTATCTCACTCCATTATCCCCACTTATGTGAAAAATCTACAAAAAGGGTCCATTGAAAAATTTATGGTCAATGCTCTATTAATATAAACTATGCAAAATTTCTTGGTTCGATGATTATGGAAAAAAATCATATGCACCATTTTCTAACCATGTTTTCTCATAATGGTGGTGGTTTAATCATTCATGTCAATTCAAATATACTATTATCTCCAAACATATAACCCCTTTATTATTCTTAGTAAAATTTAGTTAAATGTTTACCACCATCAATCCAAGAAAAATTATCATAAGATATATTCACATACTCATTAGGCTTATTATGTTGGAATTGAGAACTATATTTAGGTTTTTATTTCCTGATATATATATATATATATATATATTCTAAACTCAAGTTAAAATATACATAAAATTAAACATATGAAATACTACATAATGTTTTTACAAAATTAAACAACCTATAATAAAATATGACATTGAGAGTTTTTAAATTGATAGGAAATTTATATTTTAGTCAAGGAAGAGATAATTTTTCAATAATAAGGACTTTTACTAGAATTTTTATCATTTTAACATCTCAAATAGATGTTTAAATATGTGGATTAAAGATTGGGAGTTTTTTTTACATTTTTGATTGCTGGAGTTGGGCCAGGATGGCCCTAAGGCACAGTAGATATGCACTCCAAGGTTTTGTGCTAAGAAAAATTCATTAAACAATGGAATTAATAAAAATTTTATTACCCAATGTAAGAAATATATTTATTTTACTTAATTTTGACGTGTAAAACATTTCTTATCATAAATTAACAGGCAATTTTAAAATTTAATGTTTTAGTCTCTTTAAAGATTACACCAAATGATATTTATATCCAAAAATTATTCTTTTTTCTCTATACTAATATATCAATTTTGATGAACTTAACATCTCTTATAAATATACTCTACCTAAAAATCATCAAATATATTTTTTATACAATTTAATTAGAAAAAAAGAAAAACCTATGCTCTAAAATGATCAGTAAAGAAAAAATTATCAACATGGAATCTATGGTTATAAGATAACCACAAGATAAATCATGTGATGATGTAACACCCAAAAATTTTACATTAAAAGAATAAAATCCACAATATAATTCCTAAAAAGATCTAATAAATGTTAAAAGAATATTAATATATAATACAATCATTAAAACATAAATATGAAAATTATAACCAAGAAACTAAATTCGATTTATTAATAAGAATAAAAATATTATAAAAAACTATATTTATATATTTTATATAAAAAAATATTATTTATTGATGTGTTGTAATGAAATACTCACTTTTAAGTAAATTCATTTAATGCATCAAAAATATGTTTTCTTCAAAAATGCTTTCTAATGCCTATTTGTTGTGGAAATTTTATTTAGTTTCTTATGTTATTATAAAAAATTAAGTATGTAAATTAAAATAATTTCTGATATTAGAATTCTAATATAATCGAAAAGATATTTTTTTTATATTTTTCTAAAAGGATATATATTTTTGTTGTGTGTGAAAAATACTAACTTTTATAAAGGTGTAAATTATCATCATTAAATATAGTAATTTCAGAGTTTCATTATGTTATCAATATAAAATAAAATTAATATAAGTCTCATTTAGTTACATATAATTTAATTAATTGAATATTAATAACCATTATAATTTTTTTGGTTATAAGATCACTTTTAGGCTTAAAACATAATTTTCCATAAAACACTTTATTGTATTATAAGAATTTATATTAAAATTTATTAGTTCCTCATATGGAAATTTAATATTTCAAAAATTATTCCTTAATTTAAATCATATTTTTTAAATTTGGTAAATTTTTCTCAATTTTTATATGTTATTGTTAATATTAACCATCATAAATTATTTTACCTCTGTATGTGTTAAATTGGTAGAACATGGTTAAAATATGATATAAGGCCAATAAATCAATAAATAACATACTCTTACTTCATTATATAGGTTCTATTAAAACTTAATCATATTATCCTTGATTATTGGGGAATTTCATGGCACATTACGTTGATAGTGACATTAATATTATTTTATATCGAGAATTATTATAAAATTCCACAATATTTTTTTAAAATCACTAATATATTTAAATATGGATAAAACGATGAAATTTTATGTTCTAAATGATTATTTCAAATATTTATGAATGTTTTTCCAAATTTAATTTAATTTTATTTCTTTTTTATTGAATAAATATCTTAAATTATTACACAACACCGACACTTTTATTTTTCAAGTAATATACAAAAATAGTTTTATAAATATTAAATGTAATTAAATTTCAATAAATTTATTTTTGAATGAATTTTTTAGATCAATATAAAATATTATATTTGTGATAAAAAATCATTGAATTTCAATTTTACCTCATTGTCTTTAATTTCAAACATCGGGAATAGATATATAAATGACTTTAATTGTATCATATGTGAAATAATATTTTATTAGAATATTTAAAATTTAAGAAAATATTACATCTGTCTAGGATAATGTTATATTATCTATAATATAAACCATTTTACTCATATGGGTCTCTTTTCCTTTTATAGTAACTTTAATTACCCATAAAGAGTAAAAAAAGATTTCATATTAGGGTAAATGTAAAATGGGTTAAAGGGGATTAAAATGAAAAGATAAGGGTTAAAATATCACATAATCATTTCTAAATTTTATTCGATGAGAGAATTGTGACCCAACTGCGTCTTCAATTCTAAATATATCATAATGATCCACTATCAGAATAAAAATAATTTATTGTATTTGAATTTTTTAAGTAAATTTTTGTGTGTCCTCTCTTTCATCGTAATGTTACGTCGCCCCTCCTCTCTAACACAGACCACCAAAAGGACAAATATCAAGAATCAATTATGAAAATGATAACCCTCCAAAATATCCTTATGCATGTTCTAGTTCTTTTGGTCTTTTTAAAATTTTAATCCTAAGGTACTTATGAATATATCTATATGAGGTCTATAAAATAGGATTTAATTGTTTTAACCAATATCATTCGTTTTACATAATCTCTTACATCAAATATTTATCCCAAAACAATTATAATATAATGAATTCATTAATTTTCATTTATTTAAAAGTTATTAATTTTATGTAATAAAAATTATATATCACAAATTTCATCAAATGGGAAATGAAAATATTTCTTGTGCATACATGTATACTACAACCTCCACATGGTGATATTATTACTTTTCTATCATAAAAAATCTTGTTTTTTTATTATTATGAATTTAATGAATATATATGATATTTAAAAAATAATTTTTCTTAAATAATTATAACATCCTTTTTACTTTCTAATCATACATTTTATTGGAATATGATAATGTTGCTCGTGTATATTGGTGGACCACCTCTTCTAGAACGAAATTTTATTCATTTTTCATTTATGAATTACATGGTATATAATAAAGATATATTTAATGAATATATATATGATATATATGATATAATTTTTTAATGTAGTGTATATCTAATCACCTTTATTTCATTCCATCAATCAAATAGTGGAAACATCACTCGTTTTTTATACGAACTATTGCCCCTACAAAGTGATGTATTTTTTCATCATTGATTTATAAAAATGGTAATAATATTGTATATAATTATTAAATATAATACTTTTTTCATTATTAATATTATATTTATTATGACACCATAAATAGGTTTTAAGGATTAGAACCATCAAACTGAAAGATGTATGGAAATGGGATAGTTTTTACTAGAATATTTATTTTAATTATTACGTAATATATTTAAAATATATATATATATGTATTATAATGGAATCATGAATTCATACGATGAAAAATACAACTTAAGGTAATGGTTCATCGTCTCAATTTTATTTCAAAACCCATTTACCAGATTCACCACATATTTCTTCTGTGTGGTGTATACAATACCCATGAATGTTTTTTGTGATGATTATCCATAAACTTTTGGGTTTTTAAAAGTGAATATAATTTTATCTCATTGATGAGGTTTTGATTAAAATATTACAAATGTGGTAAGGGTTTCTGTGAAATAATTATTTCTTTTTAGAATTGTCTATGTTAAGTATATATTAAGGGATAATTTATGGGCGTTATCTATTAAAACTCATATATTTTATTCTTCATTGGTTATTAATATAATATTATCATTATGTTCTATTTTTTCTATATTTTACAATAAATAATTGAGATAATGTTTAAAATGAAAAGTCGACCTAATTTCCAGTTTAATCGATGAAATTTTTCATTCTTGTCCATAAACATTAAAAAACTATTAGTATTGAATTTATCCCATTGATTTTTTTTAAAATTGAAAATTTTCCTACACTTTACTGTATTTACAATTTTTTCAAAAGTAATCTTCAAAAGCATTTTAGAATGCGTTTTTAACTTTTTTCAACAATGGGAATGAAATATTTTCTTCTAATATATATGGCCTAAATGAATTTTCCTTTCATTGTGAATGTTTTTTTATATTAATAATAAATAAAATTTTTCTAAATTATTATTTATATAAAATTATTTTATTAATATTCATTTAATTTTTTTTAAAATTTTCCGAATGTAATGGATATTTTTTTATGATATCAAAGCTATGTTAGAATTACAATTTAAAGTTATTTTCCATCATTTCTAATATCATTTGATATTAGAAATACATCATTGGGGTTAAGATCTAATGATACCATAAATTTGCATTTTATGGATTGATTATGGTTAGGTATATGTAATTTTTTTAGGAATCATATATACATTCCATAGGTTATGATTTAATGAAATGATGAATGTTTTCAACTCTTGTGGAAAAAATGAGATTGGTTTTCCTTATAGGGAGTCTTATATAACGTTAAAGATCATTGGGTAATGACTTTTATATCAAATGATAAGTATATTAAATGATTTGATGTGATCGATCCACTATATGAAACAATTATGGATTTATAATCAACCATGATATGGGAGAAAAGTGGTGATTCATGATCTACTATGATATGGGAAACATTTGGTGATTTATGGTCATCTAGGATGTCATAAACATGTTGTGATTCTTTATGTTTTTTGATATGATAGTATCAATATGTTAGCGTAACATAAGATCTGGTATGTATTACTATGATGGTTCCATAAGATTATGAACTATTGATATTCCTATGATTTTAACCCAAGGAACATGGTAATTTTTATAATGATTCCCAAATCCTATGACAAACTAATGTTTTATTGGATGAATCTTGATTATGATCAATGAATTTTTGGGTTTGATATTTTATTTATATTCATATGTTCACATAAATATAATCTCATTGTATTTTTACATATGATCGTTGATTGATATCTCCCATGTTTACCCGTACTTAGAATTTGAGCTCCCAACTTCTTATGTTTTTATTTTTTCACTTCATGATTTAAAAGGGTAAAAATTAATAATAGCCTGTAAGGGAACCGTATGTAAATAATTACATTTTATATGATGAATATTATTCTTAAATAAAATTTTTATGTATCTAGTATCCATGTGTAACAAAACATTACGGTTCTTATGCATGTTTATTTAGAAGAGACATTGAATTTTCATTTAAAATAGTAAATATCTATATATGTTGTGATTTAGTTGCTATAGTTTTTTATCAGAGAAGGGTTATGTAATTTTTAGATATTACTATTAGAGAGCATTATTTAAATAGAAATGGATAATTATAATTATAGGATAATATCTTGAGTATTTGTTAAGATATAGATTTTTCAGTTTTCCTATAAAATAAATCCACGTATATATGGTGGAATAAGTATTTGGTAGTGTCCTATATGTACCTATGGGTGATAGATATAAAATGGGTGTATTTTGTATTAACTAAACCGTCTATGGTACATTATGAATTGGAATAAGATATAGAACTTGTGTACAAACTTCAAGTATATATACTTGGGATAAATCACATTATATTTCTAAAAAATTATGATGGATTGTAATTATGATGATGATGAATGAACAAGTTTAAACCTAATCATTCTTAGATTGAATAAAATGATTTCATGACATAGACACCATATGGGTTATTTTTTATGATTATATGATTTCCCACTATGACAATTGTTCTATTATTTTTGGGTTTAGATAATTGATGGAACATGGGCGAGTCTTGTTAACACGAAATGTGATAGAAATGATATTACATTACTTATGATAAATTGAATGAAATGGTATAAGGAATATGAAATCAGGTGATTATTCCTAACTTTCTATCTTAATTTATGATTAACAAAATGTACCCCAAGAATTTTCTTGAAAAACTATTGGTAGAATAATGAGGTTTATAGATGTTCATAGAGGAAAGAAGATTAAATTTCTTCAATGGCTAAAAATGTGGAATGAAAATAAAATCATAATGTCTCAGTGGAACTATAATTTTTTTTGTAGAAATGGTAATCATAATATAGAAAATTTATAGATAAGAATGTTTGGTTCAGTTACAATAGTGTATTAAAATAATTTATTCAATAAGGAATAATATATAGATGAATATTTCAAATGTTTAAAAAAACCGAACATTATCAAACAGATATGTCACCCATGAAGGTCCACCGCAAGTTGGTTGATCATATAAAAAAACAAAGCCACATGTATATATAAATTAATTTAAATTAATAAAATAAAAATTGATGGATGAATTAAATATATATTATAAATACAACAAAATTACAAATGGGAAAAACTAGAATGTAAACTATTATAATCAATAAGTTAGGTCTATATACGACCTTCGTTCAAAACTAATCTTTATTTCTATGACGGTGATGATAATAAGGTTGAATTGGAAAACAACTTGGTTCCCTTCACTTTACCAATTTCCTAAAAACATCATCTATAAACAATGAAATGAAAATTAGGTTCTGAGCATAGATGATAATATGATTTCACTATATAATATGCATAAAAATAATAATATAAAAACATATTTTATAGATTAAAAAAATCTAGTTATAACAAATTTCCAAAGGATAAACCAATTTAATTTTTTTTTACAAAAGGTATATTTTTTAAGAATCCATTGGTTATCAAAAAATCATTTCATATTAACATAAATAAGGAATACTAAACAAACATTTTTTAAATAATGGATGCATAAGAGAAACCATCTAAGGATGTGTCACTAGATAAACAAGTGTGAAACCAAAACATAGTGCATCAATATGTATAAATCCAATCAATATTGAAAAAGAATAATATTTATGTTGTAGCCTATGGGAATATGTATTGGGAAATATAATGAAACATTTATACAAGAATAATGTGAATCCAACTGATATTGATTCCTTTCATAGTTTGTTGATATGATCCCACTAGTAGTTCTATACACAATATATGAAAATACATCCCCTTCCTAATGAATCCAATGTTTCTAATGTTCTATGATATCTATTTTTTTTGGAAACTAGATACATAATATATAAGTAATTTTCACAGAAAACAATTGAAATTTTCATACTTCAAATAAATTTTCTAAAAAATAAAAATTTTATGGATTTTCATAGATCATATATCATGCATATATATATATTTTTAAATCCCAATTAAAAACATGTGTCTCTTGAAACAATCCCACTTCTATATAAAATTATCAATTTGTTTAAAAAATTGATATTAATTCACAATATATAATTCATGATCTTGGACCTTTACACATAGAAACCTACTTCTCTAATATGGGAAAGGTAGCTAAATTTGAAAATGGAGACATGAGACTAGTAGATTGGGTCCTCATTAGTCTATATCCACAAGAATATATTTAAATAATTATAAAAACCCTTTATAGCTATCATCCAAATCATAATGATGTTCTAATGATACAAGGGGAGAGTATTTCCAATGAGGATGTAAGAATTAGGCTGAAAATCAAATAAACAATTTAACATACCACAAA
Organism: Viscum album; assembly: GCA_963277665.1. Taxonomy (NCBI): domain Eukaryota; kingdom Viridiplantae; phylum Streptophyta; class Magnoliopsida; order Santalales; family Viscaceae; genus Viscum; species Viscum album. The sequence continues at coordinate 1,984,083,741 of OY728138.1, read as the reverse complement.
GGTATCTATCAGGAATGAAGAAAACCCGCAAAGAATCAATGGGGGATCCTCAAGGGTATTTGAAATTTTTTACATCGATTGAAATATGTATTAGTATGAGTTTATATATATATATATATATATTACTAAATAGAATAGGTAAATTCCATCTTTAAAATGTTTTCATCTGAGATCATTATTATGCTACACAGTTAGACAAACCTTATGCCAAACATATATATACCCTGTCCTTTTACAATTCTAGGAACATGACTACATGGGAAGAGTCCCAAGGTCTTACTAAACTGTTATAAAGCCATGACACACCTCTATTAAAATTTATAGAAACTATTATGATTTCCGTGGTGACAATTCAAAACTAGAAATTTCAGCTTTACCTATGGTTTAAAACCATTGGTAAAGGCTGGACAACTGTTGGTATAAGCTATTTTAATGGTTGTCTAAATAATTGGGTATTAAGCCATAAGGATAGACATATCCCAATGGTTCTATGAGAACTATTGGTATATGTCTGTAAAAATTAGTATATACCAATGGTTTCAGTAAACCGTTGGTATAAAGGTTTTCCAACAGTTTTAAACCATGTGTAATAGCATGAAGGATCTCTATACCAACGGTTGTGTAAACCGTTGGTACAGACTATTACCAATGGTTTACCACAAACCGTTAGTAAATCTCAATTAAAATTATATATTCTTATGATTTACAAACCGTTGGACTATACTTATACCAACAGTTATTAGGAAACTGTTGGTATAAGTTCAGGTTTTACACGTTGCCAACGATTGTGAACCGTTGGCATATATTTTTTATACCTGCTGCAGCAAGCCGACTTGGTGGCATCCCCCTGTGTTGTGTAGCTGCATCAATTCCACCAAGCCTGCAAAATTCATACAAAACATAATATGTTCATAATATAAAAGAATTAACAAAAAATACCATTAACAAGTTAACATGGATATTATATATAGAAGTCTATATGAATTCATACAGAATGAATTCAATTCATCCAACATATAATTCAAACATTAATCTGAATACCTTCAATTCTGTATTTAATTACCCTCTACACACGTACCTAATTAACACATAATTCATAAGGTAATTACAACAAGTAGACATATACAACAAGTATACCCATACATCATTAACACATAATTTATAAGTTAATTAAATACATAAAGAATTCAATTATGAATTGATGGGGTTGGGGATGTTCAGGGGTTTGGGGTGGATGTCCAAGGTGTGGGGTTGTCCGGGGTGGTGGGGGTGGGGGGACTATCTAGGGGTGGGGGATGTCCAGAGGGAGTGGGGCTTTCAAGGGTGGTGGTGGTGGTGGGGGGGAGGGGGTAGTCCATAGGGGTGTCTGGGGGGTGGTGTGGTGTCCCAATGGGGGGGGGGGGTGTCCATGAGGTGTCCAGGGGGTGGGGCGGTGTCCAAGGGGTAGGGGGATTTTAAGGGGGTGGGGCTATCATGAGGGGGGGGGGGGGCTGTCCATGTGGGTGGGGTGGTGTCCAGGGGGTTGGGGGCTTTTCAGGGGGTGGGGGGGTGTCCCGGGGGTGGGGGTGTCCAGGGGTGGGGTGGTGTTCAGGGGGTGGGGGTCGTCCAGGGGTTGGGGGGGATGTACAAGGGGGTGTGGTGGTGTCCATAAGGGTGGGGGCTATCCAGAGGGTGGGGGCTATTTAGAGGGGTTGGGGCGGTCCAGGAGGTGGGGGCGGTCCACGGGGGTGGCAGGGCTGTCTAGGGGGTCGGGGGTGTCCAGGGATGGGTGGGGCTTTCCAAGGGGGATGGGGGGGGGTATCTACAAGGGTATGGGGTATCCACGGGGTGGGTGGGGCTGTTCAGGGGGTGTGGGGTGTCTAGGGGGTGGGCGGGTTGTCCACTGGGGGTAGGCGTGTCCATTGTGGTGGGCAGGCTGTCTAAGGGGGTGGGGGCTGTGCACAGGGGAGCAATTGTCTAGTGGGATGGATGGGGTTGTCCAGGGGGTGTGGTGTGTCCAGGGGGTATGGGGTGTCCAAGGGGTGGGTGGGGCTGTCCATGGGGGGTATGGGGTGTCCAGGTGTGGGGGGATGTCCACATGGTGAGGGGTTGTCCAGGGGGTGGGCAGGCCTGTCCTGGGGGGTACAGGGTGTCTAGGGAGATGTGGGGGGTGTCGATAGTGGTGGTGGTGGGGGGTGGAGGTGTTGTCTATGGGGGTTTCCAAGGGTAGGGTGGGAGAGGCATTGTCCATGGGGGTTTCCAGGGGTGGGGTGGGGGTGTCAAGGGTGGGGGGGGGGGGTGGAGGCGTTGTCCATGTGGGTTTCCAAGGGTGGGGTGGGGGAGGCTTTGTCCATGGGGGTTTCCATGGGTGGGGAGGTGGGGGAGTCAAGGGTGGTGGGGTGTCAAGGGTGGGGGTGTCAAGGGTGGGGGGAGTCAAGGGTGGTGGCGGGGGGTGTCCATGTTGGTGTCTAGGGGGTGGGGTGGTGGCGGGGGGTGGGGGGCTATCCTGGGGGGTGTAGTGGTGTCTGGGGGGGGTGTCCAGAGGGTGGGGTGGTGTCTGGGGTGGGGTGGTGTCCAAGGGGTGGGGTGGTGTCCAGGGGGTGGGGTTGTGTCCAAGGGTTTGGGGGGGCTTTCCTGGGGGTTGGGGTGTCCAGGGAGTGGGGGTGTCTAGGGGGTGGGGTTTTCCAAGGGGGGTGGGCGGGCTGTCCATGGGGGTGGTCGGGCTGTCCAGGGGGTAGGGGGTGTCCACAGGGGTGGGCGGGCTGTCCACGGGGGTGGGATGGCTATTTACGGGGGTTCCTGGGTTGTCCAGGGGGTGGAGGTGTTCAGGGGGTGGGCGGGCTTTCCATGGTGGGTGGGCTGGTTGGCTACTGGGGGTAGGGGTGTCTAGGGTGGTGGGCGGGCTGTCCACAGGGGTGGGTCGGGCGGTCTTTGGGGGTACGGGGTGTCCAGGGGGTGTGGGGGCTGTACACAGGGGTGGGGCTGTCTAGGGGGTGGGCAGGTGGTCTACAGGGGTGGGCATGGCTGTTGATTAGTCACTAAAAGTGGCTAATATTCATTGTTAATATCTTAATATTAATGTATTTAAAAGTTCATAAACATCAATTTTAGTCCAATTCAGAAATTGAACTTCATTTCCCATCATTGTGCAATTCATGCTTAAAATGTCAATTTGGGCCCACTCAATAATTTGCTTGTGGAAATTACAATATTCATCATTTTAATTTGCAATTTTAGGATATTATTGATCACTTTGTTTGGAACATTTTATCTTTTATGTCCGATGGATGAATCCCAAAGGAAGATGGAGAATTTTGCGCCTGAAGGCAGAAACATGCTGGAAAAAGCATAATGGGCCTAAGGCCCATCAAACAAATGTGGGGCCCAGAAACCAAGCCCAATGAAGCTCAAATTTATACAGTAGAAAGATAAAAATATGAGGATCATTTTATTCAACTGTGGCCCGAGCTAATTCTGATTTTTTCATGATGATAAAGGGATATGAAGTTAAGATTTAAATGGTGGACTCGTCATTAATGCTCAAAAATCCGTCCTACCATTTCGACTATAACATCCAAACTAATGGTCTAAAGTTCCTGAAATTTTTACATCTCATAGAGGACAGATGGATGAAGATATTTCTCTTCTACAGACCCTCCGGATTCGGCCTTATTCATTATCTAATTCACACGTCAATGTGGTGGACGAATCTGGACAGTTTTCCGTGTCAAATTCGAAACATCAATCTCCTTTTGATTATTCACCCTCCATTTGACTCTATTAATTGTTGGGGGGTGAATTAATTGTTGGGGGATGTACCTAAGGCTCCTAATATTCCTATATAAGGAGCTATTGGTGAAGGGAATGGGGGTGGAAAATTTTCTTATCATCTTGGATGCTTTGTTTCATTGTAATGTTTTGCTTCCAAATTTCCTTTGTAATGTTTTCCATTTCCATGTAAGATTTTTTTTGCATCTTTATGTTCTTAATCAACTTCTTCTCTTATATATTTTCCATTTCATTTATTAAAACTTTATAATCACAAAGCACAATTATATCTCTGTGTTGTTGTGAATTAGTTCACACATAGGTGTGAATTTCATTCACACACACGGAGGAGTGCTCGTTATTTCCGCGGTTTTAATTTCTTCAATCCAATTCTTGTTAGCCATATTCCTCCCACCATTGAGAGTATACCATCAATGGAGGGCTAAAACCTTAATGGGTTGATCTTAGGAGTATGCAAAGGCTGGATTGAATGTTATTTTATGAACGAATTGTTTTTAATTGGATAATTAATTTAAGACATCCATTCTTCAGTTATTTCTACTCTTCATCTTTACTGTGTTTGAGCAAAATAAATTCAATTACTAAATGACGATATACCTCGGAGAGATCATGAATTTGGTTCTCTAAGTGTATAAGGGATTAGTAATTGTGTTTAGTAAGCACCAAACCAGAAAATGATAAAGGTAGTGTTATTTTTGAAGAATGGTTTCATCAAGAATTAATAAAACCAAAATTGTTTAAAGAAGTAAAATTCATTCAATCCACCCCGAGCATAATCCTAGATCAACCCATTTTCATTAAATTGAATTCACGTAGGTTTATTAGTGTTATTTAAACCATCCAAAATCAAAACCAAAGTTGGCTACTTCATAGCGCATCCTTCACCAAATCATAGCGTCTCAAGGTTACTTCTTCGGTCCCTGTGGACTCGACCCCTACATGTACTACATCGATCGCTTTTACCCGTAGGGTAAATTTGGGCGCAACCAAATTTTGGCGCCGTTGTCGGGGACCAAGTAAGTTCCTTAGACCAAAAACCTTCTTTTCTTACCCCCATTCTTCTATTCTCATCCCAATTCTCTTATGTTTTCCCTTTCTCGCTTTTTTTTCTTTTGGCGCATGTCCGCCTACACCCGCTATAACTCAAACAGATTAGTTAGGGTGGATACTCCTAGGGCTGGGGAGTCAAGCACTAAAAGAGGTCTATTTCCTTTAGATCCAAATCTTCCAAATACTCCAAATTCAGACGTTGAGTTCGATACAATGGAGAATATCCCACAAAACCAAATCATAAACCGGGGAGGGAACCAAAATAACGGGCAGGACCCTAACTTGGGAATTGTTGCAGACCCGACCATGAATGACTACCTCACACCAACCTGGACCAATGCACCCTCATGAATTAGGCATGATAACATAGGATATGCCCAATATGTTTTCAAACCCCATGTCCTGAACCACCTTCCAACCTTTCATGGGATGGAGTCTGAGATGCCTTACCTTCATGTTAATGAATTTAATGACATTGTCGAAACCATGTGCCCACCAAATCAAATTGAATCTGCTAAAATGAGACTTTTCCCTTTTTCCCTTAAGGACCGAGCAAATAATTGGTTAAACAATTTGAGACCAGCATCCATTCACTCTTGGGACCAACTTCAACGAGAATTTTATAAAAAATACTTCCCCCATCACAAAACAATTGCACTTAAAAAGAGCATACAAAACTTTTTTGAAAGAGAGGGAGAAACATTCTACGAAACATGGGAAAGGTTCAAGGACACATTAAACATGGTATCACACCATGGTTTCTTAATCCCAGAACAAGTGAGAATTTTCTATGAAGGGTTGGGTCCCGGAAACAAACAATTCATTGATATGATGTGTAATGGATCCTTCAAAAACAAAGCCCCAAATGATGCTTACGAGTATCTAGAAAATCTTGCTGAACAAAACCAAACATGGGAAACATCACCATACTATGAGAAGCCACCCAAATCTGGTGGAATGTACAATCTTGGAGAAGAAGAAAACCTTAGAGAAAAACTTGCTGCACTCACGAGGAAAGTTGAGGAGATTGATCTTAGGAAGGTCCACAAAACCCAAACTGTTGAGCTTGTTTGTACAATTTGTGACAAGAATGACCACAAGACTGATAATTGTCCAACCATTCCTTCCATCAAGGATCTTCTTTTAGGTGGACCACTAGAAGAATTTAATGCAATGAACTTTCAAAAGCCACAATTCACGAAAACCATCAATCCAAGGTATAACGACCATCCGGGCTTTCGTTGGAAGGACAATCAACAACCAACACAACAACAATGTATCAACCCATACCCTCAACAAAACTTTCAACCTCATAATCAGTTCCAACCACAACCGGTCCAATTCCAAAATCCTCATGTCCAATATCAACAACATATCCAACAACCAAAGTATCCTCCTGGAATAAACCCACAAGCTCAAGCACCAACCCAAAATGTTCCACAAAGCCTACTAGAACAACTGTGCAAACAAATGGACAAAATGAACTCAGAATTCTCATCCATTAAACAAGAACTTCAAACCATAAAAACTGGAAAGGAACCCATGCCCACACAAGCCATTCCACAACAAACATCAAGGGGAGAGACAAGTTTCACTCAAACAACTCACGAACAACTAAAGGCTGTGACAGTTTTAAGAAGTGGGAAATCAATTGAAAAACCTAAACAGATAAGTCAGAAACCATGTGAAGCTTCAAAATCTAATGAAAGTTCAAATGAAATACAAGATCAAACTGAAGAAACTGATAATAATGTGAATGAAACAACACTTCATCAAACGACTCCACAATCTGCACCATTTCCTCAACGCATGAGGGGGAAAACCAAGCCTGAATTGAGTGAAACATTGAGGGAAATCTTCTCACAAGTCAAGTTGAACATTCCCCTTCTCGATGCCATCCAAACCATACCTTCCTACTCAAAATATCTTAAGGACTTGTGCACTTTTAAAAGAAAATTTTCACATAAAAACCAAGTCCTTTTGGCTACTAATGTGAGTACCACCATTCAAGGGACCATTCCTCCTAAGATGAAAGACCCAGGATGCCCTTACATAAATGTTGAACTAGGAGAGAAAAAAGTTGTCAAAGCCTTGTGTGATCTAGGTGCTAGTGTGAACCTCATTCCTTATGCCATGTACTGTCAGTTAGGGCTCGAAGAACTCCAACCCACATCTGTCACTCTTCAACTTGCTGATCGTAGTGTTCGAGTTCCAAAGGGGATCTTAAAAGATGTTTTGGTAAAAGTTGAAAATTTCATTTACACAGCTGACTTCATTGTTCTGGACAATCACCCAAGCTTAGGTCCTAGGGAGAAAACCCCAATCATACTTGGTCGTCCCTTCCTTGCAACAATCAACTCTGTAATCCGAGTCCGAAATGGGAACATGACCATCACCTTTGGGAACATGAGTCTAGACTTGAACATCTACAATGAAAACTCTCAAATTGGGGATGATGAAGAGATCCATGAGGTTAATTGGATTGGTAGTGTTGATAATGAACTCAATGAACATCATGGAGTTACCGAAGGATGGTTAAGTCAAGAAAAGATTGATTTTCTTTATTCACATGAGGGAAATTTGCCTCCTTGGATTGAATCCCTTTCAGACAGCTCTATTGATGAATTTCTAGAATCACCAATCAATGATACCATGGTTGAAATCAATAACATTGAGTCCATAGACATTCATGACACTACTCTGGAAAATTTAGTGGATGAAAATTCTGTTCACAAGGAACCAATTTTGTCAAGAAATCTGAACAAAGAAACTAAGTTCAATACAAAGTCTCAACCATTCTTGGAAAGTCATGACCAATCTGATCTTGAATTAATAGTCTTACCTTCATCACTAAAGTATGCTTACTTAGGGGACAATCAATCCTTTCCTGTTGTCATTTCTTCCTCCCTTGAAGACGATCATGAGAGGATGCTTCTAGATGTTCTTAGGAGACACAAGAAAGCCATTGGATGGACCCTATCTGATATCCCTAGGATTAGCCCACTTATCGGGACTCATAGAATTATTCTTGAATCTGAGTCAAAGCCATGTCGTCAACCTCAGAGGCGACTCAATCCTAATCTCATGGAAGTAGTGAGAAAAGAACTTTTGAAATTGTTAAAAGCTGGTATCATCTATCCTATAGCTGAGAGTGAGTGGGTTAGCCCAATCCATGTGGTTCCAAAGAAGGCTGGAATCACAGTAATAACCAACAAGGATGGAGAGATTCTTCCAACAAGGGTCAGTAGTGGATGGAGAGTTTGTATTGACTATAGGAAGCTCAACTCTTGTACCAAGAAAGACCATTTCCCCTTACCCTTTATTGATCAAGTCCTCGAGCGAGTGGCGGGTCATCAATTCTATTGCTTCCTAGATGGATTCTCAGGGTATAATCAAATAGAAGTATCCTTAGAGGATCAAGGAAAAACAACCTTCACTTGTCCATTTGGCACTTTTGCCTTCAAACGCATGCCCTTTGGGTTATGTAATGCCCCTGGTACCTTCCAGCGGTGCATGATGGGAATATTCTCGGATATGGTGGGGGATTTTTAGAGGTCTTCAAGGATGACTTCTCCATCTTTGGGGATACTTTTGAGGGATGCCTTATAAATGTTCAAAAGGTTTTGTCAAGGTGCGAGGATAAGAATCTCATATTAAATTGGGAAAAATGCCATTTCATGGTAAGGGAAGGACTTGTTCTAGGTCATCTGGTATCTGGTAGAGGGATTGAAGTTGATAAAGCTAAGGTTGACATCATTCGTCACCTTCCCTATCCTAAAACTGTTAAGGAAGTGAGGTCCTTCTTAGGACATGTTGGTTTTTATAGAAGGTTCATTAGGAATTTCAGCTCTATTTCTCGACCACTTTGTGCTCTATTGGTAAAATATGCTCCATTTTTATGGACAGAAAGATGTGAGGAATCATTCTCTACACTCAAGTCAACTCTTATATCTCCACCTATCATGCAATCTCCAAATTGGAAACTTCCTTTTGAGCTCATGTGTGATGCAAGTGATTTCGCTGTAGGAGCAGTCTTAGGACAACGGTGTGAGAAAACTCCACATGTCATTTCTTATGCAAGCAAATCTTTAAATGATGCACAAATAAACTACACCACCACTGAGAAAGAGTTGCTTGCTGTTGTCTTTGCCTTAGAGAAATTCTGGTCTTATCTCTTAGGATCACCCATCATTGTCTTCACTGATCATTCAGCCCTAAAATACCTTTTCCGAAAAACAAGATGCCAAGGCTAGATTGATTAGGTGGGTCCTTCTTCTTCAAGAGTTCGATTTAACCATTAAGGATAAAAAGGTTGTTGAAAATATTGTAGTTGATCACCTCTCTAGGATGGAATTCAAAGACAACTCACACCACCTCTCTGTGTCTGATTCATTTCCCGATGAGCACCTCTATTCAGTGAGTGATTGCCCTTGGTATGCTGACATAGCAAACCATTTGGTGACAGGTGACATTCAAAAATTCATGGGGACCCAAGCTAAGAGGAAATTCCTTTCTGACGTAAAACACTATGTGTTTGATGATCCTTACCTCTTCATGTTATGTCCTGATCAAATCATTAGGAGATGTATTCCCGAGTCTGAGCAAGAGTCCATTCTAAAATTTTGTCATGGAGAGGCATGTAGAGGCCACTTTTCTACAAAGAAAACCACTGCAAAGGTCCTCCAAAGTGGTTTCTACTGGCCGAAACTCACTAAGGATTCCTTCCAATTCTGCAAAAGTTGTCCTCAGTGTCAGAAATTAGGATCCATTACCAAAAGGAATCAAATGCCCCTCACTCCCATTCTGGTCGTTGAAATCTTTGATTGTTGGGGAATTGATTTCATGGGACCCTTTCCAAACTCTAAGGGATACCTCTATATCCTCTTAGCTATTGATTATGTCTCAAAATGGGTTGAAGCCATTCCCACCAAGTCCAATGACCACCATGTTGTGATCCGATTTTTGAAAGAGCATATATTTTCTCGATTTGGAATTCCTAGGGCTATAATCAGTGATCGTGGAACCCATTTCTGCAACCGCCCATTCGCTTCACTCATGTCTAAGTATGGTATTACTCATAAAGTTTCCACTGCATACCATCCTCAAACCAACGGTCAAGCTGAGTTGGCAAATAGAGAAATTAAACAAATTCTTGAAAAAACTGTCAATCCCTCTAGGAAATATTGGACCGATAAACTCTTAGATTCCCTTTGGGCATATCGAACTGCTTTCAAAACTATCCTAGGCATGTCACCGTATAGATTGGTTTATGGAAAAGCATGTCATTTACCTGTTGAAATTGAACATAAGGCCTTTTGGGCAATAAAAAAAATTAACTTTGACATTTCTTTGGCTGAAACAAAAAGGAAATTAGATCTTAATGAACTCGAGGAGCTTAGGATGGAGGCTTATGAAAATTCAAGGATCAATAAATCTAAAGTTCAAGCCTACCAATCTAGGAATCTCAAAGTCAAACACTTTGAGCTGGGAAAATTTGTGCTCTTGTATAGTTCAAAACTTCATCTACACCCAGGAAAGCTAAGGTCCAGATGGTCTGGTCCATACCTAGTGCATCATGTGTACCCTCATGGGGCAATAGAGATTCAGGATCCCACAAGTGGTCATGTCTTCAAAGTCAATGGTCATAGGTTAAAACCATTCATTGAATCATTCAATAAACAAGAAACCAAGGAGGAGTTAACTGAGCCAACATATGAACCAGAGAAAAATTGATAGATTTAGGGTACAAGTCGGGCTAACGACGTTAAACAAAAGCGCTGCACGGGAGGCAACCCGTGGTTTTGATGCTTCCAATCACTGGGAATCATCTTTTGTTTCCTTCTGCTTAATTTTGTTACTTTTTTTATATATATAGACTGTTGACCTGTTCTTCTTTTATGAGTAAGGATGGGTATGAAAAGGGAGCACCGTATTCATCCGTGTCACGCGGTGTGATCCCTGAGTAATACCTTACCCAGAAATTTAAAGAAGACAATGTATCATCAGTTTATTTTATTTATGTTTTTGTAGGTTTAAAAAAAATTATTATTAGACTCTTGACCTGTTCTTCTTTTATGAGTATGGATGGGTATGAAAGGGGAGCACCGTATTCATCCGTGTCACGCGGTGTGATCCCTGAGTAATACCTTACCCAAAAATTTAAAATAAGACAATGTATCATTAGTTTGATTTAAAAAAAACATGAAAATGATGGTACTTGGAATTAAATAAATCATTGTGTTGTTTGTTTTGTCTGCTTTGTCCTTCTTTTTATGGTTCAGGAACTATTTTGGGTGATACATGTTCAATCAAGGAGGTGCCTACATCCCCAAAGAGATCAAAGGAGTAATTTGGAGCATCATGAACCTCAACTTTAAAAACCAGTTGAATTTGTTCCATGTTTTTCATTCTCAATTTCATCTTTGAACTCCTCTCCTACCCCCTTCTAACTTTTTTTTTCTTTAAACACTGGGGACAGTGTTATTCTAAGTTGGGGGGGATAAAAAATGATTTTTATTTTGAATAAGAACATGCATGAAAAAAAAAATTCCATTAACCATAAACATGATAAAGACACATTGCAAACTCTAAAATTGGATATCAAATAAATTTTGCATGCCTTGATTCTGATTTTAATGCAAGTTTAAGTTCATGAGCATAGTTTTTGGAAAGTGCAGTTGTCCGATGTGATTTTTCAAAGTTTACATTTTCATCCTCTTAATAAAAATGCCACAATGCACGTCTTTTGGATTGTGGGTGTAAATTTGAGTTCTTGGGTCCCTTTCATTATAGCATAGGGTTCTGGGGTCACTTTTAGTTTAATTTGAGTATCCAAAAAAAAAACAAAACAAAAAAAACAAAAAAAAAACAAAAAAAGACCACATAGAGCAATGTTTTGTCCAAATGCGTGGCGTCCGACACTTGGGGATCGTGACTCCATAGTTGTCTTGCCCAGAGTTAGGCTTTATATCTCTATTGTAGAGCATAAAATTGACAATATGTGTGGCGTCCGGCACTTGGGGATCGTGACTCCATAGTTGTCTTGCCCAGAGTTAGTCTTTTCATATCTATTGTGGTTAAAAAAAATAAATAAATAAATAAAAAAAAGGGATACTCATCTTAAGGTTTAATGTGATTCCCACCTAGCGCTTCCATTTTTTCCCCTTGAACAATAAAATGGGCCCCATATCTTTTATGATGCACAACACTTTATCATGCTTAATTGGAATTGGATGAAATGTGGCAATGAATTTGAACAAAGGAATGGGATTGGGCGTGGGATATGCTTATGAACCTAGCTTGTTTTAAATGATTTTGATGGGTTCCATAATTTTTTTGGTATGAGATCTTTTGAGTGAGCAATGTGTATTTAAATGTTTCTGGAAAAGGGGATTTGAATTTCATATTTGTAATTTATTTTGCTCGGGACTAGCAAAACTCAAGTTGGGGGGTGTGATTAGTCACTGAAAGTGGCTAATATTCATTGTTAAGATCTTAATATTAATGTATTTAAAAGTTCATAAACATCAATTTTAGTCCAATTCAGAAATTGAACTTCATTTCCCATCATTGTGCAATTCATGCTTAAAATGTCAATTTGGGCCCACTCAATAATATGCTTGTGGAAATTACAATATTCATCATTTTAATTTGAAATTTTGGGATATGATTTATCACTTTGTTTGGAACATTTTATCTTTTAGGTCCGATGGATGAATCCCAAAGGAAGATGGAGAATTTTGCGCCTGAAGGCAGAAACATGCTGGAAAAAGCATAATGGGCCTAAGGCCCATCAAACAAATGTGGGGCCCATACACCATACCCAATGAAGCTCAAATTTATACAGTAAAAAGATAAAAATATGAGGATCATTTTATTCAACTGTGGCCGGAGCTAATTCTGATGTTTTCATGATGATAAAGGGATATGAAGTTAAGATTTAAATGGGGGACTCGTCATTAATGCTCAAAAATCCTTCTTACCATTGCAACTATAACCTCCAAACTACTGGGAGAAAGTTCCTGAAATATTTACAGCTCATAGAGGACAGATGGATGAAGATAGTTCTCTTCTACAGCCCCTCCGGATTCGGCCTTCTTCAATATCGAATTCACACGTCAATGTGGTGGACGAATCTGGACAGTTTTCCAGGTCAAATTCGAAACATCAATTTCCTTTTGATTATTCACCCTCCATTTGACTCTATTAATTGTTGGGGGGTGAATTAATTGTTGGGGGATGTACCTAAGGCTCCTAATATGCCTATATAAGGAGCTATTGGTGAAGGGAATGGGGGTGGAAAATTTTCTTATCATCTTGGATGCTTTGTTTCATTGTAATGTTTTGCTTCCAAATTTCCTTTGTAATGTTTTCCATTTCCATGTAAGTTTTTTTTTGTATATTTATGTTCTTAATCAAATTATTCTCTTATATATTTTCCATTTCATTTATTAAAACTTTATAATCACAAAGCACAATGATATCTCTGTGTTTTTGTGAATTAGTTCACACATAGGTGTGAATTTCATTCACACACACGGATGAGTGCTCGTTATTTCCGCGGTTTTAATTTCTTCAATCCAATTCTTGTTAGCCATCTTCCTCCCACCATTGAGATTATACCATCAATGGAGGGCTAAAACCTTAATGGGTTGATCTTAGGAGGATTCAAAGGCTGGATTGAATGTTATTTTATGAACGAATTGTTGTTAATTGGATAATTAATTTAAGACATCCATTCTTCAGTTATTTCTACTCTTCATCTTTACTGTGTTTGAGCAAAATAAATTCAATTACTAAATGACCATATACCTCGGAGAGATCATGAATTTGGTTCTCTAAGTGTATGAGGGATTAGTAATTGTGTTTAGTAAGCACCAAACCAGAGAATGATGAAGGTGGTGTTATTTTTGAAGAATGGATTCATCAAGAATTAATAAAACCAAAATTGTTTAAAGAAGTAAAATTCATTCAATCCACCCCGAGAATAATCCTAGATCAACCCATTTTCATTAAATTGAATTCACGTAGGTTTATTAGTGTTATTTAAACCATCCAAAATCAAAACCAAAGTTGGCTACTTCATAGCCCATCCTTCACCAAATCATAGCGTCTCAAGGTTACTTCTTCGGTCCCTGTGGACTCGACCCCTACATGTACTACATCGATCGCTTTTACCCGTAGGGTAAATTTGGGCGTAACCAGCTGTCCAGGGGGCTATAGGGTGTCCAGGGGATGGGGGTCTATCCACAGGGGGAGGGGGTATCCTGGGGGGTGGTCGGGCTGTCAACGGGGGTGGCTGGGCTATCCAGGGAGTTTGGGGTGTACAGGGGGGGGGGATAGGTGGGCATTCCACAGCGGTGGGCGGGGCTGTCTAGGTCATATGGGGTGTCCAGGGGGTGGGATAACTATCCATAGGGGGAGGGGCTATCTAGTGGGTGGGTGGGTTATCCACGGGGTGGGGGGATGTCCAGGGGTAAAGTACCACTATATCCTTCCAAGTCATTCCATCACGATGGTACGACATTTTACATTAATAGAAATATGTATTTCCAAGAAAATTAATAATTTAAATATCTTTTTCAACTAATAAAAAGTGTGATGAATATTATTTTTCCTTAGAACACTAGTGGTTTTTTGAGAAGAAATTATTGACCTTGATCTCTCGATTCATCATTTTTTTGTTTCCACTATAAGAGAAAGAACATGAATGGGTTCATGTTCATGCTTGAAATCTATGATAACAGAAAAAACTATCTCAACCACACTTCTGTCCACATGGGGACTCTCTTATTATGGTTAACCAATAACTTCATCATATGGTCTATAAAAATTTCATTTAAGAGGCATGATTGTACTCAATATCAATAAGTCACACTAAATGAATCAGTAAGGATATACAGATCAATAACTCAAATAGATGATATATGAATATGAATTTCACGACAACGTAATTAATTATTTTCAATAAAATTAGTTAAAAACATTCCCCACTGATACTTTTTCTAAATTCGTAAGGTGGATTAAAACTTTTGAAAATGAGGGACGGCCAAATGAATCACTCATAACAACCTCCCATGTTTCTGAAATCCTATGTCATGTATACCAAGAAAACATAGAATGGATAAAGACATCAAGGAGAGACACATATCCTCATATTTAATAATAATCTACCATGAACCAGTTTGGATTTCATGGTACACTGCTACAGGAGTTAGCTCTAACATAGCGTGATGGGAATTTCTGAACCCCACATATTGGTAACTAGAACCATAAAAAATACAAGAATAATGATGATTTTCCCCTACAAAATAGATAATGATAAATAATACATGTCTATATGTCAAAAATATTCATCTAGAAGGTATGTGAAATAGATTGGTAAAACAATACCCATAACAACACATCATCAAGTAACACAACATCCAATAAGATTAAAGATTAGACATATTCCATGTAACAGTTTGATCACATATCCAGTGGAAACCTCTTTCACTTTAGGTCCTATAGAAAAGGAACATACACCACCTATATGTGTTGCATTCCCATTAACATATTTTCATGGGATGGCATTTACACATTTTTATGGGATGTTATTTACATATTTTCTAATCTAATTATTTCAATGTTAAAAAAATAATTTCATTATATAAACTTCTAATCAGACCACGTATTTTCTAAATTCCACTAAAAAGTTACAATTTCATTATAATAGGTGGATTTCACAACATCCATGATTTTTAAAAATAAAACATTCTTAATATATAAATAATCATTTAAATAATTTAGAATCTCATTTCCTATCAATCATTAAATATAAGGTTTCATTTATGGGGAAATTTTTATGGAACCACAAATATTTTAACAATGTTCAAATCAATACCCTCAACTGGGCAACCCATGAACAGTGGGTGGGGGCTGTCCAGGGGGGGTGGGTGGGCTGTCCATGGCGGTGGTAGGGCTGTCTAGGGGGTATAGGTTGTCCAGGGGGTGGGGGTGACCAGGGGTTAGGGGGATATCTTGGGGAGGGGTGAATCAATCACAACAAATCATTAAGTCGTGTTTTATTATTTATAGAAAAAAACTAAAGATAATATGACCTTCCTAATCACACATATATTCATGCACAACAAATCAATAAACAACAAAGGTCACTAATATGAGTAAAAAATGTAACGGATCAATCTATCCCTCATCACTATCACTGTCATCACCATCATCATCACCCTCACCCATGTCCTCATCGTTGTCCTCGTCATTGTTCCCACCCTCCCCCTCACCCTCATACTCAGCATCGACCTCCTCATTGCCCTCATCCTTTTGTTTGGCCTCCTCCTCGCCCTCCTAATCCACCTCAGCCTCCTCCTCACCCTCCTACTCCTCCACCTCAGCCTCCCCCTCGCTATCATCTTGACCACCACTAGAACATCCACCCGGTGCACCATATATATAACTCATTGATGACATATATCAGTCACAAGTAGTGTTGGCCTCTAGAGGAAGTGTTGGACGTAAATCATCCATCAGTTTCATAAATGCAGTGTTTTCCCTGGAAGACTATTATGCCATATCTGTTTCCCTTTTTTCAGCCTGTTATGCCTGTGCTTTAACCTACTGTAACTCAGTGGAACTAAAACTCGTACCTAAGGAAGGAGAATACCATGTTGGAACTTTACTCTTCCCAGTTCGGCATCGTACTATACCAGGGTGCTCATCTCCCAACACCTTTTGTAAGTGATCGTTTAGACCCAAATTGTCCGGTTCCTGGGAATCAATGGCCTCTACAGTAGTCTTTTAAAAATATAAATAGATTATTATGTTACAAAAGAGAGATTCAAAATTTAAATCTACAAAGTAAAACTTACTATCTGCTGTTGAGTCGGTTCGTTAACCGCATTTCCATCTTTCTTTTTTCTACTCGAGGAAAATAGTTTTTCTTGAGGCACATGTCCTTATATATTAAATTTATGCCTCTACAATGACATTGAATATAGGAAACCATATTTAAAAATAGGATAACAAAAAAATACTAATTTCATAACTAAAATTATATAACAACTTTATCAACCGAATAAATAATGGAGGAAGCAATAGAAAGTGAAATTCATAAAGAATGATTATAAACTTTTATACCCGCTACCTCTCATGACCTGACATCGTAGTACATCCCAATGTGTGGACGTATTTATTAGCA
Source organism: Viscum album (assembly GCA_963277665.1). Lineage (NCBI taxonomy): Eukaryota > Viridiplantae > Streptophyta > Magnoliopsida > Santalales > Viscaceae > Viscum > Viscum album. The sequence goes on along the minus strand of OY728138.1, from coordinate 1,984,066,730 downwards.
ACAATTTTTTAATATTTCTCCCAGATAAATGCTAAATAAAATTAAATAAATAGTATTAACAAAAAATATGATAATTTTCATTAAAATACCACTAATTTGATTAATACCGTAAATTGGCTAGTCGTCCAATGAGTAATCATCTCTTGGTACTGTTCTAAAGGAAAATCATCCATGATGGGGACTGACTCTAACTCTGTGCCCACTCCAACATGCCATCCAATGTACAACACATGCTTATAATCTCTCTAATGCTGGCCTAAATTCATTAGACATGATGATCGTGCACCCTCACCATCGGGGAAATTAAACCACCACTGACACCAAAATATTAATTCATATAAATACAAAAATTAAAATATTTCATTAAATACAACATATTTGTTTTCCCATATATCTGCCAAGGATTTATCATTGACTTCATTTGGAAGCTGTCTCTATGAGAGAAAGTTAATGTGAATGATGTCGGAGTATTTGTCAAGTGTCACCTAAAAACTCCGATATTGTTTCCATGATTTTTCAATCATATGACTATCTTTATTGTAGTTCACCATCAATTTTGTGCAGCGGTTCCACACTACACGGATGCGTGTACACCCCCACCCCACCTCCTATTAGTAGATTTATCTGTTATGAGTGAAAAAAAATATTTTATCAATACATGTTAAAATGAAAATAAATAATGGTGTAAAAATTTGTTAGGGTTATATATGTATACCTACGGTAGTCTGTCCAGTGGGTGCCGCTGGATCTGCAGAAACTGAAGGAACACCCTATACAGATGGAGTGGGTCCCAATGTATGCTCTATAGGGACAGACTCTGGTAGAGGAGGAGTTGAAGAAGATGGAATATAAAATCCCATATTGAAGGCAGAATATGTAAATGAAGATTACAGGGATGACTGGACAAATACTGGATTGGGAGTGGGAATCATCATCAGATATGGTACAAATAGGTGAGGTGGCTCTGATGTAAAGGGAGGTGAAAAAATGGGAGGGCTAAATATCCCATGTGTCCCTAACGGCACACCGGGATCAGAATGTGGGATGGATGGTATGTCAGTGGGAGGGGTAGGGTCTAATCGGGTATACCAACCAAATTGTCTTGATCCCATACCACCCCACTCATATGAACACCCGAGTACTAGGACCAATACTAGGATACTCATCAAATAACTGTCACTTAATAGATGGATCCTGAATAAATGTTTAAAAAATTAATCACATGACATTATATATTATTTAGATAAATATATTTGAACTAAAATAATCAGTACATGAGCTTGTGGTGGAATTCCCAGCTCGGTCATGTGATGATTGTTGTCCATAATATGTTTTCATCGCCTCTCCTTAATTAGTTTCATTTCATGCATTTAAAAACAAATATGAAAGTAAATAGAAATGGATAACTAATGTGTAACCCCAAAAACAAAATAATTGAGAGGGAATATGGAAATTCATGGATAATTTAGCTAACAATTGTTTTAGGTGAGCTTGAAAAAATATATAACGAAGTAAATAAATCATACAAAATGTAATAAAGAAATTTATTTTTTAGTAGGATTGTTATTTAATAAGTTTCATCAGTCTATTAAAATCATGGAACATATATTCTACCAGATTCATCAGTAGTAAAGAAATTGTCTAAATTAAGCAAAAATTTAATTTCTTTAGCTCAGGTAGATGATGCAGGTTTTAATACATGTTTTGCAGAAGAATAAAAACCATCATGTTCATTACCTGGTAAAATGTTAAAGAGAGGTCTTAGAGTAATTAAAATTTTACACAAATCACAGTTGAAGCATTGAAATGTTCACCAAGTTAGAAATTTTGGTTTCGTAGGATTATATACAGATCAATGCCAAATTATAAAATGCAATTCAATTAAAAATTACAACCAATAAACATTGAAAATTAACATAATGGTCAAGTTGGAAACAACATATTTGTAATTAATATTAAATAAATTGGAATAGTACCAACCTTAACATCCCAAGTAGAGGTAAATCAAAATAATTGGGAACATTAATGGTTCATTATATATATTTCCAGCCACAACTTCAGGTTCACAGTCAACTCTGAAAATTGAGATATTAAAGTTATGAAAAGTAATAAATGGATCTTTTCCAATGGAATTAGGGATGGTGTCATTTCTGTCATCACCATCATCATAAAAATGTCTTGGAATAACTTCAATAATGACAAAAAAATCATGTCAAATATGGTGTTGGACATAAAAAATTGTTTTTCCACCGATGCCAATACATATGGTACATCGGTAACAAGAGTGTGAGTCATATCAATTACTCTAAATCAATAATCATCAATAAATGTGAAATGCCTCGTCATTGAATCAAACCACATATATTTCATCAGCGTGACTCATCCATGAGAATAATAATCCATTATTATTATTTTTCCAATGACTCAGTAATAACCTACATTTTCAAATCACGTTTTACTATTAGAGGCATTAGCATAACAGGTTAATGCGGTCGGAACCATAACACCATCATGTTGTGTTCTCATGTTCTTTTCTTATTTAGTGATAATAAATCTTTACCCATTGATAAAAATTTATTTACAGTCCCGAACCATAGTATTAGGATCAAAAGTCAAAGATCTTATTTCCTCTGAGATAGAATCAACATGAAAACCCAATACTTGAAAAATAAATCAATATTAAACTCAATTAATTATTGTTTTAATTATTTTAAATAGTAATATTATTACATTCAAGTATAACTAAGCAGAAAACTCTTTGCTATGAAAAGTATCCTTCTTTCTCAAAGATAAATATCGATGCTTACTATTTATCATCGCTTTATGTTCCATGTAGATAAAAATAGGAATATTTTAACACACACACATATATATAAGATATAAATATACAATTTACTTACATGATGTAGTCATCGAACAAATCACAGTTGAACAAAATTGTGTGATGTTCCATCTACCACTCTTCAAGGTATAATGTCTTCAATGAGTATGATCCAAGAATTATTCCAGTTTGAGGAAGTGATAGAAAATTGGGCTCAATTTTCTCATACTATTCTTCTTGGTTTTTCATTGGTATGTTAAATCTAGTAGTAATATCAGACAAATACATAGGGAAGAAATCCATACATTCTTATGCCAAGTAACCGTTCACAATAGACCCTTCGGGATGATTCCTGTTACAGAAATAAGATATAAATTTGTACATATTTCTTTCAGTTTGATACATTCAATGAAATGAAATAGGTCATCAGAGAAGTATTTCAGTTGGAATTTGGACAGTTAGATGCAACATGGTTGTGAAAAATGATGGAGGAAATATTTTCTCTAACTCACACAAAATTAATGGGGCATCTGCCAAAATTTTATGCAAGAAATACTTGGACAACTTCTTAGCATAAATATCTCTAAAAAATGGCACAACTGAATAACAACCACCCATAAATTATTGGAAAAAATATGATGAATTGATATTGGAATCAAATCACGCAGAAGGATGTGATAATCATGAGTCTTCAATGATTTTAGCTTCAACTCTCTTCTATTGACCCATTTGGATTTGTTTCTTGAATAGCCATTAAGAACATGAATAGTCTCTAGTACTTCCATAAATTTATTTTTTTCTGTAGGTGTCAACACATAAGAACCACATAGATGTTTCCATTTATTTTCACTGATACACACAGGATGCAATTTCAGTCTGATGCCCTAATCCTCCAAGTCACATTGAGACTGTAAATCATCTTTTGTCATTCCATGAACATTTTGATGAATCATAAGAAACATTTCACATGTTTTTTGAATGTGTATTATGTCTAAGCAATGACGTAACAAATTGGTTGACTTATAAGGAAAATCAAAGAAGGTATTTATCTTCTTTCCATTATAACAGGTTTTAGTGGAAACATTATTTCTCTTTCCAGATTTCATTTGACCCTTCTCGAATGAAAAACTGAAGTCTTTCAATTCATTAAGCACATCAATTCCAGACATACACTGAGGTGGATCATTGGCCTCCATGGTATTATCAAATCATCGGCGGTTATTTCTATACGGATGGTCCATTGGAAAGAATCACAAATGTAACATAAAACTAAAACTACAATGATGTTTCAGTCATCTAGATAATGTATTCTTCATAAAAACAAGACATGATAGTTTTCCCTTCATGCATTATCCATTCATCATTGCAGAAGAAGGAAAATCATTTATCGTGCACATAAGTGTAGCACGCATTTGAAATATGTATTTCGAACATGCATATTATGTGTGCACTCCCACATCCCAAAGAAGTTTCAACTCTTTTATTAAAGGTTTCATGTATACCTCTATATCATTGCCAGGATCAGAAGGGTCAGATATGAGTATACTCATGAAAGTGAATGGTTTTTTCATACACACCCATGGGTGATGATTATAAATGTGTATAAAAATCAGGATATTGATCATCAAATCTCTGCCATGAAAATCCATCTACAGGGTGAACCAACTCATCATTATTCTTCTTTCTCTCGGTATCATTGCATCACATTTTTATTGATATTTAATCAGACATGAAAAGATTCTGGAGTCTGGTGATTAATGGAAAGTGCCACATTACTTTCTGTGGAACACATGATGGTGTTCCCTCAACATTTGGCTTCCAACGGGATGTGTCACATTTTATACAATCATTCTGTTCAGCATTTTCCTCCCCCAATAAACTGTAATCTTTCAGGCATGCATGAATTTTGTTTCTTGAAAATACATGTTCCTCAAATAAATTCCATGACATATAGTGGTAAGAGGTAATATCTGGATCATCTGAATGTAAGTACTTCAATAAGGTAAGAATTTTATCGATGGAAGAATTAAAAACACCATATATAGTTTTCCCATGAAACAACCAGATTAAAAATTCCAGCTCTTTCATTTTATTGCATTGTCGATATACTGGAGTCATGGCAGCATCATTCATTTATTTCACTGTGACAACATCATCATTTTCATTAGACACATCATGTGTGAACATATTGAAATCTTCTTGGGTCAGAATCCTTTTTTTCATGATGATTATTAAATGGAAACCGGTCATATAAAAAATTCTTCAATCCAGTCCTCTCAATTGGATCATCAGCAATTTGAGATGAAATTTTCTCCCCATTTTGATACAAGACAGAGTAGTTTTCTTGAAAACCATATTTGGTTATGTGGTATTTGACTTCTTCATAGCTCAACCAGAGTCTTGCAACACACTTGTAACAGGTGCAGTGTATCGGACAACTATCTGAAGCATTGTGAAATGAAAATTCTAAAAAGACCTCCAATTTGTTTTGAAAATTTCTTGAGATCCGATCAGTTTCATACATCCAACTTCTATCCAATATATAATTTTTTATAAGTCATTTTGTCAAAAGAAATTCAATAAGATTGATGTTTCATCAAAAATGTATTTAATTAAATGAGAATAGTTCACTTTATATGAAACCATAATTGACACACTACTCTATATGAGAATCATAATATAAAAGACAAAAAAATAATATATTTATTACAAAATATATTTGAAGAACTATACATGAGTGTACAAGATCATGTACACCTGTGGAGGAGAATTATTCATGAGTTGAATAAATTTTAAATCGAAGAAATTTTATATTTTAGTATATTATTTTATTGATCACATAAATTTCCCTAGGGGGTGTGGGTGTGCAGGGGGTGTGGGGTGTCCAGGTAGTGGTAGGACTTTCCAGGGGGTCGGAGGTGTCCAAGGGGTGGGGGGACTGTCTAGGGGGGTTGGGGTGTCCAAGTGGGCGGGATGTCCATGGGGTGGGTGGGGGGGCTATCCAGGGGGTATGAGGTGTTCAGGGGGGGTGGGAGGGTTGTCCAGGGGTCGAGGGTGTCTAGGGGTGGGGGATTTCCAAGGGTGGGTGGGGGAGGGGTGGGGGGCTGTCCAAGGGGTATGGGGGTGTTCAGGGGGGTGAGTGGGGTGTCTTGGGGGTGGGTGTGGCTGTCCAGGAGGTATGGGGTGTCCAGGGGGGGCTATCCATGGGGGTGGAGGGGCTGTCTAGGGGGTACATGGTGTCCAGTGGGGGTGGTCCGGATCTCCACAAGGGGGGGGGAGGGAGGGTGTGGTCGGGATGTTCATGGAGGTGTGGGGGTTGTCTTGTGGGGTTGTGTTTATCAGGGGGCTTTCTTGGGGGTGGGGGTGTCTGGGGTGATGGGTGGTGTCTATGGGTGGCTGGGCTATCCAAGGTGTATAGTGTGTCCAGAGGGTGGGTGGGCTGTCCACGGGAGTGGCAGGGCTGTCAGGGGATACAGGGTTTCAAAGGGGACAAGTGGGCTATCCACGGGGGTGACATGTCTGTGTAGGGGGGTGAGGGTGACTAGGGGGTGGGAGGGCTGTCCACGAAGGTGGGTGGGTTGTCTTGGGGGCCATGGTGTGTCCATGGGGGTGGGCGGCCTATCCACGAGGGTGGTGGGGCTATCCAGATGTGTTGGGTTGTCCACGAGGGTGGGGTGGGCAGTCCATGGGGTGGGCGGCTATCTAGGGGGGGTACGACGTGTTTAGGGGGTGGGTAGGTTGTCCATGGGGGTGGGGGGGGGGGGGTGGCTGGCCAGGGCTGTACTAGGTGTCCCAGGGGGTGGGAAAGTTATCCACGGGGATGGAAGGGATATCCAAGGGGTAGGGGTCTTTAGGGGGTGGGTGGGCTGTCCACAGGGGGCTCTAAGGGGTGTGGTGTGTCCAGGGGGTGGGCGGGCTGTCCAATGGGGTACTGGGGCTGTCTAGGAGGTACATGGTGTCCAGGGAGTGGGCGCGCTTTCCACGGAGGTACGGGGTGTCCAGGGGTCTGGGCGGGCTGTCCACGGGGGTGGTGGGGCTGCTCAGGGGTACATGGTGTCTAAGGGGTGGTCGAGCTATCCACGGGGGTGGTGGGGGCTATTCAGGGGGTACAAGGTGTCCAGGGGGTGGGCGTGCTGTCCACATGGGTGGTGGGGATATTCAGGGGTTACAAGGTGTCCAGGTGGGTGGGAAAGCTATCCACGGGGGGTGGAGGGGCTGTGCAGGGGGTTGAGTGTAAAGACCTATAAAATTCAAGGGAAATTTTTTCTTAATTTTATTTAGAATTTTACAAGAGCGCGGTTTTTGACGGCACCTGATTCCGAGGCCCGGTGTGCCCGAAATTAATTTCCAAAGTTTGGCTCGGGTACGTTCAGTGAACGAATGAGTGGGAATTTCTATCTTTTGAACCAGTGCCCGGAATCGAATTCCGAGGGCACCAATGGAACCGCAGCACCGGTAATTGCTTAGGAACTCATATTCCGGAGTTGCGTTTACACGAGTGTTGATAATAAAAATTGTGGAAGTTTATTTTATAATTACACTACAATTTTTATTATTTTACTCTAAGTGTTAGCTCTTGATGGAAGTTGGGTAACCACCCACCCTCCCTTGGGCGGTTATGAGGGTGGTGGGTCCAACACTAACCCCACCTCTTCATATCCTCTAAAACCCCCCTCAACTCCCACTTAAATTATGTTAACTTAAGTTATAACCTATGACTGAAATGTTCTGAGTTTAATGAGATGAGTTGTGTGTGGTTATTGAATTTCAAATTCTTGAAATTCAAATGTGTTTTTGTGTTAATAAAATAAGAAAGAGTCTTATTTTATTTTTGTTAGAGTTTTGTGTCCTTGAGAGAGTTGGGGAAAACATCTTCTTCTTCTTCATCTTCTTCAACCTCGACGAAGAACGCGAAGAACACCATTCTTCAACGAAGAACTTTTCCGCCGAAGATCACGGACCTTCCGCGACATCGTATCCATGACGCGATGTTCTCCTTCTGCGACGTCTCTTCCGTGATGGTTTTCCACGACGGAATCGCCGTCAACGACTTCAAATCCTCACTTCGCAACGTCGAAGTTCTTTCCCCGCGACGCCCGACCCTTGCGACGCTCGTCTTCCGCGGGTCGTTGATGAATGTCGTTCCTGAACCGAGGTAGGGAATTTAAATTGTGATTATTGGTAAACCCTCATTTACTCCCTTCTAAATCTAAGAACGCGGATCAACTAAATATTATGTTGATCCGCGAAGATTAATTTGCGGGTTGGGACTATTGATATGATTATTTTTTTTAAGAGGTTGTAGGGGTTTGTTTTCAATTATTTATATTTGTTCGAGGTTTCCGGCATGATGATCTTCGTGGTTTAAAACCATTTGTTATCAAATTTGAACTTGTGGTTTAAAACCAAATGATAAAGAATAACGTGAGGGGGGCCGGACCGCACGAACATGGCTGACCCTCCTCATTTGTTTTTCGTGTTGGTTCTTTGTGGTTCGGTACGAGAAGACAAGGTGTCGTCGCACTATGCAGAACCTTACGACAAGAAAATGCGCGGCGCCGTCGCGCGGCGCCATGAAATGAAGAACAAGGATGCGACGCCGTCATGCCACTTCAGAGAAACCGAAGACATCCGTGGATGGAGTCTGGCCACGGTGAAGGGGCGCGGCACCAGCACGCCGCGCCAGAGAACCACGAAGACGACACATTTCGTTTTTGACATGCGGATTGACGGGTGACGACAAACGAGGCCGCAAGGTAATTTTGAGGCCTTCACAGTGAAGTTCGGGTCCCGGGGGGACCATAGGCGAAAACTGCAGGAGAAACGAACCACCAGAGCATGTCCAGTGGTCCGCGGAAGGTAGCGGCGGCGGTTGCCGCCGGTGTCAATCAGCGGCGAAGGGGTGACGCCCGCGCACACCCCCGCCGCTCTGCGGTGACCGCCCGGCCGCGGCCGGCCGGTCAGGCCGGGCCGGGCCGGGCCAAGCCCATCTGGGTCGGACCGGGGTCGGGTCGACCCGGTTCGGCCGACCCAGGGGGGGTCGGGCCGGGTCGCCCCGGGCCGAGACCCCCGTTTTCGGACCAAATTCGGTCAAATGCCCATATCCTGGGCTACAGACCTCCAATCGATGCACCGTCAGTTGCGTAGAGATCCTTGGAACGAGACGGTCGTTTCCGTATATTACGCTCAAGGTTTCGGAGAACTTTGGGTTCGGCCGAGTTGGTTCGTACACGAAACCAAACGGGCCCTCAGAGCGGAAACACTTATATCTTTAGCACCGGACGTCCGATTGACGTGTCGTCGACTTTGTTGAATTACTATAAGTGAGACGGATCTTTTGGCTCACTCCGAATGAGGTTTGGATGCAGGTGGAGTACGGTCGGGTTGGTTTTGCATTAAAAACCAACCGGGCCCCTGGGACGAACATGTCAATAACTCTCAGACCGGGCTTCCGATTGACACGCCGTCTGTTGTGTTGAGTTCCTGTTGACGATACGGAACTTTTGGATAAATCAACTTCGGACTATGTGACAGTTGATGTATCAGCCTCTCGGCTCGTGGAGCGGACCCTCCCGAACGAGCTTGCTGTGTGCGGGAACCCTAGTGCTGGCTGTGACTTCGACGACGACGATTGTGCAGAGATCCTCAGTGGACTGCGACGATGAAGACAGCTGGTCTTGTATCCTATGTGGGTCCTAGCTGTGCTGGTCTTGTATCCTATGTGGTCCTAGCTTAGATGATTCAATACTGGTCTTGTATCCTATGTGGGTCCCAGTATAGATGAATCAATGAAGACAGATGGTCTTGTATCCTATGTGGGGCCTAGCTGTGCTGGTCTTGTATTCTATGTGGGTCCCATTTTAGATGATTCAAGTACGGGTCTTGTATCCTATGTGGGTACCAGTATAGATGAATCAATGAAGACAGCTGGTCTTGTATCCTATGTGGGTCCTAGCTGTGCTAGTCTTGTATCCTATATGGGTCCCAGCTTAGATGATTCAAGTACTGGTCGTGTATCCTATGTGGGTCCCAGCTTTGATGGTTCAGTGCTGGTCTTGTATCCCATGTGGGTCCCAGCTTAGATGATTCAGTATCTATGTCTGATAATCTCTTTCACCTTTTCGATGATGTATACCTGTGTGAGCTGAATCCTGTGCTTTCTTGTGTGGATTGTGTTGTGCTATCCTGTGTGGATTACGTTTGCTTTCCTGTGTGGAATACGTATACTTTCCTCTATGGACTGAGATGTACTTGGGCTCAGAGGTTGGAGAGTATTGGAATTGATGACTTAGGTATATGTATGGGCATATACCTAAGCAGTGTCAGTTGTTACTTCGTGTTTGTATCTCTTCTTTGTGGTTTATCCTTTGTGGATTTTGGGAGACCTTCATGGGTCTCGGGGTCCCTACTGAGTAGCTTATACTCACCCCTGCATGGGCTATGCCCGCACTACATTGTGTTGGTTGCAGACGACGGACAGCGTTGATCGTAGTTGAGGCTCGCAGAGCAGGACGGTACCAGGAGGTGGACCACTGGGTGGGACGTACTCAGAGCGGACGGCGGGACCTGAGGAGCAGAGGAGCTATCTATACCCACCCTTCAGGTAAGATTTCCAGTGGACAGATCGGCATAACAGATTTTACTTTTTAGTTGCTATTTTCCCTTTCGAGTTGTACTTTACTTTCAGTTTTGGGTTTGTATACTGGCCCACTTACTTTTCGGCACTTACAGTTGTACTCTATTTTGCTTAGTGTTTACTTTTCCGCTTGCTTACTCTATGGTGCTTGTTTACTTTACAAAGGAAATGCCTTTCCTTTTTACCGGGATTTACGCCTTGGTGCTAGTCGCCAGCCCCTGGCCTATGGAAGGTGGGCTTGGGGTAGTCACGGCATGGGCCCTAAGGACAGGTCGTGACATTGAGGGTGTCTAGGGTGTGGGGGATATCCACGGTGGTGGGTGGGGGGTGTCGAGGGGGATAGGGGGTGTCCATGGGGTGGGCGGGCTGCCCATAGTGGTGGTGGGGCTATCCAAGGGGTGGGTGGGCTGTCCACATGGGTGTGGTTTGGGGGGGGGGGTTCTAGGTGGTAAGGGGTGACTAGTGCAGTGGGCGGGCTATCCTCGAGGGTTACAAGGTTCATCAGAGTAGGGGGTGTCCATGGGGGTGGGTGGGCTATCCACGGTGGTGGCGAGGTTGTTTAGGGGGTTAGAGGGTGTCCAGGGGGTGGGCAGGCTGTCCATTGGTGTAGGGGTTGTACATGGGGTAGGGTGTGTCCAGGGGGGTAAGGGGTGTCTCGGAGTTGGGCTGGGTGACCAGGGGGTGGGGTGTCCAGGGTGTGGGCGAGCTGTCCATAGATAATTTATCAAACCATTATTTTAGGTGACCTTGAAAAAATATATACAGAAGTTAATAAATAGTACAAGATGTAACAAAAAAATTGAATTTTTTTATAGGATGGTTATTTACTAAGTTTCATCAACCTATTAAAATCACGATACATTTATTCTATAACATTATTTCACCCAACAACCAAGAGAGAGAGAGAGCATCCTAAATTATGCCTATAGAAAATTCACCAAGGTATATATGGGAATCAAGAGTGAGATCCCACTCACATTTTAGAGATCCCATGATATTTTGAGTTACATTTAGAGCATGTGACTATGGTTTTTAGTATTTTATTATGGAAATTGGTGCATGCAGTTAATGTGTGATATGTGAATTAACAATGTGTGGTTAATATATGGGCATCAAGAGTGATTCAGGACTTGTATGATAATTGAGTTTGATGTGGTATTCTAATGTCATCATGTATGTGTGATTGTGAAATGTGAATATGATGGGATGCAGAAAATGATGGTTTGTGATTCCTCTAATATGGGTGTTATAGGATAATGGCTATTGTGGAGCCACCAGGATATTGATACCTTCAGTGGAGAAGTGATGAGGCATGTAATTCATATGGGGGGAGGTCCCACAAATGGGATTTATTAATTATATTGAGTTGTTGGGGTATTCTAGTCATGTGGGAATGATACATCTAAATTCAATGTCCTATCAAGTTTTGGGACAATGAAGATTGGGTAGTTGAGATGGAAGAGAGTTTTGGTCTGTGTATATCCAAAATTGCATAAGGATAAGCTATTATATGTCTGGTATATGGAAAGGCACACGTATTTTTCATGGATTTAAATGATATGAGGGTTGGGAGTGTACATCCACCAATCCCACTGCACACCCCCTACATCCCCCACCTCCCACTATAAACCCACTCTGCAGTTCACATCCCACATCTCCCCCTACATCCCCCACCCCCACCCCCCACACTACTCACCCCTCACCCATTGCATCCCTCACCCTGCACAACCACCCCCTACAGCCCCCTCCCCAACTGCACTCCCGCCACCACCACTCCCACTACACATCCCCCTAAAACCCCACTCCTACTGCACAACACCCCTTATATCCCCCTCCCACTACACAACCCCACCCTCCCATTGCACAACCCCCCACCCACTGCACTTCCCCCCTCCCATTCCATTGATAAATAAATTATGAAATGAAGACCCATAGTAGGTCTCCCTAACATTTAAGAACATAATACCATGTTGGATCAATATATTTAGACATCAAAAAATATCACTATAAGACGTGAACCATGATTATAATCAAAAGGGTCTCAATAGAACACCTAAAATGAACATTATGCAGTGGAATGATGTACAAATGAACTCTATACAACCACATAACATTTCGTAGATACACAATTTTAAATCGAAGGAATCAATATTTGAATTGATATTATACTAGAGGAATCATGTGTTATGTTAGGGGAAATAGGATACAATGCGTTATCTTCTATTAGAGGTGGAAGAAAAAACACTTACTTGAATCAAGGGTTGACCTCAGGTTGGGAAGAAGGGTCCGCAAAGAATAGTGGATTTGTCGTTTAGGGATAATAAAAAAAAGAAAAAACTACCTCGTCTTCAATGAAATACGAATAAAAAATGGAATAAATGGAGGTAGAACATAAAACTAAGTTATAACTTACATATTTGATGTGGAAGAACAAAAAATGAGATGCTGGGAAGAAGTGTTTCTACGCTGCTTGAACAATGGAGCTCCGGGTTTAGGGCGCAATGTGGGCGGATCAAGATCAAAATTGTGTGCTACATTTGGGGATTTTTATCCCAACGGTTTTTTAAAAACCATTGAGAATTATTATCAAATATACCACTATCCCAATGGTTTAAAAAAACCATTGGGAAAATTAGGCCTATCCCAATGGTTCTACAAACCGTTCACAAAATACTGTCTAAAACTTCCTATACCTACGGTTTGCAACAAACTGTTAGTATATTAATCCTATCACAACAGTTTCTCTTAACCATTGGGATAGAGGCATTGGTATAGGAGGAATTTCCAGAAGTGATTATAGTTTTTCTAACCATACTCAAATTAAGAAAATTACTATAAGAACCTTATATATATATACGGCCTGGTTACCTCCTTGTAATTAGTATCCAAATTCCCAAACCATGAACATGGATTCTTTTAATAAAATTAATAGTTTTTCAATACTTGACTCTAAGAAATATCTAGAATGAACCAAAGGATAAATAATGAATAAAATATGGATTACCTATAACCCATAGAGTATCACAATTATATCCACCATAAAATGGTTTTATATCCCTAGCAAGTCGTCAAGATTATAAACTCCAAAAAATTTCATTGACTCATCATCAATTATTTCCACTTGAACATATCATAGTTATCCAATATACACAACCACAATTCATAAATCTGGGGAATTGTTTTACCATGTAGTATAATTTCTCAAAGATCTATAATATAAAAATCATTCTTAACCAGAGTGGTGTTAGGATCATGAAAAAATTCATACCATGTTATCACAATTGAAGGGTATGGATGGTACCTTATCATATCAGAAATACAAAAAATTGAATAGATTAATATCGATCATTAAAAAAGGTCAAACCAAAAATCCTCCTTTAAAATTCAACCAATGATCTCAAAGGGGATAAATTTTCTAGGTGGAAACATACTATACATATCAAATCAATGGTTTTCTAGGTGAGGTAAATCACTAAGAATGTCTAGATCCATAACATTAATTGCTTATGAGAAATGAATATTTTCCACACAACATTTCATAAGATTTGGAGTAGTCAATAACCTCCCATGGATTAGTAGCAATGTTTCCATTATCTCTTGAACAAGGAATGGTACCATCGAATACCTCTCTCCTAACACATCCCAACATATGGGAGATATAAATATCCAAGTATTGAACATATCAAATGGCTTCTTCTTAAAAACATCATGATAACAACTTTTATAAGAAAAAAGTGGCCATAGTAAGATGATTATCCCAGGAATCAGCAGAATCAAGCACACATGATCATTGCATATACTCATGAATTTGGATATGTATATGAGTCTTCCAACCCATTATTAGATGTTATTCCATGTTTAATTTCAAATGGTACCTATCAGTTATTGAAAATAATTCCAAAACCTATATTTTCTCCATAGGTCCCTATCTTAAATACTAAAATGTGGAACAAAAAAAATATTTACAACCCCTTGTCCATACAATTCCATGTGGTTCACTAAATTCATCATACCTTGATAGAGAGGAAATGAAATAAAATTCCAAATAGAATATTGATCATCCATACCACATCTTTCCCACTATGTTTTAATGGAAATGTAATTATTGATTCAATATGAATCCCATCCCACATCTATATCAGAATGGTAAATAGTTATAACAATATATAAGGTATTTATTGATCCATCTTAATACATTGAAAAGTATGTCACTTTGAAAAAAATTATGAAAAATACATGTCATTCACAACCCTCAATATTGATGTCTCAGGACATGAAAACTGATGGTATCCCTAGGGCGTACTGACTAATAATAATCGTGTATACTTTCTTTCATATCCTACCTCAAGGATATATGGATAATCAGCCTACCCTAGAAACAAAAATTCCAAAGGGGACAAAGAGACCAATATCCTAAGGTCTCCCTGCAATTTGGGATTTTACTAATGAACATGAAATCATTGTCTAATGCATAATAATGCAAAAACACATATCAAATGATTATTAATATTACAATAATTCTATGAACACATACCCACTAGCCTCCTCCACTCCTTATCCCATCCCAGGAAAGAACTCATCAAAGACCAATCCCTTACTGATTTCATTAATGTTGGATTTTCAAAATACATCTCAATGGATCATTGTCCACATTCCTCTTCTCTATAGTATATTAAATATAGATATTTAAATTCTTAAGATACGCAACCCAGAATATCTAAATAAATGCTCACATACCTCTATGTAATAAGTTAAACTTCTATATTTTAGGATAAGAATAAATCATTAAATTCTCCCTAAAGAGGTAGGGATTTTATATTTCAATTTCATACATAAAATCTATAAAATCAATATCCTAGTGAGGGTAGTTCCCCACATTTTCGTGTATTTAGTTATATCTATATGCCAGTACATATTTACTATACATAAGGACACATCCCAATCAATTACCTAAATCCTCATAGAAAACATCATATCCCAAACCCTGTTTGTAATAATAATAATAATAGATAATTTTAACCACTATATTAGTTCCTAAAAATTACTCTAACATTTTTATTTCTAATAAAACATATTAAAATTGTGGGTAAAATATTCCATTGGTGATTTAATATTTGATATGACCTGAACAAACCTCAAATAATTACAACTCACGCACAGGAATCTCTTGATCTCAAACACTTTTATTTATTTCTACCATGATATCACCACCCAAATATTTTCATGATATACCATGACTCCCCTATCTGATATGATGTTCCCCAAAAAACATCACTTCTTGGATGAAAACTTTTCACTGTGAAATATCACTAGCCATGTGATGTTATTCAATGATTCATATATTGACATAAAAATGATCCATGTGTCCCTACTCTAACAGGACGGTAACAAAAATTTCATCCACCAACATAAATAAAATGGATTCCAAATAATTAATGAATTAATTGGATCATTAATTCTATAAATATAACAGGATAATTAGTGAGGCCAAATGATAGGATTAGAAAATAAAAATATAGAAACCATATCATAAATTTATTCTTAGGTAATACCTATTATTAAATTCTAATATAGTTGTACCATGACTGATGGTTGGTCTTGGAAAACTAATGATCCCTTTTATGTTGATTAATATGATCAAAAATCTCCAGAAAATGATATTAATCCTTAAAAGTCACCTTTTTAATCATTCAATAATCAATAATGTATGAGGAAAACAACTTCATTCTAGGAAAAAATGACATGTGAATCCCAAGGTGACATGGTATGATGAATAAATCTCATGGAACTATGGTCTATAAGATAAAATTAAATATACTATAACATATCATGTTTTATTAGATTAGGTGCATTGAAATGGGAATTAGATCTGAGGACATTTTTAAAGTAAACTCTGCCAATCTATTCAAAGGATACCAAGAATTAATATAATTAATGAACTGAGGGTATGAGCTCACCACGATAAGAAGTAGACTTCTAAAAATAAAGACAATGATATCATGGAAATTATTCTACAATTAGCATGAGATCCTTCCATCATAAAATACCAAAGGCCCCTTTCACCTATATCTAGTATCCATATATCCTTGAATGCCACAAGAGACTAAATCTAAAGATAAAAAATGAACTATGAAATGATAATAGTTTACTTGGTCCACAACGAAAATATCCAATCTTGTAAAAAATCATTTTGAATGTATAAATATTGAAAATAAAAAAGTCCCATTTAACATAAAAGGTAGAAATCATCACTTAATAAGCATGGCATCTAAAACTATGTTCGAACCTCCTTCACAAATGTATAGAAATATCCAATCAGAATGTTGTATTTTTCAAAATAAATTCCCATAATGTGAATTATCATTGATGTTAAAAATATTATTTACTCCTATATTAAAAAATCTTATCACTATTGAGGTTGAAATAAACCCTATACCTCCAACTATAGCTAGCCCAACATTATATTCCTCAAGTGTGTACGCTGTTGAAAAGAGACATCCAGTACCTTCTCATCACATATATTTTTCATGCTTGTGTACATCTACCAAAGAATGTGAATAAGATACACCACCCCTATAACCCATATAATAATCCAATAAACACTTGGTATGAGTGGATCTAGAATTACTACCTCACGGCATCATTCTAAAAAATGCCTAATAAGGCCAAATTGTCTACAATGATGACATATTCATGGAACTTCTATCAAATTTGGCATGAAATGACTAATCCACCACTAATAACTATAGAGAACCTATAATTGCCCTGATGAGGCCCTTTTAACTTCTCATGAATAAAAATATATCCCTTCATCTTTCTTTTTTTGGCCAAAAAATGCACCATAACTAACCATTGTAGTAACCGAAGTTCCACTGAAAACCAATATCCCAAAAATCTCATCCTTTTACAAATTCTCTTTCCCATTTACCTCCACAATGGCCTCAATATATTATATAATCACACTTGACTAAATATAATACCTCAAACTGATATTGATCCTCTCCGAATTATGTTAATCAATACTAAAAAGTTTCTGTGTTAGGTGCACCAACTCAATGAAATGTTTGGAAGTATCCAAAACTATTTGATCCCCCTTACTATATGACGAAAAATTCCTAGGTCTTTGGAACTTGTGAAATTTCTATATTAAACCGGTAGTTGAATATTTTATTAAAATATATTACCATATTATCCTCATGTAACATAGCTTGAATTTTTGAATCCAATCATTTCCTTTAGAGTAAATCCATCATATACATCTAGAACCCAAACCATAGATTCCATTGTTGTTTTTAGTAATTTTTATAACCATTCATTTAAATCATTACACTATTCATATTCTTAAGGTCCTCAATCACCATGTGATATAGTTGGATTCCCACTTTCTACATTGATATCCATGATCCATTATGCAACATGTATTTCAAAAACATGCTTATTTTGTAGTCTGAATGTTTCAGAATATAGGTTCCTCCATATAGGGATCTACCCGAATTTTTTTCTATGAAAAGTTTGTTATAGTATTCTATTATACATTAAAAAAAGATCATCAGATTGTTGTTTTCAGATAAAAATAACTGAATAACAAATATGTTTTTTGAAAATTCCAAATCATTATACCAACATCAAGAATTCATAATGATATCTTTAAATGAAAAAAACTAAATGAAATCATGTGTTTTTTAATTAACTAAGTAAAAAAATAAAATAACCTATTTAAATAAGATATATTTCTTGTTCTAATAAAAACCACAAACACCAAGTCTACAACATTACAAAAATCCTTGACCACCCATAACAACATGATTTCAATAATGGATGAGATATTGGAAGGGTCCCACTACCACCTACAACATTAATCCAAATATTCCCACATACTCTATAGAAATGTGCCTAAAACCATCCTAGTAATTTTCCTAAAAATATCATCTGGGTACACTCTCTAATGAAATTTTATAATGAACCAGCCCGATTTATCCTACTATCTCCTCCATGATGGTTCTCCACAAGGTGGTTGATCAGATAAAAAAGGAAACAAGAATCATGTATAACTAAAATAAATCAAACCAACCATGTATAAAGTGAAGAAAAGAGTACACATCCATGTGACACAAACCAATAATCTCAAATGACTACATTAGAATGTAAACAAAATCCCAATGTATATGTTGAGTCTCTATGTGACCATCTATTACCACTAATCTATCCTACAATAAAGACATCAACAATAAAGATAATCTAATGATATATATAATTTATTTCACTTTACCTCATTCCAACAAAACCAAATCTATAAAAACCAAGAGTCCAATGTATGATGTGAGTACAATGACTAGTTTTAATTCACCATATAACACTACAAGATAATTTATTTTTCGCAGCGATTATTTTTGGGGATGGCATCAGTTTAAACCGCTGCTATATGCTTCTACAACGTTTTTCGAAAACCGCCACTACATTGTGTGTTGGGAAACTATTTCCAGTGGATAAATCTATTTAGCGTCGGTTTATAGGAACCGTCATAGTATGCACAGTTTTTGGCGGTTGTCATGTTATTTGGCGAGAATTTTCCCAGGATAGTGGGTCACTTTTTTGAGCGGCGGTTAAAACCACTGCTAAATTTAATACCGTAGTGGTGGTTATAAATTCCGCTAATAGAAAAATGTTGAGATTTAGTGGATGTTAAAACCACTGCTAAGTATTCTAGTTACATTTAACAGTGGATAAAACCACCGCTAATAGAATAATACAAAAATTTATTGGTGATTTTAACCACAGAAAATTATTCCAATTACAGTTAGCGGTGGTTAAAACCACCGCTATAAACAGATTTACAAAAAAAAACAGTAGTTCTTGAAGCTTCTATACCAGTTTCCTAAAAAAAATCATTCCAAGAATACCAAAAGGCCAACAAAATGCATACTATAGTTAATTTGAAAAGAGATTCTTAACTTTGAACAACCAAGGGAATTTTGATTCGTATTCAATAAAAATATGGCAAGTGGTGTGAGAAATATCATTTTATAAAATGTAAAACTTCTATTGTGGACTATGATTCTTTTCAACATTATCCACAAGTTAAAAATTACCCCTACGATGAGTTTTATCATTTATTCATATATGCATGTTCTTAAGTATTGGAGACACAATATTTTGGAGATAATTTTATGATCCTTTTTATCATAATAGTCTATGGAATATCTTTTCTTAGAAGTACATGAATTTCAGATTGAGGTGGTGGATAGAGTACCTTCAGGCATTCAATTTTGATAATTCTTATACCTTAGGGAAGAGAGAATTTACACCACTAATGAACTTATGAGGAATTATCCACCACGTGAAATTTCAGAATCTATTGAATAGTGGAACCTGATGGGACTATTCAATCAAAGTCATCTGGATGCACAAGATAATGATTCTAGCACATCTTTCTCCCACGTGACTTTCGGGAGATAAAAAAGTCATATAGTGAGGAGAATTTTAATATCTTGGTTATTTTTTTTTAATGTTTGGGAGTTGTTACTTCAGTTTCAGGGAAATTTTAAGCCAATCACTATGTTTTTCTAGGGATTGAACTTTAGAAGAGATCATTTTTCCCATGAAGAGTGCCACTACGGTGTGGATAGGTTGGTTGTGGTGTGTGTGGGGGGGGGGGGAGGTGCGTAGAGAGGATTTTGTTGATACATAAATTTTTTCATGGCTACATTGCAGGGAAGGGTTACAGTACGGGCCTTGGAGTTATATTGTGTGGATTGGTAGGCTACGACATTAGGGATAGTGTGAGAGTTTGAGTTATTATTCCATTTTGGTCATCGATTATGAATTTTCACCTTGGTTGTGTTATGGTGTCTGAGGGTGAGTTTTTTTGGGGGGGGGGGTTTATCAAATTTGGGGTAGTGGAATCATGGATTTGGATTGTGTCATAAGACCATCTTCCTAGTTGTGCTCTCAGAATTAGTTCTCCAGAATATATCATGGCCCCTTCCATTAATTTTTCAGATCTTCATCACATATATAACTACAATTCTCATAGGATGCCTTGATCAGTATCATTATGAAAAGGTCATTCCCATTATTCCATATACCCATCACCTTTTAGTAATTTTTTGGAATTGTGTATGGAGATGTACCATAGTCTTCTGTTTTCTAGACAACCTATATATTCTAAAATACCCTTAATCCCCCACATTCTTCCATCTGTTCTATTAGTTCATAGGTGACCCAAGTATATCCCTAAGAGGAATTTAAGACCCTATTCATTATATTTTAACCTCTATATTGGGAGACCAACCCTCAGTAGTTTTAGCTGAGTTTCCCACTACCCATATCCTAATTTTTTCTGTATTCTTCACTATGATAAAGTTTTTGGAAAGATAATGGTTGGTTCAGTTAATGATTTGGTAGAGGACTGATGTAGGCTATTGTGTCCTAAATATGAAATGAGTTTCATGGTTCCTCGCACAATCAATTCAACATAAATTTCCTTCACTGAGTATTCAGAGAGTTTTGGTATGGAAGGTTTGTTACAATGCCTCTCATTATATCTAAAAATTTACTAATCTCCCTTGAATCTATGAAATTACTTTTATATATCCACATTATAGGACTAAAATCCCCATAACCAGTCTATAATGCATTGAAGTGGGATGTTCACCTAGGGCAGAAAAACCTAACAAATTTAGGTAAAATAAATTATAAAAAATGAATAATCACAATTAAGAATCGACATATATGGTGCATAATACACTCAAGAAATCAATACATAAAAGGAAACATTAGAAATAAATAAAATACAAAAAAGGAAACATGAGAAATCAAGAATATGTAAGGTCATGAAAATTTTTGGTGGAAACTATGCGCAACACATAATACATATACAAATCGACAATGAAAAAATATCATCATCCTCTCCACCTCCAACATATCAGCAATACAACTAATCACTATCTGACGATGAACACATATCTTCACCCTCTCCACCTCCATCTCCACTTCCTGCTACCTCCTGTAAGAACATTATATTTAAAATTAAAGAGTGTTGCATATTTATATTTATCTTAAAACAAATAAAAGTTTTGAAACTAAATGATTTTGAATTTTGGTGATTTATCTGCTCACCACTAGTCGATACAATACCATTGTTGGCATGTCTGCTCATATGCTGACATATATCAGTCAACGCTTTCTGCAAAGAGGATATCTAATCCCCCTGCTCATGCACTGTGTTTCGTAGAGAAATAATATCTCTCTAACCATCTTAGAGTATGGACTGACTATGACCTGGAGTAGATTCTACTACAATCCCTGGTGGCCTACCAAAAACCTCATTTGGTGCAGCTCCCAAACCCATCTATTTCACTCTACCAGGATGCTCCTTCCCATGGACTTTAGCAATCGGGTCATCCTGGGAGACTGAGTAGGATTGCCTAGGAATCACGTCCCATAATTCTTTATTTTTTACCTATAAATCAAATATCAATATATATTAACATATTAAATATTGTTAATGAGATATTATAATGAAAAAATGATTTCTTAACACAACTTCTTTGACATGCTCATTAATAAAACATTCATCATAGGTTTTGTGAACATCCAACAACACTTCAGTTTGGGATTCTTCATGCCTTAAATTCTGTGAATGCATTAAACAAAGATAAATATTAAATTTAATATATTAAATAGATAATATTTTCTTATAAATATTTAAACTAATTAAAAGATTATCAGAGTCGATCGGCTTCTAGAAAAGAATTTTGACCCCGCAGTGTTTGGGATGACTTGCATAGCCCGACTTGATGAATTATTTCTTGAGAGATCCCAAAATAAATAAAATGAAATTTAATAGAAATGTATTCAATGTAATCTCCTATTCATATACATGTAAAAATGTAAATTGTGGTTAATATAATAATATATATTTAAATACCATCTACTTCTCATCATGATGTTTGTCAAAAAAAACTTTTTATTTCTCGTTGGGTACCACATTGGGTAGCTTCTCAAACATTTGTTGGACGATCAATGAAGTTTCATTGACATCACCCCATAATCTCTATTTTAAGTCTTTCCATTTCTTACCAATATTCTTCAATGTCCACTTTCTTGATATCACATCAAAAACTGTAAAG
Source organism: Viscum album (assembly GCA_963277665.1). NCBI lineage: Eukaryota > Viridiplantae > Streptophyta > Magnoliopsida > Santalales > Viscaceae > Viscum > Viscum album. Next base: position 1,984,044,142 of record OY728138.1, on the reverse strand, counting down.
TGGAAAAAAATCTGTATATAGAAATTGATTTTGAACATATTAATAACATGACATTCAATTACAGCATAATGTATTAAAATTGACTTTATTTGGGAATCAAAAACTTAATTTTTCTAACTTGGAGGCATATGTCTCCAATCATCATAATAAATAGGATGGGAAATGGGATTTTCTACCATCTGGCCTAGAATTTGGCCATGTAATCCCGCAGCGTCATCCGTAGGGACCCCATACGAATCTAATGGGACAACTATCTTCTCTCCATTAATATTCCGCACATCTGAAATTTTTGTATTTTTCTCTACAGTTGCATTTTTTAATCTTTAATGATCAAAAAGTTAGTATAAAAAAGTGAAATAAATTTATTTATATTAAAAATTGTACCTATAACAGTGACCCTCCAGTATGTCCGTGATGAACTAGAAGTGGCATGCCGCCTCTCGATTGATGAGGCTGTTGAAGGGGGAGTCGATGACTCAACTTCTAAAGGGATGCTCACATAGAGTGTGAGTGATGGTGCATGGGGAGATAGTGCAGGGGGCAGGCAGTTTGTGGCTCAGATGCCGTAGGGAGAGAGACAGATGGATCCTCATCTGTCAGAGTAGTGTATGAAACAGTGTATCTCTTCCATCCTGGCATTCCTATCATTTAATAAAATAAAATTTAGTTCAAAACATATATTTAATAAAACATATGTGAAAAAATTAAAAATGATAATATATGCTCAGTACTAACAAATAAAATATATATAATAATGATAATTACTGACTGGACAAATGAAATAAGTGGTTGCTGAATAAATAAATCCCTGTACATACAATAATTTTCCCCTTCAATCATGTCTTTTTCCTGCTCCATTAATTCATCAATTTCATTAAACATTTCTAGGATAATATTTTCAATATCATGATGGACAAATAATTCTGCTTCTTGTTGTTGATGAGATTCAATTTCAGAGGTCAAATCTTCCACTTCATTATCCATATCATACAAATCTTTTTTTATTACATGAGCAACTACACTCCACCCATAATACACAACATCATTCACATAATATACCATTTTTTCTTATGATGATAATATATATAGATCATATAGTTCACCATCACCAACATCCATCAAGAGAGAGAAGTTCACAGAAGTAAATTGCAAGGAATCTCTTTTAACACCTATGCTAATATCAACCAAATTGCATTTGAATAAAATAACTGAAAAATTATCATGGTAGTTTAATTCAATAATATCAGTAATCATTCTATAGTATTCCACTTCTGAAAATGTAAATATAACACTATTATGTGTTTTCAAACCCTCTTCTCAATCGACTATACAAAATATAAATCCATTCACAATGTAAGCGTCGAACTTTCTTTTTTGTTTTAGAAGACCTCGAGCAAGAAACATCAAATCTTCTAACACATCTTCTCAAGTATCAATATTCATGATCTAAAAAAGAAATATAATTTATTAGATTCACAAAATATATGTGTCAAACTATTATTCGTTTTTATTTCAATATTTAAGAACTTACACATTGTGCTACCCATTCTACAAGCTATTTATTAATATCTTTCATTATATCTTTCTCATTTCGAGTTCGACCTCTCATTAGTATCTTTGTTTTCATCTTCAACTCTTCAATAAATGGATCTTAGATTTCACTATTCATCAGCACATATCTATGTGCCTGTAATAATTCCAATGTTTTCAATGTCACATTTGAGGTCCTCCCAACTGATCGGCCAATAACAGGAAATATTATTGAGTTATGATGGATTTGAGATTGAGTTGATGTGTCATCAACAAGTCCAACTCGATTAAATCTTTTCTCAATATCATCCAAGTATTTAGAACAAAAGGTAAGACACTCCTCAGCCAAATAGGTTTCAACAATAGAGCATTCTGGTTAAGCTTTATTTCCCACGTATGATTTCAAATGCCGATGATATCTGTGAAATAAAGTAAACCGAATAATGCATTTAATTAAGTGCCAAATTTTTTTTACATAACTGAAAAACATATAAATAACGTACTACTCAATTGGATACATCCATCGATAATGAAAGGAGCCTCCTAATTTAGCTTCCTCTTCCAAATGCACAGGTAAACGCATCATTACAGTAAAAAATGACAGAGGAATGATCATCTCAATTTCACAAAGGGTCAATAAAAACCTCTCATGGAGCCTGTCAAGATGAAATAGATGTAGATATTTCTCAAATAGTTGTTCGAAAAATGTACATAATTGGAGTACAATAGCAGTAATTTTTTCAGGTAATAATGTATGCAATGACAATGGTAGTAACTGTTGTAACAAAATATGTGAATAGTGACTTTTCAATCCATGTAAAGTATGCTTATTCAATTCATCACACCTCGAGATGTTACTTGAATACTAATCAGATACCATAACATTCTTTAAAATTCAAAGGAATGTATCTTTATCCCTTTTTTTTATTGAAAAAATTGCTGGAGAATACTTTTCATTCTCATCTAGATAGAGATCACGTTTTTTTTCATTACTTGTAATTCTTTGTGAGCATTGAGATGATCCTTAAAATTTCTATGATCATTATGCAATTATAAAATCAAATTTTTACAGACATGATTTCCCAATATGCATCCCATCTTGATTATTCCACAACCAATTAAATTCTAAATATGGATGTTTTAAAAATATAATTTTTTTCCTCCATTGTGGCATTCTGATTTTGCTTGACGATACCCTTCGAACCCGTTTCCTGGTATCATTCAAATGAAGAAACTTCAAAAATTCTTTTTCAATATTTCCAAGTTATGTCAATATTTTCGAACGAGTTAACAACTTTGGAGGTGGTCTATGATCAATGAAACTGCTAAATTTTGATCTGCTCAACTGAAATTTATGAGATGCATCGATACATTTTTTATGGAACAAGAAGCACCATTTTCTACTATGAGGTATACATTTTATCTCAAAATAATAGTTACATATAGGACAATAAAAACCTGTGTAAATGGTCCAACCAGATAAATTCCCCAGCCGAGGGAAGTCACTAATTGTCCCCATTAAAGCAGCATGCATTTTGAACATTGTCTTAGAAGAAGCAAGAAATTTTTCAACACCGTTTCTCAAAAAAACTGCAATTCTTCAATTAAAGGGTGAAAGTATACATCAATATCATTTCCATGAATTTTTTCCCATGAATATTCCTCGAAATTATAAATGATTTCTATTGCATACACATCCATGAAGGCAGATTTTAAGGGATTAAAACAACTTTCCAAAAGCAATAACTGGTACTCAATGTCCCAAATGGGTTGAATCCATCGGTAGACAATCCCAATCGAACATTCTTAGGATCAGCTAAGAAATCTGGATGAAATGAATCAAATTTCTTCCACAATTGTGAATCTCGTAGATGTATCATTAACCCATCATTGTTATTATCTACAGAAAGCAACTTCATGTGATTGGTGGTTTTTATGACATGAATAATCTTTGAAATCGAGGCTTTAAAAGAATGTAACAAAAAATCTTTTTAGGTGTGTTCCATTTCGTCTTATTCATTAATGTATGTTGATTCAAACTTCCAACATCACCCATTGACTGCCATCTTGAAGAAGAACATTTTTAATATCCTGTCTACTTGAATCCTCTCTCCAATAAAGCATACAATCATTGGCACACGTATGTATTGTTTTATAATTCAGACCAATCCTGTGAACAATATTTTTCCTCTCAGAAAAATAATCGGAGATATTTGATTTAGGAAATGCATCATGCAACAATTCCAATATCATGGAAATTGCCTTATTTTTAATTCCACATAGACATTTGATATGGTAAAACTTCAGCATAAAAGAAAGTTTTGAATATTTCAAGCATCCACTGTACAACTCTTGATTTCCATCATCAACTAAATCATGAAATGTATTTTCCTTAGTGATGATTTATCTTTCATTAGTCTCCACAGAATAAAGAAGACGTTCCACTGATATGTTACAATCTTGATATAGTTGTCCTACAGTCTCAAAAATATTTCTTTTCTCATTGCTATTTTGTAGCACCCTAATCTGGTTGTTCTAATATGTTTTGATGTTGATGGTGGTCTCTTGTAGTACCGAATACATCATTTATATGGTTTTTCATTTCATTATCCATTGTCGACGAATATGGGAGGTCATTCTGTGGGTTGACATCAGTGCTCAACCTTTCAGTAACGTTCGGTTCTCTGTGCCAAATCCAACACAAATATTGACCAGGAAATTGCTTTGATAGTAAATGTTCATAAAAATCATCTCTCTTCATCAATCTTCTAAATTTACATTTAGGACAAGGACATTTTATTCTCCCTTCAACGGATCGATTGGAAATAGAAAAATCAAAAAACTCATTCAAACCCTTAATATACTGAGGTGTGTTCCATGGTAATTTGATCCATATTTTATCCATGTATATCACAATGTGACTACATAATATTAAACAGATTAAAACACATAATTATTACTAAATAGGGAAAGAGATTCATATGTACTATTTGAAAAAATATATAAATATGTTACATATGGTTTTCCTATATAAATAAATATGGTAAATCACCAACTATAAAACCAAAGTACATATGTCCATGCATGTGTATGCATATACACATGTGATTACAAAATCACATGAAGAAACCAGAAGAAAGTGAGTATTTTCTTAGGAAATATAAATTTTATGAAGTTTTTTTCATTATTAGTGATGGTTCAACATATTGAATCTTTTTTAATCAATACTTTACTTCACATACACAAATTGGGTCTTGTTATTTTGAATCCCCTCAATAAATGATGTTAAATTTGGACCCCCTATATTGAATATGTATGGCCTAAATTTTCATAACTCATTCACAAGAAATGTAACCCTGAGGGAATTTGGAAATAATTGATGGTTTTTATATACTGAAGATAGTCGAATGTAAATTAAAAAATTTCTCCCCCTATCATTGATGATGTAGTTAGAGGGACTTTGAATACCTGTTATAACATTGTAGTATGATAATTAATAAACATGCAATGAAAAATGTGAATCTAAACCCTGTCAAAAATAAAATTTAAACTAAAAGAGCATTAAATTTGGAGGATGAATAAAATGGGGGAATCTATCTCACCTACGATATAAAGGAGCAATAATTTATTAGATTCACCCTATATTGAAATAGAAAAAGGGTTCTTGATGGAATTCAAGGAAGGATTGTAAGAAAAATGCTTATGTGGTGTAATTTACAAAACTACAAAGGATGAGAATAAGACTTGTGGAATTAGACTTGAATAGAGAAATAAGCATAACAGAGAGATCATGGATGGTTCATAGTTTATAAATGGAGGAAATATAAAAAATTATGATTCCTCCCACAACTGGGTTGCAGCCCAATGACTAGGACATAAGAGATTTTAAATTTAACATTGGTGAATAAATTTTTACTAGTACTGGAATATAAAGTAGTACCACCACAAAGGATTAGAATTAAATTGGGAGATTAGGGTGAGTGAACAAAGTCCAACCACATTACTCAACTTAAGAAAGTTGGAGGTTCCCCACTCCCATTAAATTAAATAATTCTATCCATTTTTTGAAGTGTCCCAATATTTAGGGGGAGATTTGATCCAGGGGGTGGATGTGCTAAAAAAGTACATTTTATTTAGCTAAAATAAAATTTATTAAATTCAAAAAATTCATGAAATAAGTAATGTAATAATTATTTCAAGTTTCATTTGATATAAAATATGATCAAAACGTGTCTTGGTGGATCCTAACTCCTCAAGAGGTGTTAAGAAACCATTTTTTTCTTCAAAACTTGATCTAGAAGTTTCATGCTCAAGTAAAGTCTCTTATTGAATCTACAATTACATAAAAAAGGGATTATTCAAGAATAAAAAGAGGTTAACAAGCCTTAACTAAGAAAATCAATGATGTCATATTGAGTCTAGTTTATAACAAGGGATATCAAGCATTAAATTTAGCATAATTAGAAAACTAATATGAAGAAAAATTTCAAGGGGGAAGTAGTTACATAGATGAATTTTATATTTATTTATTTATGTGTTATAATAAGTGGTTTTATATTTTTATGTTTATAATATAATAAAAATATACCAATAAAAAGGTATTACTCAAAAATATTTAAATCCCTGAAATAGATAACATTGAAAAAGAAGATTTAGAGTAAAATGGGGATTTTTATGAGCTAGCTCGAGATGATCCAACCCACCACCCGACCAACCTAACAATGAGGATTGAAGGGAATTTCAAATCCCCATAGGATTGAAACTTTTCTAGGTAATCAAAATGAAACTAATGGGAATGGTTTTTACATCAGAATATAAATAACCACATCACAGACTCCACCTAAAAATCTGGTATAACCGATCTGTATATTAGAAATCTGTGCCCAGAAATAAATAGTTTTCTTAATAGTGAAATAACCGAGAAGATTATATCACAATAAAATTAATAAAAAAAACTCATAAACCAAACCATCACGTAATACAGATAGAAAATGAAAAACAATATCCCATATACAAGATAAATCATAAATAATATCCTGTATGAAAAGGCTAATACACAAACATCGAAAGAATTAACAAACAAGATAAACCATACCTACCACTATACAAACCACCGACATTAGGAGAGGGGAGCCGACGTAGGGTAGGAACTCGATGGGGTCGGGGGGAGAAGGCAGCATCACGAGTATCGGGGGGAGAAGGGGGGTCAGCAGTGCCCGGTGGCGAGGTTATCAGTGACATGGGAGGGGAGCGGACCTAGGGTTGGGTCTCGACGGGGTTGGGAGGAGAAGGTGCGTCGAGGGGGAGATGGTGGTATGCTCGGGTGGGGGGGAGTGTCGCCATTGTAAATATATAAATGGATTTCAAGATAGTTTTTAATAAACCACCATGAAAAACTTTTCAGAAAATGTTTTGCGGCGGTTTTGTAAACCGCCCCTAAAAGACTGTCTCTAAAGTTGATTTATGTTATAGTGTAATTATATAATGCACAATACCATGAAAATATTTTCTCTAGTTTTAAAAAACTTATAGTAAAGAATTTAACAAAGAGAAAATAATTTATAAATCATTTTTTGAAGATAAATCAATTAGTTTATAATCCTTTTATTTTCATAAAATCATTTCATATTCCCCTAAATAAGGAGTATTACTAGTATATATCAGAAATAATGAATTTATTAGAAAAACATTCAAGTATGATTCATAAGATAACAATGTGAGAAAATAAACACATAATTCACGATCATGTGTAAAACCAAGAATTAGTGAAAAGTAAATATTTTTCTATCATCAATAAGAGAATTCATACTCAGACACATAATGGAAGACTAAGATAAGGATAATGTGTATCCAATCGATATTAGTTCATATAACAGTTTTTCAATAATAAATCTCTGGTGTTATTACACACACTAATGTAATGTACGTCAATTTCATGGTTCAAGTTTTGTTACCAATGTGTTATTTTTTCTATATATCCATTTTAAAACCATTCTTATTGTTTATAAATTCTTCTCAATGTTAATAATTACAACTTCAATAATAGAACAAAAATTTATAAACCAAAACAACATTAATTCATTTCATATCACACATAGTTTGCAAATAAATGAATTTAAGTAAAACCCAGTTTAAACAAATGAATATCCTAAAATACTATTAGATTATAAATAAATAGATACTATAAAACAAAAAAAAATTACAATAACAAAATTTTAAATATGAGTTACATTTTTTATAAATAGCCGTATACTTCATTAGTAGAGTAAAATGATTCAATATAAAAAAGATATTGGAAATAAGTAAATTGAGTCCTATTAATATTAGATTCATAATAATAAAATTAAAATCTCTATAAAATATCTTGAATAAGGAATAGATCACCCTATTGGGTTCTAATGAGGAAATGGGAGAAGAGATATAGTGATAAGCTTATATTGGTGAAGAAAAAAAAACAAAACATTCGTCAAATAGATACATCCCAAAAAAATGAAAACCACATTAAATAAAATGGGAGATTCATATAGAGATCATGAAACATTTTAGTTTGAGCCTAATGTTGATTAGGAGGTGACTAGATATATAAAATACCGAATGGAAATTGGTAAATTCAAATATTTTTTAGGTTTGGATTTGGGAATATGGTTAGGCAGCATGGTTAAAAAAACCACTAACTAACCATATGTAGCCTCTATAAATTTAAAATTTGAGGTTTAAAACAACATTTCATGCTCTATATTGTTTCAAAAAACCATTATCATGCTACATGAATTTTTTTGACAACCACTAATACTCTCTCATTTGTTCTTTATATAGCATCCCAATTAAACTAGTTGCTCTCAAACCTTGTCCAAATTCCACATGAACCACACATTTTCTTGTGGTACAATTAGTACTAAATATCATCCCAATCCATGTAACAAGATTTTTGTCTCCATAAAAACATTTTTTTTCAACCATTATCTCATAGGAAACCATAGAATGACACCAAGGATAAACCATGTTCAGACCAAGGAATACTTGTGACCCTAAGGGTGTCACATGGAATGCATATTCATTAATAAAATCTATTTCTTATAGGGAAAACATAAAAATATGATCAGAAGTGTATTATGATAAATGTTTTTACTATTTCTGATAAAGAATATTTTACTAACATGAGATATAAAGAAATTATTCAAGAAAAAAATGATTAGGCTTATTGGATGGTTAACAAAGTTAATAGAATGATTTATGTTTTATATATTAGGATTCAAGAAATGTATTTTAGAAGTGTTTGGACTTTGATTTAATCATATAAAAATAATGAAATGGTCATGTATTTCAAAAATTATTTATTTCATTATGTTTTTTACTAATATGTTGAATAGTTCTGATAACCTAGAAAAATTACATTACAGGTGTTTGGTATTTTTTTTGAAAACACATGGTTTTAATATAGAAATCCCTTAATATGTTCTCAATGTTAATATTATAATTTTCAGTTCAGATAATATTATGTTTGGTTTTGAAAATTTAAATTGGATAGTTTTTGTAGAATTATTTTTTTTAATCATACATGACATAATTGTGGTGCTTTGTTGTCTTCGGTTATTTATTGAAATGATTAGCATATTTTTTAGAGTGTATAATTTATTTATAATAGTTTATTTTATATAAAAAATGCTCAATTGATCTTATTTGGAAATAATTGTTAATTTTATAATAGAAGAATATTTCTTCAAATCAATATAATAATAAGGACTATATTTTTGTCACAAATATTTTGAATAGTTTTAATTTTTTTTATTTATAGAATAATTGAAGATTAAATTTTGGTGTTATTTAAATGATTTATGTGTGTTTATTTATTCAAATCTGATATATATTTTCTCTCCATTTATATTTTCGTAAATATCTAAATATAGGAAGAATGAAATATCATTTTTTACTTGATCTAATGATCGATTAAATGATAATATTATTTATTGAAGTTTGGAAAAAATCACATTGAATATTTCTTTATTTTATTAATTGAAATGATAGAAGTAGAAATTGATCGAACAACAACCAAAATAAATAATTGTTCTTATGAAATAAAAACAAATAAATTATGATTATTCCCAGACGCACTATATCTTAATTAGTTAATAATCTAATAAATCTAGGAAAATGAACTTGATATGAACATATTTCTAATTTACTTTTATTTATGATGAATTTATGGTCTTCCATATAACTTACCAATTTATGGTTTTATTTTCATTAATATTCTCTATTACTCTATATTATAAATGGGATGTTCTTTTTCCAAACCATTCCTGTATTCTCACTTCTATAAAACTTTATCCTTATTTGGGAACATTATTATATGTTATTTTAGGTACCCATTTTTTCTTCATTCTCCATTCAAAGGAATATGTATTATCAGCTTGTATGATATGGTTTTCAACAATGGTATTAGAGGAAATATAAAAATTGATTAATGGGATAAAAATTTTAAGGGTGAAACTAATTTAAATGGAGAGAATTTTACACCCACAATGTTTATTATTAAATAATAATATGGTGGTCATATTTCTTAACACATAAAAATGAAAATTAATCTAATTACAATATATTATAATAAAATTATTATTTAAATGTAACTATTAAAACATATTCATTAAATTGGTTGTATAAACTATATATCAGAAATTTTTGAAATCCAATAAAAAATTAAATAATGAAAATTCATTTATTTATTCATAATATATTATTAAACAATTTTAAATAATGCCATTTTATATATAAAAATTATATATTTTCTTTAGAAAAGTTTTGTTACATTTTTTACATACACATTATAATTAATTTCATCCATTTTTAGTAATTTTATTGTTTTAAAAGAATATAAAATTTGAAATATTATTTGAATATAATAAATGTATTTTTTTGGGTTTCCTATAAAGTTCTATTTTTAGTTAATATTGAAAAAACCAATGTTTGTAAAACAGTCATTTCATTTATGAAATCATTTTATATAAAATTTACATTATGTTTTCAATTTTATTTTGAAGTTACATAATTCCATAATCATTTTATAAAATCTAATTAATGATATAAGAATTTGTATGAAACTTAATTTTCATATAATTTCATTTTTGGGATAAAAACATTTATCTGAAAACTGGTTTTTATTCAGTTTTATGACTATATATTTAAATTTATTTTATAAACATAAAATATGGAATATTTAAAAAATTATTTCATATTGAAAATCAATAGGATCAAATGGTGAAAATATTTCCCTTTTTTGTGGTAAATTTGGATAGAAATTTTGAAAAATATTTATCACCTCCGTATTAGAAAAAAGAGTAAAATCTGGTTAAAACTATGGGATATGAACAAGAAATATCAAAAACACGGTCACTTATTTAACTGTATAGGTTAATTTCAACCATAAAAATATTATAATGGATGATAAGGAAATTTATTTCCATATTTCTATGATGAAGACCTTATTGATTTTATATTTAGAGAATAAATAAAAATATCACTCTCTATATTTTAATATGTAAAATACTTTTCACTCTGGGTAAAAAGAGGTTATATTTCCCATAAAATACTATTTGAAATATATATGATTTTTTTCTTCGTAGTTTAATATTAATTTTTAGGGATGTTATAATTACCTTAAATGCTCACTCAATGCCAATACATTGCTTGATCAGGTAATATGGAAACAATATTTTAAAAATATTAAAAATAATATAGTTTTATGAATTGTTGCGTGACCTAAATTATATTGGAGGATATAATATATTAGTGAGGTTTTAAAATTTTATGTTTGAATTCCATATCGACCTTTTTATATTTAAATTCATGCTATGTGTATAGTGAAATAAAATACATAAATGGTATCTTATGTTAAATGTTGTTCTTTTAATTATTTAATATTATAAAAAAAATTATTTGGATAATTGAATAGGATGTGGTCGATAACATCATCCATTTTCAACATATGGTTCACTTTCGTTTTATATTATCTTCCATAACCCCTAAAGTGTAAAAAAATTGGTATCTATGTAATAATATAAAGTGGTAATGTGTGGTTAAAACTAATAAATAAGGGGACTAAACACCACATAAATATGTATAATTATTATTTTGTTAGATTATTTAGAACCATTATCCTACAATTTTAGATATAGATCATATCAATTCCACTTTCACAAGAATAAAATTTTAAAATTTTAAAATGTTTTAAATAATTCAACATCTACCCATTCTTTTTCATTAAAAATAATCATCCCCTCCTCTCATTCTCTCACCCTCAAGAGCCACATTTCTTGAACAAAAAAATTAATACATATTATAACCATACTTATTAAATTTATAGTAGTTGTGGTCTCTAAAATTCAAAAACCTATGGCATGTAAAAGGAAATCTCAATGTGTTATACCATTGATGGGGTAATAATTCTAACATATATCTATCATTTTATCTTTTATTTTATCCACATCAATTTTTGACAAAATATTCAAATATAGAAAAATCAGTATCTATCATACACTTTGATTCTTCTATGTTTATAGAATAACCTTTTCCATCAAATTGGAAATGAAATTATTGATCATGTGTATGTTTAGACTAACAATTCCTCATAATGATATGCATAATTTTATACAACATTCTTTAAAGGTTGGTTTTTACGGTGGATTCAATTTTTAAATATTATATTTATGAAATAAAAATTACTATTTTACTATAATATCTTATCTACCTTATTAGCTTTCCATCAACTGGAAAATGATAATATCTTTTGGACATCCATTTGGACTACCACCACCACAAATCCATGTGATTTGCTTCACATTTTTTATTTTCATGGATATTAATTAAAATATATTTAATTAAAATATATATGATAAATTTGATAAGAATTGATTAGTTATATGTAAATTATAATTTAACTTAATTCCAGCCATCCATCAAAAAGTGGAAACATCAATAGTATGTACATACAACTACCATTTCCACAAAGTGATGTAATTAATTTTTTCCACCACTTTATAAGAATGGTAATAATTTTTTATAAAATGATTAAATTTCATACATACGCCATTATTAATACTACAGATATGATAAATCTATGAAAAATGTGTAAGTACTAGATCCATAAAATAGAAACTTTTATGGAAAATGTACCAATTTTCACCATTATTTTCATTTTAATAAAAAATTATTAACAAAACACAAATTAAAAAAGTATATGGTAATATTAGATATTATTTTATTTATATGTATGGTTTGTGGTTATTTTTATGTTAAGTATGTTTTTATTATATATGATTTTTGAACTAGTATTAGGCAACCAATGACATCAAGTAAGTGTTATCCTCTCAAATTTATTACTGTGTGCATATTCAATATTCACCACATGTTTCTTTTCTATCATGTATATAAATCCAATGAATTGTTATTTTAATTATTATCATTAAAATTATATTATTTTAAAATTCCATCTAAACTTATCTCTTCAAGATTCTCTATTTAAATATAACCAAATGGGTTTATATAAAAATCTAATTTCTTTTTGGGATTTTCTATGAAAAATTTTCATTCGGGGAAATTTTATGGATTTTTTCCTTTGAAGAACATATATATTATTTTCCATGTGATACTCTTGGAATTTTCATTATTTTTTTTCTTTTGGTTTCTTGAATAGATTGATAAACTGTTTAAAAAAATGCAATCCATAATTCATCTTTGGTTAGTGAATATTCTTTTCAATTCCCATACACATAAACATTATTTTATGACTTTTCCATACTATAATGGGATTGTTTTTAAAATGTCATATTGAATACCTTTGAATTTTTTAAATTTTTTATTTATTATTATTTCTTAAAAAATACAGAAAAAATTATTTTTTTCTTTTTATAAATGTTTTAAAGGATTGTTTTCGTTTCACATAAGCAATATCAACAAATTTTCCCACCTTCAGAACCCCTAGTTTCTTTGTATATTCTATAACATGTTTAAATAGTTATTATCAAGGAAAATTATATTCTCAATATTCTTATGATTTTTTGTTAATATTTTGAAAGGGAAATGATATTTTAGCATGTTTAAAAAGAAATGATCATGTGATCTTTTAATTATATGTTTCATATATGTAAAAAAACTTTCATGTCACATATACATCAATGAGGATAAGATCTAATCAAACAATACTTTTTCATTCTCTAGATGGATTATGGTTATGTGATGATGAATTTTTTTATGAAAATTTTGTCTCTTTTATGGATTATTTTTTTAAGAAATAAATATGGTTTCATGATCTTATGGTATATAAATGAAACATTTTCATTCTATGATGGGTGGTTCTATTATATACCTCCAATGAATTATAGAAATCCTTTTACATCATGAGATAATAAATGGAAATGAGTTGAAAATATATATCCATTATATGAAATATGTTGGTATATCTAATCCACTATGATATTGGAAATAAGTTGTGATTTAGAATCCACTATGACATGGGAAACAAATTTTGATTCTTGATTAACTATATAATGGAAAATAATTAGTGTTTCATAATATTATAGGATATGATTTCATGATGATTGATATTGAAATATGATAAGATTTTGTTTCATATAATGGTCCCATATTCTTATGTAATGTTTCTATAATTATGAGTTCAATTCATGTAAGATGGGTTTTTTATGATTCCCCTATCTTGTGACCCTAAAAATGATTTATATGATTAATATAGTTTGTGATCTATGAATTATTAGGTATGATTTTATTTTGACAATCAAATTTTATCATTCCCTTATTCTCATTATATTATTTCAAATAATCTTTTACGGATATCTCCAATTGTTATTGTTACAAAGAATCTATTATCACCCCTTATTATGTTCAATTTTTTTTAAATATTGTTAGGAAGGGTACTAATTATGATTCTTATAGTAGGGAACCATTTATTATTAATTATTTTTCATATGATAAATATTTAACATAAATAATATGTTCATGTATGTAGTATCAATTTGCAAAAAAAAATTATGATTATAGGACCTAAATATTTGTTAGATTAGTTGAATATTAATCAACAATATGTAATATATAGATATATAAAAAATTGGTCACTACGTTAGGGTAGAATATCATATTAAAAATAAAATTGAATAATAATATCTTTTGATACATAATGATAGAAGGACATTTTATATCAAATGAAAAAGGTTATACAATAGAAAATTAGTATAGAAATAAGAGATAATAAATATTATCCATGCTGTATAATCTAATTAATATGTCATGAAACCAAAATATCCCCTTTAAAATAGAAAAAAATGAACATTAGTATAGACACAATCATAGGGTATCATCACATTTGTCAGTCACTACTTTAACTGATGAATTTTTGAGTTACTAATCACACCCATTCGTGGTAGGAAAACTTATTTACACATGTGTATACATATCTCCTGACATATACACTTATAAAAATGCATTATAAGTCGTAATACTATCCCACTCAACAATCATCCATACACATGTGTGTCACATAAAATCAATCATTACTAATATCATAATGAATTCAAGGAAAGAAAATAAGTTTCATATATTTTTTGAATTGAATAACTTAATGAAATAATTTATAATACAACCATTAATATTAACACAATAAATTCATGGATAATAAATTGGTATCCAATGATATTTAGTAGCGTAAAGGAAAATATAATTCAAATTAAAAGTTAAATTATATAGTATTTTAATAAATAAATAAATGGTATATGGATTAGTAAATAATTTATATAATCAATCGATGTATGGGATCCAGTTGAATACATTTCAATCAATGAATGATAAATATAGTGTTCATTGATGAAATTAATTGGGAGAAAAAAATTGTTAATAAATAGATCATGATTATGAAAGGCAAAAGTAGTAAGTGATTTTCAGAAGAATAATCCCTGGAAATAGTAGAAGAAAATTTAATGGTATATTAAACCCAACATTTCACACATAAATATTAAATAATAAGTGGTAAATATCTATATAATTTTATAAAAATACATGAGAGGAATAGTAAGGTTTAGTGTCATTGGAGACTAGGCACACAATAATCTTATTCTACGAAACATAGTCAATATCTCTAATAAATATCATCCAAATATTACCCTTATTAGACATAACCAACTTAATACCATTTTTATAACCTCGGGAATGTTAATATAAGAAAGGGTGAGCTAAATTATCATTAAAGGTAAATAAGTTAGATATCAACATAACATTAGAATAAGGGTTTGAGAACATGTGATTAACATTATAAAACTATATCTTATATATCATATATTATAAACAAGATTCCTAGAATAAATCATTGTAGTTAATAATAGATGAATCATGAATGAAATCAATGAATTTAAGCCATGTGATCTCTAAATAAAAATAATAATTTTTTAAAAAACATAATTTCAAATCATTGTGAACATGTATAAATATATTCAAGTTCACTCACTAGGTTTATGTAATGAAAACATGACATTGTATAAACATATAGGAATAAAATCCATGTCCAAGAATAATATTATAAACTCGATATCTAGGTACATAATTAATCTTATTAAAATTAAAATGAGTAATATGAGTGAAATTATGAACATGGAATCAGGTTCACACATAAAATAACAATACCATGACTCAGTATTATTTACTGAATTCATTAGAGTGAGATATATTTCCCAATATCCGATAATCCACATATTTTTTGGAATAAAATATTTTAAAACGTTAATCAAATTAGAACTGATGAAATTAAATGGGTTTACAGAACATTTTATTATAGAATAACATATATTAAATCTTATGGTTTCAATTAAAATTTCACCATAACCTAACATGTTTAAAGTGAATTGGTTTGAAATAAATTTATTAATAATAAAAATTATCAATCTCAAGAAATAATAAAAATGGTATCATAGGTTCATATCACCAGTAAAAATTATGTAACAAAAAGGTATTTCATATTATTTTGATAATTATTTTTAAATATCACTTAGATAATTTCATGAGAAATGTACAATATTGAATTTTAAATAATTTCAATAAAATTAAAAAAATATAAATTATTAATGAATACAATTTATTTAGTATTAAACATCAAAATAATTAATGTAATATTAAATTAATTGAGTGTTTATGTGGAGGGGAATAACATTAATGAAATACACACTGAAATGGAGATTCCTTTATTTTTTTATAAAAGAAGAATTATACTTGTTTTTAAAATTAAAAGATGATATTATTTCAAAAATATTATAAAGAGTAATATATTTGTAAAAAATTCTTTAAATAAATATTAGAAATATTTATTAAAAACATTTTTAGAAAAAAAATGCATGGTTGAACATGTATTTTCGACCAAAATGGAAAATAAGGCTGGTTTTAGATAAACAAATTTGGGTTATTGAGTACATAAAGGGATGAAAATGTAAGAAAAGATATAATTTCAAAAAATAACTATATATAAATTAAATTATTTAATTTATTTATAGATATATAATTATGTTTCATATTTGGAACATAACTGTAAAAAACCATTATAAACAATGAGGTTGTAACATAATACCCTTACCACTTTGGTATCATTTGAATCAGAATACTTATGAAAGGAAAAAAATTAGATGGATATGAATATAATATAATTTCATTAGAATAATATTAAATATAATTAATTGAATTTTATACACCACAAAAATGAATAAGTGGTGTCTAAGTCATTTTTACATTAGAAAATAATGTGAGAAGAAAATAAATTACCTCAAGTATTGACATTCATTGAACACATTTGAATCTCCATAATAACAAAAATAGGTTTATTATACATATAATCCAAAACCATAATCATGGATTTCATATCATATATAATTAAATTATTACCTAATTGTAACCCACCCAATATTTTGGTAAAACAATTCAAGTTCATTTAATCTTTTTCATATTTTTAATTTCACAAAACACTGAAAATAGTTTTTTATATTAAATCACTAATTCAAAATTTAATTTCACAGGTTACTAAATAAGGTTATGTTACAGAAAAATTCAAATTGAAATATGTTACACAGAACATTGACTTGGTGTACACAATTTGGACATGGCGTACATTGCACAAAACACCGATTTTTTATGAAACATCATTTTATTGTTATAATTACTAAAAACTGGATTAATATAACCTTATTGTTAAATAAAATAATATTAATATTAATAAAACCATTTAAAATTTTATTTACAATTATAATATATAAATTAAAGATATTGATAATGAAATGTATAATTTCTTGTAAAGTACTTGTATGATTAAAAATATTATTCTTTGAATTGAACTACTTTTAATATCCTTCAATGAAAAATAATAAAATTAATTTTAGAAAAACATAGGAATTGAATTTGATAAAATAAAATTCATTTTTATCTTTATAATTTCTATATTCTCTTAGCATGAATTTTCAAGATGTTTCTGAGAAACATGATTTCGTTTGAATAGTGAAAATTATTGGATTTTAATTCAAAACATTATTTTTGCCTAAATTGTTTATAAAGATAAATTAAAATTTAATTGGGTTTCAAATTTTAATTGGATTATATTTTTACCAATTAATCAAATAAGGGACATTGGATTAAATTTCACTTTTAAATTGAAAAAAAACACATCAATATTTTGATCGTTGTTACTTTAAAAACTCGCATTATTGTCCTGATTGAGAGAATAAATTTAAAATAAACTCTTCTACTTAATTGATTGGAATTTTGAAATTTTGATTTCATATTTTGAAAAATAATAATATATATTTTCTAATAATTTCAATATTTTTTTTTCACCGAAAATATTATTGAATGTTATTAAAATTAATTAAAACTATTAAGAGATAAATTAAGTTTACAATGTAATAAAATGTAAATTTATGACCAAAAAAGACCTAGATACTTGTCTAAAACCCATTTTATATGTATTATTTTCCATTAAACATCCATTATTGAGTTTTTTAATTAATTATTTTAGGTAAAAACGTGGGTACACCTATCTTGTAATAAAAAATTCCAAGTGTTTCCTTTTCCATCCCAATAAAAGGCTACCCCCTCTCCTTCCACATCACACCTCTCAAACAACATAGATTATGGACAATTAAGCCCAATACACTACCAAGAACCACTCAATTACTCCTAGAATAATCCAATTGGATATAAATCATTCCAAGGGACCCTTTTGGAACAAACTAAAAGGAGTTACCTATTTAAGAGGTATCATCTTCACTCAAACTCCTTTAATTTATTTTAATTCTCTGCTCCATAGAATATCAAAATTTCATGATTTTATAACAGAAATGTATATTAAATATAATAGGATGTATTTATTCAATTTAATTACACACAATTACACCTAAATAATTCTAATATGTAATGAACATAATATTTATGTGTACGATGAACTACCGCCTCACTGAACAATGAATATTCATCATTCCTTTACTACCACTCAAAGTGGACATTATTATAGAAACTCTATTTATGTATGTCATTATTATTTTTATAATTTAATTATTATTATTTTTTATTTTAATACACAAATTCTTTTACATTCCCCTTGATTTAAAAATAATAATTTCGTTTGTGGTAGTGTGGACTATATCCCCTTTAAAGGGGTGTGATTCATTCTCACAGTACATGGAATGTATTAAGGATGGGTTTTGTAAAATTATATTATATATATGAAATAATAATTCCACTAGTATAATCATATATATATATATATTGATAATAATATGTTATTTTAATTCTTTCATTCAATGCAATAATAAAACAGAAATAAGGTTCATCCGTATGTACAACTTACCGTCTCCATGAATGGTGTATTTAATTTTGTACTTATATATTATATAAATAAAATATTAAAAATATATTATATATAAATGATATTTATATCATGTTTTAAATTATATAAATCATGATATTATTATAAAGACTATACATATAACAAATTAAGACACTTTCGAAAAACAAAGTGAATATTACCAGAAGTAAAACCATCACATGGGATTTTTTACAAGCAAGAAATATATAGTATTAATCAGTATATATATGGTATTATGTCAAAGAATATTATTCTATAGAATATTTATAATAATTTTAAATTAATTATATTGGAGTGTTGTACGGGTTCGAAGAGAGTCAAGACACAAGGTAAGATAATTTCTTCTCACATTTAATTTCTGTGAGATACATACTTCATTCACCACCCATTCCTATTATGTGGGGTGTATACATCCCATGGATGTATTCTATGTTTTTTATACTTAATTTTATTTTTATTTACATGCCCATTTTATTATATTTCTTCCACGAGGATAAAGTTTCAAAAGATACCAAATCAATAATGTAATTTTGTCTTTATTTTCATTCTTTGAGACACATGTTGTGTTATAAAAATATATTATTTTTCCATGAGGGGAATATTATAAAATCTATATTTTATATCATTAATATCCTTATTTTCATTATATTTTATGATTCATGTATTTTCATTTTCAAACATGGTGATTACGGTTCAAATACACCATGTTGTAAGAGTACATTGAAACAATCTAATCGCTTTTAGTGGTTGTTTATGTTTATCCTTGATGAAAAATTATGATCCATATCTCATGAAAATTACAAAAACATTATTCTATTATAAAAATTAATGATATATTCATGTATTGTTACCATATTTCCACTCTTTGTTACATATGAATGTTTTGAATGTTTTTTAGGAAATATCGACTGTATAATATCTTTAATGAGAAATCAATGTTTCTTAAAACCCATAGTTTATAAATGGATTCCATGAACATTATACTATTAAAATATAATACATAAAATACATTTTTACCCTTTTTTCTTTTACCAAATTTACAATGTAATATTCTTCACTCTTTTTGAACAAGTGATTTTTTCAATCATTTTTACTGTGAAAAAGGAATGTTCTTTTTACCTCATACAATATTTACGGATCTAGTAGTTGTCATTTCTATTATTCTTCTATTTCATATATAAAAGGTTAATTTTTTCTAAAATTGTTATTTATGTAATTTTTAAGGAAATATTTTTCAAAACATTTTTAAGACTCTTCTTTAATTTTTAAGGAAAATGGTATTCCAAATGTTTTTAATATTTCATTATAATTTTTCATGTTTTTTTGAAAGGAAAATTATTTCAATTTGTTTTCAAAGATCAATTTATATGATTTATGGAAAATGTTTTCCAGAGGATTCATTTTTTAAAATAATTTTTCTAAATAATAAAGGATATTTTCCTCAAGAAATGTTTTGAAAATTTCCCTCCAAAATTATTTTCCATCAAAGATGAAATACATTGATGTTACCCATGACATTAAAGGAAATAGTCTAAAGGTTTCATTAATATTATATCTAAGAGTTGTTTATTATTTGGAATCACAATGTTTATGAAACCTTTTTCTCTTCTATTAGTTATATTATTTTGAAACAAAATTCTTTTCACGTGTTATTATTTTTAGAGGTTATTATGAAACCTATTCCCTTTATAGTTTATAATGTGATGAAAGTTTAATGATACCAATTTAATTTCATGGGTTATTATTTTATGTTTATAAAACATATCTTTGGTTATGGTTAATGATATGATGAATGTTTTATTTTTTTGAACACATATGAATGATGTTATTATGAGATTGGAGAGACATATATCTCCTACACATGCATTGGGTAATGATGGATGACTCATGAGTACCAATTTTTCGAGTGAAACTAATTAAATTTTTATATGTTATTCATGGACATGGCATCATGTTTATAAGTTTACGTGTGAACCAAATTTCATGCTCGTAATGATATAAGTAAACCATATTGTTTGTTCATAAAGTTATTCAAGGACATGGTGTCCAGTGAATAAATTTATGCATGAAAATGATAACATGTTCATAATGTTATACATGTAACTGGTTTCATGACCATAAGTTTATGAATGAAGCTGATTACATATTCACAGTGTTTTGAATAGATCTGGTGGCATGCCCATTATTTGATTTTAGGGCCCAATATCAAGTCCTTAACATAATGAGTTAAATTTCTTTTACTTATACAAGTTCAAAAAGTTTTAAAGTAATGTGAATTACATAAATTCCATTTGATATTAATATGTTATACTTTCATGACATGTGCTACTATTTCTATTATGATCCATGTCTTATGAACTACCAATCATTATCATGATCTTTAGTATGTATGGTATAATCTTTGAATGTAATGTTCATGTTCTCTACCCTTTGGTTAATATTATAAATATGCATTCACATTATCAAATAATATTGATCATCTGAGTTCACATCCTTTTTATATTTTTCCCCATGTTATGAAAAATGGATTTAGGTAGATGTACAAAATGAGGATACCTTTATAGGAGATGTTTAAGATCATTCACTATGATGTAAGATTTTGTTTCCATACTTCCAAATATACTAAACTATTATGATCCATGGGTATTTATTTTAGTAATGTAATAAATATTCAACTAAAATGATTTAATATCCATGTATATTAAGCCTCTGTCTCTATTGTTGTTTTTAATGGAAATGTTTAGTTAGCCTTTTGAAAATAAGATTTGAAAACATTAATGATATTCCTAGGGGTATTTCTAAGAATATTTTCAGGGTTATCTCTAAGGATAATTATAATGATAAGTAACAATATAGAAAAGAGTCCCCAAATTTTGTTTAATAATAGAGTGAATGGGTTCTTATAAATTCATCCATGTCTAGATACTAGAATTTGATGTTGATTTAGCATAGATGTTCTGAGGAGTAACTACTCTCAAAATATTTTCTGGGCATGACTTAGGGTAATATAGTACATGAAAACAGTCCTTGTTTTACATGGTTTTACACCATTTTTGATACTCTCATTCGATATACTTTGGGATTAAAAAACACACCATGAACCATTACAAATGATTTAAATATAGAATGACTTTGAATAAACTATTTTAAAACCTTATATTTATAGATTAAAGAAGTATGATCCATGATTTACACACTCAGTAAGTATTGTTTTATGATTATATGGCATCTAAATATAATAAATTATTCTTACACTATGATTTATTGTTTTATTAATTGGAGAGAAATAGATAGAACATGGTTAACAATTAAGGTTTCAGATGTGGAATGTATGGTAATTATGTGAATCGATTCCCCATGTGGAAATCTCATAATGAGAATTTAGAAGGAGGTACAATTGTTGGAAATACTTTTGAAGATAAAGAGGCCTCAAACAACACTTGAATAATATATGATTTTATTCTATTACTGTTTACATTAATCCGAATAAGGATGATTAAATTGAGGTTGAGTAACATTAAAAAATGATTCATATTCAATTTTAAAGGAAATGGGTATTAAAGAATAATGTGATGAAGTCTGGTTAATGGTTAAGAATAATGTTGGATGAATTAAGTACTTACATTATGGAATTAAAAGATAATTTAATATGAATCATGGAGTATATAATTATTTTCAGTATATGATTTCATTACATATTTAAAAGGATATGTTTAATGGTGATTAAGTCATAAAAAGGTATATTTTGATCAACGGAAGCTAACCCTTAAATTGATCATGTGGTTGAGAAAAATGTGTTTCTCATGATAAATAGATGAGGGATTTTGATAAAGTATATTGGATAACATTGATAACCCTGGATCTGATTATTGATTGGATGTGAAATTAGTAAAACTCATAATCGATTAATATGACAACTTCTTGGATTCAAAAAATATATCCAGTATCCATTAGAATAAGTAATATATATGTATTCTATGAGTATTTATGGTAATTCAGGTAATTAACATGTTACAGGAGGATTTATGTAGTGGGTATTTACATGATTGGAATGTGAATACACAGAGATAGTTTTTTATATAATGGAGAACAATTTTGAATTGATTTGATTTCATTTTTTCTAATGATTATTATTTTCATATTTTATAAGTATTATGTGGTTAACCATTTATGGAAATATTAGGCAGCACTTCATATGAATTTGGTAAGATTAAAGTGTTATCTCACAACAAGAGGATTTATGTGTATCTGATAACCTAATATAAAACATTTTTGTTGATGAGAAATGATGAAAAAGGGGATGGAATATCATAGATCCCATGATCTGTTAGTAATTCAAGAATTAAAAAGTCACCTTCCTTTTAGAGAAAGGGGTGAATTGGATCAAGTAACAACCAAGGGTGATACTATCCTAAAATCACTGAAGTATATCATTTCATGAAAATTAGTAATCTTTAAAAAAATGGTATAAAAATATTAATCCTGATATTTTTTTTCTTAATTTATGGCCTTTTAAATAATCATTGAAGTATGACTTTGTGGCCCTTAACATTTCATTGATCATCAATGTGTCTGTGATTGATGACCTCAATCACTCCCTGAGAATTTTTATGATTTTCTTCTATATCCATGTTTTCACTTCCCACATATGTTCTCCTATGTGGAAGCCTAGTAATGTGATACATTGGGTAATAGTTATGTTTCAAACATTAGTTTTCTTAATGATGTTTTAGGGTTCATTTTTATGATTTAGTTTTCAATGAAATGAACTTTCAAGCATTAAAAATTTGATATTCCAGATAAATTTTGAGGGTAAATTTCATTTTAAAGGATGTAGAATGTTACACCTCATGATATTGTGATTTTTTGTATTAATTTTATATTTTAGATTATTTTCATTTCGAAAAACAATGAATATTCTTTTTATGTTAAATAACTAAGTCAAACACTCCTTTCACATGGAAACAACTTAGTATATGTTACATGAAACAAAAAATTCATGTATATTACATGAAACAAAAACTAGGCATATGTTATATGCAACACTGACTTGGAATACATTACATCTGACACTGAGTTTCTGGGAAACATAATTTTATTTTTATAATTATTAAAAACAATTTAACTATAAACTTGTTGATTAACATAGAAATATGAATAGTAATAACTACTTTTCAAAAAAATTATAATGGTAATGTTTAAACATAACATGTTTATAAATTTAATTTTATAAAAATTTGAGAATTGAATTTCATAAAATAAACATTATTTTTTTATATTATAATTAGTGAATTACTTGAAGTAGAATTTTTGGGATTTTTCTAGGAAACATCATTTTTGGATAAATAGTAAAAAATATAGTATTTTAATTCAAAACTTCATTTTTTGCCTAAATTATTTATAAGATCGAATTTAATTTTAATTTGGTTTACAAATTTATTCTATTATATTTTTATAATTTAATACAATTTTTTCCTTTTATTCAATTTCAATTTGAAATTCAATATAAATACATATCCAACATTTGAAAGTTTTTACTTAAAAAACCTACATTGTCGACTCGAATATGTGACTAAATTTAAATTAATTTCTACCACTTATGTGATTAGAATTTTTTAAAATTGATTCCATATTTATAATAAGAATAATTTTTAATTTATAACATTTTCAGTATCGTTTTTGACCGAAAATATTAGTCAAAGCAAAGAAAATTAATTACAACGATTAAGAGAAAAAATAGGTTAAAAATGTACTAAACCATAAATTGAAGAACCAAAATGAAATAGGATCATTTAAAACACCCATTATCTAGAAATTATTCAAAAATTAACCTTCAATTTTTATGTGTGTTTAGTATGACTTTTTTTACGTAAAAACATGGGTACACAAAAATTGTTTATAAAAAATCCTTGTTTATCATTTCCATTCTTTATAAAAGGCCACCACCTCTACCTTTTAAGGACACCTATCAAACCACATATGATCAAACATGATCTAGCCAATGAAATTTCCAAAATCCATCCCTTAATAATAGAATCCTCCACATGGTAATAATTCTATCCAATGAAGCCTTTTTGGACAAAAAAGGAGTTAACTTATTAAGAGGTAACATCTTCTCTGGAACTCCTTTCTTTTATTTTCTTTCTCCAATCTCTCAAATATTATTTTTTCATGATTGTATAAAAATCACAAAATTAAAAAAATCAGATTTTTTATACTAATAGTACTACTTAAACTTTATAAAACATCCATCTAATGGGTAATAAACATATTATTTATATTAACGGTGATCTATCGCCTCACTAAATGATGATTATTCGTTTTTTCCTTTACGAACTCTCACAGTGTAAATTATTATGGAAAATTTGTTTATATATTTCATTTTTATATATTTTATTTCTTTAATATAATTTTTTTATTTTACAATAATATTCCCTTTTTACTTGGAATTCAGTTTAATCAGGATAATATTGTTTGAGGAGTGTCGACTACCTCCCCCTCAATGTGATGTGATTCATTCATACACAACATGGAATGTGTTAAGAATGGGTTTGGTGAAATTATATTATATATATGATATAATATTTCTATTGTAATAACGATTTATATTCATATATTGATAAATATATTTCATTTTTTATTTTTCAATACGATAATAAAAATGGAAACAACGTTCAGGTATACATACAACTTACCTTCTCAATGAGTGGTGTATTCCATTTTATACATATATATTCTAAATATTATTATAATACACTAATAATTTATATAAATTATATTTAAATAATCTTTTAAATTATTTAAATCATGATATATGTATAATGGCCAAATATATAACAAATTAAGACACATGCGAAAAAATAGAATATTACCCAAAGTGAAGCCTTAACACATGATTGATAAAAAATGAGTAATAATTCATCTTAAAGAAGAAATATATTATACTAGATATAAGATTATTATTATTTTAAAGATTCATCATAAACATATTCTTTTAGATTAGTCTTTTATAAGTAGGAAGATAATCAGTACAATATGTAAGATAATTCAAACACACTTTTTATTTCCATGAGATACATAATTTATTAACCACACATTATCTTTTAGGTTGTGTGTATAATACCCATGGATGCTTTAAATTATTCTTATACTTAAATTAATTTTTTTTAAATATAAAAAATTTTATCCATCATTCATCGGGTTTATGTTTCAAACGTTACCAAATCAATAATGTATCGTTGTCTCGATTTTCCTTCTTTGAGAAACATGCCATGATATTCACCTATATTGGTCCTCGGAGGTGTATATACTTCCATTAAAATGTTATATCATGAATATCTATCTTTTCATAATATTTTTAACTTTATGTAATTTCATTTTCATACATGGGGAGTATGGTTCAATGATACCAAGTGGTAAAAGTTTATTGACACGAACTCATAACATTTAGAAATTGTTTATGTTTATGCTTGATTGATGAAATAATATAATAAATATCTCAGGAAAATTAATTATTTTTATTCTACTCTTGTTATTAATGTTATATTCATTTAATGGTACCATATTTCTACTCATTGGTATATATTATAGTTAATAATGTGTTTTTAAGAAATCTAGAATTTAAACTCCCTTTTGTTGGTAATATATGTTTCTTTAAAAAAATGTTTTCTAAAATGATTCTAAAAAAATTATACTATTCTACTATAATATTTAAAATAAAGTTTTATCTTTTTTTATTATACCAATGTTTTCAAATGAATATTAATTTCACTTTCATAATAAGGTTTTTTTTCAATCATTTTACCTTGAAAATTGAATGTTCTTTTTACCTCATACAACATGTTTGGATTTACCCAATATCATTTTTGTGAAGATAAATTTTCCCATTTAAAATGTTAATTTAGTTAATTTTTTTAAAAGTAATTTAATTGAAATTGGTTTTAAAAGGTTTCAAAACCCTTTTATAATTTTATTAGGAAAAATATTTTCAAAATGTTATCCAGATTTCATAATATTTTTTCAAGAAGGATTCAATGGAATATATTTTCAATTTGTTTTAAAACATTTCTTTATAAAATTTCAAGAATTTAGTTTTAAAGAGGTTACATTTCTGAATACCAAATTGAAACATGAAAGGATATTTTCCTCCATAATGTTTTCCAAAATATCCTTGCAAAATTATTCTCTATCTAAGATGAAATTAATTTATGTTACTCATTTAAATCTTGGAAATGATCTAAATGTTTAATTAATATTATTTATATGAATTGTTTATGCTTTTATTTCATGATTTTTAAGAAACCCATTTTTTTTACAATAATTATTTTATTTTGATACCCACATCTTTTTCAAGGGTTATGAATTCATGAAGTTATTATGAAGCCTACCTCTTTTCAATATTTATGATGTGATGAAATGTTAAGGATACCCATTTCATTTCATGGGTTATGTTTTTATGTTTATAAAACCAATCTGTTTTAATGTTTCATGATATGATGAATGTTTTATTTTGTAGAGCATGTGTGAATGATGTTATTATGATATGGGTTAAACTTATATATGTATCTAATGAATTGGGTAATGATATATGACTCATGAGTATAAACGTTATGCGTAAACCTGATTAAATGTTCACAATGTTATTCATAGTCCTAGTTTCAAGTATATCGGTTTGTGAATGAACCTAATTAAATGTTCATAATGTTATTCATATACCTGGTGGAATATCTATATGTTTATGAATGAACCCAATTACATGTTCACAATGTTATGAGTGAACCTTGATACGTGTTCAAAATGTTATGCATGAACTAGGTGGCATTTCCATATGTTTATACATGATCTTGATAACATGTTCAAAATGTTATATGTGAACCTAATTTGATGTTCAAAATGTTATTTATTGACAGAGTTTCATGTATAAAATGTTATGCATAAACCTGATTACACATTCACAATTTTATCCATCTACTTGGTTGCATGTCTAAAAGTTGTTGGAGATGCCTCATTTCTTGTACATAAATTAATGAGTGAGCCTGTTTCTACTTATACATTTTCACAATGTTATAAACTAATGTGGATTCCGAAAATTATATTTCTTATTGCAATTTTTTATTTATTTATTGATGAACCTAATATATTTATGGTCAGTGTTTTATGAACATCCATTCTTTATTATGACCTCTAATATGTTGGGTACTACATTAAAAAAAAGTAATGTGGAAGTTCTATACCCTTTTGATCATGTTATGATTACGTGTTTCCTTTATCTACCCTTGCTATGCATTTAATCTCACCTATTTTTTATTTTTACTTTCCATATGTTATGAATAATGGATTTACGTAGAAGTACTAAAGGCGGTTATCATTATGGGATATTTTTGAGGTCTTTCGCAATGATATATGATTTCGTTTCCATGTTTCAAGAGACACTAAACTATTATGAGCCTTGAGCTTTTATTTTTTAATGTACTGAATATAATTCTAAATTTATGTAATATAAATTTATGTTATTCCAAGGTTTCTATTATTATATTACAGGTTTTTACTAATTACTTATTAATATCATGTTTTGGGTTTAAATTTCTAGGTTTTTGTAAGCATTTTGGTTTTTTATATTACATACAGTTACACTAATCATGGTTAAATCATCTCCAAAATGTTAACCATTATATAAATATCATATTTATTCAATATAAATGTACTTACAATAATCCCACAATGTTAGAGTTATAAAATAAATCACAACATTCATAGAGACGATACATCATACCTAAATATGAATTATATTTGAATTTCCTAAATAGATGGAACAAAACAAAGGAAAATAATACATAATATTTCCATACTCATTATTTACTTCATAGATACAATAAATATTCATAAAATTTTTTTATAATTGCAATACATGTAAAATAAAAAATAAAAAACTCCTCACATCACTTCATGGAGGGGTAGTCCACACGTACACATGAGGGACATTATCATTTTCAAACATATATGAATTTAATATTGTAGATGTGATAATATACATTCATAAGTAAAATTAGGTCATTTATTTCATATTAATAAGATAAATCCATAATTATCTTCACCCATGAGTGGTGATAAAGGAAAATGAGTTACATCGGTTCGTGAGACAGTTTCTTTACGTACACATGACCGATAGTTTTGTTTCAAATTTAATGGGATAGGAGATGAATATAGTATATGAAGTTAAAATAATAAAATTTTCACATTTTTGTGATTTTTTTGAAATATATTATAATATTTGATAAGTATTTGAAGGAGGAGGAAGAAGAAATAAAACAAAAATTCTCATTTAAGAAGGATTCATCCTCTTAAGATAACCTCAAAAGGTTTCCACCCAAAGCCTTATTTGGAGGGTTTTCCTAATGAATATAAGGAAAATATGAGTTGTGTATGGAATTACTGATGATATGTGAATTGCAAGTGGGTGAATTAAATGGAATTGGATGTTTAAAGAGGAGAGGAGAGTGGGTGCACATTAATAAGTGGGGGATATGACACACTTGGAATGTTTAAAAACAATTAACCACATTTTAAACACAAAAGGGATAAATATGGACAGTTTTTTATCATTGGTTTTTATATGGTCTAAATACTTCAATAAATTTGTTTTTGACCAGATTCTAGCCCATTTTACCCCTTATCATTTTACTGTAACCTATAGTAAACCTATTTTAAACCTAACCATGTCAAATAATTATTACTATTTTTTTTATTAATTTGGGCCAAAAAATATGTTGACCATATTATAAAAAAATTATTATTTTTAAAAATATTGTCACTACTTTTAAAAATTCCATTTAAAAAGTGGAAAAATTTAAATTTTAAATAAACCAATTGACCTGGAAAAATTCCATTAACAAAAGAGGAAAAATTCAAATAATTATGTTTATTTTTTAAAATAATTTTTCTAAATTTTAAAATATTAACTTTATTATTTCATCACCAAATAAAATAAAAATCTTTTTTTAGAAAAATTATTTTCAAACCATAATATTAATTTTCAAATTATTTAGTAATTTTTTATAAATACATGTCTATTATCTATGACCAATATAAATAATTTTCAAAATGTTTCTATATCTATTCATACTACCTAATTGAATGTATAGTTCACATTTTCCGTGTTTAAATAATAATATTAATAGAATATCCTAGTCTGTTAAAATTTGATGATCTTTATTTGACATGGTATCGAAGAAATTGATTTTTTTTAATTTTTTATAAAAACGTATGGTGTTATATTATATCCCACAATAAATTAATTTATCCCCCAAAAATCATCAATCCAAAATAAACAAATTTGGATACTTTTTCTTCATCATATCCTTAGGTCCACACGTAGCTCAATCATGTTGGTGGTTTCACTAAAAACATTGTCCTTATGAGTGGTCTTGATTTTTAACACTTTGTATCTAAAATCATGAATGTACACTAGTATTTACATATAGTGAATATCATAATATAGTGTTATAAACTAATAGATTTGTGAATTTTATTGTTCAGTTATATACTGCCTGAAGAGTGATAAATATATCACAGCATTCACTTGAGAGAGGTTCGATGGAAACATCAGACGATAAAAACCCATATCTACTCAATTAAGAATCTAAAAAAGGACAATTTAAAAAGGGATAATCATTATTTTCATTAAATATAACACAAAAGTATTCCATTGGTAAATTTATAGAATAAAATTTACAATAATTTCAAAATGAAAATCACATCGATGATTATCTTCATAATGTTTTTGTCAACATTGTGATGCGCTAATGTTATTCTAAATGGTGTTATGAATCATTTACATTTCATCAGATAGAAAAACTGACTATATATATATTTTTCCAAAATCATGAAATCATGTTAGAGTTATAAAATTCCTTCATATAGGTATTCATAAGGATTCATCTCTATGCTATAGTGAAATCTATTGTTTTATGAAAACTACTCTAGAGGGATGTGTTGATCCCAACCACCTTTGAAACAAATAGAACAATATATCATCAAATAATATAGGATTTTATTAATTCTAATAGACTGAACATCTATATATGGATGATACTTAGTTTCAAAACTCAATTTCATATCATGACAATGCAGAATACTTCAACAAAACATAAAGGAACCCCTCATATCCAGATCAGATTAAATAAAATGTGGTACTCCATAAAACCATACAGATTTCATTATGTATAATTTAAAAAGATATTCTTGAGATGAATATAATTTTATATTATTTTTTAATGATAGGTTTTTTAGGTAATTGGATAGAAATCATATAGAATTATAGGCATTATATTTTTTTGGGTTTCCTGATCAGAAAAACCATGGTGATGTTCACCGATATCCATTTTGTTATGGGTAATTATTGTAAAATTATATCAGTTTTTTTTCTATCAATCATAGAATTCTAACATAGAAATCAGTCATATTTAAACTCCACAGTATATCTCTCTATACCAATGCATCATAAATACTAATCTAGATCATGATAAAAAATTGAACTTCATGGATGAATGAAGAATGAAGAAGTATGATCTTCCTCTATTATTTCCATAAAATTTATAATAGAAGGAACACATACATGGTTCCTATACCTTTTACATCCATTATAATAAATGTTAAAATCATGAAAATTTCTAACTTTATTTTATAGCTCTATATTACTCTTTCCCCCTATAATCATCACATATAGAGATGGTTGCACAATCATTTGAGAAAGATAATATTTCTACCCTTACATCAAGATTTTTGTATCCATCATTTTATAATATGTAAAAATAGGAAAACTTTTTTATCCATGAAATAGATAATATACCATGATCCTTTCATTTCAAAGAATCATCCACCTTGTTAACATCCCCATGGTGGTAATTTATCGAGAAGTTGTAGTCTTTAATTAGCACTAACCATATTATTTGGTACATGTGCAACTCCTACTATATAAATATATAATTTAAAATTTTATGACTAATATATATTTATCAAAAATTTCACCATAAAGATAATGAATCAATATCATTAATGTAAATAAACTAATGCCTCTAACTCTGAATCATTAGTTGGGTCATTTTTCTCATAAATCACCAATTTTTGTGAGTCCTAAGATATCATGGTATTGTTTGGTATAATAATTCTTCCCAATCCCTTCATTAATTATAGTTTTAGGATATATGTTATGAAAATGTTTTTGAATATTTCACTGGGTCTGCCACCTTTATGTTATTTTTCATTGGAGGCTTGTTATAATGCATTCATGAATTCCAAAGGAAGGTTTGATTCTTCAATTTTAGTATAGATTCATTCATGTTGATTGAAACAGGATTATGAGATTTCAGTTACTACTTCCATGTATTCCCCCTTGTAACTCATCAACTAGTATGGGTACTCATCATATTTTTATTTTAAGTTCAGGGGACTCATTACTAGTTCTATCTCTTTTAGGACTACGGTTAACTACATTGTTTCTATCAGGACATTCATTCTATTTGGAATGGGAAGTAACCCTCAATAAGGGGTGTAGTCACATTTGGCATCATTAGAATGTCATAATGATCGAAAAATTGGAGAATATTATTATTATTTGTAGGATGTAACCACATTGTTATATCTTAGTAATAGAACCCAAGGCACACCATGATGATCATGAGGTTTATAATAGAGAACACATATATCATCCAAAAAATTACCTCATGAATCCCATGTTTTTCATGAGGTAACTAATGTAGTCGGTACATATCATACAAGGATATCCAGTTAGGTATCCCATGTTCATGAATTGGTTCTGTTTTTGGGTTTACATGAAATTTTTAACATCGTGTCTATATGGATCAGAATAACTGGTTGACATGAATCAAGTATCAAGTTTAACATATAGTGGTGATAGAGTCAATTGGTCAAAATTACTCTTAGAGGTATATTAAACAGGTGTTTCTCTATAAGGAAAGATTTCATACCTATATGTTGACCTATGGATGGATCAAAAAACCCCATATAGGATGATAAAAAAGGTGTGACCCATAAAGGTAAGATGTCACACCTTATATGTTTGTGAGAATGCCTCCTTAGACTAACCCTATAAAGGTAGATTAGGATACCCCACATATACGATGATGGTAAGTGTTTCCAATAGAGGGAATTTTCCATACTATAAAGGTTGATATGGACACCCCAATAGGTATATCATAGAGGTACATGCCTAAGAGGGAGCACTGAATCATCCCATTAGCAGGGATTGAACCTCAGCGAGGCCTTCTAGGAAAATTTCTAGAATAAAGGGATCAAAACCCACATAGTTTGATGAATTAGTATAAGGCCATGTGATAGGACTGCTCCATGGAGTTTAATTTGATGTGTTATGGATGCTAACATCATGATGGGATAAATTATGAGGGATGGAATGGGACTTATATGATAATTTTTCCCTTCAGAAAATGTTTTATTATGGTTGGAGTTGGTGTGGGTCGTATACATTATGCTTCCCAAGGGACCTGGAGATGATTTGGTCTCCATGGTGAGGGGCATGATCGTACTAGTATATGGCCTAGTGGAAATCATGGTGAATGTGGATATTTGGTTTTTTTTTTCTTCAGAAAATATTCTTATGTATATTTATTAATTGTGAATCAAAATCTATGTAGTTTGGAATGGGATGGTTCTTATACCTAATTAGGATGCCCAGTGGAGAATGTTTTATGAGAGTACATGTGAAATAGTTTCATACGATGATTATGGATGGAGATTATAGACAGTGGAATCCAAAAAGGTTATTAATGTTGTTGATTACACGTAGAAGTCACCCAAAAGGTGATTATAGTTCGGTATTAGGCATAGGAGTGGCCTAAAGGGTGTGTTTAATAGGAGTTACACTGAGTAAGATGCCTAAAAAACATTTGGGATCCTGTTGATATCATGATCATAAAAACCCTTAAACCTACACGAGTCTTCTTCATTGTGAGAAATAAGAGGAATTAGTACATCTAAGGATCACATTATCCCCTCCATATTCAGGTTGATGGATAATAGTGTGATTGTAGGAGAAAAAAGAAGATGTGAGTAGTGAATATGAATAGAAGCATCAAAGGGAGGATCTCATTCTATGTGTTTCATACATGGAGAATCATGTGCTTTTCACATAGGGTATGTGGGGATTATTCATGGAGGATACCAGTTTAAAGAGGATCACTCAACAATATGGGATAAGATGGAATCCAATGATAATCGTACATGGGGTATCCAATGTTCATCACACATGGTAAGAATACAAATATATATCATGATCTTTGGACATGGGGACTAGGATGTTTTATGTCATTCAGCTCGGATTCGGGGGACTCCCTGCTCCCCTATAGGGCATATGTGACTATCCCTCCTGAACCTCTATTCATGAAATGACTTTGGTATAGTAATGGTGTAACAAAGTGAAGGATTAGTCAATCATGAGGTCCATGATTTCATTCAAATGTCGATAATCCAATGGAATTAGTTACCTATGATGAGAAAAATGTACTTGTTGGGAGTCTCAGGAAACACTTTATGTTGAGTGGGCCACAATAATCAGTTTCACATGTCACATAAGGATGTGATGTGGACTTGAATCAATATTGTATTTTTATGGGGGACCAGGGAAACAAACCTTCATGAAGAGGACAAAGAGATGGATTTCATGATTCCTAGGGCCACACATAGAGGTTATTCCCAGTGGTTAGGGGATTTTTTATAGAATATTCTTTGTGAAACATAACAAGCATACCTTATAAAGAAGTCCTTGCTTGGGAATGGAGTGATGCATTATAGATAAATGCCTCATTAAACTTCAATATCTTCATAGAAAATTATTTCATCATGAAGGGAATAGTCATTCTTGAATGTAATCTCCATGTAGGGTGGAGTCTTCTATGAAAACATGATATGTGTTATTGGGAGATGATGTACTTTGGATGATCCATTCTGGGATTAGTTCACGATGGTCAAGAGGTTCTCATATCGGGATAAATATAGAAGTTGAATGTTTGGGAAACAATCCATAAAATATCAAAATGATGAATTTAATTATATGAAAGTGGTTCCGAAAATATTGGATGAGATTTGTTAATAATTTTTGGGCTTCGTAAATGAGTGTCGCTCTGTCAAACTCATGAAGAACCCATAAAACATTTGTGTATTCTTGAACTTTCATTGGACTCATGGAGGAAGACTATCAGGGATTCATGAATTTGTGTTGTGTCAATGGAATAACAATGGAACACTATCATGGATTTTCACATTCATTAAAAGTACATATTGGTCGAGATCTTCGTGAACCCCATACATTCTCAAAGAGGTATAACTTCTTGAATAAGTCACAAAAGATGTTTTTTGGTCAGTCATGTATTATATTTTCATAGAACCAAATGTTTCTTCTTGGAATATTCCCATGGAATGTATTTAGGTTACAATAAATTTCCTCACCCCCTCATCATGGTATTCTAAGGGGAAATAGGGTCAAATATTGGAGTAGAATCGCAGATAATTAGAAATACACTCCCTTTCATGAATATCATTCAAAATTCTCTCTCTAAATTCTCTCTTGTGATGATTATTCACAATGATGTCATGTTTTAAATACATGGAAAATCTACCACCAGTCATACATCTATAAATAGCATGGGTGGGTCAAACTCATCAATACACCATGTAGAGAATATAGATTTCTCCCTTTTCACAAAGCTCTTTGCCTCTAAAAACGTTATCTATGAAAACTTATTCCCTAAATTAGACATCTGTTTATTTTCTCTAGAAATGACTCTTAGAGATCTAGAAACAGTGAATCACATATTTGGAAAGGAATCTCTACAACCTAGATATTCTTGAACTGATCATTATGAATATGTTTTTTGAATGACATTCATAAACTGAAATAAGTGAACAATTATGTCTTGAACCCAACAGTTGTTCAGGATCTCAACAAAGATGAATCATGGAAGGATGAAATGGGGGAAAACATAATTAATGGGTTCTGTGTATGAAGTTCCTTGGACCATGATTCATAGCTCTATATGATATTAGATGATCAAAAGGTGTAACCTTTTTGTAAAAGGTTTTTACTTTATGGATTTGGATAGAGAGACGATTCCTTTATCCCAGTGGTGACTAGGGATGAGGTAGCTTTCTATTATATGGGAATATTGGGGTAATACCAGTGGTATATGGATGATGTAGGATATATCTGCAATGATCACACAAAAATCAAAACATATTGCCTCAAAAACCATATCAAAAATATTGATAGGGAAAATTTAGAGGATGATTCATCCCTTCTTTAGTATCATACAATGATCACGACATGTTTTGGGTATCCTCTCAAGAGACTGAAAGATAATTGGGATTTGCGACAGGGTGGAAACATCATTGATGAGTGGGCATGGGCCAACAGGGAATGCATGTCATAAACTAAATTAACGAAAGCGATGAATAGGGTAGGACATTATGAAGTGGAATGAGCTTCAGAGTTCTATGTTTTCTGACTAAAGGATATCATGCCTAAGCTACTGATCATATGGCCATCGGGGAAAAATAAATTTATTTTTGATCATTGGGAGGTTCGAGTCATCCTTTGATACCTTCACCAAATCATTGACAACCTGATTTTTGGGGAGATGTCTGAAACATTTTTCCACGCCGAGAATGTATTATGGGACCTACTGCAGTTGACTTCCATAGAAAAGGAAATCCTGGATTTGGTGTAAGGCACTAGTGAAGACATGCTGGGAATGAGGGAAACTACATTTATCTATTGGTTCAAATATTTTCTAAAAAAACCTGCAGTATAACTAGTTAAATGAGACGATTCAGTGGAGAGGTTTTTTATTAGGCCACGAAGGTGTCTGGGGGAATTACAAAGGGAAAGGTAGGGCCCATATTGGATTATAGTAGAGGCTACTCAATAGTATATGTGTGATACAGTGTCACGAACGAGGGTCAACCCTTGGTCAGGTTGGATGGATTCATCATATCTCCCATCTGTGGTTGGATTCTCTTAGTGATGGATGTGGACATGGGGGTGTGGTCAAGAACCATCATAATTGAGGTGATGATTGAGATGAGGTTGTGTGTCAACTATTCTATCCCACTAAATGTGATTTTATAGAAAGTACAATGACATATTAGGGATGGTAAGACACAATACCTTGTTTGTGGTCCTCTTCACTTTTTGTATAGTTGGGTGTCCATAGACATGGGATGTTCTAAGTACTAGATCCCCATTTCCCCTCCCCCAAAAAACTTATGGCATATAATCATGAATATTTTGGGAATTATCCAATTCATATTAGGTCTTGTGGATGTGCTAGAGAAGGTTGGGTTGACATGGTATTTTTTTATTTCATCTATTCCCCCTACTAATGGGGGTGGTGACTAAGGACTATATAGGGACCATGGAATAGAGATTTTACCTCATTCCCTTTTGCGGTGGGGTACTGGATGTTGGAGTCTAAAATGAACTAGTTTGTGAGTCATACAATCCACATACGTTTTCAACACAATTTAGTTATCTATAGAGATTTAATTTAAAGGTGTACATAGATGTTTATAATGAGTCACTACTACAAATATGGATTTTATCAGCACTAAAAATGGCCTTTAACAGCGCTAGAAAAGTGCCGTTAAAGCCGATATAGATAAGAGGGGGGTCCCCTTTATCAGCGCTCCAAAAAGCGCTGATAAAGACTCCTTTTATCAATGCTAAAAAAAAGCACTGATATAAGTGGTCTTTTATCAGCGCTAAAACGAAGCGCTGATAAAAGGGTCTTTTATCAGCGCTTTCCTTTTACCACTGATAAAAGACCACTTTTATCAGCGCTTTTTTAGCGCTGATAAAAATTAAAAAAAAAATTAAAAAAAATTAAAAAAATACTGCCAATCTCTGGGGTTGGGGGATTTTTACAGCGCTTGAGCCCCCATTTAGCAACGCTTTTCCGCACCTCCAGTGCCCACCCACACCACCTACACCCTTTATCAGGGCTAGCCCTTTAAATCACCCTTGCTCGCGCACCCGTGCCTCCACCCAGATTTGATCTCGAGACCTCCCCCCTGCACACCTAAAGCCCTTGCCACTACCCTATATTGATTTGTTCTCTTATTCATGATATATCTATTTATATATATATATTTATTCGTATAGTAATATATATATATATATATATTAATATATATAGTTATATTAATATATATATATACAGTTATATTAAAATATATATATATATATAGTTATATATAGTTATATTAATATATACATATAGTTATATTAATATATATATATATATAGTTATATTAATATATGCGTAGTTATATAAATATATAGAAGTTATATAAATATTCATATATTGGTATTTTAAATAAAATCGATATTAGTTATTATTTATATAAAGCTAATATATTTTATATGTAAATATGTTTAATTATTTATTTAAAAAATTTAATTTTTAGGTGTGAATTTATGAAAAATATGTACAAATAGTTATATATTTGATTATAAATAGCAGTTCATTATAAAAAAGAATGAAATTTCAAAGACATAATATCAATATGAATGTAATACCTTGGAATAAATTTAGTTCTCACCAAAAAAAGCCAATAATACCCCCTTAGACGAGGGTGAAAATCCACAAAATGTTAAAACATCTGGGTACCCCGACTAAAAACTCAGTTATGGAGGCCTTCTGGGCCCTTTTTGGCCCCGAAAAACGCTTTACCAAAGTTCACCTAAGTTATAGTGATGTAGATCTCGACGCAGGCTTCGATTTGATATGTCGTAGAGCTCAAACAGACACCCGGATCAAAAGGTATGGCCGTTAAAAGTTCGAGTAGCGTTTTCAACATTTTATGGATATTTTTTTAATTTTTTTATTTTCTTAGTCTTCAAATTGTTATTAAATGACTGTTGATCCATAATAATTAGCAAATTATATATTAAAAATATTTTTTAAATTTTTTAAGAAGCCATTTTCACTAAATATCTTATATATTAAGTATAATAAGTGTACATGTACATTTACACTTATCTAAAATATATTAAAAAATTATATATTATATTTATATAAATATAACTATATAAGTATATTTATATATTAATATATTTTTTTAATATTTTTTTGAAGTCAACCCTTTACCAGCGCTTTTAAAAAAAGCAGTGATAAAGGCCCCCCCTTTATCAGCGCTACTAAACAAGCGCTGATAAAGGGGAACTTTTATCAGCGCTTTTTTTATCGCTGATAAAGGCACCCTTTATCAGTGCTTTTTTGAGCGCTGATAAAGCCCCCCCCCCCCCTTATCACCGCTTTTTCGTTAGCGCTGATAAAGGGGTGGCGCTGGCCTTACCCAGTTTTGTGGTAGTGAGTGTCACCCTTTAGTGATAAAGTAACTATGGATCATGTTCCCACATAATGTTCAAAATTTGTGGATCAAGTTTGTTCCATCAACAGTTTTGTGTGGTATTATTCATGAGTATGCATAGTGTTGGGTGATTACATTTCCTGGGATTATGCGATGGTAGTGGGCCACCCGAGCCAATTAAATAGTGGTCCCTCAACTACAAGGCCATGAGCTTATGGTGGTTAGAGGGTACCATTGT
Source organism: Viscum album (assembly GCA_963277665.1). Taxonomy (NCBI): domain Eukaryota; kingdom Viridiplantae; phylum Streptophyta; class Magnoliopsida; order Santalales; family Viscaceae; genus Viscum; species Viscum album. The sequence continues at coordinate 1,984,004,075 of OY728138.1, read as the reverse complement.
AGCATAGATGGTATAGTGGGTTAGATACAAATAGAATGTAAAGAATTTCATGTTCCAAGAAAAAAAAGAGGCCATGGGATAGAAGCAGATGTACCAATTACAACATCCTTGGTTATGTGAACATTGGAAGAAGCAAATTCATCTGGGTAATACTTTTGACATTTTTTCATGTTCTTAGGAAGTGGTTACACTACATGGACTTTCCCAACGGTACCGTATTTCTGAAATCATGGGATAACATGGATTCTTATTTGCAGTTCACCAATGATCACATAATTTGGATGCATCTTAATATGTATGGGAATCATCTGCCTAGGGTTTGTAATGCCCAGGACAGTTTTCTCATTATTGGAATGATGTAAAGTGATATATGGTGGATAAACTGGAACTGTTACATTCTTGGGCCATTGTACATTCACTGACTAATTGGGTGAAGATGATGCTAGACAAGACATATCTTATGTAACTATCAGTTGTTGAACCGGTTGTGAGTTTTTATTTTTCTTAGTTGTTATGGAAGTGTTAGGGAAGACACCCTTTTAAGGGTCACCTATGGGAGGAGGTGTTGATTTCGATAGTGTAAATATCTAAATCTTATTTAACTGGGATATATCTTGATCTAGAGAACTATTTTTTAACCCTTTTTCATAGGCATATGAATCAAGCACAGAGGTGTGGAGGTCTGATATGGACATGAAAAGGGGGAAAGGGGATATTAACTCATGATGTTGATAAATTGGGTTCCCTTCCTAATGTTTTTTCTATTTTTAGTCGACCCTAGGTTTCTTCAACTACAAAAGTGTATACAGAAGGAACCGTACCTATAGGGATACCTGTGAACCATCAAGAACTCCTCAAAAAAGTATACAATTCATGTATGTCCCCTCATTATCTACATCTTAGACTCCTTTCATTGATATCCTATAATTAATTGAAATATAATGTAAGAGAAGTCATAATGGTGATCAATACTCATCCACTAGTGAAAACAGTTGCATTATATGAACCTAAGTATGCGGTGCTGATAGAAGATGTTGTCATCCATGATAAAATGGCCAAAGAGACTATAGTTGTAGTGCCACCCGTAGATGATCCATTTGAGGGTATTGATGAGACGATGAATTCTAAATATTATGGTGTTATAGGGATCAAAATAGAAATTATAGAAAGAGATATGGTGGATGAGATGATCATAGAGGTTCTACCAAAGGTGGATTCTAATTTTAGAGTTTTGATGGGGGAAAATGATGTTTCACTGGAATATGAAACTTGGGAGGCCATATTGGGTGCACCTTCCATGGAATATCCACTAGTTTTGGTTTCACAAGTTGAAGTTGAGGACGTTCCAGGAGAAGTGGATACCATGGAATATAGGATGATGGATTTCTCCTCTCTAATACAAAATGGTTCAATAGATTTTTCTTCCACAGGTACAGAGGCTATTGAGGAGTCACTTGATGTCATAGTTCTCCACTCTCATACACTTGAGGACCTGAAGCTGGAAGATCCATCCAACACTATACTAGAAATATTTCCACTATTCGATCCTACGCCGCATGAATATTTTTAATATTATATCCTAGTGGTAGTTGAGTATAATCGAGATATCCATCACAAGGTGTGGTGGAATGTGTGGATATTCATCACTCATTTCTAAATAGAAAAACAACCGTAATCAGTGGGATCTCTATACCATTTTTTACTCTGTATGGGTAATGGTGATGTGAACTCAGAAAATCTTCATGAATTATAGTAGGAATTCCTCATACAGAAAGAATCTATTGAATGGAAGGACATTGATCTTGGCTAGAAGAAGAAAAATTTCATGGCCTCTACAATTATTTATGAATATGAAGAATAAAATTCCCTTCTAGAGGGACGAGAATAGGTGCACACGATTATCTCTGATACTCAATCAGATATCACCAGTAATAAGTGGAATCAAAATAATGGATTCATGGCCATGGAGGATGAGACCATGTAAGAACAAGATGAGTATCAACCTGAGCTAGAATGACAGTAGATTAGGGATGAAGATGTTCCCTTTAAAGGATATTAAGTGAAATAATACCTACTAAAAATGTTGTGAATCCTTGACACCACCATGAAATGGTATGAAGTACTAGAGTGCCTAATTTCCTTATAGATCTACAAAGGAGAAATACTGAAAATTGAAGGATCTAGTATGTGGATAACCCTTTGAAATTATAGTTTTCTTAATTTCCATATTCAAACATTTTTTATTGATTTATATTTTATGCTTATATCATTTTTTGAAGAAAACAAAAAAATAGTCCCCAAGATCACATGTTACATGCCTTCGTAAAAAAATAATGGACTTCCAAGTGATTTATCATGATATGAGAGTGCTAGATAATAATCAAGAACATGGGGTCTACTATTATTAACTAAACATTGAGAGTGTATGTCTTTGAATATGTGTCTAGAGAAATAGGCTCTTACAATAGAACACTTGATTTTCTTATGTGAAATAGATCACTAATAGGGTAATTTAAGGGACATTGATTTCAACCTAAATAAGGGAGAATAGAGAGGTGTGAATCATGATTCCTAATATATAGGTCACAAGTAAATTTTCATTATGCTACATGATAATTGTTGACCATGTTATAAACACTATATCGATATCTCTTAGCCATTTAATGGGGGTAAAAAAAATTTGGGTTGACCATTGACCATATTGGAAGCATTGAACCTATTACAAAAATTCAATGCAATGTCATCTAGGGAGTTTAACATGGATGATATGTGAGCCTTGGTCATACAACATTTCATTATGATGTCCCTTTCAGAATGGAGTGTAATGAGGATCGAAATAAGGGGAAAGTGAAGTGTGTAATTGGAGTGATGGAATGTTCTAATAAATTCCAAAAATCTTGGAATAATACTATCATATAATATTTCACATTGGATTAAGTATATTGGTATAAAAAAAGGTTGAACTCATCTTACAAGAGAGAAACATCTTGGATGCTAAGAGATAGATGAAAATGTGAATGTTACAATAGATGACCATCACTGGAGAAGATGACCTCTTAGTTTAGAGGATGTGATGCCTCCTAGTTTTATGTCATATAATTAGAATGAAAGATATATAGTTTAATGTAAACTAGGGAGGATTGTGAATGGGATTCTTTATATTCATGTGTTAAGGATTCACCTCAATGATTAATTTCATGTTATGGGGATGTCGAACATGGTTTTATGGTTATATGGAATGGAACATGGAAAACAATAAAATGTTTTGTTTCACAAACTATTCTCCATATTTTATAGTTATAAATTTAGGATCATGGTAAGGGTTCTCCAAATGGATATGTGTGGTATAGATATTTGATAAATCCAACCTGAATATGGACCAAATAGGCCTAGTTCCACAACACATATTCCATGTAGGTTTCTCAAATAGTTTATGTTGAGGGATTTGGCTCATGTAAATGTCTGCATTGTTTTTTTATCTTCCTAAATCATTCGATGAAGTAAATGTCCGAAGGGATGCATGTCATTTCCTTCTTACAGTTGATTGGAATTATGTCCATCTCAACATTGATGTTTCTTTCTACCTCTATTTTCTTGGTTTTCTGCACTGGTTCAATGATTCCCCTTTTCTCTCGGAGGTGGAATAATGCATTGCTATTCTTGTTCCTTAGGTAAGTGAGTTCAAGTGAACAATTCAGGGAAATAGACTATTATGGTCAGTTAGATGTTTTTTTGTAAATTTTTGGATTTGGTATTTGTTAAATTCTTTGTGGATTCTTGAAATATGAAATAAGCAGTATATGAGGTAGTTCTTGGCATTTTGTTTTATTATAAATTTTGATAGTGGAAGGAATTATAACTCTATAAATAAACTGTCCCAGATGAGGTTACAGAGTAGGAATCATCCATCAGTGCATTTCCATTCGGATTTGGGTGACTAAGAGGGTATGCCTTTTCCATCTGTACTAGGACCATGAAATTTTAAACAAGATAGCTTTTTTTAGTGGTCAGTTGAGGTAGAGTCTTAACATAATGTTACAATTGATGGGGATGGGAAGTTCCTTGTAATCATAATCTAGTTAATTTCTTGTATCGGGCTTCCCTATTTTTCCTTTATAGTTATTTTGATATTAAAATTAAATTTTCAGTCATGTTTTTTGGACTTAAAACATGATTTGATAGAAGATCGATAGTGTAGAGGGGATACTCTATCGAACAAATGAATTGAATATTATAACATAGATTTATGAGGAATCCAACATTTATATGGGGTAATACAAGTATTTATCATCATGAGATGAGTATATTCCTTCCACATATCATGAAATTAGGGAATCCAAGCCTCTTAACAGTCAATTGTAACTAAAAGGGCCTAATACCTAAAAGGAATCCAAAATACGGACAACCTAGAACTCAATATGTATCTTATGTGGATGGTAATGAAGATATATGTAGTTCTGGGAGATTACACACATATATTAAGGTCATACGGTCTGAAAAATTGAGGCATGCATCTGTTATTATGGGGAATCCAATGTTCAAGGTATGGGAAAACATTTTTTAACCCTCTTATAAGTATTGGATCAGGAATCCCAATTTTAAATATGGTAAACATAATATATTACTTTAGAGGCATTAAGAACATGTAAATGGTAGGACTACAATTTAATGTCATGTGTTGAGGACCATGGGGGATATATTATAAATGGGATTTTCATGGTGATATTTCCATAACCTAATGTAAATGAGGACCAATGAGGCCTAAATCGCATAATACACTCCTATGGTAGGATCTTGAACTATTTACTATTAGGATTTGTGGGCTTGGATTCCTACTTTATGTTCACAGAGCTCGAAATATGGGGCTTTTTGAAAAAAATACATAGAGTATGTATGAGTGAAAAGCTCGATGTGAATGAGGACCAAGAATACTAACACCACACCACTTACTATCAAGAGGATATGTATATAGTTTAGTGAAATAACTATTGGATTGGGGAAATAAAGTTAATTTCATTTTCTATGTAGTGAAAATATGTTTTCTACAAGATTTCAAGGAACAAAACAATGAAAACCTATTACAAGCAACCTAATGTGGACCTGTAACACACACATAATATATGGAAAATAATTTAAAATCATGTTTCATAGAACGATATAGGCCTTACAAGTACCTATGTGGTTTGGTGGGAGTAAATAATAGGTATCAATGAGGCCAAAGGAGATAACACACAAAAAATGGGTCCCGAGGACTAAAGGGTTTGTAAATTTCGGGATAACCCTAGAAATGAGACATATAAGTATCTCTACATACCCTACAAGGATAAGAATCAAGGAACACATGGTTATATAATATGACATGGTAAGGGACAAATAAAGGTTGGTGTGATCCTCTCTAATGAGGGAATCTAAGGCATCCCATGGTTATCATGGGGAATCCCATGTAACTATTGTTGACTATCCATATATATCATATGAGGAATCCTGATTTAAAATGGGGTAAAAATAACATCTTATCAATTTGAATATTAATATTTCATGGGGTAGAATCATAGTTTAACATCATGCATAATGGAAATCAAGTTTTCAGTTTAAATTCATACAACATTGACATAGGGGTTATAAACATATTAATTTCACAATTCCTGGACCTATTGCTTATAGTTTATGGTCATATTGAATGGAACAATTAAGGGGTTCTTCTAAAATGATTATATTTATTGTGATGTAGTGACAACCCTGATGTGTGTGAGGGACTATGAGGTATACCTACACACAATACATCCCAAAGAAAACCTTTGTAAAGTTTATTGTAACAATTCATGGAATGTAGGATCACAATTTAAGGTTATATTGTTCATACTAATGAGATTCAGAAGTACCTCAAGTGAATATGTGTACTGAAAAGTCATGAAAAATCCCATGTGAGTGAAGGAAAAGGTGTCCCAACCCAAGACAACATTGTCCTAGGAAAATACATCATGTAATTTATTTTCATGAGGACTAGACATGCAATAATTTTTTTATGGTCACATTTCTAGGAACATAGGTGCTATGGTTAAGGTTATACAGTTTTTACGAAACACCCATTTTAACATCTTATGCTTGGGATATATAATCCTAGTTTATGTTCATAGAGTTTAGACCAGTTATGGGGAATCTCAACTAAAAAGGATATGTGGGGAAAGACATGAGTAACCCAACATGAATGATGACCAAATAAGTTCATGCTACAAGACTCATTCCATTAGATACAATCATATTTTTTAATATCCAGATGATTGGAAATCAACTCTTAGTTTAAGCTTATGGGATTTGTATCTAAATGGGGAATTCCATCAAAGGAATATGTGTATATTGGTAGAATAAGAAAACATATGTTGATGATGGAATATGAGGCATACTTGCACACAAAAAATCACAAATAAACCCTGTATAAATTTTAAATTCATGATGTTTGGATTTGTATTCCTAGATTATGTTCATGGAGATCATACCTATTACAAATAGTTTAAGGACATGATACATGGACATGGATTGGAATCCTTATGCAATATACTACTTGGGAAACATCACGTTTGTGAAAGGAGTGATACTCTTTCCATCTATAGTGATGAATGATTATTTTCTATTAGAATAGACCTTATGAATGATATAAATTCCATCCCACATGGGCTCTAACATTGTATGCTTTTTTCTGGGTATCATCGATATTATGAGGGTCACTAATGTGACATGATAGTGGATGTATTATAGGTGAGCCATCATGTTGAACACCAAATATATTTTTTTGTAGTTAATATATTTATTTTCTAGACCTAATCATGTTATCATCGATTGATTTGAACTCAGAAATATGGAATTCTTCTATTTTTCTTGCATCTGTTGATCATATACATCTGTTTGATGTGATGGTAGTTGAATCTCAATGGAAATGACTCTCTATATTCTATAAACTAAGGAATATGAAGTCACTTAGGTAAAATTTTGAGTGTCTTTCTTATATTCCCATATGGAATAAGAGAGATTTAATAGAAAAACATTCTTATTTTATTCCACCATATTTTATAGAATGTTAGTTTGAGTCTTATTGAATTCATCATTATATCCATTTCCCTACTTATGATAATAGGATGTAGTGTTGGGTAGGATGTATTACTTGGTGTAAAACATCTTCAGCTCAGTAGGCTAAAAGTTGGTAAAATATTTAGTGATAATGTGGTGAGAAACTCCGAAATTGTAGATAATGTGGGAGATCATGGATTTGATCATGAACTAAAAGGGGACTGATTCTTCACATATGGAGATAAACCCGTTATGGTTATAACGAACCTGAATTGGTAATATATTTCTAGAGGTTGGAGGCCTAAATAATCAAGTCCCTATAATGAATAGGGTCATGAATACTTGGTGGTGTGGAGGTAATATGATGGTCGATGCACAAAAATTTCACGGATCTATCATACATAGAACCTCTTGGAATAATAGATGCAATCATGGACCATGTTTCCAAAGAAATATACAATCCATTGAATCTAATGTGAGAGATTTAAACAATCCTAATATAAATCACACGACCTAGCACGAACATCCTCCATAACATGGTAAATCTTATCTCTTTTGATCCAACAGAGTAGAAATCAATCAAACCCATGCATGTTGTGGGTTTTCCATATTTTATACCAACTCTTGAGGGTAATCTGTGATGCATGCCAACCGATTCACTCAAGTTCATCTCTTACTAGTGTGAGAATATCATGAAGGGGGGTATATAATGAAATGAGTTACCAAATTAGAATTTTCTTTCTATTCAAGTGGTATATGGGTCTTGACATAGATGCACCAATAGTCATCTGGTTCACCTGATGGTTGTCATCATTATTTGGAATGAGAAGAGAAATGACTCTCTGATATGACATGTCATACAAAAAGTCATCCTGATCACACTCAACAAGTTAAGATTCTAGTCATTCTAATGTATTGTCTCAACCATTTTATTAATGGGGAATTTGAGTCACTTGTGGCTGGGATGGGAACTAGGCCATAATATGGTGGGTGTGCTCTAGTAAGGGCACAAGCTTAGGCTTCTTAATGATATAATCAACATTAATCTATTTTAATAATAGATCAGAATTTCCCTTCACATGAAGATATGGGACAAAAATCAAGAGGGCTATCTCGGGACTAGTAATGAAATCTTGATACTCTTCGTCTATTTTTTCACACTCCTAATTTTAGGAACAAGTATCGTAAGACAACATGTGTAGTGGAAATAATGAAGGGCTTCGGGTAAATTATTTTTCTACTAGTTCATGTTCACGTGGGAATTTTGAAATAAAATTTATATCATTGAATGGCCTAGTCCACTAAAATGATTCCCTCATCTAGGAATTTGACACCAATTGAAAATTCTTCATGTTCCAGATGAGCAGCAATGAATTCATCCTATTCATGACACTTGATTTCTTTCTATGGGATGAACCTATTGTGAATATATTTAAGAATCATCTCCGGATGTACTAACTACCCTATCAACACCAAGAAATTAATGATACACTTGAGCGAGTCTTCTTTATAAACAATATATATTTCTTTATTGGTACAGATTATGTTGCAACTTCCACACTATGAAAATGAATGCCAGGAATATCCAATCAATATAAGATTATCTTGTTTCTTTTCAAAAATCATGAAACAATTATTGTATAAAATTTTCTCTCTTCCCTCATTATTCTTCTAGGAGAGAAGGGAACCAATGCACCATTACAAGGTGGACACATAAATGAATTAAGGTTTCTATGAGACATGTGGCATTAGAACTGAATGTTGTATTAAATAATTCTTGATTTATTAAATGTCATTCTGGCACTCTTCATCTAAATATTATGTGGTGCATTTTTCTATGGTATGGTAAAAGGGTATACACTTGTCGGCAAGAATCACGATGAATAAAATATGTAGGATTTGTGGCCTTAAAGGCCTTATAGATATCAGAGGTCACTCAAATGAGGCATATGGATGATGGGATTGATCTTGTCTTGGTTGATCTCAATGCCTCTATATCAAATGAAAATGTTGAAAAACATCCCAGAGGAAACACGGAATTCACACATACATGGGTTCTTCATTAAATATTTGTTAAAATGTGAGCCAAACACTTCTTCAAGATCTCTAATATGGTGTTGGAGATGGTGGTATTTTACCACCATATCACCCAAGTTACATTCAACTGGAATCCATAAGATTAGTTTGATGATGCAGTGCATGTATCAGTGATAAATGGACCCTACCTTCTTTATAATAAATGAAATTCCATGAAATAAAAAGTTCATTTGTTATACTATGATGGGAGTAGACTCTTAATCCTTGGGGTCCATCTAGATCTGGTTGTATTTGGAGTATCCATCCTTGAACTAGAGATATAGGAACATAGCAGTGGAATAAATCAACATCTCTACCAGGAAGAGGGGAAATCATTGTTCGTATAATCATGGTTCTAATCCCATATGTTAATAAAGTGTATGATATACCTATACGTATTCCTTACTAGAATGATTTTGGCTATCCATTTGGGGTAGTGGGCCTCCCTGTAGATGTTTCCCTTATAATATTTTTAAATTCGGCCTTGACCATGGCAACATTGTAAGGGTTCATTATACTGGGAGAATTATTGAATCAGTGTTGAATTATGGGGAGACTAGGATGGTGAATGGAAACATGAGGGTCTAATATTTGATCTATTTGTAAATTCAGAATAATACATCATTGTTTTGCATTTACAAGTTCAAATACTGATACTGTTCAGTTGGGTAATAACTACAGTAATTAGTGTCATCCTCAGATCTTAATCAATAAAATGATTCAGCTGAATCAAATAATAGAAGGAGGTAGGGAAACCCTATTCGAATGAAAGAGGAAAATAATTAATGTCATATTCATCATATTATGTATCATAATTAATTGATGAATGTTTATTTAGGATAAATTATTCAGGAGGAGAACTAGTTACCACGTGGGTGGGTACAAAGTATCCTTTTGGGGATTTTTTCTTTGTTAAAATAATAGAGATAGAGGTTATTGCACTAATTCCATCAAGCCTTCAACCACGGGGACTATTATTGATGTCAATGTAATGGTGGAAGGCCAGATATTGTATGTTCTTCCATGAAATGATGAAAATTTGATAATTTTTCTAAATGGTGTCCAAAAGGATTTCCTTTAGATCATTTACATGGGTACATTATTTTGGTATCACCCCTTCTTGGCCTATTTAGGTGTATGAGGAAATATCCTAATTATCTCTGTCTATAAGGACATGGTTCCCCTTTTTCCCAAACACGAAATAGTATCATCTCATCATTGGTGTGGTGGTCTTTAAATTATGGATTAGGATAATGAAATCATTATCAAGTTCTACCCTTATACTGGAAGAAATTGGTGTATGCTCAACCTCATTGGTCCAAGCACACTTCCTCTACCTCCTCTAATAGCCAATGTCTAGATACCAAGCATCACTAGAGTTTAATTAAGACACATCACATAGAGTATGCCTACTCATCCATTAAAGAGGTACATAAGGAACTGCTAATACATGGAGGGAACCATTGTATGCAAACGAATCAAGTTCCTTTCTAAGAAAATTATTGAGGTAGTTTCATGTGTGACAAAAATGAATTAAGAACCTTATGTCAAGCCTCTCAATTGGGTATTTAACAAAATCCTTCCACAAGGTCTCCTTTTTTTCCTTATCGTAACCCCGAATCTTATGGTATAAAGGACATAAGCTACTTCAATGAGCCCTAGCTTTTGGATCATTTGGGTACGGATGATAATGATCCTGGAACCTATGTCAAAAATACATATAAATATTTCCATACTATTTAACTTACCTATAATGAATAGTGGGATAAATTTTCCCAACATGACATATCCCTCATATTCTCAAGAGAAGGAGATTATGGATTAGAATTCCTCTTGACCTGCCTCCTCTGAATAGTAGGTCTATACAAAAGAAACATCATTATTGAACTGTAGGGGTGTATGAAGAATTCTATAAGAGATTCATTAATTTATTTCAAAAATAATTTGTCCTATAGAATTCAAATCCATGCATGTATTCTAGTGAGACACTTTAGAATGTCTTGATTCTCGGAATGATTCCCATTTCTACCTAAATTGGGACTCTCTTTGGCCACTTGCATGATGGGTGTTACTGGCTATGTGATTTTTTTCTTCTTGGTGCAAGAAATAGAATTATTATAATCAAATGAATCTTTAACAACCTCTATTGCCTAACATAAAACTATATGAGATATGGTTTTACTTAGATTAGACTGATCAAAATGTGGCTACAATTGTTCTACCCAATTACATAGCATGGTCATATGTAGTAGTGTGTCTGATGGAGTAGGCTAGGATGACTCTTTATGTTAATCTCTACACAAGGCATATATTCTTATCTCGGTTGCATGCATGGCTCAGTTGGAATCACTGACATGGTCATCATGTATTCTTTCATTCCTTCAAACATTCCTTTGATGGAGTCATCTAGAGGAATCTAGAGGATTTATAGTTTTATCCTCATCATCTAGGATTGTGAAATGATCTATCATGTAAATGGAGTTCACATAGGTAGAAACTTGGTCACTATCATAGAAGTCTTATTGGAATGGATGGACCATTGGATTGATTCCGAATTCTAATGGTCTGAAATCACCGATATAATAGGATGGTTTTGGAACTATTAAGGAATTTTTATTTCCCATTTTTCATCAATTCCTACTCATGTGATACTTATAATGTTGTAATGTATATGTAGAATCAATATCTTGAGTAGGTAAGTAAATTTAAAGAGGTACATCACTACCTAAATTTGATTGGATGAAATTGTGAGTGAAGAAAAATACATTGTGGTATTAGAAGTCGTCACACTTTTGAGTCTTATGTTTGGAAACAAGATTCCATTCACTATCAATATCTCTATCAGGATCAACAGATAGATGTTTCACCACCACTGGTGCATTTCCTAGTTTTACCAAATAGTTATGTACTTATCCCTAGTTGCATTCTTTAAAAATATGTCATTTTTATGGTATGGAAAATGATTTGTTGGAAATATAAATTCTATGATAGATCAATCATCTCAGATTCATGAGGCTTCTTGAACTCTATAATATTTATAATATCTTTCTCTGGGGGACTTTGTAAATTTCCAGGAACTTTTTATTCCTTAAAATAATTGGTCTGGTTCTTCCATTCTAGGATGGTAACTCTAGGATCCTAGTCTTGGAAATTGTATGGATCCTAACCGTGGGCTATAGAACATCTTCTCAACAAGGAAACTATTCATGGTAGATTAGATCTTAATAATTTTGGTCTTGGAGAGGCTAAGATTGATGAATTCTCTACGCTTGGAAAATGTCATCTAGAAAAGTGTCTGATAGCACTAATAGTTCGAGGGTATCTACCAATACATAGGAAGTAATTACTTCTTTAGAATCCATTCTTGTAGAAGCTGTAGGAGGAAACATATTCAATTGATTATCATGTTGCAAGTATTCCTTCCATATACCAGCCTTATAAGAGAAATACTATAATCTATCAACTATTTTTGGAGTGGTGAGAGTAGGGACTATATTAGTCTTGAATTTACCCATGCACATCATTAGTAGATACTCTTGGTTTAGTGGCATGTTGAATGATTATGTGACGTCCTTCCACTATGTGAGGAAGTATGCTTCTCCATCATCAGGTAGTTTCATTCAATTGAAAAGTCAACATTGATTTTAATTTATATGGTTGAGTATAATTTTTAGGGTAACTTCTTTTTATGATCTTACCTATTGATGATAGAACCTATGGGGAACTTATTATACCAGAAGAACAAAGGTCCTTCCAATATATTGATGAAACCTCAGATCATTACAGTTTCTAGTTTCTCTATGGTTTTTAACATGGTTCCAAACATCAAGATGAAGTGTAGAAACTAAAACTAGTGGGTCTCTAATCCCATTAGACTAGACGAATATAGGGTTCTAAAAATATAGGTGTTATCTCATATCATCCTCCCATGACTGGTACATCTTGACACCAGGTGGATTTCTACAAGTAAAGTTTCCAATTTCTCTAGGGGATCATATAAAGTGGCTATCAAATCATAGTGGTGGGAGTACCTATATTGACGGGGAGCCCTAACCACCAATTCATTTAATGGATCATCAATGTAGTTGGTGGATTCAATATCCCATGGAGCAGAATTACCTTGATCTAGAGGATGGTGATTATGCTACTCAAGCTAGTCCGGTGACTCATATCTTAATCTCCTTCCATACACTCCCACCTTTTCTCTATAATGATATGGATGATTATAAAACTCTTTGTGGAAATCATTCCATGAAATACATCATGATATCTTGGTGGATGAGGAAGATGATCCTATCAGGTGAAACCATAGTCTACATTCCACTCAAAAAGGGGCTCATTGATGATCCTCTTATACACTATGACCTATTAAAGTAAGGCAGATACTCTATGATCATCATCTTACTTCTACACATAATCATATTGATCAAAGGTTTTGAGATGTTTCATTCCATTTTTGGTAATCTAATGAGAAGCCTATGGAGTAGAGGGATCCCTAAGGCTGAGTGAGTACCTTTAAAGGTGAATTATAAAACTAGTGTTAGGTTCTATTTGATACTTTTCCCATATAGTTGGAGGGTTATCCTCATCATGATATGTATCAGAGTCCCTATGCTACTGGTTTTCTGAAGGTTTGGGGAAGCCCATGTTTTCTATAACTACGCGCACAGAAAAATACAAGATATCAATATTTAGGTTAGGATTTAATGTAATAGGGATAATGTTTATAGGAGCATACTACCCCGACCCCCTGTTATGCACATGCAGATACACCTTTTCCAATATCCTTCAAATCACTGTGAGGATATTAACACATTTATGTTAGAGGGTCTTTTGGGAGTCAGGTGTCCCGGGTTTCAGAGCTATAGGGAGTGATTCCAACTGTTCCATTCGTCACTACTTATCAATGTAATCTATGTGATCCTAGATTATTCGATAGACCAAATTATAGTGAAAGAGGTGATGAAGCATCGACAAGATGGTATTTCAAAAAAATGTGGCCCAACTCTCAAGGAGGTTATCCATAATATCAAAGTTAGAAGATTCATTTTGAGAAAACTCCACAAAAAAATGATCCAGATCAAGATTCTCCAACACGATTTCATGCTCGAGGGAAGGTCCATATTGATGATTAGATAAGTTTTTTTATGGAATTAGAAGATAAATGGTTGCTGGCACTAATATAGATTAGTTTGGGGGCATTCTAGCATGTGGAGGAGTCACTGCATGAGACAACTACTCATTAAACATTAGAACATCTCTCCGGGGAGGAAGCTACTACATCATCATGTCCTCATAGGAATCTGTGTTCAACACTTCTAAATGTGTAATATCATGTACCCTCTTCATTGTTTGTTTAGGTAACTAATCATATGAAGGATTCCAACCAAAATAGAATATCTCTCCTCGATATTGATTAGTGGTAGGCATGGATACTAGAAATGATAGAGGTGGAAACATTCTGAGACCTAGGAAGTAGGACAAATATTCCTTTACTTGCATGTACCTACAATGGGATTTGGGGATCCTATGGATTTCATTTTTCGGGATAGAGAACCTAATATATTAGTTTATTACCAAAATATATGTTTCTGAGGAATGGGGTGAATTTTCCATTATTGAGTAATATCCCCCCTTAGAATTTTATAAGAAGAAGGGTTTGAAATTGATTTTTTTCTTCCAATGAATTTTCATTTTTGGGAAGCAGTTCCTTTTTCTTCCTCAAGATGATTTTTTAGGGTAGTGTGGTTATTCATCATGGCGAGTACCACTATAATTGAGGGTAGTAACACAGTGAGGGACACATATTTGGTTACTTGGTATTAGTTAGGGCCTATATATAATTTTATTTTGTATCGAGGAGGAATTCCTTGTTAACTAGAGAAGGAGTGGGGAGGACCTCCACTCCGGTTGGTTAATAGGTAGTGAGGACAACTTCATTGGTCATTGGGGACATGGAGATGACCTACATGCTTAATGGTAGTAATTTCATAGAGAGGACCATCATACATGTAGGATAATGCATGAGGATGACCTTCCCACTAATCGTAATGGGAATAGGGAGGACCACTATGTAGAGGAGTGGGAATATAGAGAATACCTATATATTGGTATCTGAAAGTGCATGGAGAACTTCTACATTGGATGGTGTAAATAAGGGGTGGGACTCTATGATGACTGTTAAATGATTTGGGATGACATCCACTCTAGTTTGTGGTGACACAGGGATGATGTCTGTGTTCCCTAATTCTGATATGAAGGGGAGGACCAATGTACTTTTTGCTGATAGAGTAGGTAAAAACTCCACTTTGTCTTATGTAAGAGATAATAGGACCTCCACTTGATCTAGTAATGAATTAATAGAACCTTTACATTGATTGGATATGAAACAAGGATGACCTCCCCAGTGGGATATAATATTTTTGGGATGACTTATATATGTATTTTCAATAAATTTGGGAGAACCTGAACTTTGATAGGAGGGAACATGGGGATGACCACCATGTTGATTGTGAGAGCTAGTATGAAATAATATTTGTTAGTTTATGGTATGGGGAGGACCCATTAACTTAATCACATCATCAAGGGCTAGACCATTATAGATATCAGAAGAATCAAGGATTGATATATTCATCTTTCCTACCTACAATGTAGATGAGGTTTCGATCCCACGGTGGCAAAGATAGGTCTCTATTGGTCTATCATGGAAATATAGTGTAATTATACATTCATGTAATGATCTACATGATCCATAAAAAATTATACACCATTATTTTTATTCTTACAGTCCCATTTTAATCATTTAAATTAGTTTATTCAGACTAGGGATGGATGAGTAGCGGTAGTGTACAGTTATTATTTAGTTAGAAAGACCATCGATTTTTTCCTCTAACGAGGCTTTGTGGGAGTACATCATGGAATGTCCTGAGATGTAGTCATTTATGTGATGGATTGGGAATCATACACCTCCTTGATGTAGAGAAGAGAGTTATAGGATCACTTATGGTATAGACTTATGAATCGATTCATAGTGGTAATGTAATGACACGAGATTTTGAATAAATCTTGTTTCCTAATTTTGTGTCTAATTTTATTTTTATACTCAACAAAACAGTTTCATTAGATAACATGAGTATGATTAAAATTAGACCGTTGGGTTTTGACTGTTATATGAACATTGTTCAATACGACCACTGGAAACTAAATGTTTCGATTTTTGTGTCTTTAAATACAAGTGATCTTGGTTAATTAATATAGAAAGAAGATTCGATGGCCTCGCCCAGTAGTCTTGGACCGATCGAAGCCCATCTAACAGAACTTGGGAAGGAGTTAGCCCCACTGGGCTTTGCTCTGGAGCATACTCAAGCCGAACCTCATCGTGTGAAGCTAGAATGGAATTGCCTTCGCGAGAAGTTCAAACTGATAGAAATTACTACTCGTGCGATGTTGGCGGAGCCTCCCCCAGTTTCTCTCACCTTAGCACACCTTACACTTTGGTCTTATGCTGGTGTGATAAGGGGCTATGTAAGGAGACCGTAACTACCTTGTGTAATCCTTTTTTTTAAATAAAAATTTTGATTTCTTTTTATGATGAAGTTTGTGAATTTTCAAATGTCCGGATAAATATATTATGCATATTTTTGATTAATTTTAGAGAAAAGATATTTTAAAAATGTTTATTTAAACCTTAAATAAAGGAAAATGTGTAATGATTTTCAAAAAATGGTCTTCTACAATTATGTTCAGTACTAAATTTACAGTGTAATAAGATCAACATAATTTTTGATGAATAGTAAAATTTGAATAGTGATTTTATGCTTAGGATTAGTAATGTGACCAAATGGATTAGTAATCTTACTTAAAGAAATTATTAATATAATCGAGGCACCTTGATTAAGTAATGTGATTCAATAAAATGGTTAAATAACGGTTTCATAAATTATTAGTCAAGTATTAGTTTTTTCGTGTGAATACTGTTTTGTAATTTAAAATTAATTTAAAAATTTTTAGAAAATTATTTTTATAAAATGGACTTTATTTTTGAATTCATAAAATCAATATTATGCTAAAGTAATTTTTGGGGAATTTTCTGAAAAAAATGAA
The DNA here is from genome assembly GCA_963277665.1 of Viscum album. Lineage (NCBI taxonomy): Eukaryota > Viridiplantae > Streptophyta > Magnoliopsida > Santalales > Viscaceae > Viscum > Viscum album. The sequence continues at coordinate 1,983,986,831 of OY728138.1, read as the reverse complement.
TTTTCGGTGAATAGTTTATTTATTTAAAAATTAAATTAAAAATATGTACAAAAATATTTTTATAAAATTGAGTTCATTTTTGTAATCAGAGCATCAATTTTTGGTTAAGGTGAAATTTTGGGAATTTTCTGAGAAAGATGAATTTTCAGTGAATAGTAAAAATGCAGTTTTAGGGTTTCGGTATGTTAAATGACATCATAAATGTGTCATGATGATGTCATGAGATATTTTAAGGGATGGTCGACTAATATGGATGAATTATTTTATGAGGTGTACCAAGTGGCCAATACCATGTGCAAATACCATGAACAACACCACGGTTTTTCCAAAACCACCAATGAGGTGTCCCTTGGCCATTAATGCCTTGTCCCCTCACTTTCCCTATAAATACCAAGCCATCCTCTCATCCATTCGACTCCCAACTCTCCCCCAACGAATCTCAGGTCTCATTACCTCCCAAGAAGTCATCCCAAGATGCCACCAATCCTTCACGGTGCCATCCTTTGAGTTTTAAGAGTTACGTTTAAGGTAAGGGATCCTACCTCTCTCTTTCTTTTCAAGTAATCGCTTTTATGCCATTTCTTTAATGCTCCATGATCTTATGTTAGAGGATGTTCTTTTATATTCATCTTACTGCCATTTTCATGTTCATATTATGAGATACACCCTCTTTCTATCATCAATTCATTTTAAGAATGTTTATGTGGCGCCGTTAGGCTGCCGAATTTTTAAGGGATTCGTTCACCTTTCTCATTTTTCAAAGTTATACTTTCATGTAAAGTATTTCAAGTTCATTTTTATTATGTTGGGGTATGATCTCTATATCTATAATAATAATCTTTTATGTTAATATGATGAGAGACCCTATTTTATCTCTTCAATTTAGTATTTTAATTTTTTAAGCGGCGCCGTTAGGCTGTCAAATTTTTATGGGACTCGTTCACCTTTCTCATTTTTCAAAGATAAATCTTCATGTCAAGTATTTAAAGTTCCTTTTTTATGATGGGGTATGATATCTATATCTATCATAATGATCTTATACGTTCATATGACGAGAGACCCTATTTGATCTCTTCAATTCAGTATTTTGATGTTTTAAGTGGCACCGTTAGGCTGCCGAATTTTTAAGGGACTCTTTCACCCTTCTCGTTTTCATGATCTATTTTCATGTCAAGTATTTCAAGTTCCTTTTTAATTATGTTGGGGTATGATCTCTATATCTATCATACTGAAATCTTATGTTCATATGATGAGAGACCCTATTTGATCGTGTCAATTCATTATTGGTTGAAGATTATGTGACGCCGTTAGTCTGCCAGATTTTCATAAGATAAATCTAATTTTTGTCTTCCTTCCATGTATTTCATTTCAAATGGTATGTCCTTAAAATTTCATTATAATGTTCATATATCCTTCATATTCAGTCCCTATTCTGTTTTATGGGTCATTTTTGATTGTTCTACCCATCTACCCTCTCTTTTCAATGTTTTATAAAACCCCGAAACATAGCCGTTATGCTGCAGAATTTCTATCTCAAATGTCTCCCTCATTTTCTAAAGTTATTTTATATTATTAAGTTAATACTCAAATCTCTATATTATATAGGGGTATTAACATATATACCATGTTGTTCTATTTTAAATTCTGGGATTTACTTACACGAGACCCGCTTCCCCTTTTCATGGGTTTAATATGACGTAAGGATCATGTATTTAATGCAGTTTTTAAAATGTTATGATTACGAAATGAAACCCATTACATTTATTCTATATGGGCTATTTATGAAATTATTGATGATGATATATGTGTCTCACATGATAATAAATAAATTTCAAGGGTGCGCCCTGATAGCGCTCCAATGCATTGGGTAAAGACCTAATCTCTAGAGATGACCATTTTTTAACGACGCCTTAGTGAATAACTATGGTAATTTTTAATGAAACCTTGGGGATGGAACTTGGTGAAACGGAAATGATTGTAAATATTAAATGTTATAGCCACATCTTCAAGTTATGAAATACGTTATTTTTATTATGATATGCCTCATGATTTATTTCTCATGCCTTCAAGTTCTTTTTCATGACATTGTTGATGTATCTCAAGTTCACATGTTAAATGTTTCCCCTTGTTTCCCTTACTGGCCCTTCTGCTCACCCTTTCTTTTGATGTATGTCCGTAGATTATGAGATGTAGTAATGAACCTAGGATAAACATAAGGAGAATCCTTTCAAGTTTTTAAGAAGAATGTTTTATGTTTTCATGTTTTAAGTTTTTAGTTTCCAAGACACTAAACCTTAAAGATCCTCGGTTTTGTAAAATGTAATGAAAGTTTATGTGATAAAAATACGAGATTCTATAGTTGGTATCAAAGGATCGTTTAGTTATTTGCGGAAATTAGTATATGAAAACTTTAGGAAGAACCCTATAGAAAAGATTAAATGAAGGTAATATTATTGGTATTTTGGTGAGTTTTGAGTAAGGGGTTGCCAAGAAAATACATCTCTGTCTGGATACGAGCAGGTAGAGGTGGCTCTGACACATATGTACATAGGGGTAAAACCCAAAAACACCACTTTGAGCTAGACTCCAATGGGAACTGGTACACGACAACGGGCCTTGCTGCACTCTTGGTTACGACACTCCTGGGGGATATACTTTGGTAAATTCATAAGATTAGTATGAAAAATTATTTAAGGGACAAAGATAAAATAATATAAATATTCACAAAATAATATATGATCATGGATAACCTAGATCGGAACCTAGGGGATCACGAGTTAGGGTATAATTTTCTTCTATAAGTTATCCTTCTATGTTTTAAGTTCCTTTTCATGATTATTGGATAAGTATTTAAGCCCCTAATTATACTTTATTTTCATAATTAATGGTAGGAAATGGAAGAACATGTTCCAACAACCAATGTGATAGGAAATGTGACGATTTCCATTTTAATATGACAGATATGATTAGGGGATTAAAATATGATTATTATTTTCGAATATGTTAACTATTTTGGGTATCCTATTTGATCGAGGTAAATAGATTACTACGATATTTTATTTGAGGAGTAAAGGTTGACTTATAGTTTGAAGAATTGATGAATTTAAGGTGGAATTATAGTAATTTAATTTACATATGGAAATGATTAACCTATCTTGGGTAAAATATGTTTAGGTTAGCTACTTTTGTTATAAGATGTTAGGAGTGGTTTATGTTTTCTGGAGATGAACGATGAAGTTTATTTTGGAAGACTATGTTATCAAATCCTTCTTGTATTTGGGTTTCAATATTAGTTTGGTTTATTTTGAGGAATTTTAAGAACAGTTATTTATGGAATGGTCTATGATGAACTGTGGGTAGTATTGTAGAACTTTGAAGATTTAAAAGTAGTTTCACTTCCTATGGGATTCTTTCTTTTGGAAGAGTTGTCTTATCTTACCCTTTATGTTTTTCGGATAATGTTTAAAGATAGATATAATTGATAGTTAATATTTTATGGATTACGTGACTCTCAAGAAGATGATTCTTGTGTTTTGATGAGACCAAGTGTTTTGAATGCTCATCATTTGGAGAAAAGATTGGTTTTGGTAGAAACTTATTAAAGGATGAAAATCTACTTGATGGTAGGTATATTTCCTTATTTTTTTGTTCTATGTAGTAAATGGATTCCTAAAAATTATGAAAAGGAACGTAAAACAAAAACGTTGTTTGTTTACGTTTCCTACTAGGTAATCAAAGACCGTTTACACACGTCATATGTTTCTGATTTTCTTGTGGTAAAATTTCTCCTAATTATGTTTTCTATCACTCTCCCTCAGAACACGAACCTTTATTTTTTCTTCCATATCCATATCTTCCTACATGGAATCCTAGTATGGGTTAACTCAGGTGATGTTTGTACTTCCCTTTCTTTTTTTAAGTAATAGTTTTACTGACTCCTTTTCCGGTGTAGGACTTTCAATGAAATTTCAAAACCCAATTATAAAAATTGTGAGGACGCAATTTCTTAAGGGGGGAAGATTGTAATGACCCAAAATTTTGAATAAATCTTGTTTCCTAATCTTGTGTGTTATATTATTTTTATACTCAATAAAACTGTTTCATTAGATAACATGAGTGTGATTAAAATGAGATCGTTGGGTTTTGAATGTTATATGACTATTGGTTAATATGACCGTTGGAAACTAAAAGTTTCAATTTTTTTGTCTCTAAATACAAGTGATCTTTGTTAATTAATATAGAAAGAAGATTTGATGTCCTCAACCAGTAGTCTTGGACTAATCGAAGCCCATCTAACAGAACTTGGTAAGAAGGTAGCCCCACCGGGCTTTTCTCTAGACAAAACCCAATCCGAACTTCATCGCGTGAAGCTAGAATAGAATCGCCTTCGCGAGAAGTTCAAACTGATAGAAATTACTACTCGTGCGATGTTGGATGAGCCTCCCTCAGATTCTCTCACTTAGCACACCTTACACTTAGGTCCTATGCTGGAGTGATGAGGGGATATTTAAGGATACCGTAACTGCCTTGTGTAATCCATTGTTTTAAATAAAAATTTTGATTTCTTTTTATGATGATGTTTATGAATTTTCAAATGTCCGGATAAATATAGTATGCATATTTTTGATGAATTTTAGAGAAAGGATGTTTTAAAAATGGTTACGTAAACCTTAAATAATGAAAAATGTGTAATGATTTTCAAAAAATGGTCTTCTAAAATTATGTTCAGTACGAAATTTAGAGTCTAATAAGATCAACATAATTTTTTATGAATAGTAAATTATGAACAGTGATTTTATGCTTAGGATTAGTAATGTGAACATATGGATTTGTAATCTCACTTAAAAAATTATTAATATAATCTAGGCACCTTGATTAAGTAATGTGATTGAATAAAATGGTTAAATAACAGTTTCATAAATTATTAGTCAAGTATTAGTTTTTTCGGGTGAATAGTCTTTTTTAATTAAAAATTAAATTAAAAATATTTAGAAAATTATTTTTATAAAATGGACTTTATTTTTGAATTCAGAACAACAATTTTATGCTAAGGTAATTTTTGGGGAATTTTCTGAAAAAATTGAATTTTCGGTGAATAGTGTATTTATTTAAAAATTAAATTAAAGATATTTAGAAAATTATTTCAGAAAATCGATTTTTGGTTATGGTGAAATTTTGGGATTTTTCTGAGAAAGATGAATTTTCAGTGAATAGTAAAAATGCAGTTTTAGGGTTTCGGTATGTTAAATGACATCATAACTGTGTCATGATGATGTCATGATATATTTTAAGGGATGGTCGACTAAAGGGGAAGGAATATTGTATGAGGTGTACAATGTGGCCAATACCATTGGAAAATACCATGGGAAAGCCCATGGTTTTTCCAAAACCACCAATGAGGTGTCCCTTGGCCATTAATGCCTTGTCCCCTCACTTTCCATATAAATACCAAGTCATCCTCTCCTCCATTCGACTCCCAACTCTCCCCCAATGAAGATATAGTCTCATTAACTCCCAAAAGTCTTCCATAGGTGCTCCCAAGCCCTCAAGGTCCCAACCTTTGAGTTTTAAGAGTTATGTTTAAGGTAAGGGATCCTACCTCTCTCTTTCTTTTCAAGTAATCACTTTTATGTCATTTCTTTTATGCTCCATGATCTTATGTTGGAGTATGTTCTGTTATATTCATATTAATTCCCTTTTAATTTTCATATGATGAGATACCCCCTCTTTCTCTCATCAATTCATTTTAAGAAAGTTAAAGTGGCACTGTTAGGCTGCTGAATTTTTAAAGGATTTGTTCACCTTTCTAAATTTTCAAAGTTCTACTTTCATGTCAAGTCTTACAATATCCTTTTTATTATGTTGGGGTATGATATCTATATCTTTCATACTGATATTTTATTTTCATATGATGATATACCCTATTTGATCTCTTTAATTTAGTATTTTAAAGTTTTAAGTGGTGCCGTTAGGCTGCCGAATTTTTAAGGGACTCGCTCACCATTCTCATTTTTCAAAGATCTATCTTCATGTAAAGTCTTTAAAGTTCCTTTTTTATGTTGTGGTATGATCTATATATCTATAATACTGATCTTATATGTTCATATTATGATAGACCCTATTTTATCTCTTCAATTCAATATTTTGATGTTTTAAGTGGCGCCGTTAGGCTGTCGAATTTTTAAGGGATTCTTTCACCCTTCTCGTTTTCAAGATCTATTTTCATGTCAAGTCTTTCAAGTTACTTTTTAATTATCATGGGGTATGATCTCTATATCTATCATATTGAACTCTTATTTTCATATGATGATAGACCCTATTTGATATTGTCAATTCATTTTTGGTTGAAGTTTAAGTGATGCCGTTAGGCTGCCGGATTTTCATAAGAGAAATCTAATTTTTTTCTTCCTTCCATGTTTTTCATTTCAAATGCTATGTCCTTAAAATTTCATTACCATGTTCATATATCCTTTATATTCGGTCCCTCTACTGTTTTATGGGTCATTTATGATTCTTTGACCCATGTCCCCTCTCTTTTCAATGTTTTCTAAAACCCCGAAACATAGTCGTTATGCTGTAGAATTTCCGTCTCAAATGTCTCTCTCTTTTTCTAAAGTTCTATTATTTTATTAAGTGAATACTCAAAGATATGTATTCCATAGGTGTACTCAAATATATACCAAGTTTTTCTATTTTAAATTCTGGGATTTACATACATGAGACCCGCTTTCCCTTTCCGTGGGTTTAAAGTGACGTAAAGATCATGTCTTTAAAGCAGTTTTTAAAACGCAATGATTATGAAATGAAACCCATTCCTTTTATACTATATGGGTTGTTTATGAAATTATTGATGATGATATATGTGGCTCACATGATAATAAAGAAATCTAAAGGGTGCGCCCTGATAGAACTCCAATGCATTGGGTAAAGACTTATTCTCCAGAGATGACCATTTTTTAACGACGCCTTGGTGAATAACCTTGGTAATTTTTAATGACACCTTTGGGATGAACCTTGGTGAAACGGAAATGATTTTAAATATTAAATGTTGTAGCCACATCTTCATGTTATGAAATATGTTATTTTTATTATGATATTCCTCATGATTTCATTCTCATGCCATCAAGTTCTTTTTCATGACATTGTTGATGTATCTGAAGTTCACATGTTAAATGTTTTCCCTTGTTTCCCTTACTAGGACTTCTTCTCACCATTTCTTTTGATGTATTTCCCTAGGTTATGAGATTTAGAAATGAACCTAGGATGAACATAAGGAGAAGCCTTTCAAGTGTTTAAGAAGAATGATTTATGTTTTCAGGTTTTAAGTTCCTGGTTTCGAAGAAACTAAACCTTAAAGATCCTCGGTTTTGTAAAATGTAATGAATGTTTATGTGATAAAAAGGCGGGATGCTATAGGTTACATGAGTGGTTTCTCTCTATATGACCATTGGGGGTGGTGGTGTCATTGAGGCCCTAAAGCCTCTAGGTTCTAATGGGCAATATCCCTTGTGGGAATGATCCCATACTACTCTTACCAGTGTGAGAGGGTTTCTATTAACCATTATTGGATGATATACGATGGTGATAGAAGGAATGTGATCTCAAAAATCTATGGTCATAACATATTTTATCTTGGAGGTGGTGTTGGGTATTATTGACACATTAACAATTATCCTACCCCAGTACCTATGGGTGTTGGGTTTTTTGTTTTTGGAGGATGGGGTCTTGTATTGTAGGTTGATTCATCCATCATTACATGTGTAAGGAAATAAATGACCAATTACCTAGGGTAGAACAATATTATGTGGGTGAAGAGAGGGAGATCTGTGCTGATAGTGTCACAGACTGAGGAATACCCAAATATTACATCACCAATTTCTATTGAGTTCCAAGTTGGGCCCACTATTTTCTTGGTTGTACCTAGAACCATATGTATTAATTAGGTGACATGATAACATTCTTATATCTAGTATGATAATAGTCTCTATTTTGAGGAGAAGGGTTTCCAACTGGGTTTACCATGTCTATTTTTGACTCTTTCACACAGGCCACCACCTGTGCATTACTATGTACTGACATGCCTATGAACCTAATTTCTAAGGTTCCAAAGGTGTGTAGCTTTCATCACATTCATCATCAATGTCCTATACTAGATTAAAATCGGATGATGGGAGGCTGGTTATACATTCCATGGATTCTTCTATAGAACTCGCCACCTAGTTTGGGTCTCCCTTAGATGGTCATGTCGTGTTCATGGAACTCATAACTGGTGCCATATCATTATGGACACCACTTAATTACACTAATTATATCAATATATTATTTTTGGGTGGGATGTGTAGAAACATTTCGTCAGGAGAGTAGTCACATTGGGCATCATTGTTATATCATAACACTAAGAACATTTGTCATCTATATTCTTCAACATATGGGTGAATATCATGGAGGAATCTTAGTGAAGGAACCCAAGGAATATGGTGTCTTTCATGATTCATATAACACCTAATGTTTTTTTCGATCCATGAATTGCACTCAAGAATCCTATTTTTTCCATGAGATATCTAATTTTATTAGTGCATATCTTTTAAGGCTTTCACCACATGCATCCCATGCTTATTCAAATGGTATATATTTCATTTCTGGTAAAACATTTAAAATATTATGGATATAGATCAAAATATTTGTTTTAGATGGTTCGGGGAATGAGTATTTTTGGAGACATATTTAGTTGATAAAAATAACTTATGGAGGTAGATCAATTATGTGTGTCCCTGCGAAAAAATATTTAACACTACGAAAATTAGTGATTTATGGATTATAATGAAACATATAAGAGGATATATAAGGTTTTTACCATAAATGCAGGATATCATACCATGAAGGTTTCAAGGAATTACCCTTGATGTGAACCCTGGATGGATGGATTAGGATGCCTCAAGGTGTCGTATCTTGAAGGTGTGTCCCAAAAATGGATGATATAACACCAAAAAGGTTTATCCAGACGCACATTTAGGTGTATTTGGAAGGTACATCTCCCAGAGGGAGAACCTAAGTTTACCATTTATCTGGATTAAACCTCAGGGAGGTGTCACATATACCAATTTTAGAGTTTAAAGAACAAAACCCTTGTACTTAAATGTCGTAGTTTATGGTCATGTGACCAGACTAGTTTATGTAGTTTAATGAATGTAGAGAGGTTTCTCGCATCTTTAAGGGTTGATAGACGAGTGATGGTTTGGGGAATAAGCATTAAATATGCCATTATCAAGAGGATTAATCTTGTTTGGAGTTTTTGTGGGACTTATGAATTGGTATTTCTAAGCGACCTATAGGAGATGTGGTCTCCATAGTGAGGGGAATGATTTTAGAGATATATGTCTCAAAGGTAATTTGGGTGAATGTGGATGTTCGGGTTTGGACCTCATGGAGGCTTCAGATTTATCATAGTCAGGTTGGAATTAGGTAACATATTTTTCAGAATATAAAAGGGGTTATACCTAAGTAGGATTCAATGTTGATCATGTGTCTGGGGATCACTTTTCAAATGGGTCCATAGATGGGTTTGGTTGGAACATACTTGTAGGGGCATCTTGAGGGGTAAGTATGGTTGGGGATTATGCATAAGAGGGGCCCAAATGGTGAGTATGGTAGAGTTTTATGCATACAAGTATCCCAAAGGGTATGGTTATTAGGGATTACACTCCTATGGATTCCTGAATAAGGTTTGGGGTCATGAAAAATTCATGATCTATACTATCCCCAAAGCCCATGTGACTTCTTATTGTTTGGTGAAACAAGAGGATGTAGTAGCAATGAAGATCACACAATCCACTTCATCATCCTTTTGATGGATGATATGGTCATACTAAAAGAAACTAAAATGTAATAGAGGCATAAACATAGAATCGTCCTAAAGAGGATCTAATTTTATGTGATTAATACTAAATTCATCATGTTCTTCTCACAATGGTATGCGGGGATTATACTTGGAGGTTTCCTGATCTAGGGGAATCAGTCGGCAGTAGTGGAAAAGGTGGTATCAGATGATGATCATAAATGGGGTATCATGTGTTCATTAGACAATGTAATGATATATTTTTACATCACGATATAAGGAAATTGGTACTAGGTAGTTTAATTCCATGTAACTTGGACATGGAGGTCTTACACCTCACCCCATGGGATTACATGACTATCACCCATGCACCTCTACTTGGGGTAGGGATTTAGAAAAGCCATGGTGTAATGATATGTAGGAATTTTAAATCATGAGGTCTATGTTAGCATGACTATGTAGAGAAGATACATACGTTAACATACCTATGGTGTGAAGTAAGTGGTTATTGGGAGTATCGAGCAACACCTCAAGTAGAGTGGGTCATAAGAATGGGTGGAACATGCCACATAGTTACATGAGGTATAGTTGAATTGATTCTATATTGGTTTGGGAAACATTATCCATCTACCTTAATAAAGCCTGAAGTTCCTCATGGTTCCTTCAACCTTCATAAAAGTGACATGCCTTCATGAAAGACATTTTCACATGGTGTGGAGGATTTTATTTACACATTAAAGGGTCTTTAGTGAAACCCAGGTTCCTCTTATGATTTTTCATTGTTATAGTATAAAATACTTAGGAGATTGTGGTATTTTTAGGTAATGGGTTTCCTGAATATTGGGAGCGGTTCTCAAAGAATTTTTTGACTCACAAATATTCAAGACTCTCTTAGAATAGCGATGACACTGTCAATTGTTCTTACGGTAAAAAAGCACTGTCAGACTGGAAAAGGAACACCAACATGGATTCATGTGTTTTTGGATCATCATAAAACACATAGAGAAACACTGTAATAACTTCTAGAATTTGAAATGAAGACTTATCAGTTAGGAGCTCTGTGCGGTTTGGCCACTCACAAAGTGGTATGGCTTCACGAAGCAGACGTATTAGAGGAATTTTGGACTAATTTTTTCTGGTTTTTTCCCACACCATTAGCTTCTTCCACAATTATTCCCAAAGAATATATTTCACAACAAATATAAATCCAATATATTCCTAATATGACATCAAATTAAACTAAAAAGTTTATATAACTATTTTTATTAATTAGATTCCAACAAACATCAACTTCGTATGAATAATTAACTAGTGAAGTGATCATCACTCCCTTTGGCTTATTATCTATGAACTCAAAATATAATAATGGAGGTGGTATTGTGACACCTTAATAAAATTCACCAAATATAAATGATTTCATTGATCTGAAATGAAATAAAACATTTTCAATTCCATAGTGGATGTTATATGTCACTTTCACCATATCCTTAAAGTATTGTTCATCAAAAACAGCGATCACATTATATTTCCCATTGTCTCTTATATTAAGAGGTGTCATAATTTTAACACCATAATTATCTATCAAATTTTATAAATAGTTAGCATAATTCTCATACTCTATGTATTTGAAACACTAGATTGTGGGTGGTTCATTTTCTTGAATCTATATATCCATTTTCATTATTATTTTTATTCTTCAATTACATCAATATTCAACAACTTGACAACCATATTTTATGAAATTGATACGTATTCTTATATACTATTTTTTCCATGTTTCCTTCCATAATTTTTGTATAAAGGAATCCCACATTATTCTCTTCATGTTTTTCATAATTTCCCTTGAATTCCATCTTTCTTTTCTTATCAAAACCATGAGATTAATGGGTAACACCAATATATATTTCCACCATGATAACACATCGAATAAATTATTAAATTTTTCTAAAGTCCCTTGTGACCCAATCCATTCAATACTTGGTTTTACTCCATCTAGGAATAGATCAATGTCAAAATAAATTCATGTTATAATGGATGAAAAGAACCATAGATGACTTAAAAAAATTCCCCATAAGTACTGATGGATTTTTAATCCTACATCATTAGATCATTGAATTACATAATAAAATTTTCACTAATAATATGAGGAAGATACTTTTTAAAACAATAATCACTTAAACTAATCTAACTCTATAGTGTCAATTTGGTCATGTTTCCACATATTCATGACATTTTTCCACCATTGATCTCTTTTCCTCTAAATTATGTCCAAAAAATATTAAATTTTTATTCTCCAAACAATGGATAATGGAAAATATAATTTTTGTGGTACTGATATATTTCATGGAATCTAGTAGATTAAAAGAACCACAAAAACATGGTTCACATTGACTCATGAAGGACTCAACATAGCCTTGTTCTATCCTTTTATTATTTAGAAGTTCATCATGATTCATATCGTCAGAATGATGTATGAGAATAGAAATAAAATTTCTCCTTTCATGTCCCATAACATATTGTTTCACATGAGTAAAATAATTTAACTATATATTTTATTAATTATTAATATGGTTGATTTGGGTTCTATCCCTTTAATGTTTTAAAATTTATATTGTACATAATAATAAATATAGTGTGTAACTAAATAATCAAGAAACATCACTTATCAAGAGTCTAAATAACGATTTTTTTTCAATATATAACAATATAGGATCAGTATGAGACGTTCATTGTCATTATTCAGTTACATCTGGATGGACTATAAGTATTATGATAATCTAAAAAGAGTATCCGATGAGAGTGTTAAAAAAAATGCGAAATAATACCCATTATCATGCACAATGTGATGACCGAGTCTTGGTGGATGCACCATTATTTATAGTTATTCCTGAAAAGTAATAATATCCTAGAGACACATTGACTTCTAGTATCCAATCAAGGATGTAATTTTCCAAAAAAACACTCACTCACTCCTTCACCAAAATTCTTGGACATTACATTATACTTAACCTATACATATACATATCCTTAGACACATCCTTATAGGAATCCTTAAATATGCCCATATGGATACCAATAAATTTTATTCAGCATAGTTTCTAATAGTAAACTAAACATTTCCTCTAATACTAACTATAGTAACCCAAGATTATCTTATATAAATTTGACATCATAATAGTATAATATCCATATCATTTTACAAAAATAGACCTTAGGGCTGAAAATTAATATTGTATTTGTAGAATAGACACACAATCATCTAATTTATTTAAAAAACATAACCATCACACATATTGATCTCCCCACATTATATTCTTAATATTCATACAAAACATAAATCCATTCTTTATAACCAAAGGATAATAATTATTATAAAGTATAATTTCATATTCTCTGATGGGGTAAAAAGAGATATATCCAAATAATATAATCATAATTGTTTTATAATTTTGGAATACATTTTTAAAACCATACAAAAAATATAATTGATCATAAAATCAATACATTTCATAAATAATTCGATTTTATCATACAAGAATCCTAATGAATATCAAGAAACTAAATCCATGATAACATAACCTAATCATAATAATTTAGAAAAACAAAAAAATCATAACATTGTGAACATGTATAAATAGAGAAAATCTCACTAATTATGTTAAGGACGTAAAATAAAGTCCTCACTTAAACTTATTGAAATTACAATTAGATCCATGATTGACAACATGGATATGAGATTTAGGTCTAATATCGATAAAAAGGACACAAAAACTAGTACCAAAAATCTAATTGTCAACATGAAATATAGTTCATGTTTATAATAAATAAATCATGAGTTATCCACCATTACCTAATAAATTGGTGGCAGATATAGGTCTTACTCATCAAAATATCCAAACATTTAAATTCCACAAGATCATAAAACATTCATCATATTCGAACCCATGATAAATTTTTTTTTCATAAACAATTCATTATAGAATTACCATTGGGAAATGAAATTGGTTCAATAAATAATTAAAAATTTAATCCTAAAATATCCCAATGAAATGGAATGTGTTTCATAAATATATTTTCATCATAAAAAAACCATCGAGATAAAGAATAATAATTATATCATTTGTTCATCTTACTCGTAAATCTTATGTAACATCAATGAATGTCATTATAGGAGGAAAATTACTTTGAAAGATAACATGTAACATTTATTGTGAATAATATCATTTTACAATTGAAATAATTTATTTAAAAACCCCAAAAATCCAAAAAATTGTAAATAAATTCTATTATTTGAAAATAAACTGGTAAAAATGTACACGAATCATTAAATAATTTACTGTTCATGGTAGAAAAAAATATTTTTCACGGTGTACATGTCATAATTTTGACTCCTTTCAAATCTAAAGTTAAATCCAAATCGACATTGTTTAGAAAACTACAAGAAGATTCCTTTTGAACCATTTATTAAAAATTAAAACAAGGGTAAACTTTTTTGCAAATCATTATAGAATAATATAAACTATATTTAAAACATTTATCGAAGACATGGACATATAAGAAAAAATTATTTTCTACGAAGGGAGATATAATTTCGGGTTTTACTAAAAAAATCATTAGATATATTGAGTAAAAGAATTGTATAAAATGAAAAAAAATTCTAAAAACATAAAAATTAAATAATTTTGTTCAATATTTAATGGAGTGATATATTATAATATTCCTTAATTGGAAAATAATTATAAAAACCACCCATAAGAAATGATCTTGAAACATAATACACTTACAAATTTGGTATGATTTGAAATGTAAGCCACACAATAGGGAGAAACACATATAGATTTGTATATCCTATAATTTTTTGGAATAATCTAAAATTTTATTTATTGGAATTAAATTCTCCCAAACAAAGAAACAAGGGATGCATAAGTCTTGTGTCCCATAGAAATATAAGCAAGAATAGAATCCCATACCAAAGTTATCATTATTCATCATACACATTCAATCATCATGTAAAATAAATATATGTTATTATAAAGGAAATCCATTAATGTACTCTTAAATAAGATATAATTGATTGTTTAATTATGAATTATTATTACCCATTTATTTACAATTCCATGTTAGATTTATTTTCTAAGTAATAACGTTTTTGTTTTCCATGTTTTTTAATAATTTTTTGTTCCTTTACCTTGATCACGTTTCCATAAAATCCAAAATCTTAAAAATGATATAAATATAATATATATTAATTATATTTTTAATTAGACGAATCCATAAAATTTCAATATAGAAATTGATTAATAACATTCATGGAAATAGTTGGTCATGCGTACTCTTGAATGTTGTTTCCATTTTCTCAACAAATGAAATTAAGAAAATGTAAATAATGTATATACTTTATAGAAACATTATTATTTAATATAATTGATATATATATATTCAATCTATCCTTATTAACATCCTTTTGAAAATAAAATAATTAACGTATCAGATCACTTTGTGGAGGTGGTAGTCTACACATACGCTTGAGTAACATTATTGTTTTCCAAAGGAATGTATGGTAAGACGATATATATGATATTATAGATGAAAAATAATAAATATTTCTGTAATTTCATATAAATATGTAAAATACATAATTATATCTTCCCTTTAGAGGTGGTGATGGAAAATGGATTACATTAGTTCATGATGTGGTGGTCCTTAATGCATATAATCGATAGTTTCACTTAACATTTAATGAGAGACAAGATGAATATTGGTTTTTAAATTATCATACTTACACTTTAGTATATGTCAGATACTTATTTTATTATTTATCCACAGTTGAATAACATTTTAATGAGGTGGAAGAAGAAATAATAAATCACCATTCAAGAGTGGTACCTCTTCTTTAGATAACCTTCATAGGTTTACACCACAAGGATTCTTATAAATATTTATTAAAAAAATAAGGCCTTTAAAAAGTGGTGATGGAATTTAGAAATTGTTTTTTATGAATTACCATAATAAATTCTTTCCCATTGTGAATAGTAGAGTAATGATGGTTCCCTTTTTTAAGTGGTAGAGTGAAAACACAAAATAGGTTTTTAAAATAAATAAGTGTACCAGTGTTTTAAACATTTAAAATACCTAAAAAATGATCATTTCAAAACTATAAATGAAAAAAGGTCCACATATTTCCAAAAAATTTAATTTTAATGTCTTTGGGAAGTTTTACCACATATATTTTAAGATTATCCCTAGATAAACCCACTTAAATCATAACCATGATTGTTAATTTTTATTGTTTTTCAATAAAGATTGACAAAAAATAGTCTTAAATTATTATATAAATAATTTTTTTTGATTTCAATTAATTAATCCATATTTTTAAATTTATTTTATATAAGTGGGAAATTCACTTTAAATTTAAACCTGCCGGTGTGATGAAACATGGTTCTCTAAATAGAAAATTTTCATAAGTATATAATTATTTAATACTAAAATTAAACATGAATTAAATTCTAATGATCTAAACAATTATAATAATAAAATAATTGAAATAAGTATACTTTCAAAACAAATTTAAAAACTATATTATTTTTTATATAATATAAACTAAACAAATGTTTTTTTGTAAAAACACAATTTTTAACAATTTTTAATAAAATATATCATTGTATAAAATTATAAAACATTCACACTAAATAATAATTTATATTTTTATTATATAAATTAAGTTAGTTTTCTAAAATAAATTTTATATTATTCACCAATTTATTTTAATATTTGTATTTTAAAAATAAATTTTTTGAACCATTTATTTTCAAAGAATATAATGAGTTAACTAAAAAATTAAATTCACGTTTAAAAATAGGGTTTCTTTATAAAATAACATTTTATAAAATTTTTTATATTTTGGGTATTCTAATTCACACCACTAAATTTATAAGATATGTTATAATAGTCATGTATAAATATTAATATTAATAGTACAATGTCTTTCGTTAAAACTCACTATTATATGTAATGAAAGCTATGAAAAAATTTATTTATATTTAAAAAAACAAATACACATAAGGTGTGTTAAAAGATGGTATTTCCTGAAAATTAATATCCTTGAAATAATTATTTCCAGATAATGAGGATGATGAAAATTATATTGTAAAATCATTTTTAGAAAAAAGTTTTTAACACTGTTAGAAATGAATAAGTTATTAATTATTCTAAAAAATTCAATATTTTGAATGGAAAACATTCGAAAACAATTAATTTTAAAAGGATACCTAAAAAATGGATGATTGAAAATACCTATTTATTATTTCTTGTAAATGTGAAGTGGATGGTAAAATAAAGGATCATGAAATTAAATTATTTCATTAAAGCCACATCGTATAAAGGAATAGTAAAAATCCTAT
This sequence comes from Viscum album, assembly GCA_963277665.1. Taxonomy (NCBI): domain Eukaryota; kingdom Viridiplantae; phylum Streptophyta; class Magnoliopsida; order Santalales; family Viscaceae; genus Viscum; species Viscum album. The sequence continues at coordinate 1,983,969,596 of OY728138.1, read as the reverse complement.
TTAAAATCAAAAAGATGAAATGAAAATATGAAAAGTGATATAAAATTATATGTATTCCAAATATAATAGAGAATATTTGTTATAATATAAGTCATTAACATGAAAGAAAAATTTATTACATGAAACAGAAGATAATTATTTAAACAAAATTGTACTTTTATGATATTTAAATTCATCATTGAAGGATATTTAAACCAAAAATTACATTTTTTTTCATAAAGTGGAATATAATTTACAATATAATATAATTTAATAGTGTAATAACGGAATAATTGCTGATATATGTTAATTAATAAATATCAATGGTCAATGAAAAATATTTTGAGTTTTCATACCACAGTAGTATTTGAATGGCATAAATAGAAAGTCCTAAGAAATATAACATACTATGATTATATAAATACATTTAATTTCATGAGAATTTTTGTCCAATACATCCATAAAGATGTATATACACCAAAACAACATGTATTCTATTTGGCATATATCATAATGAAATAATGTGATGTGATAAAATCCCTTAATGATATCAAAATTCATGAGGTAGGTAAAATTTTAAATGTGTTTTGTATGATCAAAATTTAAATAAAGAAAAAACAACAAGGAAAATTAGGCATAATAAAATAATACTGTAAAACGTACAAAACATATAAGAAATAATTTCCTAGAAAACAATGATAAGTCATTGAATCAAAATTCAATGAAAACACTTACATTATAGTTGTTGTTTGTATTGAAATCCAATGATTAGTATAAAATGAAATAAATTTTAATAATAATTATGTTTCATGAATTATAATTATAAAATAAATCCTCTTCATATATATACACTATAAAAAGGAAACAATAGTTGAATACTCTTCATATCTCAATGAAGAATATTCGAGACACAAAAATGCTTACTAAAAATAACATGTAAAAAATGATCTCTAAAATTAAGTATAAAAATAACAATCTAAATAAAATATTTGGAACTATTTTATTACATATATTATTTTATAAAATTAATTTACAGTCATTTATTATAAATATATTAGTTATTTATATTTTATTTTCATAATCAAATGTTATGACTTTAGATTTTTTTAGTACTATATTCGTAATAGAAGTTTAATTTATTATTTATAGATTCAAATTGTCAGTATTACTGGTCAATTACTTTAAATAGAATATATTTTTAATAATCAATTATAATGTGATAATTTAATTTCTATATTAATTTTTTTACTCTTCAGGATAACAAATTCGGTGACAAAATTATTTCGGTAATTTTTTAACGAACGAGGGGTTATGTATTAATGATAAGATATATATCACTACTATAATTAAAAAAATTAATTTCATATTATTTTAAAATATCATATCTAAATAATTTTACTTAATAAACAAATATATAATGGTAAATTTTTTAAGGGATTAAACAGACTCAAATAAAAACAAGAATTATTTTTTGTGTGTGTTTTTTAGAGAAAGTGATATTTTTTTCAAACGTGAATTATTTAAAAATATTAATTATATTTCATTATTATTGATAATTATTTAATATTATATTTTGTTAAATAATTAAATTATATATTGAAAAACAAAATGTACAGCTTCTGTAGAGGTCATAGTCCAAAAAATATGAACGAGTAGAGCGTTCATTGTCCACAAATCTATTGAATGAAAGGAAGTGGTTTATAATATAATAATCATAATATTGTTATAAATATCATGTTAATAATTTAAATATACCTTTATAACCATCTGCGTGAAGAGGTGATATTAAATCAATAATGTCGTTTATGGAGGTGGTAGTCCTAAAATACACATGAAAACAACATTATTTTTTAGTGGCTTAGTATGAAATAAGAAAATGGATGATAAATTTGTAAAATAAAATTAAAAAAAATTAAAACTGTTGTAATAATAATTTCATTTATATAATCAAGTTGATTGTGTTGAATAAGAAAATAATTAAGAGAGTTTTTTTGAGAACATTACCACTCCCATTAGAAATTCTCCCTTGGGAAACATCTTAATGCTCTATTGCTTAGCCTATTGGAAAAGGCCATTTTAGCAAGAAAATAGAACTGTATTTTTTGTTAGATTATCAATGATTTTAATTTAGATAAATATTTTTAATAGGTGTAGAAATATGATCGAAGTGTTTCTTTTTATAAGTGAAGAAAATGGGGTTCCTATAATTATTCATCAATTTACAATTATCTCATGGAATTATTCATGGTAAAAAAACAAAAAAAGAAAATAATTGATTAGAGAATGATTTTAGGTTGATAATAAATTAAAAGTTAATTTTTTTAGGTTTTGAATAGTTTTTTATTTTTTTACCTTATAGTTTTTAACTTTACCATTTTTGTTTTTACCCAAGTAACAAGTTTTTACAAATTAAATTAAATTTGTTCTATAATATAAGATAACCCCTCATACATTTTTTTGAAACCTATATTTACACTTTAATTTAAAAAATATTCGTATTATTTGAAAATAATATTTATGTGAAAATATATAATATATAGAAAAGAATATTTTCATATAAAGATGATGTTATTAAAATTAAGTATTTTTTATCATATATAAAGTTAATTACTAATTAAATGAGATATTATTTATTTTTATATATGTTTAAAAATAATATTAGTGTAATTTTGTAAAATTTAGAAATATATTTTGTTAAAAAAAATTACATAACATTTAAAAAATTATTGATTGGAAATCACTCTTTCACCATTTTCATGGTCACTGACTTTAATATTTGTAATAATAGTTTTTTTACTAAAAAATTATATTGACCATATTAAATAAATTGAATATGTGGATATAAATAATTAAATTCCTTTTTCAGATTTTATATTTATATTTGATGAAAAATATTTTTTGATATTAGTGAATGAAAATAGTGTTTTTGAGTATAATATTACTTATGTTTAAAAAATATTATCCTTGGATTTGAAAAATAGAACCTTAATTTGTTTAATTATTTATTTTAATAAACAAACCAATATTTTTATATAGAAAATGGTTTTAGTAAATTTTATGTATCTGTTGTACTACGATACAGTCTACAATGTTTCAGTAATAGATAAATCCATATTCTTCACTATACACCAAAGAAATTATAATTTCATAAAAATATAAAAAATTTACCATAAGATAACATTGACCTACTAAATTCAAAATGAATTTATTTTTAGAAAATTGTGATTTTTAAGTTTTTCAACTCAAATTTTCAATGAATATATAATATATATGACCATAGACTAGTTTTGTTGAAAAATACCTATTTTAAATTTATGTGTTAGTAATACAATTTCGTATGTATCTCTAAAAGTTAAAAATATTTTTATTAATTAAATGATTAAAATTCTAATATTAAATAAATAATATTAATCAGTTATTTTGTGACACGTTTTAGCTATCCTTTTGGAGTGAAAGTTGTTATTGAACAGATTATATTTATTTAATGAATTGATATATATATAAATCATAGAGAGTAACATTGTATTCCCCATAAATAAATTTAAATGTAAAAATATTAATTATTTATCACTAAGGAAACTGGATATTTGAACCATATAATAGAAAATAATCATGATACAATTTATAAGGAGATATCCACCTCACAACCCTTAATAAGACTAGGTAGATATTTATTTCAAATCTGTATCCATGGGTGTTCCAAGGGAAATACATTACATTGATTCCTTTTCATGATATTATTCACAACAAAAATATATATCCAAAATGTTTTTTATACCATCAAATTGAATCATGAAAATTAATATTATGATTATGAAAAAATGCTATGATTTTGTTCAATTACACCATCAATTTAGCCAATGATATTTTATAATTATTAATGGCTTATTTCAATAAAAAAATTAATATTTTATTTTAAAATAGGTTTTCAATGGTCATATTTATAATATTATTATTTTCTTAACATGTTTTCTCATCTAATTCTATATAATTTTAATATAATGGTTCATAAATAGACTGTCAATCCCCAAAGTAAATCCTCTACTATATTCTAAATAGTTGTAAATTCGTATTAACCCTTAGTGTGAATCGAGTGATGATTGTGTTAACACTCAACAAACCTTTATCATTGAGATTACCCCAAGGTGATTTTGTGCCAGATCTTCATTTTCTTTAATGTATCCAAATATATATATATTTTATATAACACAACATAATATTTATTTTACTATAACATGGAGGTGTTATCCTATAAATGAAAATATCTAATGGGTTTTTATTAAAATTTTCTAATCCTAATCATCAAAACTAACTAAATTAATCCTAAAAGATAACTAAATGTTTATTTGATACTGACATAGGCTCCCAAAAACTGAAATCCTATGTTCAGTGCTAGAAACTCATTAATTAAATGGAATATTTGATTCAACATGATATAAAAAAATATAAAAATATATGTATTTTATATCACATACATAATATAAACATTAAATTCTATGAATAAACACACAATCCTATGAATGAAAGGATTAGAGTATTTTAATATTAGATCCCATGGGTTTTTCATCCAACAAGAAAATTTCTACCCGATAAAAAAATTTCACTTTTAATTTGTTCAAAACAACCAAAAATTACCTTTATAGAAAAATATTTTTAAATATAATTTATTGCATTATTTTAGATGGAAAATGACACAAATGAAATGGGTGAGTTGATTTACTCCTTAAGGGAGACCTTATCCTCAAGTCATCATGTGTTATATAATATTTATATGAGAAAACATTAACATGTGAGAAATATATTATTAAAAAACATGAAAATATAAGATCTGTCCAGAATCCAAGGTAGAAGGACATGTGATCTCAAATGGAAAAAATTACCTTGTTAAATTAGTGTAGAAACTTGAAATAATATACATTATCCATGGGAAATAATCATAGGAATAATACCTCAAAAGGTAAAATCCCCTTCAATAATATCATAATAAATATATTCATCACATAATTAATATTTTTTATTTTAACCACCATGATTCATTACTCAGACCCCAAACCATTATTCATTACAAATCACACCCATGTCGTTGTATGTTACTACTCGCACCCATGCCTTGATGAGTCAATACTCAAACCCATTATTATGGGGAAACATTTTTTAACCCACATATACATATCTCATGAGGTGTAATTTTATAACCAACAAACTAAGGGGATATAAGATACCACCCACCCATTCTCTCTACAAATGAGAACCAAATTACATCACTAATTCATCATATCATATTGATCCCCTTCTAAAAAATAGTATTCATACTCTTTTCAAATAGAGACACATAATAAATAATTCATAATTCCATCATTAATAATAAAATGATACGACATTGGAAAATAAATGTGTATCCAAATATATTCAATAAATTTATAGGTTAATACCCTTTAATTAATTTGATGACGTATATGGTACTACAACTATATAGATAAAATTTATATGATTTAGTCAACAATTTCCTTGATCGATCGATTTATGAAATCTATGTGAATTCCTTGAATCAATGGATGCAAATATAGTATCTTCATAAGAGAATGTAAATGGAAGAAAAAAAATTATAAACACCATATATGAATAGGATATGAAAAATAATTAATGCCTTTTCATGACATTAATTCCTTAAAATAATTTAAGATAATCTAGAGTGTATTTTATGAAATTTAATTTTGATGGAAATTTATTATTTTGAGATAAATGGGAAAACGGAAATGATATTGTAAAATAGTTATATGAAATATATTTTTTATTATAGACAAAATGAATAAGTTACATGTTATTATCAAAAAGAAATTTTGAAAATGGAGATGCTAAAAATTTTGAAAACATTTACTTTTAAATTAGATATCAATAATGGATCCCTAAAAATATATTATGGTTATTTAGAAAAAATATGGAGTGAAAAGAAAACAAATGAAAATTTAATTAAATACTGTTATTAAAACAAACATCACAATAGAGTAAAATTATTATTTCTATTAAAAAGAATTAAAAAAATTATGGAAATCACACGTAATAAAAAGTATTTTCATTTTAAAATTTTAATGAGAACTTGATCGGGAATTAGAGTCATGGACATAGATGAAAAAGAGATTACATGAGAAGGATTAGAATTATTCATAATGATATTATTATTTTAAGAGAAATAAATTCTTTATAGAAGGCGTTTTGAATATAAAATTCAGTATTCCCTAAAATGAAAAATAAAATAATTTATAACAAAAATTGTATATTGTGAGAACACAAGAATAGAAAAAATACATTCAATAAGAAACATCAGAACTCATTGAAAAAATATTTGAGCTATAAATACATAGTATAACATTAATATCACATTAATTGAAATGTATTGAAAATATAGACTGGTAGAAAATCAATTTTTTGTGATGGATCATTTAAGACGGACAAATGAAACATCCCATATAGTCTCCGAAAGTTAAGTATTTGCGATGGAATTAGTGTTCTGTCACAAATATTCACTATTTTAAATGGATGAAACGAGTCCATCGCAAATATTTGTTGTTGGGTATCCCATCACCTAGTTCCAAATTCATTGGTGATGGATTATTTCAAATGGAAGACACATTCCATCGAAAATGCTCTATCTAAAAAATATATAGATTTAACCTATGTTTCACATCCATTCTCTTCACCTCCCACACTATTATGCTTCTCTATTACACAACACCATCCCTCCTCTCTTCCTCTACTTCACCACTCATCCCGCTTTCACACTGCACCAGCATGTCACTGATACGACCCACTATGCAATAGCACCACGCAGAAAAATCATTCTCCCTCCCCCTCAAAATTGTGAAGAAGTATCTATGAACCACCCACCAAACCACTATACCTCAATTCCTCTTAATCAAATTCGGTTTCAACTATTTTTTAACAGATCTGGGTTCGACTCTCTTTGGTACAGATTCCTATTATCATTGTTTTTATTATTTGTTTGTTTTATACATGTTATTTTTTTATCATTTTGGAAAACCTGATGAATATTAATTTTTCTCTTAATCATGCCTGGTCAATTATTTTGGATTGATACATTTTCTTTCAATATTTTCATGTTAAAAACTTGTAATTCTTAATAGGGCGATTTATCTGTTTATATTTTTATCATGCCTGATCTTTTTATTTTTTTTAACATGCCTCATCTGTTTTAATAATTTATATTTTTATCATGCAAGATCTATTTATTGTAATTTATTTATATACATTTTTCTCATTTTTCAATTTAATTATTTGTATGTGTGGTTATATATATATATATATATTAATGTGTGAATATATATAAATATATATATATTTAAAAAACATGTAAAAATATATATTAATGTGTATGGTTTTCAATATATATATATATATATATCATGTTTAAGAAACATGTTATGTTATATATACAGCCGTGCATAAATATATATAATCATTTAGAAAAAAATGTCCAATGTTATACATATTTATAAGTCTTAAATACGTGTAATTGTTCTGATATATATACGGACACACAGAAATATACATGTTAAAAAATATCTAATGTTTTATATATATATGTGTGTGTGTGTACTTATATATTGATATGTATATTTGTTTAAAAAACAAGTAAAAATATCTTTGATTACAAAATTGTGTAATATATATGAAAATATATATTTATATTTAAATAAGTATATATATAAATTTTTAAAAAAACCTTTTAGATTTATTATATTTATACTTATAGAAATATAATATGTATATTTGTTTAAAACAGACAGAATATATTTGAATTATTCTTATTAGTCATGAAATTGTGATATATACACACACACACACACACATAGACGTATATAAACATTTAAAAAAATGAGTAAGGTTATATATATATTAAAGTTGTTAAATTTTTTAAATTTTTTGATATATATGTACACATAGAAATATGTTTAAACATTAAAAAATGTATAATTTTTTTGATATATATATATATATTAACACCTTAAAATGTATACAATATATATAAATATTTATTTATTTATTTATATACATTTGTTAAGTATATTTGTTTAACAAAGATATGATATAAATTTTATGTATTTATATTAATTAGGATATAATGATATACATATTTATTATAATTAATAAAAATTAAATAATAATCTAAGTATTAAAATTAATATTTACATAATTTATAATAATTACTAATTAATTATTTTATATTATTAATAAATAGTAAATATTTTAGTATGTTCATATCTATGTATATAGATCTTATATGTTATTTTTTTTGGAAAAATGTGTAAAAATAATTTGATGTATGAAGATAAGATTGACTATGTGTTATATATATATATATAATGTATGAAATAAATATAAATGAGTTTTTTTAAGAATGGGGAGAAAAATAATTAAAAGAAATCATTTTAACTAAATGGTATTTATCAGATTTTTCATATTAACTACTTAAAAAATTGTTTTTATGAAAACACAAAAAAAAATTATAATCTATAATATTTATAAAAAACATAGTTTATAATACTTAGGATAATTTTTTAAATATTGTTAATTTTTTTTACAATTATAAGACATATTCAAATTGCTATTTATTTTTAATTTTATATTAATTGAAATAATTTATTATATTTACTAATTACAGAGTGATTACTAATAATTTTTTTTAATATTACTAATAATTATAAAATCATAATAAAAATTTATAAAAAATATAAAAACATATGTAAATATAAAAAATATTAATAAATTGAAAAAGAGTACATTGTTAATAATCATTCCATAATTTAGAATAATTAATAATTAATTTATCGATATTGTTAATAGATAGAAAATATAATTGTTAAATACAAAATCATATGAATATTTTGAATATATGAAGAAATTACGATAATTTGTCAAAAATTATAAAACAAAAAATAGAGTAATTGTAAAATATTAGTAATATTTTTTATAAATTAAAATGTTATTTCCCCCTAGGATATACCCAATATCCCAGAACAAATGGTTATCTCCAATTTATTATTTGATACACATTTTGAATGATATATTATATTTTTAGAATAAACGATAATAAAAATATTTAATTAATTTCAATCAGTTTCAATGTCACTAAATACCCAATGCTCACAAATGTAATGTGATGTATAAGGTAAACCCCTCATCCCAGACACAAAGGTGATCTCTGATTTATCTTATGAGACACCATTTGAATGTTACATAACTTTTTATAATAAATTATAATAAAAATATTAAATTATTTACACTCGCCTACAATGTAACTAAAAACCTAACAAAAAAAAAATGTAATGTTATGTCTAGGGTAAACCCCATATCTCGGATGCAATGGTGATCTATAATTTATCATTTTTGAGATAGTTTTAAAGATAAAAAACTTTTTATAGTAAATTCAAATAAAAATATTAAATTTACTACCCCCGCCAGAAATGTAACTAACCACATGACAAACACAAATATAATTTCGCGTCTTGGGTAAACCATGCATCCCAAAACCATTGATGTTTTGTAATTTATCATATGAGACACCATTGTAGATATATTCTATTATTTTCAGAAAATAGAATGTGCCTTATATATGATATGTAATATTTTTATTTTATTTTCGATAAACCTCTACGAGTCCTGAAATCTTGTGTTATCCCAGTTCCTCACTCTGCTCATATTCCAAATAATACATCAATATTGTAAAATATAATATTAATTTTCTACTCATAAAAATTAATAGTAATTATTATTAATATTCTATTTGTTTTCTAAATAAATATGTATAGGGGAAGTAGACTTGTATCTATTATTCTATCATCATGGGATAAATAATTGCAAAACTCCAAATAGATCTGGTTTAAATCCTATCTACATTGAAGGGGTTGAAACCTTTATATCATCTCCATCATCGAATTCAAAAACAATTATGAAGAACAATTAAATGCCCATCTAAAAAATGTTATCATATTGTACTTGTATCTTTTTTCAATGTTAGACTTCATCTATTTCATTCTCTTTTTTGGAAAGACTATATTTATGGGTATTATCATGGTGAAAAGGATTCATTAAAATTAAATTTTTTTGTTCAAGGTCTATCATTTTAGAATTTAATACATGAGGCAACTGGTTAATCTATTCTTGAAACAAAAACTCATAATGATATTCCAAATCCAAAATCAGAACCTTATCAGTTTTAAAATTTTATGAATTTTGATGAGGAGGCCTTATATCTGGGATGATAGATGAGAAAACATGATGTTGTTACAAAATTTATGGCTATTAAATATTATATTGGAAAGTCTAATAGTTGTTTCTATTAGATTTTTTCTATGATTAATTAGTTATTTCCTAATATAAATACATTACCTGTAAGTTTCAATGAATGTAAAAGGTTGGATCATATCTTCGGTTTATCTCATTAAAAAATCCATGAATGTTCAAATGACTACATCCAATAATACATGGATTATGAATATTTGGATAATTTTTCAACATGTATAGAATTGGGGTATAAAGAGGCACAATATGTAATCTATGGAGTTCCCATTAAATAGTTGAGATATTTTCCAAATACCCCTTATTTATAGTTTTATTTATGTCTCAAAATCCACCTAGATTGATGACATGGAATAAATAAAATATTTCCATCACATGATGATTAGATTATCTTTGTAATGGTGATTGATGGATGAAATTTAATCAGATGTATCCTTCATTTTCATCATAACACCATAACATATTGTCAGGCCTTCCAACTGATAGTTTTTTTCTAATTTGGTGCTTATGACATTCAATATTTCTGTTAGCCTATTTTCATTACTTCTTATATCTTTCCTCCTTGGATGCTAGGGAAAGAACCATATATATATATATATATATATATATATTGCACCATTAATTTCATGACATCCAAGAAGAATATTTATGTTTATTTGAACCCACTAATTGATTAGTTAATTTAATTATGGAAAAACAGTGTGACTAACTTTGATATAATAGTAGATCAAAATTTTATTTTGATGGTTTCATTAATATATAAAATTAGAGAACTTTATACATATGTAATTTTATCTGGATGAAGCACATATGATCTAAGATAATGTATGAACTACATGGTAAATAATAATGTGTGTATGCTTGGTAATGTGAAATGGTCTATTATTTTTACTGTCATCAGATATTTCTTCATACATATCACCCATTAAAAAGGAACAGAATTTATTTACAAAAACGGTTGAATTGGAACAAATTAACCTTCGGTAGTGCTATTAGGCAAAAATTTAAAACCTATTTTCTCTTCATTTCATCATTATACTTTTTGATCAACTGTAAATGAGTAAATGATAAATGGTTTTGATAGAGATCATCATTGGATAAAGCGGTGTATTTTTTGGTATATTGTAAATTTTTCTAATTTTTTTGTTCTTCACTTGTTAGATGTAATGTATATTAAGAAGAATCTTTTTAATAACATTTTTTATACCATGTTGGACACAACTATTTCCACTAATCATAATGGTAAAGGAAATTTTAGATAATTCCTAGATTTGTAGATGTCTAAAATATCTATTATTAAAAGATGAATGATCACAAAAATTAAAGAATCCAAAAGCAACTTACTTACTCAGTAAAGAAAACCATTTATTATTTTGTCAATGGATTGGAGATTTGCGGTTACCAAATGGTTATGATTATAATTTGTATCGTTCCATCATAAATGTGCAGATTATCATGTTAAAAAGCCATTATTGTCATGTCATACATGAATTAGTTTTTCATAATGTTCTTAGGGGGATATTGAATTCATCAATATGAAAAAATTTGATTGAAATATCATATTTTTTCTAATATATTTGTGGATAAACAACTAATTATAATGAATATCATATTATATAAAAATATTTTGTTTTAATTTTATATAAATTTTGAGAAAATATTCCCACTATGCTTATTTGATTCCATAGAACATTTAATATTTAATTATTTATATGACACTAAATGTGGAGAGTTGGTGCAATTCCATTGGATGTATCTATTTTAGAGTTGTATGAAAAAATTGAATAATAAAGTACCAAACAAAGAATCAGTTAAAAGGATGATTGAATAAGTATATATTCTGGAGAAAAGATCTAATTTTTTCTCGTATTATTTTCAATCTGAATATCCTTCAAACCATAATTGCATGGGTTAAAATTAGATAAATTATTATGATATCACTGCTAATCAGTGGTTAGTTTTAAATTATCCCAAACTTAGTTTTAGTGGATATCATGATTGATGTCTTATCGATGAAGAACTACATAGATCCCACACTTATGTTCTGCTTAATTGTGAAGAAATTAAATGATTTGTGCAGTAAGTATTGCATTTTTATTATTTAATTTATTATTTATAAAATATATCATTATTTACATTATCTTTTTTTTGGTAAAAAATATGATAACCATATCAAAAAAATAGTATATACAATTTACATCTACTAATTTTAAAAAACATCGCCAATTTTTTCATATTTGTTTTGAGGACTAGAAAAAAATGTTTCTTTTGATTAAATATTAAATAAAATTTTCAATGATAACTATTATCAATAATATTAAATGTTTATATGTAACAAAACATGAAAATAAAATTGATAGTTGATTATGTGTTCTCAAAAACCCTCCATCGAAATTGGTAAATTATTATAATGGGTATGTTGTTAATAGATTTTGATCCCAAACATGCATATATGGTTACTCAAAGAATTCAGAGAATAGTGGTGTTAATTTGAAAGGATTTCATCATGAGGAAATTGAATTTTACTTTTATAGTGTAATATATAAAATAATTGAGTTATGCAATATTGGAAAACCTAATATAACACTTATTAAGTGTCATTGATTTGATACTAATCGTGGGTTGCGAGTTCATCCACGGCATGGACTCATTTCCCTTAAATCATAAAAGTCCTCTAACATTAAACGAACCCTATATGATGACACATTAAGCTCACCAAGTTTATAATAAAAATTGATTTGATGTATGCAAGGATATTAAGGACTTGTAGAGTGTGACAAAAATAAAATCACCTGGAAATCAGTTTATTGAAAATTAAAATAGTTTTGTGGAAGTGAAAAATAATGAAATGTTTTATGAAAAATCTTGAAATATATCTATTACCTAAATTTTTTTTAATATCAATGATGAAACCCCTAGTTAGTGGTTGATGATATAGATAATGTAGATGAATTAATAAGAGATGATGAAACAGAAAGTCATATATAAGTTAACAATTATAAAGATGAGGATGAAGACATTAATGTCTATGAAAATTATGATTGATGTATTATATTCAGGTATTTAGTTACCAGTAATTAATATATTTTAATATTTATTAGTTTTTTAAATTTAATATTTGTACTAACAACATGTTACATGTTAAATTATATTATTCTAAATTTTTTTGTTCTTTAAATTTCATATCTGTTTTAACAACCTCTTATTGTTGTGAATATTTGTGTTATATTGATGGATATAATCATGAAAATTTATTACATTCTCTCACTGAGGCTGGAATACCTGGTGACGAGATCGATTCATCTCCTCCTCCTAAGAATGGTTCATTGACTAGGTGTGGCATGGTCTTACTCAATTACTAATTACAGATCCTATTCTAGAGGGACGACAGTCTATTGATTTGGATCCTCATTAACAAATGAATGTTTAATTGTTTAAGATATTAATTTTATATTAAATGAGTGTATTAATTTTGATAATAATTTAATGATTAATATTTTGATTCAATTTTAACTGTTTTTCACATTTAATCATTGGACAGGCTGGTGTGACTATGAGAAATTATTTTTCCGAGCCATGGGTTTCATGAGACATGGTACCCATTGTCATGTGTGAACATATATTTGACAACTAGACTTTACGTTATTAAATAATAAATAAATTTTTAAAATGTATTTAATTACTTATATATTATTTTCAATTGTCTTGAAAAAAATATTTTCTGTGATTTCTAATAGTTATAGAGGTCCTATCTGAGAGGCATGGGATACTTGTTTACATGATCACTTTTTTAATGTTTCAACACAAAATAAGAAAATGAGCTACAAATAAAGCTTGTGTAACCATTTTCGATCTGTCTCGCATCTCACATTTTCCCGACTATATTTTACCTCAGGTATGGGATGGCTTGTGATCCTTCTAGCTAGAAGATAATTTAAGGAGGAGATCATTAGCTGGATGTTAGATCTAGGGGAGGAAAGGGATCACCCAAAGGTCCAGGATTCGTACATTTAGTATACATCAACAACAAATGATAACTAATATTATTTATAAATGTATATATATTTTAACTATATCATGTTTGTCATAATATACAAGATATTACTGACCCATCTATTATATAGTTTTATGTTTATAATAAGATGTATACAAATCCCTATACATGAGAAGATGTAGGTTAATGATAGAACCATATTGTTGATAGTGATTTTTTATAAAAATTTCTCGAAAATCAATTTTATTGTTATTCTATTTTTTCATTACATTTAAAGAAAACATATGACGCATCGAATTCTCATTCATAAGATATTTAGGTTGAGACCGAACAATATGTCACTACTGATTCCAGTTTCGATGAGAGGGTCTGGATACATGTGACTTTGCTCGGAATTGATAATGGTTGAGTGATAGTTATTGGTTCTCGACTAACACCATGAAGTTACTATGATACATCTGTGATGGAATCATTGAGCATAATGGGAGATCATAAAAAGTCATCATCAATGTCATCTCCTGCTACAAAGTATGAGGAGAGGATGAGAACTTAGGATGAGATGACATCACAGATGCATAAAGAGAGGGAATAGGAGTGTGAGTAGTGGTGTATAGGAGATGAAGTGATGACATAGTAGATGCAGAGATTCTGTGTGGTGTTTGTATGGAGTTTCCTCCCCCCTGTCATTCGAGTGATCATCAAGCTAGTCCTTATAGTGATCATCTTCCATCATATGATAGTTGATGATTTATGATTTATTATGATTTTTTAAGTAATTTGGAATGATATACAATCAGTTTTTTAACTAATATATTACTTTTATGTCTGTTTAAATTTTAATATTTTGTAGTAATACATTTTAAATATTTTTAAATTTGTTAATTGTTTTAATTTATTTAACATATTTTAATTAAATTTTGGTTTTATAGTTACTTATATACATATAATGTTTTTATTATTTTTCAATATATTTACTATGTTAATTAATTTTAATAATTTTAAATATTTTATAGTATATTTATTTTGTAAATAAATTTTATCTAATTTAATATTTACATTTATTAATATATATATATATTTAACGAATTATAAATTTTATTTAATATTTTCTATATAATTTTTATTTATTTATTATTTCATTTTTTGGAATAATTTATTATTTGCGATGTATGTAGTCATCCATAAAAAAAACATTTTGATATTTTTGAGATTGATCATCGTAGAGGTTATTTAAAAACCCATATGAATGCCATTTGTGAAAAACCATTTTACATCGAATTTAAATATTATTTACGATGTATCATCATAAAAAAACATTTGTGACCCCAACCTATGTGACGAGGTATTTGTGACAGACTACAATCACACATACCCTGTCATAATTACCATAAATTCATGTTGTGATAACATGATTTGTATTTGTTAAAAACATATTTTCATGAAAATAATGACTAAGGTAATCCATAAGAAACTATACACACTACAAAAGAAAGAAAAATTTGTGGTGAAAATGACTTATGTCTCAATGAATTAAAGTTAGATGACAAAATCTCTCACAAAAAACATAATTCAATTACTATGTATCATTTTAAAAGGGAATTATGTATGATAATATTAAATATACATAAAAAATAGATCTTATTAAGAATAATACAATAATAGTACATAAAATACCAATAATATTAAATGAAATTTCCAAAACGGCAACCATGATTTCAAGAATGAAAATTGAGTTAAAAAATCATACAAATGTTGTTAAATTTTAAATTTAAAACACATTAAATGTAGAACATGAAATGTATTTATAGAGCCCTTATATTTCCCAAAAATCATGATAAAAGTTTACCAATGAAAATATATGATTCACATAAAGTAATTAAGTATTGAATAAACATCCTATATCAATGATGAAAAATTAGAATGAGGAAACCCATAAATTAAATCTTGCAGAGCCGAAGTTCTCTAACCTATCATATAATAATATAATAATATTAGCCACCTATTTCAGAACCATATTCATTTCGATAACCCTTTATAAAAATTATTTACATTAATTTATTACAAATATATGAGTTGTTTAAACTTTATTATAAACATCATAATTTTGAAGTTTATATTATTTGTTTAATAATAGCATCAAAATAGTGGTGTAAATAACTATTTATATATTCAAATTTTATCATTCAAATAATAATAATGGGACTGAAATACATTATTCATGGTAAAATATAATTTTATATGTTATTTTTATAAGTACTTCAGTTATGGCTCATGATAACAATGTTAGTGATGAACTAGTTTTAATAATTTTTGTAACAAATGAGGGTCGATATAAGAATTATATAATACATATTATTTTAATCATTAATGTAAAAAATACTCAATTATTTTTTTATAATATCACCCATAATTTTTTTTCTTTATTTATCCATTATATTAATTAATACCTCTTTTCATATTGGTTGTTAAATCGGACCAAATAGGAAAAAGATATAATTTATAGGTGATTTTCATTAACAAAGTGATTTATTTGGAATAATATCTAAATTATTGATCTATAAGGATATTATTAATATTTTTTATGGTAATAAATCCCTTTTTATGAATTTTTTTATTTCATAAAACACTAGGGTGAAAAAATTGAAATGTGTAACTTTTTTGGAGATGGAACTCTAAACGTACACATGATTGACATGTTCATTTTATATATAATAGGAGGAAGATGTGGAATAATATATAATTTTAGAGTAATAATAATTATATAAATATAATATTAATAATTTACATATACCTTTATAACCATTTAGGTATAGTGTTGATGAAAATATTAGCACGTCATTCAAGGAGGTGGTAGTTCATATGCACACCTGATAACATCATAAATTTTTTATTTTTTTTAATGATAGTAGAAAATAGAAATTAAATAAGTATTATGAAATCTAAATATATTATTATTACTAATAAAATCATAATTTCATTTATTTAATATGTTTGAGGGGTTAAAGGGAAAAAAATAAGGGAGATCAGTTGAGAAAATTACCACTCACACTAGATGTTCTATCTTATGTTACAGAATAAGGCAGCTTAGCTTGGTATTTTGTTAATACCATGTATTTATGTACATATATATGGATTTTTTAATATAATAGAGAATATTTTATCAATATTAGTTATTTTAAATTGTGTAGAAATGTGATTTCATTGATATCATTTTATAAGTGATAAAAATGTAATTTTTGTAATTACATATTAATTTATAATATTGGAATGAAAGTAATCTATGGTGAAAGATTCTAAAATGGAAAATAATTGAGAAAATTTGAATTATGTGTTTTAATACTTCCATAATTAATTTGGTTCCATTTTTAGGGAGGGTTTTAGTTCTTTTTATATTTATATTTTTATGTTTTATGTTTTTAATTTTTACATTTGTAATTAGTTTTTACCAAATTAATTAAATTTTATATTATAATATAATATAACAAATCATACAAAAAATATATGTTCTAAAACTATATAAAGACTCCATTAAATAAAAATAAACTTCAAAATATGGGAATAAGAATTACATTAAGTCATAAAATATAAAGAAATATCTTTTATATATAAAAATGGTGTTCTAAACATTTTGTATTCATATTCGTATATTATATTTATTAAAAAAATAATTTAGTGAAATTATATATGTATATATTTATAAATATAATATTAAATTATATATATAAAAATTAACAATTTAATTTATTGTTAAAAATCACACCTTTTTAACCAAACAATTCTTCGAAAATAATGAGTTCACCGTAATCATGGACATTAAAATTAATAATGGAAATAATATATTTATGCCTAAAACTAAAACCTAACTATTTAAATAATATGAAGATTATGATATATGATATTAAATGCATTTTTTAATTTTATATTTCTGTAAGTGGTGAAATTTTATTTTTCATATGACTCGAATAAAATAAATTTTTACGTTAAACTATTAATTAATTTAACATACTGATAAACATGTTTTTTATAAATTTAGTAAAATATTCTTTATTGAATAATATTATATTTGAAATATTTATTTATTTATAAAACATTTTTCAATAAAACATTTTTCAATATTATATATCGATAATTCCATAAAAGTTACTCTATTAGAAAAATTGATATTTTTTACTATTAATATAAAAATAAATTATTTAATAAAAATATAAAAAATTAAACCTATGGTAATTTTACATATTAAATTCATAATTTAGGTTAAGTATAAAAAATTAAAATATAACATTTATTACTTTGTCTTGTAAATGATCATAAAATATATAAATAAAAAATATCTTCTTTAATGAAACTTTAAAATTTTAAGTCTATATAATCCAATTCTGTTTACATTTGTAATTAATCGAAATTGTTTTTATTTACTAATGTTTTTATAATTCTTAAATTTTATTAATAATATACATCTAGTAGGCCATAGATTATTTATGAATGGTTTTGAATGTGGAATAAGTTATCGAATAAATAAGATTTATTTGAAGGGAAAATATATTTTATAATGTTAGGGTGTCACAGGCCGCTTCCCATCATTGTTTTATACATAATTTGGTTGTCAATTCCTTGAATTTGATGTAATTTTGTGATATCCTACCATGTGGGAGCAGCATGTCTAGGAGTGGGAGACATCATTCAGTGGGATTGGATGCTACACCATGATGGTATGGACTTTTTCTAGATAATGGGGATCACATTGCAAACCATTAGGGTTGTACCAAGATGGGTATCTTGTCATGGTTTACCCTCATATTGTGTACGTCACTCCATGACCCAAAGGGATTTTTCAATAGTAGTTCTAGGAAAGGGGATGAACCTTACACTTATGATTAATTTCGTAGCAGTCCAAATATTTTGATAGGGAATATCTTATAGGCATCACATTGTGACATCCATGTTGTGTTGTGACATGGCTCATGGGTTGTTTTTTAAAGGGAAATACATGTAATTTAAAAATTAGAATCATAACATTTAAGATAATAATAGAAATTAGGAGAGCTATATCCTTCTAGATCTCTCCCACCTCTTCCACCCTTTTATCCCACTTGGATAGGGGTGGTCTTGAGAAGATTCTGTGATTTCTTGAGAGAGGTTTCATTCGATTTTCCTCCATTTTATTTACCTTTTCTATATTTTCATTTTTGATAATTTATGAGATGTTTTATTTGAATATTACACTAATTCACGGTGTAATCATCACATTACAATGATTATTTTAATTTATGTGTAGAGGGGAACCTTTATGGATGAATAAATAGTGTTATATGTGGTTTTTATGATGTGGTGATGCATTCATATTTTTTAGTGTGTGAGGAAAACTTAGTTTTATTCTAGTAATTTATTATAGAATTTTATAATTAATTATTTTTATATTATATGATGACATAGAATCTTGAGTCACTATAAGAGATTGTATGAGGCATAATAAGGTTTTTTAGGGTTATTGGATATCGATGATAATGAAAACCAGGTGTTTAAGTTATATGGTTCCTATAAAATAATTTCATAAGATTATTTATATCAGATTTTGTATGCCTTATTCTTTTTATGGGATTGGGAAAATGGATTTTTACTAAGAGTAACCAATGGAAAGATAAATGGTGGCATTGAGTCCCTTTTAGTTGGAATAAGTTTTCTTGGCCTCTTTAAGCTAAATTATGATGACCTAATGACTATTTCATTGATATTCCCCAAGAATAACACATATAAATCTAGTTGAAATTTTACATACATAATAGAGGTAAGTTATTAATAATTAAAACAAGTAATATTATAATCCTATCTATAGTTTCATAGAGAACTATTCATGTGTAACATTTTTAAATTATAAAATTACATAAAAATTCATTCGAACCCATCATTATTTTTATATAGAAAGTTTGAAATATCCGGATAATATTATATGAGAGTTTAAAACCATATTTGAAGTTTGGGACATTAGTTATTCATAGAGTTAATAACTAGTTACAACACATCCAAACTTTATCCAAGATATTACCTCTAGATTTATCTAATATTGAGATTGCATGGACATAAATTATTCTGATAGGGATATCATTGCTATTAAACACCACACTCATTACTTTACCAAAATGTTAAGATTCATTACTATATTTTTATTTACCAATATGGTTTCCAGTAATGTTTGTCAATATTAATTTTTAATAATAATCCAACCATGCTTAGATTAAAATTATAGAAATCCAGGTTTCAAAAAAAAGATATTACATAATTTTTAACATAATTATTATTGAAACATCATCAAAAAATATTTATGTCTAGCATAATTGAGTGAATGGGTACATAAAACATGAATATGAAGATAATCCTTTCCAGCATCATTTATTTATTAAAAAAATAGAACCTTAATCCTAATAAATTTCACTTATGGTATAGGATATCCATTGAATATACTTAAAATACAATTGTGCGTTATAAACTTTAGTAACAGAAAAATCTAAGTTAAACATGATGAATACATATGAATCATGTGGAACATCATGAAATAAAAAAATTACAGTATCATATAAGTTATAAGTTCATAAAAAGGAATATAATATCATGAAACTATATTAATTTTTCAGAAACATAAAACATAAAATCATGTATATATGTTAAGGCCCATTATCAATACAATATAACATAGTTTGCTAGGAAAAGTGTTCATGCATCATAAATGGTATCTCATGTGAAAACATCAGTACCTAATGAATTTGGGTGTGTATAAATCAATCCACACACATAAATTTATATTATTTAAAACAATATATGTGTCACATAATAAAATCATGCAGAAGGATTAATTATATGAATCCATTAAGAGTATATGGGTAAAATTTTAATTCCATAAAAAATAAACAAATTTTATATCATAAATACTAATATGAGAAGATGTGGTTAATGTATTTTAGACATTAATAAAATAATAATAATTTACAGGTCATTAAAATTTATTTTTAGTGATGAATGATCATAATAAATGAGGGGAGGAGAATGTTTGGAAATGGCCTAATAATGTGAGAATTTTTTGAAAAGAGTAATGAATCCATAAATAATGATCAACCATTATGTTTTATTTAAATATATAATTTAATTACAACGGTTTTACAAAAAATAACAAGTTATTGATGAAAATATTGATGACTTATTATCATTATATTGAGTGATACATGAAATGAGATAAACAATACACATGTACCATTCAATTGTATTTTCCTAAAGGAATAAATTTGGAATGGAGACTTTAAAACATGTTTATCCCCCCCAAATAATTCCATGATATGAATAATGATAGAAAATGGGTATTATATAGAAAATAGAAAATATAAAATTAATGATATTTGTTCGAAGTTTCCACTACATATATCACTAACTCTCTAAGAAAGTGAGTGTAGACTATTGAATAATCAAATTACGTTTGTTTAATAATATCATAAAAAATTCAAGTTTATTTATTTATTCATTTTTTTATTATATATACATTTTATGAGGATGTATTTCAAATATATTTTTCCCTGAGATTTTTAATGTCATTTTTCTATAGTGGCATCCATTTTTGACTAATAATGAAATTATGTTGAAATTCATTGAAAACTAAAGAAGGGTTATGACATGAACTTCATGAAATCAAATGATTTTAACAAGTTCTAATTATAATGTTTATCCCCTATAGTTATGATAAGGAATTGTAAATATGTAATTTTTATTTATTTTAGCTGGTTTTTCTGACCATGTCAAATTTATTTTATTTTATTTATTCTTCATGATTATTTTCCTATTATAGAATGTGAAAAAGAAAATAATATAATTATTATTATCATATATATCCATTAACTAATTATTATATTCATACATGATGGGATGGAGGAATAATAATATATGTTGTTAATAGAGGGTGCAAATCTACCACAACATAAACATCGTTTAATTTAGGAATAAAATGAGACAAATTTAGATAATTGATATTATATTAACATAATAATATTTCATTATATTTGTGTTACTTAAGTCATTATTTAATGTTGTATAGAATACATTTTAAGAATATATATGTATAAAAGAATAAAATATCTTAGTTAATAACGTTTTTTCCTCTTTTGTTTTCCCTCTAGAAGGCTACACCTTAAGTCTATTTTGAATGGTATTTTCATGAGAACAATTATACTTGGATATAGTAAGAGAACTATAGAGAGATTTTGATATAATTTTGGACTCTTAATATGATAAATGGGTGATGTTGAATGGGGTTGTGAAGGGTGTTTTTTATATGGGGAGGAGAGCTGTATGTTTCAAGATAATATTCATTAATTTATTATATTTGATCCAGCCTACCAATATCGGAGACTCCTATGACAATTAATATCAGTCAGTGGATGTGAGGCCATGATAATAGCTTCACAAATCACCCCTTATGAAATTATTCATGTATTTAACTTTTATTATAAACAATTGAATCTTTTCAAATATTATAATTAACCATAGATCAAATGTAAAAAAATTAAAATACATTTTCCAAATAAAATATTGTATTACAGATTATAAAAATACCATTGACATTATCAAAATTATTTCTTGATAATTTTAAATTAAAATATTAATATAAAATATATATTTATTGATCATTATAAGAAACTAATATGAACAAATTTTTGATACTTATGAAAATTAATAATGATTGTATAAATTTATTTTACTATATATGTAAGTATATTTATATTTGAAACAATTTTATGGAAATAAATATTTATTTAACAAACTATATGGCCAGTGATCTTCACTAGAATCTCTTCATAAGAGAGATTATATCCCAAATATAATTTGGATTTAGTTCAAGTGAGAGATATGGTATATAATTTATCGATATGGATACATTGAACAAGTCATGTACCATATATTGGTTTGGTATGAGTTACAGTAATTAAGATAAAACCTTTAATAATACAATAATGTCAAATGGCCCATTGTTTATAGGAAATAGATTTCCAATTTTCTTATTTCTCAGGTCACTCTTACATTGGTAGTTATAAAGGAAATATGTATCTATAATATCAAATTAAAGGTCTCAATGATGATTATTAGTATATCATTTCTGATGAAATTTTTTTCTCTGAAGTGTTGCTAAATGGATTTGATCTTCTTTTCTATTTCTTCAAAAACATCAAGATTCAATGAATTTTGTTCTCTATATTAATCCAAATATATTGGAAATTAACTTATTATTTCATTTCAATATATCTAAGGTGAAATATAAATGATCAAATGGAATCTATTGTTATATGATAATTTGACAAGAGAAATATGTTAATCTCAACACCTTTTCAGGTCAATAGAGAATGTTTATTGTATATCAAAAACTATTTTGGATAATCCTTTTACAATGGACATTAGATTGTGAGGTGATAGATTGTGCTAATGTATAATTATATTTATAATCATTGGTGAAGACTTTACCTGCAATTTTAGGTGGATATAATATCTTGATAAATAAAACTGATAGTGGTTTCCATACAGCATCACAATGTATTTGATTCATATAATTGTATGTTAACTAAGTAAGTTGTCCTCTGGAATAGAAAAAATATTAACAGTCTTATTGGGAGGGTCCAACAAACCCCATATTGCTTTACCTATATTGAATGTCTTTATATGAATCCTGAAAAAGTCTACAGTGGTGTTCTACCAGTTCCGAGAAGGTATGAGTAATGATTTCATGATCCCCTTATATTTTCCCCTTAATATATTTCCATACCAAAATTTTGATATTTATTCAATGATATTATTATCCATATTGTATCAATTATATGGTTCTCCTAGATATCTATAAATAATTGTTATTATTATGTGGATAAATAATGTTGAGTCGTGTGCATCATTATATTTCTCATACTTTATCTTGGATTTGATGTCACATATCATCATATTTAAAATCTCATTAATCCACATTAATAAATCAAAAAATATGAGTATCTTAAATTTATTATTTAATATCTATTCTTCTAAATCTCAACAATCCACTTTTAAGAATTCTAAATCATCTTCATAATAGGTTTATAAACAATCATTTGAGAAAGGTAAGATGCGTTTCCTTAATTTTAGAGTCCCATGTGTAGCATTTTCATTCCAAAGAATATTGTATCATTCTTAGTACTCATAATGCATATTGTTTCGTGTAAGTTGTTCTCTATCATTGTATGTCATATCTAACCATCATTACTGGAAAATGCTGGGAACATTGAAGATGAATATTCTTTTAAGGATATTTTTATCTATATATATATATATGTCATAATTCACTAACAATAGAAAATTCATCAACATATTTAATGAAAATAAAGTTAAAGCCATCTATAATTATTGTTTCAGGTAGTTGTGATCATGGACCATTAATTTTCATGTTGTAAACACCATCACAGTATATTTTTTTAATATTATAGATCTTGGGAAATTTTTTAATGGATAAACATATATCACAAAACATTCCCCAATATATAGATGTGTTACTATAGGTGTTTTGAGTAGAATGTCTTGTTATTCTGTTTACATCAATTCAGATCCATCATCTATAAAAACTTCAATACCCTTTGATATTTATTTGATAGAGGTATTGAAAATCATGATATGTTTTTCACAAATCATTGATAGTTCCATACCAATATTTTGAAACAATAGTTTTCCATTATGTATTTTATTTATAGTCCATTCTTTAATAATATATGGCTTTTAGGATCAAAAAATATCACATTTTGATGGAAATATATTTTTTATTTTCTAAATCCAAATCAAATATTTATGATTATTTTAATAGGATTCAACTTTTTTAACATATTTAGCATTGTTTTCAAACCTACTTCATTTTTACAGTATATAGAAACATTTACTATAAAAAACCATAAAAATCATTGGAATATCTGTATAATATATTCATCAATTCCATGATGATTATAGGGGTATTGGATAGTATAAATGGAATCACTACAAACTCATATTGTCCAAAAAATATTTAAAAGATAGTATTAGGAATATCCTCCTTATTCAACTTGAATTTATGAAATATAAATGAAATGAAACACTATATAAGTTATGGGACAATGTATCTGATTGAAAAATTATTCCAATAATTTATGAGAAGAATGTTTCTTTTGCATGATTTTTTGAGTTCACACTAATTAATATATTTTCGCATTGACCCATGATTTTCCTTGAAAAAGTGGACTGATACACCACATGGTGAAACACATGGGTTTGTAAAACTCATATCCAAATTCTACTAGTTTATTTTTTTTCTTTACTTTTGGGGGGAAACATATATGTAGATTCCTGAATATGGGAAGATATCTGTTTAAAAGTTCAATTGAGAATGAATCCTCTTTGTGTGAAGGAAGATCAGACCACTCTTTCGGGAATACATCAACATATTCTCTCATACTGAGCATGTCATCAACAATGATCCTATCCTTTTCCATAATCATTTGAAAAATATATTCTCGATCAAAATTAAATCATTTTCATTCTAAATATGATATTTATAAATCAAATATATCCTCTTCCATAAAAATTTATTGAATTAGCAGATAAATTTTGACATGGAAAATCATTTTCAACTTCTAATAGTCGATGTTGGATATATATATTAATATCTAATCCATTAAAACTATAGTGTCAAATTCCATTTATTTTAGTATGAAAAGGATTTATAAGTGTTTCATCCCATTAATTATAACAATTAATGAGTTTCATGCATCCTATTAAAAAATGTTCCACATTATTTTATTCAAAAGAAATTAAACAACCATTTTCTCAGTTGGGGTTAGAATATTTTTTATAACTAACATGATTTGAATGAATACATATAAATAAAATAGAATAAACCATTCTTAATTCATTAGAAAATACCATGTGAACCTAACACGAATTAATTATCATGATCCACCTCAGTAGTATAGCTTTAATAATCACATCCTCTCTCTATCTTGACCATAGTTGTATCACCCTCATGTTTTAAATGAACACTATGTTTGAGACCATATATAATGTGAGACACTGAGAATAAATGTAATGTGAAATATTATTATTTTAATATAACTATTATAACCATTCCATTAAATTGGTGTTTATGAATAGGATATATATATATATATATATATATAACAATCTCAATACATATATATTTTTTAATTCTTAGTAAATAAGAACCCAATTTTTTGTAAATACATTTTATTCATAAAATATGTTCTCTTCTAAAATGCATTTTTTCATTATTGTGAGAAAATATTATAAGTAATTTCTAAAACATTCAAAAATATTATTTATGAATAGAATATAATTTTTAAAGTCATCAAACAAAAAATAACTTATATTGAAATTTTGGGGGTTTTATCGAATGATTGAATTCTCACTATATATTGACATATTAGTATTTATAAAATACTATAATATGAATTCCTAAAATAAATTAATATAAATGTACTATTTTATTTTGATTCTATATTAATATAAAATATGATCTATTTAATTTATAAAAATATAATTTAGATCAATAATATATATATGTTCTTTATATAAGTTATTTTTAAAAGGAAACACATTTTTCAAAAAATTAATTTTCAAAATATATTATGCAATTGTATTAAAATTAATTTCTATTACTTTTATAAAATAATTCATGAAAATAGACACTATATATAATATTATTATCTTTATTTTTGGTAAATATTCCCGATTTAATTTTATAAATTATGAATAGTAACTGTGGTAAAATTTATCTCATCAATAAACTGTAAATTAAATAATTAAGGATAACAATAATGTGAGAAGGCCTTATAAATCACCTCAAAACATTCATTTAATTAAATTGAAAATATTAAATCATCCATATCAATTTTAAATTATAATATTTGGAATTTTGGTTCAATTTTACGTTGATACTGTCAATTATATTATTTTAACTAATGGAAGATCAAAAAATCCCCTCTCTTTATTTTAATTTCATTCATTGATTGCATAAAAACATAATGAATTATAAATTAATAAAAAATCTTATTATGAATTCAATTAACATTATTTTATCTTGGATATTTATTTATAAGTTTTAGTAATGGAATAATTGGCTTCAATACTTATGCAACACTGGCACATTATTTATTCAATTAATAGAAAAATAAAATAAAATATTTTAAAAACATTTAAAGTAATATTTCTGGAACAATTATAGTGGAAAGTTAATTTGAATGATATATATGAAATAATATTTTTTTTTGGGAATCTATATTTGAAATATATATATTTAATGATGCCTTTACATTGAAATTAAATTAATTTCATCAAAATTGAAATTAATTATATTGTACAAAACATTATATTTTAAAAATTATTTAAAAATTTCGAATATCTAGAATATAAACACATATAATCATAAATAGTCATAAATTTCATCTCATTTCCCATTTATGAACACATATATACATTATATGTAAACATATGAAAGATTACATTTGAAAATTTAGTTCATGTGACTGGCATTAAAATTATTTCAAGTAGTTAAAAAAGTATAATGTTTAAAATAACCAATAAACCTATCCAAATGCTATTTTTAGGGTATTTTAACCACATGAAATCCCATAGTTGAAATTATGGACATATGTTGTTAGGATCCTTTCCAATTGAAAAATATTCAATATAATTTTCCATTAGTTCAAGGTTCTATACTGAGATGGTGGAAATTTATAATGGTCTGGTTGAAGTACTATAGTAAGTACTAAATTACTATAGTTGTTCAGGAACTACAATAGGTTCTATAGTAGGGTACTATAGTAGTTGGAGAATTATTCATCATTAATAGTGTTTTCGTCCACATAGATGGCCCCAAGGGCCTTAGGGCGTTCATTCCATCCAAGGTCACCGGAAAATAAGGCCTCTAATATATGAAGAGTGTGATTTCACACAATGTGTCCTTTGGGAAATGAAAAATATATGTTAGAATACCTAGTATCATTCTTCAAAAGTGGAATCACAAAAATTAGCATCCACTAGTATAGAGAATAAAAATGCAAGAATGGGGGGGGGGTATGGAAACTGAAATTCATAGAAGGTACCAATATTATTTGCAAGATGAAATGGTAGTAAATCAGCTAGTTGAGGTGGGGATATATGAACCATAAATAAAGAAAAAATGGGGGTAGGTTTGTTCCATGGTATTCATGACTTTGGGCCTTTGGTGCGTGTATTCAGACTTGCACAACCTGGATTACGGGTCATGTATTGTTTCCCTCATACCCCAGATAAAATGTAGACTATAAATAATAATAATAATAATAAAAATAATAATAATAAACTAAAGGCCTTCATGAATCTGAATAAATTATGGACACAATATGCCACTTTTACATGAAAATTAATTTATTATTATTTTTATTAATTCCAACTGGGTACATTTGTTCAATATTAAAAGGTACCACATATTCTCTCAAATATACACAATCTATACACACTAACCTTGACCAAAACTATAAAAAAACACTTCTAACACTACTTATTCATGCTATAAATGTTCTATAATTACCAAAATACTATCAGTAGGTCCCTTCAGGGGATATATAAAGGATCTATTATAAATTACATGTACTCGCCTTTACTGAATCTCGAAAATTTCCATCTTATTAAACATCAAATAAATATATTAAAACCACATTTTCATAGAAATATGCATTATATGGGACAAGATGATGAAGTAATTGTCTCTTCTATGTAAATATGATCCAAAATGGACCAAAAATACCTCTTAAGGAATGTTTTATGAAGCTCCCCACATTCATGAATGGGTGAATCTCATGAATTCCATGTATGCACTGGTACATTAAGATAATATAAATGAAATGTAAACCATAATCCAAATAGTTCCCTAGGACCGAATAGAGGCCTGATAGAAATCTCTATATTGTGACTTTTGGAATCATAGAGCCATTCCCCGACACGAAGCTCAAAAATCTTCATGATGGCATCGATTCATATATAAACCCTAGTTTCCTATAAATAACAAGTTTTTCCTAATTTTTTTGGGGCTGTTTAACTTCCAACTTATAAAGTTCACTCCTTTGTTATCAAACACATGATATTCATCATTAAGATAGAAAATATATTCCCCAACGTATCCAAGATTCAAAAAACTTCATCCCTTGTGTTATTTATAGCCTCCATCTAATGGGGAGATTCCTTTGATGAAGGAATAATCCCTTTGTTGTAAAAGAACGCCCTTTCTGGAATCATTTGCTTTGAGATGGATCTATCCTTTGAGATTCCAACAACATGGGAACCAAGACATCACTCATAGGTAGGATCACCTTGTTTCGTGAAACATAATCCTTCATAAATCCCCTGACCTCCATGAGGCACCAGATCATCATGGTCTACTTCAACTCGAAGCCCCATTTGTTGTGAAGAACTTCTCCTAAGCCTCTCCATCATGCATCCCTTATCCTGAAAACCCTTCATGATGTCTTGGATCCTGAGGATCCAAAACTATTAATGGACTAATTTAGCTGTGCAATGATTCCCTATTATATTGGTTTCAACCTCCCCTATGTCTAACAATTTCACATCAAGTGCAGACCGGACCCCCATCCTACCTATTTCGTTTAGTAATATAGACCCTAATGTTTATTAATTATATGTATAAGAACCCTAATGTATGCTTTATGATTTAAAAACCTATCTCAATGGTTCAAATTCAATATCCCTACGGGAGTCACATGAGTAGTGGTCACATAATCCCTAGGGTGGTGGAGTGATTCTCAACACATCGTTGTGGAATGTTAGAGAACCACCTAGTTCCCTATCCAAGTCGAATAATAATAAATTTCTTGACAACATCATGATAACCTGATTTAAAAAAACATCTTCTCCCTGGGTCATGATCATTGAATTACCCATTTATGATAATTTTGGAATGCCACCGTTTCCTCCACCACAAGATGAGAAACATGCAGATGGTCTCTTCCAGGAATAGACCCCCCAACTTTCTCCACCACCATGGTATATGAAACCTAAAGAGGAAAGATTACACATATTCTCTTAGAACCATTAACCCTCTTACAAAGGGAATATTCAATATGTAATCCCCACAACATCCCTCATCAATTCTCATTTATGAAATGCATAGCCTAAACAAATTATGTCAAACTGCAAAGATAGGTCTTATCACATGACCTTTAATTATTGAATCATACTACATAGGTTTTTTTCACTATATTATTAATCTTTTAAATAGGACGCCTCTTTGAGGATAAATCCAAAAATAGGTAAAAACAAGTTGAGACATCTTTACCCCAAGGAATGAACCTCTCTGATCCACCTCTACAGGGAGTTCTGATCCTCAACTCTAGATCTGCCTCTATTGGGCGTTCTGATCCACAAATCTAGATCCATCTCCATGGAGAATTCCGATCCATTGGTAAAACCAAGTGTGGAATCATTCCTCCTAGCAATGAACCTACCAGATCTGCCTCCATAGTTCATTTTATCCACAACGTCAAATTCTCCTCCATGTAGCATTATAATCCATAAATTTGACTCTTCCCCAACAGTACGTTATGATCCATTGGTAAAACATTATGATAAATGTTTTCTCATAAGGATTCACAATTTGGAGTTCAATTCTAAAACACCAAATCCTCTACCATTGGGGGCACCAAACCACAACTCTAGTTCTACATCCATGAGGAATTATTCTCTATTTTAAACCAAGGTGTGACATTTTCCCTCCTAAGGATGTGAATCCATGGTCTACCTTCATGAGGTATTAGGATCCATCAATCATTTCCCCACCAGAAATTAACTATGTTCCCATATCTACAAGAGGTTAAAATAATTCCATAATCCATCTGAATGTAAAATTTTGATTTTCTCCATAATTCATACAACATGTGACCTGATTCTTCATGCATATCCCTTGATGAACAAGGGATTCCAGAGGATAAAATACTTGTAAGAATTATTCCATTAGTATCAATGATCTAATGATTGACATGGGGTTCTTTTGGTTCCACACCTAAGATTCCAAACATGAGATTCCCTCATAGGAGAATGATTTATATGTTCCCAATATACCCATTTTCTATTAAATACTAGGGACACACAACATGACTAATCTCTAGACTAGTGGTTAGTGCCTAATGCATACAAAAGTAGCATAATAAACAGATTTCCATATAGATATGGAACTGGCTAGGACTTACATGAACATTACAGAAATCATTGAGGTAGACACTGAATTTGATACAATCTATAATGAAAAATACATGGAATAAGTAACCAACATCCAATCATCTGAGTTCAATCAAGATGCATACATTAATGATGAGATTGATAGAATCCTCCATCCTTTTGAAAGTGGGAATATGGGGCAATGAGAATGAACACAACACGAAGGTCCTAACAAAATATTTCGTAATAGAAATTCAAGAAATAATAAAAATAGTATAAAAAATACTCTAAGATTCTATTATTATTTTTGGGAACAATTTTTCTATCTCTTTTCTATTTTATAAAAATAAAAATTATCACCCATGTGTACATATGGATTTAAATATCCATGTAGCGGTGTAATTAAATTTTCATCACCACATTAATTATATTATTATTAAGATAGATCAAATGAATATACATGATATTTAAGACAGCTATATAACTGTATAAATTTAATATCATATATACATTTTTACATTACAATCCATTAGAAAATGATAACGTCACTCATCCCTACATGTGGATTTCCACCTCAATAAATATATGTGATCATTCTATTTTATTTAATTACATGGAAAATAATATTTTTAGATTTAATAGGTATATATGATATTTATATCAATATTAAAGTAGTAGACATTATAGAACCATAATTAATTTAAGATGACTAGATATCATTGGACAAAAAATTGATGGAAAATGAAGTAGTTGACATAGAAAAAACAACTATAAAATTGAATGATTATTCTTAAAAGGGAGATAAGATTTTCATATGTGATATTATACATATTATTATTGTTCTGTTATAGATTAATAACATCTTTAAACCAATTATAGAGTAGGATAATAATATTATCTTATGGGGAAATGTTAGTTACGTTATTTTTAACCTACTTTAAACTCATTAATTAAGTAATCTGATGAATTTGTGTGAAATTAGAAATAAATTTATTATATTCAATTTGAAATTTTTTTATTGGTGTAATTTTGTTACACATAATCACATAATTGATTAATATATATTTCATGGGAATGATCATTGTATGTTATTTCATCATGGTTCTACTTTATTATGGAATGTTTTAAAGTTATGCACTTATTTTATTATGTGGTGTATGTGGTTATACTTTTCCATGTTATATTATACATCCATATAATTTCAGGGTATTTTTGGATTGAATAATTTTTTTATCCAATGGGATTTTACATGAGTGTTAGCATGTGGTATGGTTTTTCTTAACTCAATTTCATTTCATTTGGTTAAATGTATACCTCATTGACCATTTCTTCCCTAATAATGTTTGAAATAACACCTAATGTAATTATGTTGTTTTTAAACTTGTTTTGTGTTGATATAAATTTTCTAAACCTAATATATTAATTAAATAATTCTTATTTAAATGATGTGTTATTTTTTATGATTTTTATCCTAATTTCCAATATATTAAGAAATATTTGGTATTATGTACCTATTAATTTTTACATATTTTATTTACTAAACAATATATTTATTTAATATGAATATTTAATAAGACGTGATTATAAGTGTTTCAGTTGAATTTTACACTTTTAAAGGGTAACCATTTGAAACATACCAAAGTGGCGATAATTTATTTTAATATATTATATTTTGGGGATTATATTATTTTTATAGAAGGAATATTATAATAATTCCTTTTTAATATATATATATATATATATTTTCACATCCTCTATATATTTTTGTATTTTGAATATTTCATTATAACTTTTCCTGACTTTTTAAATATAAATTTTAAATTTATAATTTGAAATAAATACTAATCTTATATTTCTTTTTCATTGGGTATATTTTTCTTCAAGGTCCTGATTTTTCAAAATTGTTTTAGAAAGTCAATTTTTATTAATGAAATGTATTTTTAAAGACATTTTATATACTTCACAACTATTTTCGAGGATTAAATGGAATCATTCCAATGTTTTTACAAATTTTTTTTCTTTAAATCACTTTTAAAAATTCAAAAGGATTTTATCTTTTTTGAGGTATAAAAGTTTAATGTAATTTCCTATGCTATTGAGATTATTCTACATGTGTGTAATGTTTTTAAAAGTAAAAATCTCTTCAAAAACAAATTATATATTTTTAACATCTAATAAATTTTATTTATTAAGATACTTGTTTTTACTAGAACAATTACTTTTATAATCATCCTATCTCATATATTGATTTATTTATTGGCCATTAAAATTCCATTGAAATGTATACTTTATTATTATCATTTTTCATTCGACTGTATATATATATATATATATATATTCTTTCTAAAATTTATATGATTATTTTATATGTTATATGACATTTCTATATATAGGTTTTTTCAAGGAAAGTTACTTTATTTAATGGGAAAATATTAATACTATGTGTTCTCTCTAAAATAAAGACCTTTATTGATAAGGTATATATTTTTTGAATTAAATTGATCATCAAAATATATGATGAATGTATTGGACATGAAGTGATGGGTGGAGCTTGAAATTATAAATCCCAATGATATATTTACATGAATCATGAGATAGACCAATTAGATTGTCTTGTTAAATTCTATTTTGGGGTTTTCATATCCGTAGTTTATGATTTCTTGGTGCAAGGTCTTAAAGGTAAAGATATCATTATTTCTGGGATCTAGATGTAATTTTTTTTATTTATTCCTTAAAAAATTATATATTATTATCCATGATATCACATCAATGGTATTATCCATGGATGGATATTTTTATCTTGTTATTAAAAAATTTTATGTGTTTTCAGTAATTTACCTATCCCTGTTGATTATAACTTATTTACTCTTTGCAGCATTTATAACACTTATTAGGTGTTTGAGATTACCCTTATTTTTCCCATCCCCAAGATATGAAGAATGAGTTTTTGTATGAGTTCAAGGATGCATATTTTTAACAATTTCAATGTTTTATACTTTTTTCCAAAATAATATTAGAGTCATGTTTGCATATAGTTGACCAAGATAAATAAACTATTTGTTCCTCCGTGATGTGAATTCTTATATCTAGTAAAAATTTAATAATGTAATAGTTATCTTTGGAATACTGGATTTAGGGTTGTTATAGTTGGTATCAAGGGAAGTTTAGTTTAATACATGGTAACTATATTTCAAAAAAAATGTTATAAAAAACCCCATATAAATGAGTTTGAGGAGTAGTCTAAATATATGATAACATCATAAATTTTTGGTAATTTATAGATCTTATATTTTTTCTCTATAGTTAATTTTTATCATATTAAGCTATTTTGGTTTAATGGTTGGAACAAATACGAATCATGTTAACTATTAATGTAATGGAAAATTTTGTGATTATGAGAACATTTATTAGATTATTACTGGAGTAAAGGATATTATGATTATGAATAATTAACTAATAGGATATATGATTAAAATCCTAAACCTTAACCAACTCTTATACTGAAAAAAGTATAAAGAAATATATTTTTCTAATAACTCATTTGGTAGAGACCTTGGAATAAAATTTTCTTCATTTCCTTGACGCCAAAATTGTCTACATATACACCAAAGACAATGTATCAAATGAATATGAAAATGTTTTATATTGAAAATAAATGTATACATCAATGAAATTTTTAGGAAACTGATTATTTATATGGAATGGATATAATTTTCAACCAAAATTACCTTTATAGTTCAATTTATTATGTGTTGGGAATATAGAAATATCTACGATAAGGACCAAATCCAATGGGTGACTCCAAGACTAATTAAGGACCTACATTATTCCAGTTGTTGACATGTAAGGATTGAAGTGAATATATATTATGATAAATGGGTTATTGAAATTTATAAAGAAAATGGGAATGTATTATTGACCGTGACATTGGTTAGTGAGTAAATATAATAGTTATTTAGTTAATATTTGATGAAATTGATTATATTTTTTAAATTGTAGATATTTTTTGTGATTTTATATTAGGAATAATTATTGTGATAATTTCTAGTGTAATATTTTTTTACATGAGGGGATAAAATAAAAGTTATTAATATTATCAAGGTTTAATATGTTTATTTTTCCCAAATGTTTAATAGTAAATATTCCCCTTTTTAGGTTATAAGTGATGATATTTTTAAGAAATTGGAATCATTTACAAGGTTTTGGGAAGATTAATCTGTTATGGTCTAAATATACCTTTATGTAAGTGTAAATTTTATATAGTATATACGATAATGGGATAAAAATAATATTTATAGTTAAAATTTGATTCATTTTCAAAGATATATATTCAGAGATATTTATGGTAATTTAGTGATGGAATATCTGCCTGGAAGATCTAGTCAATTGAAGAACTTCACAGAAGTGGTTTCTACCAATATCTTCTTCCCTAACATTGATTATGAATCCCTATATAAGGTCATGAATAAAAGTCATATTGACACGTTCATGCCTAATTAATACACGTCTTATTAAAGGGTTTACCTGTTTAGGTACCCCATCTTTTCATGGGTTTTAAACCCAAACGGGGAAACAAATTGGATATTCAACATGGTCACCCTATGAATCATGGAGGTATGGGGGTTTAATGATTGGTGGGTGACATTAATTTGGATACGATACTATCATGTTTTCTTCCCTTATAATGAATGAAAAGCATATGCATGGGG
The DNA here is from genome assembly GCA_963277665.1 of Viscum album. Classification (NCBI taxonomy): domain Eukaryota; kingdom Viridiplantae; phylum Streptophyta; class Magnoliopsida; order Santalales; family Viscaceae; genus Viscum; species Viscum album. Next base: position 1,983,933,356 of record OY728138.1, on the reverse strand, counting down.
CTTCAAATCTATATATTTTAAACATGGATTTCATGTAATTTAGCTATGTGAGCGGAACATTTATTTTTTCTAGGTTAGAAACACTAATAAACATATATGGATTAATTTATATAAACATAACTAGCTCTATGAAAGGAATATTAAAATATCAGAAATTTTATCATTCGTAAGAGACATTATCATGATGGATCATCAAACTATTAATACATGTTTAGATAACTATGCTATGTTCTTTGTTGAGGTAAATATGGCCCCCAGTATGATGGAAGAAGTTATTATTGGAACAAGGTAAGATAGGATCAACCTTAAAATTTAGTATGAATGGAAGCCTAAAATCTATTCAAAATTCAACTTCGTTGCCCACATGGATTAGCAATTCAATATGGAAAAATTAATTAATCAATTCTATGATATAGATCATGATGATAACTTCCATAAAAGAGAAAATTAAAAAGAATTAGAAACTGGGAAAGATAACCAACCACTAACCCCTTATCCTTTTGATCCATGATCAAATAATATGAGTCCATTGATTCTCCACTTGATCCTACCCTTAATGATAGTGTACATGAGTGTTTGACCTCTCCAACTATAAAAACAATACATAGACAATTACAATTTTACACTGATTGGAGTGATAGATGCTGAAGAAGCTGTAAAAAGATTTATTCCACTAGCATGTGTTCCCCCCTCTATCATATTTAAAAAAAATAGAAAATATAATCTGTCTCCATTCCCTAAAATTTCCCCTTGATTGAGTAATCCAATTAAAATTTAATTGATACAAGAGATAACACACCTAGACAATTTGAAGGAAGTCAATCTCGAAACTGTCACAGTTGAGAATCGCCAACATGTAGTGTAATTGACTACTAAAATGGATGTGCTAGAAAGATTCAATATACCTTCCCTTCATATTTAGGTTTAAATCTTCAATGTAATACAATATTTAGTCCCAATCCCTAGTGATGAGGTACGATATCACTATATAGAACCAGATTCCTCTAATGATTCCAAATAAAGCTAACCAATTGACATCACCTATAATGTCGCAAAATACATCAATAAATATCCCCCTCAAATAGTAAATATTGGAAATATGATTTTGATGATTCTCATTCTAGTAAAGAATATAAAAAGGATACTGAAACCACACCCTAGATCAAATATTTCATAATTGAAGAGCCACATCCAAATGGATTGAAGTAGAAAGAAAATGTGAAAGGGATGAAAAATTCACTAATGAACCCACTTATTGGATGTTTCCTAATAGACAGTAGATCCATTAAATCATGAATCACCTCTACTGGACTTACTAATGGATTTGGAACGCTGCCATGGTCATACACCATTAAAACTATTTTTTTAATTATCAATATAATCTAATTGGGATTGGGAAACCTAAAATGTTGTGGGAAAACTAGATTTACTTCAAATGAGAATCTTTTGGGTAAGCCTTTGTCCTTTTGAATGAAAATGAAAATGACATAGAGTAACTTTGGTTCCTTTCATAAGAAAATGTTCACTTACTCATGTATATAATAAGATAAAATATCATATCAATTTCCATTATCATTAACAATCAAACCCCATTCACATACATTATTTATTCTTATAACAATAATAACAATTTAAGAGTAATATAGATGGTTCTAGAAGTGATATCATATTACTCAGTTCACAAATGGACTGTAGTAGGCTATATTAGAACTATCTCGAGTTATGATGATAAAATTGGATTCATCTTTGATAGGACTGAATCCCATGACTTTTTTATTTCTATGATTATCAAAACCAAGAAGATTCCTAAATTTTTTGGAGTAGAATTCACATAGAGTAGGCACGCCATGAATGATAAGCATGATATAATGAATTATATGTCCTTTGTTTAAAATTTGGATAGAAATTCCATCATTGATGTTTCTTTTTTTCCTATACTAGTACCTCTCAGACCACAATCCTATTTCTTGAGATTTTTCATAACTCAAATAGTCATCCCCCTCACAATCAATTTCCATAATTGGTTGTCACGTGATTATTGGTTTAATGAAAATTATACATGAATCCTAGAAACTATATTATTAGTGAATCCAACTTTATGTTTTATGAAAAATTGAATGAAATCAATAAAAATCCTAAGGGACTGTAGAAAAACTACATTCTATAAGCTGGAAAATGAAATTATTGATGCATAGTATGACCTTAAAAGCTTCCAATGTGAATATTAGACCTATGACATCCCTTCCAAGGAATAAATTCTGGCCCAATCCAATCATGGAACCCTTCTAACTCTAAAATATAAGAATGATATGAATGACATCAATATCAAATGGCTATAATATTGTGAAAGAAACACCATTCTTTTTAAAAAAAATTATATATTGAAATAAATAATTATATATAATAATTCAATTAATGTTAATGGATACACCTTTACATCTAAAAATGAAATATCAAATGATGTGGTAAATCACTTCATAAAATTCAGTTCTGGTTATTGAATTAACAAAACTCCCAATATGGTTTATAACCATTCTACTTGCACTTAAGACCATCAAAATATGGTCTTCACAATTTCCCCTTATTAAGAGTGTGTTACAGAAGCACTGTTATCAATTAATATTCACACTGCTCATAGTACTAATGGATTCACCCAAAAACAATTATGTTCAACAAAGATGTATTATATGATGATGTGGTCAATAGTGTCTATGATTTATTTAATCATCCCTATGTTCCTTATGGGGTAAACATTAATTTAATTTCTCTAATACCTAAGAAGTATAATACTATCGACATAAGATCTTTCAAGGCTATTGAAATTGGAAACACTATACTTAAAATAAACCAAAAAAACATTTTGAATGGAGTGGGATGAATCATGATGGAAATCATTACCTCAAATCAATTAGGATTTATCCCCTACAAGAGTATCCAAAATTTATTCTTTACTACATATAAAAGTGTCAATATCATGAGAAGAAAAGTACAAGAGAAAATATTTTATCTCAAAATTAATATCATGAAATATGTTGACACCATTAGTTATATATTTCATATTTCCTTCCAAAAAATACATTGTTCTCCGCTAACTTTTTTTGATTGGTCACCTCCATATTGTTTCTGCAGGACTCTATATTCTTATTAATATAACCTCAATGGATTTTCCTAATGCTCAAGGAAGTCAAACAAAGAGACCCCTCTAAGTTATCATCGGTATCCTTAATGAAGAATTCATTAGTAGAAGTATGATTGATATTTTATAGTTTTATCGTTAAATGAAGATCAATTCTAGTAGGGATTTGTGCACCCCCTCACACCTCCATTTTGTTTATGACATCATTATTCATGGAAAAGATTATGAACAAACCATTCATACAATTAAATACACATTTCATCATCAAGAGTGTGTATAAAGAAAAAATCATATGTTGGAGTAAATTATATATTTTCTTTGGGAATAGAAATTATACTATAAATAAAAATAGGATTTGTAGATTTATTAGGGTGAAAATGGGTGAATTACCCTTTAAATATCTTTATGCCCCTCTATTTTGGGATAAAATCAAAACCTTCTACCTAGAACATATCTACTCCAATATAACCAATTAGATGGTAAGGTGGAATTGGAAATCTATTTCTGTGTCTAAAATAATTTTTTTCGTCAAATCCTTGATCATATATAAATTTTTGAGTTACTTCTCCATTTACAAATCACCTGGAAGACTTATCAAATACAGATAGAATCTAATAAATAAGAAAATATATACTCGATATCTCCCTATAAAATATTTTACAACTATGGTATGTAATGAAATTAGGGACCCCACAATCAAGGTTGGATTATGAATCAAATACTTGAATAATATAATAGGTCACATCATAGAAAATTATTATAGAGTATCATGATATATACATATTCATATATTGAATTTCAATAAGAAAATCATTAGGATTATGCATAATGGGTTACCCCATTACAAATATCCAATTTTTTGGTCACCTATTAGGTGTTCCTTCACTGAAATCACGTGTAACTCCAAATGGATGGTTTCCACAAATTATAACTTAAATGAATTGACCTCAATTTGTTTTGATTGGACACTTGATGAGGTGATGCTAATCTCCCTAAACATGAAGGATATGTACATTTATGACCACATTCTCACAAAAAGAAACATGAATGTGGTCCCCTTACGGATTATCATAATTTTCAAATATACACATTTTATAGGGTCAATTTAATCTTGAAACCAAATAGGAGTGGCCTATTCAACCACAAGGAATTATAAAAACTAAACTGTAATAATATACAATTCACACCTTTATGGATACTGAGATTCATAACATCATTCATATAGTCCTCATGAAGGATGCATCTCTAGATTATATTGAGGTATTGGCTTCCCACTCAGGATCGCTTTTAAGAAGTTGGCCATCAATTGGTCGTGGATTGAATCCTATTATTATATATTGTATTGGATTTCCAACATATCATCAACTACACTGAGTTTTCAAACAGTATATATAATAGTTTCCATTAACTATTTTTCACCATAATAAATATAGATAACAAGTTAGGGGGATTGATCAAATCAATTATAAATGTTTTATAAAGGGAGAAGATCTAAAAAACATTATTATGATTGTCTCCCCCATTATTATATATTTACATAATTCATAGAATGTAATTATTTTTTGATAATGAAAACTCTTCTTTTCACATGGGTATTATGGAGATGTATAGGTAAATTTATTCATCCTATAAGGAAAAAATATGTATGATTGGAAACACCATTTCAGACATTAATATCATACAATTTTTAGGTGTAGATACAAACCCCAAAAATCCTCTGGCCATAAAATTCGTTCTGTGCATTACCAATTTTCATTCATGGATGAATAATAATTTAGATGGTATGTATTTTGTAACACCATGCCATATTATATGTAATGGAGTCTTCTACAATAATTTTGGACTCTCAAAAGTGTGATTATAACAATAATTTTGAATTGGATTAGCCTTTGAGGATAAACATTTCCATGATTCGAGTGGTCATGAATGATATCCATCATGGATGGAATTCAATATGGACTGAACAAGACTTAAATAATTTTATTTAAGCATTGAAATATAGGGACATGAATGTTCCATGGAATGTCCATACATAATGGATTGAGTGTCTGGAGGCCACATCTCACCTAATATTTATCATAATACATGCTTACAGGGAAGCAACTCAAGTTAAGAATTCATTTTCAAAGATATAAAATATGTAATCTCTTTTTTAAGTGGACCTTTTGGACTCCAAAGTATTAAACATTCTTGGAGGATGTGGACATGCGAGGTACCACTTACTCCTATATCTATAATAAACCATTTTAACTATTTAACAATTTATTTTTGATTTCTTAATTAAATTTATAATTAGGATCATATCGATCCTAATAATTTATGAGTATATAGTGAATTATCATGATGATTAATGATATTTTTGGGATGATTTATTTTTTTGACTGATGTGTATTGTTTTAAATGAACATATACTTTAAAATGGATGAATTATTTGAAAAAATGAAATTAAATATTTTCAATGTATGTTAAAATGTATAATATCACCATTTGATATAAAAAATTATTATTTTATATTAATTATATTTTTTTGATTTTCTAAAAATCCATTATTTCAATTTCATAATAAAACAAATACATGATTGAGTGGAATTATACCTAATTAATCTATACCAAAATCTATAATTTAGAAATATTACCATAAATAAAACCTAATCTGTCACATTAAAAATAAATTTAAAAAAACAACACACATACACACCATAGACAGTGATCTATCTTGAGATGCACACCAGGGTCACCTAGTCATCGTCATCATCACCCACAACAAAAAAACACTATGTACACGGTATAATTTCATCAAAATCACTATACTGAACCAAAAGAACAAGAATACCAAAAAATGATCAATAATAAATGTTCAACATAAAACCACCAACCTTGTTTTTTAATAAAAAACCAACATTATAGATGTCCCTCTATCAATGATCTGCATTAGAAGAACATCAAAAATGAAAATCCTAACTGACAACAACATCATGGGTTAAATTCCAGATCTATTAATTCATGACACAAACAAACACATTCTTCATGGTATATCATCATAAAATTCCAACTACCACTCAAATAGATGAATTTCAAAATCTCCACAAGAACCATCAAGCTATAACAACCAGGAATATGGAGAAAGGATATGATGAATGAGTAGAGTTTGGGGGTGGATATGCCTTTACGTTATGTTGAAACCTTCATATTGACCCCAACTACTTTCCGTAATACTAATAATAAGAATATAGAAACCATGGGGTAGAAATAAATAAAATGGGAAGAAAAATATCATCTTAGACACCAAAATATTTGGAAATTTTATCCACTTTTCTGAAAACATGATATAGGAAATGAACCCGAAACAAATATCATTGATGGGAATTGAACACCACACCAGCACCAGAACATCTGATTCAACTAGAAACCGAAGTGATGGATTACACCACCTAGAAGTAACCCTTGATAATGCACATATGTGACAACACCATACCCATCTATAACAACATCCTCAATATCGACCAAATAAGTGGTCCAACACAACTGCATGTTTAGCAACACCATAGGATGGGTAACGGTCCAATAGAGAAGAGCCATCTGGTTAATCTATAAAAAAATTAAATTCTATAATATTTTATTTTTGAAAACCATGAATGAGATTTCTCATAATGATTTTAGAAATAAGGGAGCCGCTAGTAGAAGTCATGGGCCAAGAAAATTTATCTATTTTTTAATATAATGTGATCCATTATAACTAAAAATTGTATTGAATAATAGAAGTCATGGCCCATGTTACAATATGTATTCTCTAAAATAAACTTCATGAGAGAAAAATAGTTTAGAAAAGTATTTGAATTGGGGATGGATATGAAGGAAACAATATAATGGGGAAAACCAAAACATTCATGTGAGATTGCATCTGAGAAGAATGTTAGGAGTTCCACATATAGAATAATCTATGTTGAATCGTTAGTGTTATTGTGGAAAAAATGAAGTAAAATGTAATATTTCTTTATATAATTGATTGAACATTTTTAAATAGCATCCTATGTTTTCCTAATCATTTTAGTTTTTATTAAAATTTAAAGAGAAAAGGAATATCTTGATATCCCATTCTAGTCCATATGATCTGTTGAAAAGTTATTTTAATGCTTCAGAAATGAAAATCCATCTTGAATACTCATTTTTTAGAAAGGATGAGATAATTGTGAAATAAAAAATTATCACATTATAATCATTTTGAATGAATTAGTTATATTATCACCAATCTCAAATTTATGGAGTGGTCAATGACATTCACTTGTAAATGTTATCTGTCATTATTTGTTAGCCCATGGATGATATTTTTCTTATTAATTGTATATATTTTCATTGCCCAATAATTGTTTACTATTTCAAAACCTAGTTATATGTTATTGCTTATTATCTTCTTATATCACTTTCAATATTTTTAGGAGGAATTATTATGAACCCTTTTTATGATGAGGTTTCACACAAAGCAACTGTCAAATTTCAAATAATATATTACAGAGAACATGTTATAATTAAAAGGATGAAATATATTTAATGGGGATAATGTAACAACCTAAAATTTTAAAAGACACTATATTTGGCATCGAATAGAACATGCAACACTGTGATTAAAAAAACTGTCAAATAATATTATTTAAGTATGAACATTATAACCGAGCCATTATATTAGAAGGTGTGAATATGACTAAATATGGTACGATATATATATATATATATATATAATTCAAATAATAAATAATACATTATTTTATTTATTGTCAGGAAATATGCACCCAATTTCTACAAAATCTTTTTTATTCCTGAAAATCCATTTTCATCATAAAAGGATTTTATTAATTATTTTGAGTAAATAATATAAGTAATTTCAAGAAATTTTAAAATTAATTTTTATAATAATGAAACAGAAATTCTCTTACACTTATATATTGATATTTTTCTGAAATGATTATTTTTTAGTGAGTGGTGAAATATTCATATTTTCCAAATACAGTCTTTTCTTTACATTAACTATTTTTTTTTAAAACTCCCATAGTTTTTTTTGTATTTAGGAATTAGGTTCCCAATTTGATTTAAAATATTCTAATTTGAATCTAAAATATTAATCATAATTGTATTTTTCTCATTTTTATATGTAAATATTATTTTCATAAAAACTAGTTTTCTTTGCATTTTACAAATTAGTGTTAAAATCAATTTCTTCCACATATTGAAAATAAATATTAAAAAATGGATACTATATTTTAAATAATTTTGTATTTTTTTAATGGTACACTTTTAAATTTCTGCATTATTAATATTAACTGTGGAAAATATTATTATATAGTTAAAGGGTAAATCAGATAATTATGGATAAAAATAATGTGATAATGCAATTTGAATCAACCAAAAACATTATGTTATATAATTTTATGGGTTTAATTTGGCCATAAATATCATAGATTCTAATATATGGCATTTTGGTTCCATTTTAAATATTTTGTGACATTAATATTTTTTGAATTAGAGAAAACTAGAAAATATCTCTCTCATACATTTAATTTATTTTTCTTTCAAAAAAGGATAAGAATATGTTAGGAAATAATATATTATCTCATTATAATCGTAACCAATTTATTTTTATTAAGGTAAATTTGTTTACAGTTTTTGGGATTTTATAATTCACTTAATTCTTACTCAATGTGGACATAGTATTTATTTAATTAATAAAAATATATAATTGACAATTTTAAAAACTATAAAAGTAATATATTTTTTGTAATTTCCAATATTCTATAAATTATATATATATATATAGCAAATAACTTATATTTAATTAATATATTTTGAAAATAAATCTTTTCCATGATGTCATTAATGTAAATTAAAAGAATAGTTTCAAAATGAGATAATAGATTTTTATGAAAAATAGATTTTTTTTAAATAAATTTTTAAAAACTAAAAATAAATTAAAGAGGATATATAAGACCAAAATGTTATAAAATGTTATATATGTTCCAATATTTAGTGAATTATAATCTTATATGTAAAAATATAACCCTTTATGATTGAAAAATATGATAATAATGTTACATTTAACATTGTTTAATGGAGGGGTTACACAAAAGAGTAAAGATTAAAATACCACATAAACATGCCCAAATTTTATGGGTTTGTTGGATTAAAACATTATCATATATTATTATTTAAATTATTTAAACATTGTGTTGCCTTTAAAAGAAAATAAATTTATTATAATCAAATTTTTTTATTAATTTATTCTGTATCCTTGTGTTCATAATAAAAAGGAACCTTATATCCACTATTGTATGAACCAAATTTTTTTTATTTTATATAAAAACCTAGAAACACCCCTTATAAACATCCTTATACAAGTTATAAAGTTTCTCATATTCCTAAAAGTTCAACCCTTATCCCCTTTAGATTATAACTAAAGGATCTCTTTCGATGAATAATTAACTCTATTTACCGACTATTTAAATTTTATTTCTTCATTAACATCTACTAAATATATTGTAAAAATAAACAAATAACAAACTCGTGTATTATCTATATTTTTTAATATCAATATAATTATGGGATAACTATTATGAGTTTTCTATCAAATGAAAAGAGAAAACATTACTCATGTGTATGAAAATCCTATATTCTCCGCATAACAATGTAATTAATTTTTCATCACCACATTAATTGGATGTTTATAATGATTTAAATAACATAGGATTATTATATTTAAGAAATTTAAATGATTTTATAATTTTTATTTCATATATACTTCCTTACCTTGCAATACATTGGAAAATGATAATGTCGCTCATCTGTACGTGTGGTATACCACTTCCACAAAGTGACGTAATTTTTTCATTTTATATTTACACATAGGATAGTAAGGATATATTTAAGTTATATATATATATATATTAAATCTATATAATTATTAAAATTTTGGATATTATTGAACCATAATCAATGTATGATGACTGAAACTCCCAGGAGAAAACATTCATGAACAAGTAAAGTAGTTTACACTGAAAACAATAATAATAATGAGGGATTTTTGATGAATGGGATATAATATGATCATATGTGATATTAAAGTTAGTAATATTGTTTTTTTAAAATAAATAACAGGTTTGAAATAAATTTATTTGAGGTGGAAGCATGTTTTACTAAGGGGAAATGAGAGGTCAGGTGTTTTTTAAATCAATTTCCAGTTATTGTGATATAATTATAATTAATTGATTTTGTAATGAAATTTTTATTATGTATGAATTGACCTATGAATGTATTATTCTATATTTATACTAGTTTTTTTATTTATATTTTTATACATAATAACATCATTTATTAATTACCACTTCAATGATACTGTCATTATAGGGTATTTTATCTTAATTTTCATTCATTGATGCAATTTTTAATACTATGAACCTAATTTCATTTATATGGTGTATATGATTCCACTTACACATGATATATCATGAATCATTAAAATTTAATTTATTAATATTTTTCAATTAAAAAAATTTCTTCAAAAGTGATTTGACATTAATATTACATAGTAAAAAGATGTTTCTTAAATCAATTTTAATTCCTTAGGTTAAAGTTCTAATTAGTTGATTGTGTTATGCTAGTATTATGTATGAAATTACCTCCAATTTTATTTTGTTTTTTAAATTATTTTTTTGGAAGTAATTTTGGTAATCATAATCTTTTCATTTAATAATTTTCAATTAAATGACATGATATCAGTAAGGGATTTTGTCTAAAGTTCCACTATATTGAGATGGAGTTTTTTTCTGAACTTGCATATTTTTACATTGTGTATATGTTTCCTCATTATGGTATTTAAAATGTATATATATATTTTTTCGAGATGATTAATGTCTCAATCCATGTTTACTCATTCTATGGGTTACAATTTGAATGTTACTATAGAGGTAATAATTTATATCAGAATCTCATTTTTTTCATAATATTTTATTTTCAATGAAGTAATATAATAATATAACGTTGTTAAACTACCTTGATTTTCATATCCCTTTGATAATTTGATAGTTTTGATCATTTATTCCATGTTTTTATCACTTTGTCACAAGAATCATGAAATGAAATGTTAATAAAGGATGACTTAAATCTATGTTCTCTTTGACTTTTTGATGTATTTGATATAATTTTAATAATTTTTTTAAAATAATTAAATTTTATACTCTCATAAAAAAAGTGAAATGGAATGTCTCTTTTTAATAAATACAACCTTAATGAATTTTCACAAATTTATAATTTTTTTACCCAATTATGCTTGTTCGTCATGTTTTAAATGGATTTACAATCAAAACCCATTAAAATAATTTGAAATTTTTTAGTTACATTTTATTTTATCAACTAAAATACATTAATTTACTAAGAAAATATACTTTCTTGATGGTTATCCATAATCTATTGATTAATTTGTTTGTCATTATCTTTCTATTGAAACACTCATTTTTTTATTATCACTTTTAATTATACATATATTTTATATGAAAAATTCATATGATTTTCATCATGTATATAATTATTTTCTAAATTTTATACATTTATTACATATTGTGTCTTAATAGGTTTGTTATTTGATATACTTGGGAAATATTTACATTTTATATTCTTTATTCAATATATAAATTTTCAAATAAATCATATTGCTTAGGAATTATATTTATCATTAAAAATACGAGGAATTCATTGGACATGTAGTGATGGCTAGGGATAATAATTATATATCACATCAATTAATCAATAAACCTCCAGAGAAAAAACATCTTCCATCCGTTAATAAATTGTTTTTTTGTGTATTCATATCAATAGTTTTAACTATCTTGGTGTAACATCCTAATGAAAAATATATAATGATGTAGGAGATCATGACTTCCGACACTATGAATTTACTTTATCGAGGATTTTGTTATTATTAACAATGAGATTATTGCATTGATATTATCCATGGATTTGTTTTATTAAAAACTTATTAATTAAATGGTATGTTCTTTAATTTATTTACCTTGAAAAATATATAATACTTTTTTTACTCATGATAGAATATATTGTACATAATCATTACTAAGGGTTTGAGGTCACCCTTATTTGATTTAGTCCCCCCATGTTACAAAGAATTAATCATCAAATAAATTCATGGATTCAAATTTTGAACAATTTCTATATTTTAGGAATTTTATCCAATTTAAAATAGGATTCGTGTATGCATATATTTTACAAATTATAATAAACTAGTGTGTCCATTAAGATATGATCTCTTTTATCTAGTACCAATATAATAAAGTATCCTATAGATCTATATTAATGGAGTTATTAATGTAACATTATAGGTTTTTAGATATAGTTACCATTCATGTGTCCTCTCGTAAGATACAGAATTTTTATATAAGTGACTAGTGTGAAATCATAGAGAGGGGGAGGAGTAAATCAGTGACCCCTTTATCTTTTTAAAAAAAATGTTCTTTTCAATTAAACAATGGGGTTTGTTTAATGCCTTGATGCACAATTCTTGTGTCTCTCAACATTAGCTCAAATAATGAAGTAAATACAAGGGAAAACATAAGGTTTTACATGGTTTGACATAAAGACCATTCCAAGAGGGTCATTATACCCAAGATGGATTTAACTTTATAATAATATTATAATTTTTTATTGTTCAATATAAAATCACATTGTTGCTCTCATGAATCCACAAATGGGTTATTTTTTATGCACCCTATAGTGTAAAAAGAGTCCACCCTAGCCTCATCCTGAATCCACACTCAAGACTTGTTCTCTTAAATCACATAAGATTCTTACAACTCTTACCTCGAACTAAGAGGATCTATGTTTCATCAAGGAATGATACAATTTCAGATTATTTTTTTATATTCCATAAAGAGTTTACTCGATCAAAATTGGTCATGTAAAATAATCATGATGATTTTCCATTCTACTAATGTACCAAACTCGCATACATGTGTGAAAGAGATGCACAAGCATTCATCTACACCCATTGATAAAATAATTTATCAAGATCCCAAAATGACCTTTCAATTAATCATCTTTATCCAATAACATACTATAATGCCCCATCCTTAAATATTACATAATCATGCCATAAGTTAATAATTTAATTTAATCCACATCAAGGATATTTTCAGGTTTATATATTTATATAATTATAAAGAAACTCATATATAACCACATAAATATTACAATGTAGACATTTCTACTCACTTTCCATTTTTTCATAAAACAAATACTTTAAAAACACAATCACATTTAATGTTAAAACATCATAAGTTTTATTTGATCCCATAATCGACTCTATTATCCATTAAATACCATGAAAAAACACTTCAAACTTGGGCTGACCAAAAAAATATAAGTTAGGGATACATGAGGACATAAAACTGTTATGCTTGAGAAAACTTTTAAAACATGAATAGTTTATCATAATGTAATACTTTTAACCGTTATTATGTAGTAAATAATATTAATTGAATATATGCTCATTTACTACCGTTTTGTAACAAAAATATTACCATAAATTGAAGAAATATAAAAACATAACATTTAAAAGAAAATGGGTACCTAATCATACTTAATTGGAATAACCATGTGGTCGACTTTCATACATGTCTCTCTTACAAATGGAATAGCCATATGGTTGATTTCCATACCCAATGCATTAGAGCATATAATGTAACCACCCATACATAGTTTATCATGGAACCAACCATCTTTGGTTTATTATGTGACCATACATATTTGTTTTATCATGTAACCACCCATCAAATGTGAAATTAGCATTATATAATCATATCACATAAAAGATTGCAATTGTGAATATTTTACTAATAAAATTTAATTTTTAATCACAATAAATAATTTCAAGATATTGAAATAGTCAATACACTGTGAAAACAATTTTCTATAAAAAAATACCCCATAAAAGAAATTTTTATTTATTTTTTCTTTTTAAAAACATTAAGACTTATAGTGGAAGCAAAATATCAAATAATTCTTACGGTGGTGGAGAAATTGTTATAGTTGCTTATATTAAAAACATTATTTTTTCATTATGTAATGAAATTAAAACACATCATATAAAAATATTACACTTTATAACTATTTAATGAAATTACAAGTTGAGGGAGTTGATTATACACTTTATACCATATAAAATAATGAGGTGTATATTATCAAAATATGTGTCAACAAAAGAAAATTGAGGCAAAGTCCCATACCTTCAGTCCAACTTGTCTCGTTCATTATTTATCTTCCTATATAATAAAATTATCCTAATATATACTTTATTCAGAACATTGTTCATTTTATTTATTCCCTTTATATGACTTATCACTATTTTATAACAATTAGTCAATCATTTGAGTTCATGTCGGATGTTTTGTTGATATTCGATTATTGAGTTTAAAATGAACTTCGTACAAGTCCATGCAGTCATAAATCTATCATCTATTGAATAATATTAATAATATTAATATAATTTTCATAAATAAATTATATTTTTAAATCGAACCATGAAGCATGGATTTCAAAAATGAACAATGTTATAACCATTGAGACCATAATCCATATCTACGCATGAGTAACATATTCATTTTTCATTGATCAATATGGAAGTAAGGTAATTATTATTTTATGTTTCCATAATGATAAAATGATATCTAATCTCATATTAATCATTTAAATATAGTTATATATATCATACAAGGGATATAATGAATAAAAATGTGTGACATCGTTTCGGGGAGGTGATAGTTCACATGTACGCCAGAACGATGTTATCATTTTTATGCACTTAGAAGTAAGAACATAATTGATATATTATTATCTTATAATTATTAATATGAAATTAATATCCCATATACATATTAATTGAATTGTTAAAACCAATCATGGAGACTGTTATGTAAAACGAATTAGATCAGTTCATGTAGGTGATAGTTCACAAGTACTCACAAATGATTATTTCGATTCCTATTTAATAGAAGTGGATATGGATTTAAGTGATGAATTAAAAATAATAACATATAAGTATATTGTGGATTATATAGGTATTTTATCATCAAGGTTGGAGGTGATTATAAGGAGGGGGAATAAGAAATAAAATATAAATACTTAAAGAAAATGATACATCTTCTTTAGTTGATCACATTTGAAGAACACATTAACGATTATAAGGGGGTGTTTACCTAAACTAAGGCTTCATGAATGTGAGGATGGATTATATGAAGGGTTTTTTTTAGATATTGTCCCACTCTAAAGGATTTTTACAAGATAATAATTGAGATGAATGAGTTCATTCATATGAGTTGGGACAGGCATCATTGGAATTTTCCAAAGTTTAAAACTAATATAAATTACATTTCTATTCTAAATGACCCAAAACACATTTATTTAGAATATAATATTTGGATAGTTCTAAATATCCTCATAAAATAATTTTTTTATTTGTTTTTATTTTATTTCAAACCTTCTATTTTCAGTTTACCCTTACTAGTTCCGAATTAATTTTCATTGTGGTAATAACTTTTTACATATTATGATACTATAAATTTTACAAATATTAGGTAAATTTCTCAAAAATGAAACATTTTTGGAAATTTTAGACGTTTAAATAGTAAAATTATAATTTTTTAAAAAAATTATCAATTTTAAATATTTTAAGAAAATATTATTTTTATAAAATATCAATAGTTCCATTTTTGACACTATTAATTTAATTGAATTTAAATAAACTCAAAACAGAGAGGCAACATCAAACAAAGCTATATAATAGACTTATAATATTTCATAGTAAACCATGAAATTAGTTTATTTCAATATTTAGTACATATTATATTTATTTTAATAATATTGTATCGTTTATTTGATTCCTCTTTAAAAAATCTATTATTGCATCATAATTGTGTCATAATTAAATTTAATTATTTATTAATTAAAATATATAAATAAATAAACATGATGTAAGTAATATTTTTATATATATAATTACAATTTATAGTCTAAGATGTCACTTATATAACTGCATATTAACATTGTTTTTGTAATACAATATATATTTTAGACAATTATGCCTTTACTTTAAATTGAATGTTATAAATGTCATATTTACACCCAATTGGAATCCCAAGCCCAAAATATCAACCCAATGATTTAATTGGTCTTTCATAACTAATCTAATATTATTAGGAAAAGTTTTAGGGTAGTTTAATATTATTTTATATTTATTTTTCCCCATAATTTCCCTATTTACCGTTAATCCTACTAAATAAAAATTATTACTAAACATACTATTCATAATATCCAAAAATTAAAGGGACCTATTTACAAAATTTTACTTTATAATTCCAAATTTGGAAATAATTTTTGAAAATTAAAAAACATAATTGGAAGATATTAATTTAAAATTAATCTCGTTGATAAAATTAGAAAACATGGTTTTTATATAAAACATTCAAAATTTCATATAGTGTTGATATTCATTTTAATATTGAAATTGATTCCAATAATGAAAATTGTATTAAATCATAATGAAATATTTAATTATACATTAATCCAAATTAAAAGGATAATATATCTATTAAATCAAATTAGACAAAAAGTAGTTTTGAATTAAAATACAGTATTTTTCACAATTCATTAAAGTATGAATGTTATTAGGAAAATAAAAAAACTTCATCAAAAGTTATTTTTTATGTCCCTCTTAAAAATAATAATATTATTATTTTTTAAAATAAAACATAATAAAGTGAAAAAACTATATTTAAAAAGTGTTCTCTGTCAAAAGGCGATAACACTACCTTTTAAAAATATTAGATTATTTTATGATTAAAACGGATTTATTCTCATTTTAATCATATAAAATTTATTTGATGAATGTATAAACATTTAAAAAATCATGTGTAAAAATAATATAGCTTGTGCTATTCATTCCCACCAATACAATGGATAGGAATTAACTACCATTGAAAATAATAATATTAATAATGTATTTTTTCGGTTTAACTTAGTCTTGTGTGCAATGTATGATTTCAAAATATCATGTTGTTGAATGTTGAGTATGTTATCCAATATAGAAACCCTTTAAAGTAAATTCACTATCTAATTTATAAATTTTTATAAATATGAAAAATTATTATTCTATAAATACATGTGGTGTTACATCCTTCCCACCTTTTAGAAATTACGGCCTTTCAATTTTATTTAAATCTCAAATAAGTGGGGGTATTTCTCAATCATAGAATTTTTGGATTTAAACGTTTCTTATTCATCCAAATGGGTTATCCTCAAAACCTTAACATGGTGAATCACCTTATTCAACAACACTTTGTCCATATGTTCAATAATTTGGACTGGCTATTCCTTGTAAGAAATATTCTCTTCCTTCTAAACTACTTATACTATCTCATCAACCAACTCTAGTCCAATCTACCTCCTTTCACATAAATCATCCAAAAATGTTCTAGTTCAATATTCATTTCTATATAATGCTTCAAATGGTGCCATATATATACTATAATAAAAACCATTATTTTTAGAATGCCCAATCAAAAAAATAAGTTAATCCCAACATCCCCAGTAATCTATTTTACAAGCACGTAGTATATCCTCAAATATTTGAATTGTTCATTCTGACATCCCATCTGATTGAGGATGAAAAGATATACTGATAGTTAATTCAATACCCAACTACATCTAAATTTGTTTTGAAAATTTAAAAAAGAACCATGGATCATGATCAGATAAAATTGAGTGGGGAAATCCTTGTAACCTGACAATCTCTTTAATATTAAATAGAAAAAGTTCATCTAGAGAAAAATTATATTGAATACGAAGAAAATGAGAAGGTTTAGTCAATATATCAACTATAACCCATATTTCATTATTACCCAACAAAGTATTTTATAATCCCATTATGAAATCCGTTGATATATTTCCCATTTCCACTCTTGCAATGGAAAATGATGAAGCATCCATTTCAGTAACTGCCTCTCTGTTTTAACAAATTAACAAATCAAACATATATGGGAAACACAATAATATATCCTTTCATTTAATCCCACTTTTATTGCTGATGAAGGGATGTGTATATCATAGTGCTTTCTGGCTGAACTTAAAATGGATAACTATAAGCTTCACATAACAAATCATTCTATAACTATGAATCATGAGGCACACATAATCTCTTCCCAACCCCCAAAAAATATTATTTATCGGTGTTAAATTCAGGTAACATACCGTTCTGAATGAATTATACATTTTCCTACAACTCACTTACTTCCATAAAAAACTTCTTAATTATATTTGATAGAGATGATTTTATAGAAACATAAAACAAAATAGAGGAATTTCCTGCAACAATAACTTCCAGGAAAAAATTTCATCAAATAATTAACCAAAGGATATTTTTCCAAACATAGCATGGTTAATGTAGCATTACTTTTTTAAATCCAAGCATCAAAAAAATTATTTTCTTTTTCTATATGGTAATGAATAACGAAATACAAATCCTTTATTAATTCCATCTATCTAATCTATATATTGTTCAATTCTTTCTGAGTGAATATATACTTCATAATTTTTTAATAATTATATATTTCACACTTTATGCCATACAAATGATTCCTCCAAATTTTTAATGAAAATAAAACAGATGAAAATTTCAATTCATGATTAGGTTAATTTATCTCATGGGGATTCATTTAAAGTGAATCGTAAGAAATTACATCTTCATTTTGCATTAGGACACAACAATGTCCTTTCAACGAAGCATCATTATTCATAATGAACTGACCATTCCTAGGAGGAATGGACATAATTGCACCATTGACTAATCATCTTTTTAGTTACTAAAAATAATAAAAACATTATTTTATCCAATTTAAATTATGTATCATACATATTACCTCAGTTAGTGGGCTATATAACATAGAAAATTTCCAACCAGCCTTCAGTAATAACCCACAAATCTAGTAAAACTGTGAATCTAAATGATATTGGTAGGTCTTGGTAACTCTTCAACAACATTTAATGTAGAAGTGTCAATAGTTATTCCATATTTAGAAACAATATTACCATAGAATGGATATTTTGTTACCAAAATTCACTCTTTCTAAACATTCAATGTACAATTTAATTTTCGCAAAGCAATCATTATGTGACTTTAATGTTACTTATTGATTTTAGAATATAACAAAATATATTTTATAAACACAACCATAGAATTATCCAAAAACTTATGAAAGACTCCATTAATGAGATCCATAAATACAAAATGTACATTAGATTACTAAAAAGGCGTAAATACAAACATATAATTCCTATATCTCAATCAGAATGACGTCTTTTAAATTCAATCCTATTTTACCTACATCATATGGTAACCAGACCTCAAATCAATATTTCAAAAATAATGAGATCCCTACACCAGATCAAAAAAATCATCAACCTAAGGCTGAGGATACCTTTTCTTAATAGTGACATTATTCAAGGATTTGTAATCAATATAAATTATCCATTAAGCATACATTATTTCTATAAATAAAACATTAGTACCCCATAAATAAGTTCTAGGTCGAATGAAACCTTTATCTCGAAATTATTGAAATAGTTTTTTAAATTCCACCAATTCACCTTGATTCATTTGATAAGGGGGTTTATAAATATGCTTATCATTAGGAACTAAATCAATATAAAATTCAATCTCCCAGATAGAAACACTACTATACAATTCATCAGGAAAGACATCGGTGAATTCATTCACTACTGGAATTTCACTAATAAAAATGATTTTTTACTTTTAAATAAAATGATCTATATAACATTAACTATCATATTTAATCAACCAATCATCTTCTTGGTATGTTATAAAATGTATGATATTATTTTATAAAAATTTCTTATCTTTAAAATAAATTTTATCAAGATAAACTAAAAGTCAATCCATAAACGAAATGTTATCAAATTATATTATAGGATGTTTAACATGTTTCAAAGGAAAGACCATCCCACTAATTATAATAACATGATTACAATAAATCATGGCCTCTTGAATACATCCACCTGGATTGTTTTCCAAAATATATGTAGCACATACATCAGGTGATATTTCAAATATACTTGTAATGCTCTCAGAAATGAATGAATGTGAAGATCCAAAGTCAAAAAAAGTATTGGGATATTTTAAAAAAACCTGTAACATACAATTAAATATTTCATTTTATGGTCCCACATCAACCATAGTAGTAGAAAATTATTTTTCCACACCCTTATGCTTTTTATCATACTTCATTCCACCCAAGGTAATCAACATTTGACACATATTGGAATAATGACCAAACTCATTACAACAAAATCATCTTACCATCAGATTTTCCTTTCTTTCTTAATAATCTCTATTGTAGTCATGAGAAAAATGACTAGTATTACCACATTAGAATCAATTCCCCGACATTGATAGGAATTCTCTAGGATCATTTTTACGACACATCTAGAAAGACGAAAATTTATATTTTTCTACCTCCAAACATCATTGATGAATTATTTCCCATTGGCTACCAACCATATCTTTTTTGTTTCTCTCATGGAAGACATGATCATCAGAAAAAATAATTTTTACCTTCTTAGCATATTATACAAGTTTTTCATTGCTTTTTAACTCAAAAAAATCTAATACCCATCGATATTTCAACATCAATCTACAGTAACCCAAATTTATATTACTAATAATATCTCGAATAAAATTTGGGATGTACCTTGAAAAAAGGGTAAAATGTTCTTCATATGAATCCAAACAATCTTTCTATTCTTCACTCAATTCCAAGAATTACTTTTCCATATTAATTTGAATATAATTTTGAAAATATTTCTCAAGGAATACATTCTTTAATTCATCCCATTCTAGGATATCAATCTCTTCACGTCCTCTAAACTTTCTAATCATTGAACACCACTTATCGGCTTCACCTTCAAAATTAAAAACTACAGGACAAACCTTTTGATTTTATAAATACCCATTATAGTAAAAATTCTTTGAAGTACTTCAATACACCCTTTATCTTGAACAAGGTTAGACAATCCTTTTAATGATAGGGGAAGTTGCCTCCTGAACATCTCCACTAGAGATATAATCATCTATGGTTTATCTGATAGATGTCTTGCACATACACCACATCAATTTATCTCATGATTTAATATATCCATAACTGCAACAAACTATTTAGTTTTGATTATGAAAATCACGAGATGCTGATTTAGAAGGTTATTTTCATCTTTATGTCATCCTAGCACAACTACCATGTTTCCTCTATTAATAACCATTCTGAATAGTAATATATTAGATAAAGGACAATGATAATATTCAAATTTTATATCATTTAAATTTGACCGTAAATTAAAAATCCTTTATAGATATTCTATTAACAATATCAAAACCCCTATAGTTATCTAAACTGACCAATAATACCATCTATAAGGATCCAGCCTTAAACATTACATAATATTGAGATAAGCCAATAATTTGACCACAATTCACAACAAAGATCCTTTTAGGTTTAGTGCTTCAGATAACTAATTCATAACAAATTCATAAAAACATTTATATTAAAATGTACACACTTCTACTCATTATCCATTTATTTCATAAAAAAATATTTTAAAAACAAAATGGTTTTGTATCATGGTTAAACATCATAACATTTACTTGATACTATACTTGAATCTTTTCTCCTTTAAATCCTCTGAAAAAAATTTCAAAGATGGGAGGATCATAAAAATCTCATTAAGGGATACTCAAAGAAGGAAAATGGTTAGCTTTGTCAACACATGTAATCCATGAATACTTTATCAAAAACTGATAACATCTTCCTCTATAAAGTAGTAAATACCATTCATTGAATATAACCTCCTTGATTACCCTTTTTGTAAAAAAAAATATTACCAAAAATCCGATAGAAAGAAACATATAACAGATAAAGGAAACTTGTTAAATAATCACACTTAAATGTAATAGCCATGCAGTAGACTTCCAACCATTTCTCTCTTACAAATGGAATAACTATATGATTGAATTCTATAACGAATTCACTGGAGGTTATAACATAACCACCCATCCATGGTTTATCACAAAACTATCCATCTTTGGGTTATCATGTAACAACCCTTCTTTTGTTTATCATGTAACCACCCATAAAATGTCCAAGTACCATTATATAATCATATCATATAAAATATTCAAATTGTAAAAATTTCACTCATAAACTTTCATTAAAAATCACAAGAAATAATATCATGATATTGAAATAGTCAATCCACATTAAAACCCCTTTTAATACAATATTACCCAAAAAGGTAATAATGAATTTATTTTTTCCATTTAAAAACATTATGTCTTATTGGGGAAGCCAAATATCAAATAACATTTACGGTGATAGATAAGTCATTGTAGCCACATATGTTAAAAAAATTCATATTTTCATTTACTAAAGAAGGTAAAACACTTCATATAATAGGATTTTTTTGAAAACCATTGAATGAAAATAAAATTCAATGGAGTTTATTATACATTGAAAATCGTATAAAACAAGAATGTGTATGTAATAATAGTATTCCTCATTGAAAAGAGATTGAGAAGTTGTTTGTTACATTGACTTTGACTTGTCTCATTCATTAATTAACTTCCAAAATAATAAAAATATGTTAGCTTCTACTTCCATCATAAACTTTTCAAGTTTATTATTCCCTTAATAACACTATTTAATATGTTATAACAATTAGTCAATTATTCGAGTTCATGTGTGACATTTTGACGATATTCTGTTCTTGAGACAAAAATGAACATGATACTAGTCCATTTGGTCCTAATTCCATCATATCAAGAATATAATTCAAGAAATTATTATCTTCATTATATATAACTTAAAATTTTAAATCAAACCATGAATTATGGTTATGAAAAACTAAAATTCTTATAATCATGGAGATGGGTAGTCGTACGTACGCATGAGTAACATTTTCATTTTTCATTTAACATTATGGAAGAAAGTTAATTATTATTTTATGTTTAAATAATAATCATATAATATTTAATATCCTATTAATAATTTCAATATACTTATATATTTAATACAAGTGATATAATTAATAATAACGAGTCACATTACTTCATGGTGTTGATAGTTCAGAAATACGTATGAACGATGCTATCATTTTAATGGGCATGTAAGTAATAATCTAATTTATTTATTATTATCTTATTATGATTAATATGTAATTAATATAAAATATTTACATTAAATCCATTATTATAACCTATAATGAGAGATAGTTATGAAAAATAAATTAGATCTGTATTTGGAGGTGATAGTTCAGACATTTTCACGAACTATTAATTCCATTCCAATTTAATAGAAGTGAAGATGGTTTTAGGAGATTATATTTACATAATAACATCTCAGTATATTTAGGATAATTTATTTATTATCTCATCGTGGTTGGAGGTGATTTTAATGAAGTTAAAGGAGAAATAAAATAGAAATTCTTAATGAAAACGTCACCTCTTCTTTAGTTTATCACCTTGGAAAAACTCCTTAACACCTATAAATAGGTTGTTTTGTTTACTCTAAGGCTTCAAGAATGTGTGGAGGGCCCCTTGTAAAGCTTTTGGGTAGATATTGGCTGAACTAAATTTCTTTGTAATAGTGAGTAATAGAGAGGATTGAATTCCATTTTATAGGAGAGGGGAGGGGTACCCTTGAAATTTTAAAAGGTATTATATTAATGTAAATTTAATTTCTTTTAAAATGGTATTTAAATAATTTATTTAAGAAATAAGATGAGGATACATT
The DNA here is from genome assembly GCA_963277665.1 of Viscum album. Classification (NCBI taxonomy): domain Eukaryota; kingdom Viridiplantae; phylum Streptophyta; class Magnoliopsida; order Santalales; family Viscaceae; genus Viscum; species Viscum album. The sequence goes on along the minus strand of OY728138.1, from coordinate 1,983,909,317 downwards.
GAATAAATATCTTCCAAAAAATTTATAAATATATTTATTTTATATCAAACATTATCTTTTCGGTGTACCCCAAATTATTCACTTTTAATTTTATGTGTGGTAAAAACATTGTGAATATTAAGAGGCTATAAATTTTACTTATATGGGGAAAATTTTCCATAAATGAATACATTATGAAATATTAGGCCATATTATAGACAATTTTTATGATTTAAAAAAATCATTATTTTTCAATACTTTTAAAAAAATATTATTGTTATAAAATATCAATAGTGACAATTTTGAAACTATTCATTTCATTGAATTTAAATAAAATTAAATGAGAGATATAACTTCAAAAAAATCCATTTAATGGACTTTTAATATGTCATATTTACCCATAAAATTCGTGGATGGAATCAATTATTTCAAATTATATTTATTTTAATATTATTAGTATCATTTATTTCATTATTCCTTTCAACAATTTATTATTTCAACCTCATTGTATCATAATTATATTTAATTATTTATTTAATCAAAAATTATAAATAAATATCAATTATTTATTTAATATTTTTATCTTTAAAATCATTATTTTTAGTTAAATATTTCACTTATATAACTCGATATTAAAATTGTTTTATTTATAAGAGGCATATTATTGACATATTTGTATTTTCATTAAATTAAACGTTATAAATTTTATAATCACAAACGAGTCAAATAGGAAGTCCATATTCATTGGGCAATGATTTATTTGGTCATTAAAATACCAAAAAATAAATTTAGTATATTTATTAGGGTAGTTTTATATTAATATAATATTATTTTTACCTTTCATTGTGCTATTAACCATTAACCGCGGTAAATAAAAATAATTACTTGTGTTACTATTCATAATTTATGAAAATATAGGGGACCTATTTACATAATATATACCTTTTAATTCCAAATATGGAATCAATTTTTAGAAATTCAAAAAACACAATTTTTAGAAATTAATTAAAAATTAATTTCATTGAGGGAATAAAAAATTAGTTTTTTATGTAAAATGATCAAAAGTTCATAATGTTTTTATATTCATTTTCTTTGGGAATTTGATTCAAATGCCCAAAATTTTATTAAATGATAAAAAATTTATTTAATTATACTTTAATACCAATTAAAAGCATAATACATCTATATAAATAATTATATTAAATGACACCATTGAATTAAAATGAAGTATTTGCCACTATTCTTTAAAATATGAATTTTATCAGAAAATAACAAAATTTTATCCAAAGTAAATTTGGTGTAACGTTTATAAAGAAGAAGATTATTTATTAAAGTGGAACATATAAAAGTGATATAAAATAGATATAAAAAGGTTTCTCTATGAAAAGGTGGTTTAACTCCATTTTACAAATCATTGAGTATTTCATGATTAAAAATGGGTTTCTTCTCAAATTAACATAAAGATCTGTTTATTTGTTTCATATTAATCATGTGGATTATTAATCTTTACATAAGATAATACTGGGGAATACTACATATCACGAATTAGTAGGGACAAATGTGAGCTCTTTCCACCGTTGTTTCGTATAACACTACTTAGATGCACTCTATATAGGATTTCATATAGGATTTATATAAGGTCCCACCCTATTCGACCTGTGGGATTACCAGGGTATGTTCCTTTGGATGTACTAAACCTTAGTGTAGCATGTTACCTTAGTTGAGATTTCCCAAGGTAGTCTTGTGGGAAGTCCATATATTATATATGAGGCTATAATACTTACCATATATACTAAGCGTATAATATAATTCAATAACACAATTCTTGTCAAACCACTACAAACACCATCATGAATATTTTATCATTCTTCCTGGGAATATTCTTCACATACTTATGAAATAAATCATAATCTTATTTACTTTAGGAAAATAGTCCTTTTCATCATCTTCCACTCATTGTAAAAAATGTGATCTCTTTTCCAACTATTTTTTTATTTAAATATCATATTAAAAATAATCAAAGTTATATCAAAAAACACATATTACCATATTAACAATCATTGTAACATGGGATCTAAAATATCCCCCTTCGATTTTTTGTTTTCAATATCAACACATATCATTCATGTCCATATGTAGTGAGAATTTTATCTCCTTATCCGAAATCAACATGAAAAGGGTAAATGAAGTCTTCTCAAATCAATTTTTTTCTCAAAATCTATAAAGTTTACCATATATGAAATTTTCAGGATAACTTTAATGAATATAATGATGTCACATGGTTCTCTTAGAAAAGATCCATTAGTAAACCAATTCTTTTTCTACATAGGATAAACTGGGGTAGAAAATAAGAGAGATGCAACATTGTTTTCAAATATTTTCATAAAATACCATACTTGTGAAATCAAGATAAAAAATTCTCAGATATTAGATGGAAATAATATTATTTTATTAGTGAAATGATAAATTTTCCCATAATTCTAAAATAAAATAATAATTTTCAAGTGAAATAAATATGGATCCACCTTTTCAAATCTTGTCATCAACAAAGAACTTCCCTATAAAAATTTTAACTAATAATAGGGATGAAAGATTGTTGGAAATTCCTAAAATTTAAATTTTATAATTCAATTTATGAGTTCCATATTAACTTGTAAGTGAATATTATTCTACATCAACACATAAATTCTCCCTCTCCATTTATTTATCCATATGTTTTGATTACCTACATGTTTTCACAATAGAATTGAAGTATAAGGGAATAAGGATAAACCACATGGTTTCTACAAAATAAAATTTAGATTGAGATATTTATATCAATATTTCGTTATTGTTTCTATATGATGTGTCTCCTTTCATGGTTTTCTCAGAGTGTGTGCTTGAATATTCCACGTCCGTTGACTCTTATTATAAGCATGTTATTTCTTATTTATTGTACAAATACTAACTTTCAATTTTCACCTATTTTTTATGATTTGTTTATTGGATAGTATTATTAATATACAGTGTTTTGTACCATTCCCTTTTTGTTACTTCATTCACATTTTATGATTTTCAAGTGAAAATTTGTTGATAAATACTCATCAATTTATTTAACTTTGACCACATGATTTTATTCTTCAAAAGAAACCATATGACCTTAATATATTTTTTCTCCATGACGATTTGGTTAGGCCAGATCAATAAAAATTATTTCTTGACATAATCATATTGTTTGATATTATCGCAAAATTCAATGGTGACAATAAAATTCTTCAAAAACTATATTATCTTTATATTTATATTTTGATAGATGTCACATAGTGAGATAAATTTTAAAATATCGTTTTTGTGACCTTCTTGACAAATCTAAAATATAAATCATTCATTGATTCAATTTTTCTTAACAGTTTAGGTTATGTTTTTCTAACAGTCCTCATTTTCTGGTAATCTAGTCTCATTTGTTTAGAATTAATCTATCATGACCCAACCATACCCGAGCTCAAGCCGCAACTACCCCAAGCTCGCCTCCAAAGGCTAGGGGGTGGCGATAAGAACTGAAGGCTAAATAACATGGGGAGGCCTTTTCCTAAGTACATGTACACACACACAACCCACTCAAAGCATAAGTGGAGAGTAAAAAGAAAATCATTGTACCAACAGATATAAATAAACCACAAATGTACATTGACCTCTAAACAGCACAAAGAAAGTGTTGAAGGTAAACTGAAAAGAAAAGGGAAAAACACACGCCCAACTAGAAAAGTGCCACAACCCGACAACAAGTAAACAAAATTAAAATATCTAGGAGATTACCACTCCTAGAACCCGACTATGACCACTGCACGCGGTCCAAGCTCTTGAACACCTAAGATCCATTGTAGTCACGAGTAACATGTCCATCATCTACAAGGGCACACTGTAAAGGCCCAAAGATTGATGTACATAGACATGACATTACTTTTTTGGAATACATAATACATAACAAAAACAGACACACAAGGACCGTAATAGTTTAGTGTCTTTAGAAACTCGGAATATAATTTTCAAATCGTGGTGAATGATCTTCAAAATTGCCCATAATGATCTTCCCCTTTTTTTCATACCTAAAACCTTTCTTTATATCCTGAGGAAAAGAAAACATATAAAGGGTGAGCTCAATTTCTCTGTAAGGGTAAGTATGGAGAAAATAAAACAAACCATATAAATTTGAACATAAAAACATGAACATAATGTTTAAACATCCAAATCTTGAGGAATGCCATAAAACATGGAATTACGTAAAGCATATATCATAATAGAACATAAATCATGATAAAATACCTTGGAAATAAAACATGTAATTGTGGTAAAACATTAATCACATGATATGATTTCCATAGTAGCCAAGGCATTGCTGCCAAGACTATCCTAGTGGACAATGTCCCTTTCTGAATCGAGTTCACTCCTCATTCCAGTCCTGTAACACTGAATGAGATTAACTTACCATTCCAGCCATGTCTATCCCATGAGATATAAATCTTAACCCCATGCATTGGATGGAGATATAGGTCCCACCCATCTCATAATGAAATCATTCTTTCATGTGCCACAAAATCATAAATCATACATCATAGCATAACCCATGTAATAGAATGGGATTCTTAAACATCATGCCATCATAACATAATCCATATAAAAAATGGATATCATTTCATCATAAAAAGAATCAAACCATGTAAATAATTAAGACATTATACTTGAAACATAAACACATTAGATAATGTCATTTTAGATGGAAAATAATTTTGATAAAACGCATGAAACGAATTCATGAGGAAAATATGCTTTCTTCTTCAAAATCATTTTCTTTTCACAAAATGCAATGACATTTTAAAAGAAAAGGGTCTTGTTAAAAATAATCATTAAATCTTGTAGAGTAATCTTCATGAAAATGAGGTGTTATGTAACCGTAAAAATCCGTTCATTCCGTATAAGTTAAAAATAACATTCTCCTCGTACTTTTGTCGAAATAGTCATAATGTTCCCTGTGTGGTAAAAAAAGAAAGATTCCTTTCATAACATGTGGTAAAATTGAAAAATGGGTAAAAAGGAAATTAAACATAAATAAAAACATTTTTATAAAACATGGGCATGGATGATAACAACAACCCCAGTAAATACTTATGAATAACAATCCTGGATAAGAACGAGATTGGAAAAGATATCCCTTACCTTATGTCTTATATGCTTCGTAAGTATCCGAACCTCCTGTATAATGATTTAAATAATGTCATTGACTTATTACAGAATCATATTAATTTTTATTATATCATATATAGTTTACTTATGACTTTAAATTACCCGTTCTTTTGTAAATTCGATGTAAAAGCAGCGATTTGGGTAAAATCTTTTCATTTATTGTACGTGTTTCGACTTGTTGTTCTTGATATTATTACTTATATCCTAATTTAATTAATTCAAAAATGTAAAAAATTATTTATATATAATATATATTCAGAATATTCATATATATATGACAGATCGATAAATGGAATGAAATACACCATTCATGGAGACGGTATGTCGTACGTACGCATGAACGTTGTTTTCGTTTCCTTATTGAATTGAATGGAATTAAGTAGATGACATACATATATATCTAAATAAATCAAGTATCATTATTATGTCATATATTTCATGATTACTTATTATATATATTTTATAATCATTCATGAATGGTTAACTTGGAGAATGAATCTCATTACGTTGTGGAGACGGTAGCCCGTACGTACACACGAGCGATGATACCATTACCATAATCATGGAATAGAATTGAAGTGTATGTATAATATTTCATAATCAATATCATATTAAAATAATCATATATAGTTATTTATTTACACCATTATACCCATTCAAGTATGGTGGTGGTCGAAAATAGATTACACCACGGCGTGGAGACGGTATTTCGTACGTACGCACGCGCGGTGATTTCGTTTTCCATAGGATGGATAAAAGGTTAACTAGGGTCGTTTCATATTAATAATAACATACCAGTATATGAGTGATACTTTTGTTATTACTTCATAATTAAACATCTAAAGAAGAGGGAGTAGAAGAGGAAATAAATTTGAAAGAATCGGTAACAGATATTACCTCTTCGTCGACACACCTCTTTGAAACCTCCTCTTAGGGCACTAAAATTTGTCTTTGAAGAAGAACATGAACTCTAGAATATTTCTAGGGAAGTGGAAAAGTGAAATTGGTAGGGGTTGGACGATAATGAAGGATCAATGTGGTGTGAGGAGAAGAGGGACTATGTTCCCTTTTATAAGTTAGGAGAGGGACACCTTAGGAAAAACTTAAAATATTATTTTATAATAAAGTAATATTCGTTTTTCAATAGTTCCAAATTGATTTATTTAGAATATAAAGTGGGGATGTGTCGAAATACTATCAACCAATATATTTTAGATAGGTTTGCGTCATTATATTAGCCTTATCGTTTAGTTTTAACTCTTAATTAATTAGATTGACATTTACCATGTCACTTTGTATTTTTATATTATATAGTTAATAAACATACCATATACATCCTAGAGACCCCCAAGTGGTCCATTAATGATAAACCTATCATTTTATAAGTATCTAGGCCTAACCATATATTTTGAGGAATATAATAACAATTAATAATATAATATTTGTTTAAAAAACTATTTTATGTAAATTTTGACACTATTTGGTAATGGATTTTTGTGAAACTCATAACAGCATGATTAGTTCTAAAAACGTTAATTAAATCAATAATAGCATGTCATATTAACCTATAAAATTAGTGGAATTCATAATTAGTATCAAATTACATTTATTTGGGTATTTATAACATCAATTATGTTAATATTTAATTAATACAATAATTACTGTATCATCATTGTGACATACATAACATAAATTATTTAATGTATAAAAATTAAAAATAAACTACAATTATGTAGGAAATCATTTTATCTTTCTAATGAATATTTTTAGTCATATTTATCTTATGTATAACCATATATTAATAATGTTTTAGTTATTAAACTTTGATTTTAACCATTTTAACTCTTCTTTAAATAAAATAATAATAAATGTCCTAATCTAATCCATGTGCACCTAAAGGGCAATATTTTCTTCCTAAGGTTGTTTTTGGTCGAATTACACATATCCAATATAATTATGACATGTTTTAGGGTAATAATATTATCATTTATACCCTTAATTACCCTATTTACTTTTAACCATGGTAAATAACAGTAAAAAATTACAATTCACCAAAAATTATTTTTATCTTATTGAACCACATTTTACTCCATGATATTAACTGTGTCTCTCGGATTTTCGAAATTATACTCAGAGAATTGGTAAAATTATGTTTTATGTATGTTTGCAAAAAGGTTCTAGGAGGTAGGTAAAATACGGTGAAAGGTTCAATAAAATATTTATATATCAAAATTTTTTATAAAATAACTCCAATGAATTAAATTGAACTTATATAGGTATTATGTATCAATTTGACCTAAAATAAATTTAAATAATATAAATAATTATTTAAATACAAAGTCAGTTTTTAAATAGTAACTTAGTGTTTTCACAATTCATCAAAAATTGAAAGTTTTCAAAAAAATAAAAAAAATTCACCCTACGCTAATTTCAATATTCCGAATCCAAAAATGAAGTCCATTTTGAAAGATAAAATTTTAATAATTGGGTATTACTATTCATAATGACTAGTTTATATAATATTTTAATAACATATCTTTGTTTAGTGAAACTCGATTTTGCGTACAACACAAGCTATCGTGGAAGGTCACGATTGCGTGTAAAGCAATCCATGTCAGGGTTGTGTGTAGTGAAAGCTCTGTTTGGTGTTGCGTATAACATAATCAAAACTTATTTCATTTATACATTAAAAAAATATATACTTATTGTTGTGTCGAATAATTTCCGCAAAACGAACTCGAAATTGTGTGTAACACAAGCCAAGAATAGTGCTGCATATACTGCAAGCTAATACGGTTTTGCGTATAGTACAAGCTAAACCTGGTGTAGTGTATAATAGGATACATCAATGAAATTAAAAGAATATTTTTCATAAAATCTTGGGGTGTTACATTCTACCCCCCTTAAAATGAATTTCTCCCTCAAAATTCGTCGGGGTTGTAAATGGTTTACTATATGAAAGTTTTTTTTAATAGAAACCTTCATCGTAAAGAGGAATACCAAAAATTTACTTTAAAAACTAACGTATGAAATGTAACGGTTACCCAAATTAACTAATCACTGGGTTTCCACATAGGAGAACATATGTGAAAATATGGATATGGAAGATAAATATAACCATCAACTTATGATGATGTGTGGTAGAGGACATGGATATGAAAAAGCCAACAATCACAAAGCCATAAATTTGTGAAGATCTAAGGTACCATCTGATTCATCAGATATGAGATCACTAGGAAAACATTTTTTGTTTTCAAGAACAATTCCCTAAAGTTGAAGAATTGTTGAATTAAAAGAAATACTTACTTGATTTTGGTACAATCTCACCGCTGCTCGTGCCTCGAACAATTTCCACTTCATATCTTAAAGAAATGAAGTTGAATTTGTCTTATATGAATTGTTAGCATATTAAGCGATAAAATGATAGGTAATTCCATCTATTTCTATCACAAAAAGTTTATCACAATTTATTAAATATAAAGAAGTCCATATATGCTGAGATTAATCGTATATGGTTGCTAAAATGGAATTATACTTCATCTATCATAGCGCTTAATAAAATAAAACTATTTTTTACTAACCGGGGACTTCTTCCATGATAGTGGTAGGCGATAAAGTCCTATCACAATTTGGTTGTGGGTTCGATTCCTGCATCCTTGTCCGACGTGATGGGTTGTCGCCCAATCTGCAGGTTGTCCATTTTCTTAAACTACACTATTATAACATTTTATCAATATTATCGAAAACAAATTTCTATCCTTAAACAATACTAACTCATGTTCAACATAATCCATTCTAATCTTTAGGCTTATCCAAAATACTTCTTTCCAAACTCATAGTATAAGGAGAATGATTACAAAAATGGTCATATAACAAGAACGTGAATACCATCATTTATCCCTCATATATGAAAAGATATATCTTGTTGATCGCATTCCAAACATGTGAATAACTTAATCTTGTACTCTCTTGAAAAATTAATACCCATTTAATCATAGTGAAAACATGAATACTGTCAAAAGTTAACTCTTTTCACATACCAACATCCAAAAATTCTATATACTCAAACCATGATATAACTTTTTCTGTATATAAGTCATGAGCTCATGAATACTATCAAACATTTCATTTTATCCTTATCCCTTCATTATGAGCATGTCATCTTCTTTCCAAAAATATCTCAATCACTTTTCATGCTTACCGGTACTATAAAATTATTGAAAACCACAATAGACCAATTCATAAATATTCCAATATTCCACGATACTATATACAACATTATTTTGGAATCCCATTACATAAACACTTAATCATTCCACCACATCATTGTAATATTCAACATCACCAATAGTGATCGCATGTGACTTCCCTTTGTCCTTTTCCTTAAGTGGTTTCTCATTTTGATCATCATTAACCCTTGGATTAGGGCATTGATTAGAATAATGCCCCATTTCCGTGCACTTGAAGCATTGAAGTGTTGGTGGTGCATTCTCTGCAGTCTTTTTTTATTCACATCATTAGAAACCCTTTTTCCATTACTTCGACACTCAGCTGCTCGATGACCTTATTTTCCACACTTAAAACATTTTCTAGTCCCTTTAAGACAATCTCCACCATTCTTCTTTCCACACATTGAGTATAAAGAAACATTCATCTTCTTTTCACCATTGTTATGATATTTCTCCTTGAACTCCATATTTCGTTTCTTGTCCAAACCATGAGATGGATATGTAACACCAACTTCCATTTCTACCTTGATAGCACAATGCACAATTTCTTCATAGCTACTAAAGTCTCTTATAGCTAATACCCTTCGAAGACTTGGTTTTAATCCACTGAAGAATCTATCAACATTTCTTTCATGTTAGATGATAAAGCCAGATGCATACCTTGCAAGCCTTATAAAATTTTCTTCATATATACCAACAGATTCATCATCCTTTTTCTTAAGCTCAAGGAACTCATTTTCCATATTTGTTTGAAGAATACGAGGGAATTACTTACTGAAAAACATGTTCTTGAACTCATCCCATTCCATGGATTCAATTTCATCTTGGGGCCTTGTATTCTTAATTAGAGTCTACCACTATTCTACTTCACCTTCTAAACGGTAAACAGCTAGAATGACTTTATCATGTTCTGAACAACGAAGTATGGAAAAGATCTTTTCCATAGAACTGATCCATTGTTCTGTAACAAGTGGATCAAAAGTCATATTGAAAGAGGGTGGACGTTTCCTCATGAAGGACTCAATAGAATATTGTTCCCTTCTCTCCTCATTCAGAAGTCCAGAATGATTCATAACTTGCGTAAGTATAACAATAAAAATTTTCACTCCATCTCACATCACATTTGGTTTGTCGGGAGGACAATCATTGCATTTTACATTACATTGATCAACATGGTTCCTTCGGGTTCCAGCCATCGTCTAAAACCCAAAAAGAAAAGTATGAGGGGAAAAAATCATGCTAGGAAAACAACATAATAAAGGGGGAGTAACTTCAATATCTAACATCTTAGGTTTAATTCTAATATCGTTACCAGAATTCTAGGACTATAACCTCTACTTATAATTATCCTTAGAGACATCACTAAACATACCTTAGAAAAATCTCTAGGGATTTCACTAAAGTCTTTTTCATCCTAGTTTCCAAAGGTTAACTAAACCATTCCTCTGATACCAACTGTAAAGGAACAATGATTTATGTACATAGACATTACATTACTTTTGTGGAATACTTAATACATAAAAAAACAGACACACAAGGACCGTAATAGTTTAGTGTCTTTGGAAACTTGGAATATAATCTTCTAATCATGGTGAAAGATCTTCAACATCTCCCATAAAGATATTCCCCTTTTGTTTTCTTACCTAAAATCTTTCTTTATATACTAGGGAAAAGAAAACATATAAAGGGTGAGATCAAATGCTCAGTAAGGGTAAGCATAGATAAAATAAAACAAACCATATACATTTGAACATAAAAACATGAACATAATGTTTAAACATCGAAATCTTGAGCAATGACATAAAACATGGTAGTACGTAAGGCATAGATCATAATAGAACATCAATCATGTTAAAATACCTTGGAAATAAAACTTTTAATTGTGTCAAAACATTAATCACATGATATTATTTCCATAGTATCCAAGGCATTATTTCCAAGACAATCTTAGTAGACAAAGTCCCTTTCTGAATCGAGTTCACTCCTCATTCTAGTCCTGTAACACTGAACCGGATTAACATACCATTCCAGCCATGTCTATCTCATTAGATATAAATCTTTACCCAATACATTGGAGGGAGATATAGGTCCCACCCATATCATAATTAAATCATTCTTTCATGTGCCACAAAATCATAAATCATACATCATAGCATAACCCATGTAATATAATGGGATTCTTAAACATCATGCCATCATAACATAATCCATATAAAAAATGGATATCATTTCATCATAAGAAGAATCAAATCATGTAAATAATGGAGAAATCATACTTGAAACATAAACACATTAAATAATGTCATTTTATATGGAAAATAATTTTGATAAAACACTTTAAACAAATTCTTGAGGAAAATATCCTTTCATCATCAAAATCATTTTATTTTCACAAAATGCCAGTAAATTTTAAAAGAAATGGGTTTTTTTTAAAATAATCCTGCAATATTGTAGAGGAATATTAATGAAAATGAGGCTTCATGAAACCGTAAAAATCCGTTCACGCCATATAAGTTAAAAATAACATTCTCCTCGTACTTTGGTCGGAAAAGTAAAAAAGTTCCTCGTGTGGTAAAAAAAGTAAGATTTATTTCATAACATGTGGTAAAATTCAAAAAATGGGTAAAAAGGAAATTAATCAAGCATGAAAACATTTTTAGAAAACATGGGCATGTATGATAACAATAACCCCAGTAAATACATACAAATAACAATCTCGGATAAGAACGAGATTGAAAAAGTTATCGCTTACCTTAAGTCTGATATGCTTCGTATGTATTCGAACCTCCTATATAATGATTTAAATGATGTCATTGACTTATTAAAGAATCATATTCATTGTTATGATATCATATATAGTTTACTTATGAATTTATATTACCCGTACTTTTGTAAATTCGATGTAAAAGCAGCAATTTGGGTAAAATCGTTTCATTTATTTTACGTGTTTCGACTTTTTGTTCTTGATATTATTACTTACATCCTGATTTAATTAATTCCACAATTTAATACATGATTTATATATAATATATATTCAGTATATACATATATATATGATAGATCGATAAATGGAATGAAATACACCGTTCATGGAGATGGTAGGTTGTACGTACGCATGAACGCTGTTTTTTTTTCCTTATTGAATTGAATGGAATTAAGTAGATGACATACATATATATATATATATATATCCAGTATAATTATTATTTCATATATTTCATTATTACTTATTATATATACGATATAGTCATTCATGAATGGTTAACATAGAGAATTAATCTTATTGCGTCGTGGAGACAGTAGTCCGTACGTATGGACGAGCGATGATAACATTCCCATGATCGTGGAATCGTATTGAAGTGTATGTATAATATTTTAGAATAAATATCACATTAAAATAATCATATATATTTATTTATTTACACCATTATATCCATCCATGTATGGTGGTGGTCGAAAACAGATTACACCCCTGCGTGGAGATGGTATTCCGTACGTACGCACGCGCGGTGATTTCGTTTTCCGTAGGATGGATAGAAGGTGAAATATGGGCATTTCATATTAATAATAACATACCAGTATATGAGTGATACTTATGTTATTACTTCATAATCAAACAAATAAAGATGATTATGTAGAAGAAGAAATAAATTTGAATGAATCGGTAACGAATATTACCTCTTCTTCGACACGCCTCTTTGAAACCTCCTCTTAGGGCTCTAAAATTGGTCTTTGAAAAGACCAGAACCTCTATAATATTACTATAAGAGTGTATAAGATAAATTTTCAGGGTTTGGCCGATCTTGAAAGCTCAAAGTGGTGTGAGGAGATGAGGGAGGAGGTTCCCTTTTATAAGGGAGGAGAGAGGCACCTTAAGAAAAAACAGAAAATATTATTTTATAATAAAGTCATATTCGGGTTTTAATAGCTCCAAATAGATTTATTTGGAAGATAAAGTGGTTATGGTTCTAAATCCTATAAACCAATATATTTTAGACAGGTTTGAGTCATTATATTAACCTTATCGTTTAGTTTTAACTCTTAGTTAATTAGATTGACATTTAACATGTCACTTTGTATTTTTATGTTTTATAGTTAATAAATATACCATATACATCCAAGTAACCCCCAAGTGGTCCAATAATGATACACCTATCATGATATAAGTATATAGGCCAAACATTCAATTTTTAGGAATATAATAATAATTAATAATATAATATTTGTTTTAAAAACTATTTCATGTCAATTTTGAAACTATTTGGTAATTGATTTCTGTGAAAATCATAACAGCATGATTAGTTCAAACAAAGTTAACTAAATCAATACTAACATTTCATATTAACCTAATTTTTTTTGAATTCATAAAAAGTCTCAAATTACATTTATTTGGGTATTTATAACATCAATTATGTTAATATTTCATTAATACGATAATTACTGCATCATCATTGTGTCATAAATAAATTAAATTATATAATGTCTAAAAATTACAAATAAAATACCATTATGTAGGAAATATTTTTATATTTCTAATTAATATTTATAGTCGAATTAATCTTATGTATAACCCTATATTAAAAATGTTTTAGTTATTAAACTTTGATTTTAACCATTTTAACTCTTCTTTAAATAAAATAATACTAAATGTCCTAATCTAATCCAAGTGAACCTAAAGGGAAATATTTTATTCCTAAGGTTTTTTTTGGTTGATTTACACTTATCCAATAGAATTTGGACATGTGTTAGGGTAATAATAATATCATTTTTACCCTTAATTACCCTATTAACTTTTAACCGTAGTAAATTAAAGTAAAAAGTTACTATTCAACAAAAATTATTTTTATCTTATTGAACCACATTTTACTCCTTGATATTAACTTTGTACCTCGGATTTTAAAAAATTTCACTCACAGAAGCGGTAAAATTATGTTTTATGTAAGTTTGCAAAAAGCTCCTAAGAGGTAGGTAAAAGACGGAGAAAAGTTCAATAATATTTTTATATATCGAAAATTATTATAAAATTACTCCAATGAATTACATTGAAATTATATAGGTATTATGTATCAATTTTGAACTAAAATAAATTTAAATAAAATAAATAATTATTTAAATAAAAAGTCAGTTTTTAAATATTAACTCAGGGTTTCCACTATTCATCAAAAATTGTAAGTTTTTAGAAAAATACCAAAAATTCACCCTAGGCTAATTTCGATATTCCGAATCAAAAAATGAAGTACATTTTGAAAGATAAAATTTCAAAAAGTGAGTATTTATATTCATAACGACTAGTTTATATAATATTTTAATAACATATCGTTGTTTAGTGAAACACGGTTTTGCGTACAACACACGCTATCATGGAAGGTCACGATTGCGTGTAAAGCAAGCCAAGTCAGGGATGCGTGTAGTGAAAGATCTGTTTGGTGTTGTGTATAACATAATCAAAACTTATTTCATTTATACATTAAACGAAATCTATAATTAATGTTGCGTAGAATAATTTCCACAAAACAAACATGAAATTGTGTGTAACACGAGCCAAGAATAGTGTTGCGTATACTGCAAGCTAATACGGTGTTGCGTATAGTACAATCTAAACTTGGTGTAGTGTATAATAGAAGACATCAAGGAAATTAAAAGAATAGTTTTCGTAAAATCTCAGGGTGTTACACACACCAAGTGAGGGCAAATCCCAAGCAGGGGTGAGTATAAAACTTCTCAGTAGGATACCCCGAAGGCTTGAGAGAGCAACAAAGGAGGTACCAAAGATTGAGCAGTAGATCGAACATGAAATAGTAAAGGAGTACAACTGAGAGTACAGTAAAGAGTACAACTCAAACCAACAAGAGGAAGGAAGTAGACTCGTCCAAACACAAGGAGCTAGAAACGGTGAGAAGATGAACTTCTCGTCGCGTGTTTGCTACCTATAGCAGGAGAGTAGACTCGTCCAACCACGAGAAGCCAAACACGGAAAGCACGTGGAATACCCCGCGCGTCTTCGCCTCTCCTAGAAGACGAGTAACCAAAACCCAAGAAGTGGGTACTGGAACAAGGTATATACATATCTATATGATCAATCAGGAAGCCTGAACAGGATTTTAAGGGGATCTCCATCACGTAGCTCAGCCTATGAAATTGAGAAGCCAACAATCCAAGAAGTAAACACCATCGATGCCCAACATCCTACACGTCTGCCCGAAACTACAAGCCAAGGGGCTCAAATCACCGCACCTTGACACTATCCTCTTTAGGCGACAGTGAATCGCCTGTACAGTTTTAGATCATGTCACAAGGACGCGTCCTGGTGGGAAAAGCACCCCTCATACTTGAGTGTTTTGGGGAAATTCAAACCACACCTCGTCACTGTCACATAGTCGAGAGGTCTGCTCAATGTCAAAGTTGACACATCACTGACCTGTACAATCCAAGGGTCCTACTCTGGTAGTCACGAACAAAA
Organism: Viscum album; assembly: GCA_963277665.1. NCBI lineage: Eukaryota > Viridiplantae > Streptophyta > Magnoliopsida > Santalales > Viscaceae > Viscum > Viscum album. The sequence continues at coordinate 1,983,893,429 of OY728138.1, read as the reverse complement.
GCCACAAACTAGACTATAAGAAAGGACTGAGTCTAAAAGAATTTGTAGGGAGACCCACTGCTCAGTCTCTGCTGGAGGGTAGACCCTAAGAGGTTTTCGGGTGACCCACTGCTCAGTCTCTCTTGGAGGGTAGACCCTAAGAGGTCGACAAGCGACCCACTGCCCTGCCCAGCTGGAGGGTAGACTTGGAAGACGTCGATAGGAAACCCACTGCCCAGTCTCTACGGGAGGGTAGATCTGGAAGAAGTCGACAGGCGACCCACTGCCCAATCTCTATTAGAGGGTAGACCTGGAAGAAGTCGACAGGTGACCCACTGCCCAGTCTCTGCTGGAGGGTAGACCTGGAAGAAGTCGACAGGAGAGCCACTACCCAGCCCTGCTAGAGGGTAGACCTGGAAGACGTCGTCAGGAGACCCACTGCCTAGTCTCTACTGGAGGGTAGATCTGGAAGAAGTCGACAGGTGAGCCACTGCCCAATCTCTGCTGGAGTGTAGACCTGGAAGAAGTCGATAGGCGACCCACTACCCAGTATCTGCTGTATGGTAGACATGGAAGAAGTCGACATGCGACCCACTGTCTAGTCTTTGCATGTGGGTAGACCAAGAAGAAGTCGACAGGCGACCCACTTCCCAGCCCTGCTAGAGGGTAGACTTGGAAGACATCGTCAAGTGACCCACTATCCAGTATCTACTAGAGGGTAAACCTGGAATAAGTTGACAGGCGACCCACTATCCAGTCTCTGCTGGAGGGTGGACCTGGAAGTAGTGGACAGGCGACCCACTACCGAGTCTCTGCTGGAGGGTAGACCTAGAAGAAGTCGACATGCAACCCACAACCCAGTCTCTGTTGAAGGGTAGACCTGGAAGAAGTCAATGAGTAACCCACTGCCCAGTCTCTACTGGAGGGTAAAATCGAAACTACTCTGGCCATCCCTATTGGAAACAACCTCCTAAGTAGGGGATCAGTGCCCGCATAAAGTATTGGTCGCACCAGAATCCACAATAACCCTACTGGTCTGAATCATTGTTAACAGAAGGACAATCTGTGTCACGAGAGGTCAAAGGTACGTAAAGCAGAACACGACACATACAAGGGGCCCACACAAAGTGTGGCCCTATGTCATCTCTGATCCAAGTGCACAAATTTCCTTCGGTAAAAACCACAACATGTACCTCTAGGAATTCCTATATACTACCAGAGTATACAACATTTCCAGCCCAAAGGTTACCATGCACACGACACCCAACGCCAACATGAAGGGTGAAAACACAGTTTCACCAACCTGCTTCCTCCATGACCCTAGCATGGCCAACCAAATATCTCTAGATATCTACTTCACTCACACAGAAGTGAACACGATTACACGGCAAGGGTTCCCTACAAACACTGCAGGAAGAACCACCACCAGAGCACCTTTAATGCTTCCACATTTAATAAGATCATGTAAGAGGATCCGCTCACGCGAACTGATTACCCCATTGTAATACTCGCGGGAAAACATGTGAGATATACTATCTACTCGCCTCAAACGGATAGAATTGAAGTATAAGGGAATAAGGATAAACCACATGGTTTCTACAAAATAAAATTTAGATTGAGATATTTATATCAATATTTCGTTATTGTTTCTATATGATGTGTCTCCTTTCATGGTTTTCTCAGAGTGTGTGCTTGAATATTCCACGTCCGTTGACTCTTATTATAAGCATGTTATTTCTTATTTATTGTACAAATACTAACTTTCAATTTTCACCTATTTTTTATGATTTGTTTATTGGATAGTATTATTAATATACAGTGTTTTGTACCATTCCCTTTTTGTTACTTCATTCACATTTTATGATTTTCAAGTGAAAATTTGTTGATAAATACTCATCAATTTATTTAACTTTGACCACATGATTTTATTCTTCAAAAGAAACCATATGACCTTAATATATTTTTTCTCCATGACGATTTGGTTAGGCCAGATCAATAAAAATTATTTCTTGACATAATCATATTGTTTGATATTATCGCAAAATTCAATGGTGACAATAAAATTCTTCAAAAACTATATTATCTTTATATTTATATTTTGATAGATGTCACATAGTGAGATAAATTTTAAAATATCGTTTTTGTGACCTTCTTGACAAATCTAAAATATAAATCATTCATTGATTCAATTTTTCTTAACAGTTTAGGTTATGTTTTTCTAACAGTCCTCATTTTCTGGTAATCTAGTCTCATTTGTTTAGAATTAATCTATCATGACCCAACCATACCCGAGCTCAAGCCGCAACTACCCCAAGCTCGCCTCCAAAGGCTAGGGGGTGGCGATAAGAACTGAAGGCTAAATAACATGGGGAGGCCTTTTCCTAAGTACATGTACACACACACAACCCACTCAAAGCATAAGTGGAGAGTAAAAAGAAAATCATTGTACCAACAGATATAAATAAACCACAAATGTACATTGACCTCTAAACAGCACAAAGAAAGTGTTGAAGGTAAACTGAAAAGAAAAGGGAAAAACACACGCCCAACTAGAAAAGTGCCACAACCCGACAACAAGTAAACAAAATTAAAATATCTAGGAGATTACCACTCCTAGAACCCGACTATGACCACTGCACGCGGTCCAAGCTCTTGAACACCTAAGATCCATTGTAGTCACGAGTAACATGTCCATCATCTACAAGGGCACACTGTAAAGGCCCAAAGATTGATGTACATAGACATGACATTACTTTTTTGGAATACATAATACATAACAAAAACAGACACACAAGGACCGTAATAGTTTAGTGTCTTTAGAAACTCGGAATATAATTTTCAAATCGTGGTGAATGATCTTCAAAATTGCCCATAATGATCTTCCCCTTTTTTTCATACCTAAAACCTTTCTTTATATCCTGAGGAAAAGAAAACATATAAAGGGTGAGCTCAATTTCTCTGTAAGGGTAAGTATGGAGAAAATAAAACAAACCATATAAATTTGAACATAAAAACATGAACATAATGTTTAAACATCCAAATCTTGAGGAATGCCATAAAACATGGAATTACGTAAAGCATATATCATAATAGAACATAAATCATGATAAAATACCTTGGAAATAAAACATGTAATTGTGGTAAAACATTAATCACATGATATGATTTCCATAGTAGCCAAGGCATTGCTGCCAAGACTATCCTAGTGGACAATGTCCCTTTCTGAATCGAGTTCACTCCTCATTCCAGTCCTGTAACACTGAATGAGATTAACTTACCATTCCAGCCATGTCTATCCCATGAGATATAAATCTTAACCCCATGCATTGGATGGAGATATAGGTCCCACCCATCTCATAATGAAATCATTCTTTCATGTGCCACAAAATCATAAATCATACATCATAGCATAACCCATGTAATAGAATGGGATTCTTAAACATCATGCCATCATAACATAATCCATATAAAAAATGGATATCATTTCATCATAAAAAGAATCAAACCATGTAAATAATTAAGACATTATACTTGAAACATAAACACATTAGATAATGTCATTTTAGATGGAAAATAATTTTGATAAAACGCATGAAACGAATTCATGAGGAAAATATGCTTTCTTCTTCAAAATCATTTTCTTTTCACAAAATGCAATGACATTTTAAAAGAAAAGGGTCTTGTTAAAAATAATCATTAAATCTTGTAGAGTAATCTTCATGAAAATGAGGTGTTATGTAACCGTAAAAATCCGTTCATTCCGTATAAGTTAAAAATAACATTCTCCTCGTACTTTTGTCGAAATAGTCATAATGTTCCCTGTGTGGTAAAAAAAGAAAGATTCCTTTCATAACATGTGGTAAAATTGAAAAATGGGTAAAAAGGAAATTAAACATAAATAAAAACATTTTTATAAAACATGGGCATGGATGATAACAACAACCCCAGTAAATACTTATGAATAACAATCCTGGATAAGAACGAGATTGGAAAAGATATCCCTTACCTTATGTCTTATATGCTTCGTAAGTATCCGAACCTCCTGTATAATGATTTAAATAATGTCATTGACTTATTACAGAATCATATTAATTTTTATTATATCATATATAGTTTACTTATGACTTTAAATTACCCGTTCTTTTGTAAATTCGATGTAAAAGCAGCGATTTGGGTAAAATCTTTTCATTTATTGTACGTGTTTCGACTTGTTGTTCTTGATATTATTACTTATATCCTAATTTAATTAATTCAAAAATGTAAAAAATTATTTATATATAATATATATTCAGAATATTCATATATATATGACAGATCGATAAATGGAATGAAATACACCATTCATGGAGACGGTATGTCGTACGTACGCATGAACGTTGTTTTCGTTTCCTTATTGAATTGAATGGAATTAAGTAGATGACATACATATATATCTAAATAAATCAAGTATCATTATTATGTCATATATTTCATGATTACTTATTATATATATTTTATAATCATTCATGAATGGTTAACTTGGAGAATGAATCTCATTACGTTGTGGAGACGGTAGCCCGTACGTACACACGAGCGATGATACCATTACCATAATCATGGAATAGAATTGAAGTGTATGTATAATATTTCATAATCAATATCATATTAAAATAATCATATATAGTTATTTATTTACACCATTATACCCATTCAAGTATGGTGGTGGTCGAAAATAGATTACACCACGGCGTGGAGACGGTATTTCGTACGTACGCACGCGCGGTGATTTCGTTTTCCATAGGATGGATAAAAGGTTAACTAGGGTCGTTTCATATTAATAATAACATACCAGTATATGAGTGATACTTTTGTTATTACTTCATAATTAAACATCTAAAGAAGAGGAAGTAGAAGAGGAAATAAATTTGAAAGAATCGGTAACAGATATTACCTCTTCGTCGACACACCTCTTTGAAACCTCCTCTTAGGGCACTAAAATTTGTCTTTGAAGAAGAACATGAACTCTAGAATATTTCTAGGGAAGTGGAAAAGTGAAATTGGTAGGGGTTGGACGATAATGAAGGATCAATGTGGTGTGAGGAGAAGAGGGACTATGTTCCCTTTTATAAGTTAGGAGAGGGACACCTTAGGAAAAACTTAAAATATTATTTTATAATAAAGTAATATTCGTTTTTCAATAGTTCCAAATTGATTTATTTAGAATATAAAGTGGGGATGTGTCGAAATACTATCAACCAATATATTTTAGATAGGTTTGCGTCATTATATTAGCCTTATCGTTTAGTTTTAACTCTTAATTAATTAGATTGACATTTACCATGTCACTTTGTATTTTTATATTATATAGTTAATAAACATACCATATACATCCTAGAGACCCCCAAGTGGTCCATTAATGATAAACCTATCATTTTATAAGTATCTAGGCCTAACCATATATTTTGAGGAATATAATAACAATTAATAATATAATATTTGTTTAAAAAACTATTTTATGTAAATTTTGACACTATTTGGTAATGGATTTTTGTGAAACTCATAACAGCATGATTAGTTCTAAAAACGTTAATTAAATCAATAATAGCATGTCATATTAACCTATAAAATTAGTGGAATTCATAATTAGTATCAAATTACATTTATTTGGGTATTTATAACATCAATTATGTTAATATTTAATTAATACAATAATTACTGTATCATCATTGTGACATACATAACATAAATTATTTAATGTATAAAAATTAAAAATAAACTACAATTATGTAGGAAATCATTTTATCTTTCTAATGAATATTTTTAGTCATATTTATCTTATGTATAACCATATATTAATAATGTTTTAGTTATTAAACTTTGATTTTAACCATTTTAACTCTTCTTTAAATAAAATAATAATAAATGTCCTAATCTAATCCATGTGCACCTAAAGGGCAATATTTTCTTCCTAAGGTTGTTTTTGGTCGAATTACACATATCCAATATAATTATGACATGTTTTAGGGTAATAATATTATCATTTATACCCTTAATTACCCTATTTACTTTTAACCATGGTAAATAACAGTAAAAAATTACAATTCACCAAAAATTATTTTTATCTTATTGAACCACATTTTACTCCATGATATTAACTGTGTCTCTCGGATTTTCGAAATTATACTCAGAGAATTGGTAAAATTATGTTTTATGTATGTTTGCAAAAAGGTTCTAGGAGGTAGGTAAAATACGGTGAAAGGTTCAATAAAATATTTATATATCAAAATTTTTTATAAAATAACTCCAATGAATTAAATTGAACTTATATAGGTATTATGTATCAATTTGACCTAAAATAAATTTAAATAATATAAATAATTATTTAAATACAAAGTCAGTTTTTAAATAGTAACTTAGTGTTTTCACAATTCATCAAAAATTGAAAGTTTTCAAAAAAATAAAAAAAATTCACCCTACGCTAATTTCAATATTCCGAATCCAAAAATGAAGTCCATTTTGAAAGATAAAATTTTAATAATTGGGTATTACTATTCATAATGACTAGTTTATATAATATTTTAATAACATATCTTTGTTTAGTGAAACTCGATTTTGCGTACAACACAAGCTATCGTGGAAGGTCACGATTGCGTGTAAAGCAATCCATGTCAGGGTTGTGTGTAGTGAAAGCTCTGTTTGGTGTTGCGTATAACATAATCAAAACTTATTTCATTTATACATTAAAAAAATATATACTTATTGTTGTGTCGAATAATTTCCGCAAAACGAACTCGAAATTGTGTGTAACACAAGCCAAGAATAGTGCTGCATATACTGCAAGCTAATACGGTTTTGCGTATAGTACAAGCTAAACCTGGTGTAGTGTATAATAGGATACATCAATGAAATTAAAAGAATATTTTTCATAAAATCTTGGGGTGTTACATTCTACCCCCCTTAAAATGAATTTCTCCCTCAAAATTCGTCGGGGTTGTAAATGGTTTACTATATGAAAGTTTTTTTTAATAGAAACCTTCATCGTAAAGAGGAATACCAAAAATTTACTTTAAAAACTAACGTATGAAATGTAACGGTTACCCAAATTAACTAATCACTGGGTTTCCACATAGGAGAACATATGTGAAAATATGGATATGGAAGATAAATATAACCATCAACTTATGATGATGTGTGGTAGAGGACATGGATATGAAAAAGCCAACAATCACAAAGCCATAAATTTGTGAAGATCTAAGGTACCATCTGATTCATCAGATATGAGATCACTAGGAAAACATTTTTTGTTTTCAAGAACAATTCCCTAAAGTTGAAGAATTGTTGAATTAAAAGAAATACTTACTTGATTTTGGTACAATCTCACCGCTGCTCGTGCCTCGAACAATTTCCACTTCATATCTTAAAGAAATGAAGTTGAATTTGTCTTATATGAATTGTTAGCATATTAAGCGATAAAATGATAGGTAATTCCATCTATTTCTATCACAAAAAGTTTATCACAATTTATTAAATATAAAGAAGTCCATATATGCTGAGATTAATCGTATATGGTTGCTAAAATGGAATTATACTTCATCTATCATAGCGCTTAATAAAATAAAACTATTTTTTACTAACCGGGGACTTCTTCCATGATAGTGGTAGGCGATAAAGTCCTATCACAATTTGGTTGTGGGTTCGATTCCTGCATCCTTGTCCGACGTGATGGGTTGTCGCCCAATCTGCAGGTTGTCCATTTTCTTAAACTACACTATTATAACATTTTATCAATATTATCGAAAACAAATTTCTATCCTTAAACAATACTAACTCATGTTCAACATAATCCATTCTAATCTTTAGGCTTATCCAAAATACTTCTTTCCAAACTCATAGTATAAGGAGAATGATTACAAAAATGGTCATATAACAAGAACGTGAATACCATCATTTATCCCTCATATATGAAAAGATATATCTTGTTGATCGCATTCCAAACATGTGAATAACTTAATCTTGTACTCTCTTGAAAAATTAATACCCATTTAATCATAGTGAAAACATGAATACTGTCAAAAGTTAACTCTTTTCACATACCAACATCCAAAAATTCTATATACTCAAACCATGATATAACTTTTTCTGTATATAAGTCATGAGCTCATGAATACTATCAAACATTTCATTTTATCCTTATCCCTTCATTATGAGCATGTCATCTTCTTTCCAAAAATATCTCAATCACTTTTCATGCTTACCGGTACTATAAAATTATTGAAAACCACAATAGACCAATTCATAAATATTCCAATATTCCACGATACTATATACAACATTATTTTGGAATCCCATTACATAAACACTTAATCATTCCACCACATCATTGTAATATTCAACATCACCAATAGTGATCGCATGTGACTTCCCTTTGTCCTTTTCCTTAAGTGGTTTCTCATTTTGATCATCATTAACCCTTGGATTAGGGCATTGATTAGAATAATGCCCCATTTCCGTGCACTTGAAGCATTGAAGTGTTGGTGGTGCATTCTCTGCAGTCTTTTTTTATTCACATCATTAGAAACCCTTTTTCCATTACTTCGACACTCAGCTGCTCGATGACCTTATTTTCCACACTTAAAACATTTTCTAGTCCCTTTAAGACAATCTCCACCATTCTTCTTTCCACACATTGAGTATAAAGAAACATTCATCTTCTTTTCACCATTGTTATGATATTTCTCCTTGAACTCCATATTTCGTTTCTTGTCCAAACCATGAGATGGATATGTAACACCAACTTCCATTTCTACCTTGATAGCACAATGCACAATTTCTTCATAGCTACTAAAGTCTCTTATAGCTAATACCCTTCGAAGACTTGGTTTTAATCCACTGAAGAATCTATCAACATTTCTTTCATGTTAGATGATAAAGCCAGATGCATACCTTGCAAGCCTTATAAAATTTTCTTCATATATACCAACAGATTCATCATCCTTTTTCTTAAGCTCAAGGAACTCATTTTCCATATTTGTTTGAAGAATACGAGGGAATTACTTACTGAAAAACATGTTCTTGAACTCATCCCATTCCATGGATTCAATTTCATCTTGGGGCCTTGTATTCTTAATTAGAGTCTACCACTATTCTACTTCACCTTCTAAACGGTAAACAGCTAGAATGACTTTATCATGTTCTGAACAACGAAGTATGGAAAAGATCTTTTCCATAGAACTGATCCATTGTTCTGTAACAAGTGGATCAAAAGTCATATTGAAAGAGGGTGGACGTTTCCTCATGAAGGACTCAATAGAATATTGTTCCCTTCTCTCCTCATTCAGAAGTCCAGAATGATTCATAACTTGCGTAAGTATAACAATAAAAATTTTCACTCCATCTCACATCACATTTGGTTTGTCGGGAGGACAATCATTGCATTTTACATTACATTGATCAACATGGTTCCTTCGGGTTCCAGCCATCGTCTAAAACCCAAAAAGAAAAGTATGAGGGGAAAAAATCATGCTAGGAAAACAACATAATAAAGGGGGAGTAACTTCAATATCTAACATCTTAGGTTTAATTCTAATATCGTTACCAGAATTCTAGGACTATAACCTCTACTTATAATTATCCTTAGAGACATCACTAAACATACCTTAGAAAAATCTCTAGGGATTTCACTAAAGTCTTTTTCATCCTAGTTTCCAAAGGTTAACTAAACCATTCCTCTGATACCAACTGTAAAGGAACAATGATTTATGTACATAGACATTACATTACTTTTGTGGAATACTTAATACATAAAAAAACAGACACACAAGGACCGTAATAGTTCAGTGTCTTTGGAAACTCGGAATATAATCTTCTAATCATGGTGAAAGATCTTCAACATCTCCCATAAAGATATTCCCCTTTTGTTTTCTTACCTAAAATCTTTCTTTATATACTAGGGAAAAGAAAACATATAAAGGGTCAGATCAAATGCTCAGTAAGGGTAAGCATAGATAAAATAAAACAAACCATATACATTTGAACATAAAAACATGAACATAATGTTTAAACATCGAAATCTTGAGCAATGACATAAAACATGGTAGTACGTAAGGCATAGATCATAATAGAACATCAATCATGTTAAAATACCTTGGAAATAAAACTTTTAATTGTGTCAAAACATTAATCACATGATATTATTTCCATAGTATCCAAGGCATTATTTCCAAGACAATCTTAGTAGACAAAGTCCCTTTCTGAATCGAGTTCACTCCTCATTCTAGTCCTGTAACACTGAACCGGATTAACATACCATTCCAGCCATGTCTATCTCATTAGATATAAATCTTTACCCAATACATTGGAGGGAGATATAGGTCCCACCCATATCATAATTAAATCATTCTTTCATGTGCCACAAAATCATAAATCATACATCATAGCATAACCCATGTAATATAATGGGATTCTTAAACATCATGCCATCATAACATAATCCATATAAAAAATGGATATCATTTCATCATAAGAAGAATCAAATCATGTAAATAATGGAGAAATCATACTTGAAACATAAACACATTAAATAATGTCATTTTATATGGAAAATAATTTTGATAAAACACTTTAAACAAATTCTTGAGGAAAATATCCTTTCATCATCAAAATCATTTTATTTTCACAAAATGCCAGTAGATTTTAAAAGAAATGGGTTTTTTTTAAAATAATCCTGCAATATTGTAGAGGAATATTAATGAAAATGAGGCTTCATGAAACCGTAAAAATCCGTTCACGCCATATAAGTTAAAAATAACATTCTCCTCGTACTTTGGTCGGAAAAGTAAAAAAGTTCCTCGTGTGGTAAAAAAAGTAAGATTTATTTCATAACATGTGGTAAAATTCAAAAAATGGGTAAAAAGGAAATTAATCAAGCATGAAAACATTTTTAGAAAACATGGGCATGTATGATAACAATAACCCCAGTAAATACATACAAATAACAATCTCGGATAAGAACGAGATTGAAAAAGTTATCGCTTACCTTAAGTCTGATATGCTTCGTATGTATTCGAACCTCCTATATAATGATTTAAATGATGTCATTGACTTATTACAGAATCATATTCATTGTTATGATATCATATATAGTTTACTTATGAATTTATATTACCCGTACTTTTGTAAATTCGATGTAAAAGCAGCAATTTGGGTAAAATCGTTTCATTTATTTTACGTGTTTCGACTTTTTGTTCTTGATATTATTACTTACATCCTGATTTAATTAATTCCACAATTTAATACATGATTTATATATAATATATATTCAGTATATACATATATATATTATAGATCGATAAATGGAATGAAATACACCGTTCATGGAGATGGTAGGTTGTACGTACGCATGAACGCTGTTTTTTTTTCCTTATTGAATTGAATGGAATTAAGTAGATGACATACATATATATATATATATATATATCCAGTATAATTATTATTTCATATATTTCATTATTACTTATTATATATACGATATAGTCATTCATGAATGGTTAACATAGAGAATTAATCTTATTGCGTCGTGGAGACAGTAGTCCGTACGTATGGACGAGCGATGATAACATTCCCATGATCGTGGAATCGTATTGAAGTGTATGTATAATATTTTAGAATAAATATCACATTAAAATAATCATATATATTTATTTATTTACACCATTATATCCATCCATGTATGGTGGTGGTCGAAAACAGATTACACCCCTGCGTGGAGATGGTATTCCGTACGTACGCACGCGCGGTGATTTCGTTTTCCGTAGGATGGATAGAAGGTGAAATATGGGCATTTCATATTAATAATAACATACCAGTATATGAGTGATACTTATGTTATTACTTCATAATCAAACAAATAAAGATGATTATGTAGAAGAAGAAATAAATTTGAATGAATCGGTAACGAATATTACCTCTTCTTCGACACGCCTCTTTGAAACCTCCTCTTAGGGCTCTAAAATTGGTCTTTGAAAAGACCAGAACCTCTATAATATTACTATAAGAGTGTATAAGATAAATTTTCAGGGTTTGGCCGATCTTGAAAGCTCAAAGTGGTGTGAGGAGATGAGGGAGGAGGTTCCCTTTTATAAGGGAGGAGAGAGGCACCTTAAGAAAAAACAGAAAATATTATTTTATAATAAAGTCATATTCGGGTTTTAATAGCTCCAAATAGATTTATTTGGAAGATAAAGTGGTTATGGTTCTAAATCCTATAAACCAATATATTTTAGACAGGTTTGAGTCATTATATTAACCTTATCGTTTAGTTTTAACTCTTAGTTAATTAGATTGACATTTAACATGTCACTTTGTATTTTTATGTTTTATAGTTAATAAATATACCATATACATCCAAGTAACCCCCAAGTGGTCCAATAATGATACACCTATCATGATATAAGTATATAGGCCAAACATTCAATTTTTAGGAATATAATAATAATTAATAATATAATATTTGTTTTAAAAACTATTTCATGTCAATTTTGAAACTATTTGGTAATTGATTTCTGTGAAAATCGTAACAGCATGATTAGTTCAAACAAAGTTAACTAAATCAATACTAACATTTCATATTAACCTAATTTTTTTTGAATTCATAAAAAGTCTCAAATTACATTTATTTGGGTATTTATAACATCAATTATGTTAATATTTCATTAATACGATAATTACTGCATCATCATTGTGTCATAAATAAATTAAATTATATAATGTCTAAAAATTACAAATAAAATACCATTATGTAGGAAATATTTTTATATTTCTAATTAATATTTATAGTCGAATTAATCTTATGTATAACCCTATATTAAAAATGTTTTAGTTATTAAACTTTGATTTTAACCATTTTAACTCTTCTTTAAATAAAATAATACTAAATGTCCTAATCTAATCCAAGTGAACCTAAAGGGAAATATTTTATTCCTAAGGTTTTTTTTGGTTGATTTACACTTATCCAATAGAATTTGGACATGTGTTAGGGTAATAATAATATCATTTTTACCCTTAATTACCCTATTAACTTTTAACCGTAGTAAATTAAAGTAAAAAGTTACTATTCAACAAAAATTATTTTTATCTTATTGAACCACATTTTACTCCTTGATATTAACTTTGTACCTCGGATTTTAAAAAATTTCACTCACAGAAGCGGTAAAATTATGTTTTATGTAAGTTTGCAAAAAGCTCCTAAGAGGTAGGTAAAAGACGGAGAAAAGTTCAATAATATTTTTATATATCGAAAATTATTATAAAATTACTCCAATGAATTACATTGAAATTATATAGGTATTATGTATCAATTTTGAACTAAAATAAATTTAAATAAAATAAATAATTATTTAAATAAAAAGTCAGTTTTTAAATATTAACTCAGGGTTTCCACTATTCATCAAAAATTGTAAGTTTTTAGAAAAATACCAAAAATTCACCCTAGGCTAATTTCGATATTCCGAATCAAAAAATGAAGTACATTTTGAAAGATAAAATTTCAAAAAGTGAGTATTTATATTCATAACGACTAGTTTATATAATATTTTAATAACATATCGTTGTTTAGTGAAACACGGTTTTGCGTACAACACACGCTATCATGGAAGGTCACGATTGCGTGTAAAGCAAGCCAAGTCAGGGATGCGTGTAGTGAAAGATCTGTTTGGTGTTGTGTATAACATAATCAAAACTTATTTCATTTATACATTAAACGAAATCTATAATTAATGTTGCGTAGAATAATTTCCACAAAACAAACATGAAATTGTGTGTAACACGAGCCAAGAATAGTGTTGCGTATACTGCAAGCTAATACGGTGTTGCGTATAGTACAATCTAAACTTGGTGTAGTGTATAATAGAAGACATCAAGGAAATTAAAAGAATAGTTTTCGTAAAATCTCAGGGTGTTACACACACCAAGTGAGGGCAAATCCCAAGCAGGGGTGAGTATAAAACTTCTCAGTAGGATACCCCGAAGGCTTGAGAGAGCAACAAAGGAGGTACCAAAGATTGAGCAGTAGATCGAACATGAAATAGTAAAGGAGTACAACTGAGAGTACAGTAAAGAGTACAACTCAAACCAACAAGAGGAAGGAAGTAGACTCGTCCAAACACAAGGAGCTAGAAACGGTGAGAAGATGAACTTCTCGTCGCGTGTTTGCTACCTATAGCAGGAGAGTAGACTCGTCCAACCACGAGAAGCCAAACACGGAAAGCACGTGGAATACCCCGCGCGTCTTCGCCTCTCCTAGAAGACGAGTAACCAAAACCCAAGAAGTGGGTACTGGAACAAGGTATATACATATCTATATGATCAATCAGGAAGCCTGAACAGGATTTTAAGGGGATCTCCATCACGTAGCTCAGCCTATGAAATTGAGAAGCCAACAATCCAAGAAGTAAACACCATCGATGCCCAACATCCTACACGTCTGCCCGAAACTACAAGCCAAGGGGCTCAAATCACCGCACCTTGACACTATCCTCTTTAGGCGACAGTGAATCGCCTGTACAGTTTTAGATCATGTCACAAGGACGCGTCCTGGTGGGAAAAGCACCCCTCATACTTGAGTGTTTTGGGGAAATTCAAACCACACCTCGTCACTGTCACATAGTCGAGAGGTCTGCTCAATGTCAAAGTTGACACATCACTGACCTGTACAATCCAAGGGTCCTACTCTGGTAGTCACGAACAAAAGCCACAAACTAGACTATAAGAAAGGACTGAGTCTAAAAGAATTTGTAGGGAGACCCACTGCTCAGTCTCTGCTGGAGGGTAGACCCTAAGAGGTTTTCGGGTGACCCACTGCTCAGTCTCTCTTGGAGGGTAGACCCTAAGAGGTCGACAAGCGACCCACTGCCCTGCCCAGCTGGAGGGTAGAATTGGAAGACGTCGATAGGAAACCCACTGCCCAGTCTCTACGGGAGGGTAGATCTGGAAGAAGTCGACAGGCGACCCACTGCCCAATCTCTATTAGAGGGTAGACCTGGAAGAAGTCGACAGGTGACCCACTGCCCAGTCTCTGCTGGAGGGTAGACCTGGAAGAAGTCGACAGGAGAGCCACTACCCAGCCCTGCTAGAGGGTAGACCTGGAAGACGTCGTCAGGAGACCCACTGCCTAGTCTCTACTGGAGGGTAGATCTGGAAGAAGTCGACAGGTGAGCCACTGCCCAATCTCTGCTGGAGTGTAGACCTGGAAGAAGTCGATAGGCGACCCACTACCCAGTATCTGCTGTATGGTAGACATGGAAGAAGTCGACATGCGACCCACTGTCTAGTCTTTGCATGTGGGTAGACCAAGAAGAAGTCGACAGGCGACCCACTTCCCAGCCCTGCTAGAGGGTAGACTTGGAAGACATCGTCAAGTGACCCACTATCCAGTATCTACTAGAGGGTAAACCTGGAATAAGTTGACAGGCGACCCACTATCCAGTCTCTGCTGGAGGGTGGACCTGGAAGTAGTGGACAGGCGACCCACTACCGAGTCTCTGCTGGAGGGTAGACCTAGAAGAAGTCGACATGCAACCCACAACCCAGTCTCTGTTGAAGGGTAGACCTGGAAGAAGTCAATGAGTAACCCACTGCCCAGTCTCTACTGGAGGGTAAAATCGAAACTACTCTGGCCATCCCTATTGGAAACAACCTCCTAAGTAGGGGATCAGTGCCCGCATAAAGTATTGGTCGCACCAGAATCCACAATAACCCTACTGGTCTGAATCATTGTTAACAGAAGGACAATCTGTGTCACGAGAGGTCAAAGGTACGTAAAGCAGAACACGACACATACAAGGGGCCCACACAAAGTGTGGCCCTATGTCATCTCTGATCCAAGTGCACAAATTTCCTTCGGTAAAAACCACAACATGTACCTCTAGGAATTCCTATATACTACCAGAGTATACAACATTTCCAGCCCAAAGGTTACCATGCACACGACACCCAACGCCAACATGAAGGGTGAAAACACAGTTTCACCAACCTGCTTCCTCCATGACCCTAGCATGGCCAACCAAATATCTCTAGATATCTACTTCACTCACACAGAAGTGAACACGATTACACGGCAAGGGTTCCCTACAAACACTGCAGGAAGAACCACCACCAGAGCACCTTTAATGCTTCCACATTTAATAAGATCATGTAAGAGGATCCGCTCACGCGAACTGATTACCCCATTGTAATACTCGCGGGAAAACATGTGAGATATACTATCTACTCGCCTCAAACGGATATCCAACGGAAAAGTTTCCAACACCGCTTTACGCCCAAACTGCGTCCCGTTGTCCCGAGCCTCAGTCCCAAAAACAGTCGGTAGCGTCGCACCATTGCGATCTCCTTGGAAAGATGCGTCAAAAGGACTAGTCACTTGAGTTGAATGGATATCGGGAAAAAGATTCATTTCGCCATACCACACATGAGCGGTTCTATGTGGGACCCACATCCCTATCCCGAAGCATTGCCTACAGATCACACCGTTGGGAACCTCTTTAAAAATTACCCGAGATTGAATAATCACTTGTCCAAAACGGACACCCGGTGAAGGAGATAGCAATTCACTGTTAATGCCCAAACCGACCCTCGTGGGGCCCGCACCACCATGCTGAATTGAAGCGGGCAGATTGCGCCATTGCTATTCCCTCAGAAAAACACCCTGAATCGACTGCTCGCACACCTCGAACGGACGTCCAATGAAAAAATTGTGAAACGTTGCTCGCAGCTTAAAGGATGGGCCATGGGGCCCCTGCCTCAACTCTAGTTTCAATGCCTGAAACCACCTTGGAAAAGTCCGTCCCGACGAAAGGTTCTCAACGCCACTGACAACGCTCAAAATGGACTCTGGACGCACTCATTCCTTCCGAAACAAAAACCTCAGCGAGGTGCTAAATAGTACATAGCGGGCGTGTTGCACCGCCGGGCCCCCGTCTTGAGAATTAAAATTTCCCGATACCATCTCAAAACCTCAGTCTCAATCTGAGGACCATGTTTCTGCATATTCCACGTTAATCAGACGTTCCATGTATGAGCTATGTTCAATCCATCATTTGAAAATAATAATAATTTTATTATTTCTAGGGTGTTTTATTGACCCACTCCACGAGTCAATAAAAGATTCCCAAAGTTGGTCCTAAAAAGACTGCATTGAAAATAGAGTCACATTGCTGCTAACAGCGCATGAATTGGGCGACGCACGGGGATGTTACGCCCGATTCACCATTTTAATTATTATAACATTATTATAATTATTAAAATCAATTTTCATTTTTTCATTTATTTTTTTCCTATGGTCGTTTCTATCATCAAATAAGGGAGACTCCTCTTTTTTCCCCCACGCACTGCTTTCATTATTTTTTTCCTTTTGCACTTCGTTCTCTAGCAGGTCCCCGGTACAGCGGGTCCTCCTCCATGTGCGGCCTCAGGTCACCTCGCCCTCAGATTTGCTCGCCCGACCTACTCCCGGAGCCGCTTCCGCCATGCGCCACCACCGTCGTCCCAAGCCGCCCACTGACGCCCGGACCGGACCACCGTATGAGAAGCTTCCGGAGGGATCCGCCACTGCCTGGCTCACCAGAATGCTTCCGGTATTCTGATGGAGGCCATATCTGGCCGAAAAACCTCAAATACCACCAGAAACTTCATCGGGTCGTCCCGGACTCCCCAGGACTCGGAATTTCATTGCGAAAAAAACATCAAAAATCTCAGAACACCTTCTTCGTAAACGCGTCCTTCTCTCAATGATTCGATGAAATTTTGACAGATATATAGCAATTCAAAGGGACAGGTTCGAAATTAAAAACGCAAACACGAAAACCCCTACCTTGTTGGGCGTAGCCCGAAGATTTGCCGGTGATCCACCCTCATCGTTGCCGCTTCCACCTTGATTGGAAGGGAGGAGGAGGGGTGGAAGAGGAGAGGAGGTTGAGGGTGAAGGGGGGTTTCTCCAGGGATATTCACATGGGAGGAATGGGATGAAGGGTGTTTAAAAAAAAACAAAAACCCTTTTAAAAATAAAAATAAAAACGTAACTCAAAATTAAACCCGCATCCGAAACCCCCAACACATTGGAGATTAGGTCACACCTAGGGTAAACACCACATCCCAAGAACAACGCTAGACTCAATATTTTAATCAGAGAATTCATTCGAAAGTTAAAAAATTCAATGCCCGAGGATGCTAAATTACGAAAATGCCCTTGGTGGCGTTTTCCACAGAAGGCTCACACCTGCGAAAGTTACACCCCTAATAGGGTAAACAACATGCTCTGAAATCAACGGTGCCCTCGTTTTTTCAATAAGAGCTACCATTTAGGATTTATTCCATTAATTATTTGTGCCCAGTGTGAAGGCACCGAAAATTTAATTCCGGCCACACCGGGGCTCAGAATCACACGCCGTCTGAAGGTGCTGCACTGGAATAACATCAAGAATTTTTTCAAAGTCTTTTATAAAAAAAACATGGTTCTTAAATAATCACCTTTTTTATTCTTCATTCCATGTACTGATATGTTATAAAATCATTAATAATCCTTATAAACTAACGTTACATAGAACAAGTAATATCCTATGAACCACAATATTCTATAATGATAATATTTATACATTGAATATTATTATTTTAGACTTTTCTAGGATTCTGGATGTCTTTTTCATATGAAGAAACCTTCACGATGGATTTGTCAACACTTCCTTTTTAGAATATTTGTTTCTCATTATTTCTTTCGGTCTGGAAAGATTCAGTCATTTTTCTTGGTACTATATTTGTACATGTAACGATTTTACATTGATATTCATTCAGAATAGAAACTTTATTTTTTGATGGACCATTCATCTTAGCATATTTAAGGGATTCATCCATTAGATTAACAGATTTTGGGAACTCAAATTTTATCCTCTGTATTTAACATTGAGTTGAAAGGAAAAAAGTATTTTTCTTAAATATTTCTACCTCATTCTCAATAAGCCTATATTAAAGATCATTAACTATATTTTCAATTTTCAATATCATGTACTTATTTTTTCTCATCAATGAAATGTGTTTCATCATTTCTAAAATTTTCCCTTCTATTGTTTTATTCTTAATAAGATTTTAATTTTCCTTTTATCTCATATATTTTCTTTAATAAGATGTGTCTTTTCCTTCTTGACACATTGTTTATTCTCCGTTATTATGTTTCTATTATCATTCCTTTGATTCTTGTTATTCTCATCATTAGCTTATAGATTATCTTTTATGTATAATTATAGATAAATTATATATTGACTTTTTCCACCTTCAAATGCGTCTTCATATTTTTTGGATTTTCTATCAAGGAAAACATGATTTATAGAAATATGTTCATCTAAATTCCCACATATTGATTTTATTGCATAATCAATATCCCAAACCATAATATTTATTATATTTTTAATTAATTATGTATTCTTTATTACACTCATAGTCACCATTTTATATTTCATAAATGTTTTCATGAAGTGGGTTTCTTATTCATCTGATTATGAAACATTGGATTTCTTATTTTGAAAATACTATGAAAACATTCCATATCCATGATAATTGAAACATTTTAAAGTATTATTCAATTTTACACATCTATGTATGTGAAATATCATTGTAATGAAGGATCTAATTTTATTGGAGTACACTTCATCTTTTTATTCCTCAGAATCACTTGATTCTGATTCTTCTTCAACTATAGATTTACCATTCATCAGAAATTAAACATCCATCCCATATTTTCACAATAGATAAAGAATAGTGTTTTTATTTGTTCATATTCTCTTGGAATATTTTGATGTTCATGTAGAGATAAATTTTCTCTATCTTATAGTGAATAAACTTTTGAACAAGATATCTCAATAATGTTACCCATCATCTTTACTATAGTGGTTGAGCCATCCAAATTTTCCATGAAACCAATAATGCTATTGGAAATCTCATTTACTTGTGTTAAGTAGTCATCGATAATTTTATCATCAACCATTTTGATATCATCAAATCTTCCTCTGTTTATTTGGAGAATAAGTTCATTAACTTTATTATTTATTTTATAATAGATTCTCAGTTCATACTATATTTCTATGGTGGTTTCTAACCCATTTTTTTAGTGCATACCTTTCTTATATTACATTTTTTTCATCTTTATCCAACTCAAAGTTTATATTTTCATCAAAATTAATAGTAGTATTACCCACATATGTGGGATACCATATTGTGACTATATCTCTCAGTTATCAACCATGAGATAAGAGATAATGTGTCATCTTATTTCTTTAACCATGATTTTTGTCACCCTGGAAAATTGAAATACCCATAAATCTTATTGAATTCATGTTATCCATCCTTAAGAGTATGTTGTATCTTTCAAAGGTGACATTCACTATGATACCACTTATAGATCCCCCATCATTTTGATATATCTGAGAGGTGGAGTGGTTCAAATAATTATCCCTTTTATTTTTTATGATGTGATTCATTTCATTTAATTAAATGTGGCTGGATAAATCATTAATCAACTCTCCCTTTGTATCATGGGATTACTATGAATAATGAAGTGAATAGAAGGGTATATAACACAATGTTTTAGATGTTTCATCATTAATACCTACTCATTTACATGATGGATATTCCCCAAAAATGGATTTTCCATTGTAATTATAATATCAATTATAACTTTTAATAAAGAATCACATTGTATCTCTCATGAATCAATATATGATATTCTTTATATGATATCCTTGGTGTTATCAAAATCTACATTTCCCTACTAAAAAATATAAAGTAGAGGCTTCTTCTCCAAAATCAATGAAGAGAAGTCATACTCGTAGCTCTATCTAAAAGTATTCCCCCTTTATCAATGACTCATCTACTTCTGGTTGAACTGTTGATCATTAAACAAGAGTATTCTAGAAAAATCATGCATGTGCTCAATGATTTAGCATATTCGTGCTTCTTTTTAACTATCTTCTTCAATTAGATGTGTAAAAAATATGAATATAAATTCTTCTTCTATCTTTTATACAGGAATTAATTAGGATCTCAAAATGATTTTAAAATTGAACTTATTTTTTCACAACATTCACACAGATATTTATACAACGACAATATAGTGCAAGGGGTCTCAACTATTACATGCCATAAAATAATAATTAATTTCTTATTAAAATGTGTCAAATAATAACACATTTAATTTTCTCCTTAAAATAATATGACCTAAATGATCATGTCTATTGTTACTTTATGATCCTTATGAAATAATGTTAGGGTTGGTATTTCTTTACTCGTAATGATTATCATTTGAATACACCATAATTTTTGGTTTTTATAATTTCTCTCTTCATAAATACCCAATTGTTGTGGTTAAGATATTATTATATAAATCATAACACAAACACCCATGGTATTTTTATTCATTTTCTTATACATGATAATGATCCACCAAAACCGACTATCCACGTGTATTGATATTTATTTCAAATTCCCAAGGAGATCAGGAAACCTATTCGGCTCACATGGGAATATGATCTCCATTGGCTCATAGTTTTTTAATCATGTTGTAAACAAATATCACTTCTCAAACCATCATGATGTGTATTTAATTTAATGTCCAATGCAATATTACCATCAAATCCTAATCATAATCACCTAAGAGAATAAGGTTCTATGTTTAATATTCTTCATGATACCTATGTACTTGACCAATGAATCAGGTACCCTACTCTCTCCTTTCATACTATTGCCTCCATTTTGAATTTGGACTATATAAGTGAAAGTGTAAATTCTTTCATGTACACTCATTAGGTAAGTACTGAATGTACTTATCATTCATTGATATCATCCAAAGGTTCATTTTCAATAGGGAGAATAACAACCTGGTAATTATATACTCCTTCATGGTAATTCATCATAAAAATGTGAAAAACTTATATTTACTATCCTAGATATAATGAGATAATTGTGTCTATCAGTTGGGTATATGTATGTTTAGACATGATATTTGTGGCTTATACTGAAAAAATTACAAGACACTATAGATTAATTCAAATGATGTTGGAGGAAGATTATAAAACTCACTCAATCATGCATATCAGATTAGCCGGATCGTATATGACATGAAATGTCTGTATCTTTGTAAATAAAAGAACCGTACCTATATGATGTTGTCTCATATCAAACCATTAATCTGTTTTCAGATTCATTATTTAATCAAGGTGTTAATTTTTATATCAATAATCTAGTTGTAGGATCCTCTCCACAACCCCTACTAGTGTCGAACCATTATGGTTTTCCTTGCTGTTGTGTTTCCCCACACATGACCATATCCACTAGTAACATGTATTCCATTTGGGTTCTCTTGCGGTATTTAAACATGGTTCTTCTCACATGTTCCTCCAGGATTTCTTGAGATGGTTCCCCTGGGTGTGGTATTCTCTAGTCCCACATGTTGAATTAGTTGAGCATCAATTAAGATGTCTTTTGTGATGGTCATCATTCTTATCTGAGGCTACCATAATCACCATATTTTATAATTGTAAAATAAAATAAAATTCCATAATTTATAAAAAAAACTACCTCAAACACCTTCATGAAATATTCCATATCTTTCATGGGATCTTTCTTATACCCTTATGAAATATAAAATTTCCTTCTTTATATCATGAAAATAATAAATTTCTTGGTCATCTACCTATTGTATAAAATGTTCTCTCAATATCACATGACATTGTCATTTATTCGTGAACTTCAATAATCATTAGAGTAATATTCACCAACACATATTTACTTATTAAAAGAAAATGAAATATTATTTCAATAGACCTGTATAGTTTCTTTGTTACATACATTTGAATAATTAGACCATAGTTTTATGTTTTATGAGAAGCTTATTATTTTCTATAATATTTTTTTAAAATTTCATCTTCATTAATATATTTATTATCTTGATTCGATTATTTTCAACACTTGAAATATCTCTTCATTCTTTTGAGGTCGTTACCTAGAATTTTCTTCCAATAATTTGGCATATGGGTAGTTTGAATTTATTTCATCAAAGAATGTTATTCATTCATTCTCTGTTATTTTGCTCAATCCTTGTCCTTTTATTCCAAAATCCAATTTAAAATTAATAATCACCAATATATATCTCAAAATTAAGTGAACATGAAATAATTTTCATGTAGTAATCAAAGTCTCAAATTTTTATTATTTTTCAATGACTTATCTTTAGTCAACTAAAGCTATAAAGAACCTTAATTTTATGATAAATAAAAATTCTAAAGGAGTACTGTTCAATCCTATTTTATTATTCAATTTTTCTATATTGATTCACACTCATTTTTTTGAGCCCATGGATATCCCTCTCCATTTTAGTATAGAAATTTTTTGGAAAATATTTATTGAGAAATATTTTATATTAATCCTTATTTCATCTATCAATTTAATTTCAACCTTGAGATATGTATAAATTTACTTTATCCACATTAATTGTATTCTCACTAAGATATTAAATTTTGTTATCATTTTATCTTGATTAGTGATTTATAGGAGATATTATATATTTTAATGTAATTTATTCATTTTTTCATAATTAGTGGATCAAAATATCCAGAAAATATTGGAGAAATTTTCATGAAAATGACTCAAGAACAACTTCTTCTATTTTTGGATAAAGAGTTTATCCCACATGATTCATGTTATTATACCTAACATGAGTGATCTGTACAATTACCATCATGATGTTACTAACACACATGATTTTCATATTAGACACCTAATTATGTATATTATTACATTTCCAAATTCCTTCATTGCTAGAATGATTCCTCTTTATTTGTAAATTTTATAAAATAAGAGAATCTCAGGGATGATCATACATAAATAAATTTTAACATAAAAGGAAAAGAATTTACCCTAAATAAATAACTCATAATTTATATTCACAAACTAACAAATTAATTTTATTATTTCAAAATATGTTATTCATCATCTACCTCTTATTATATTTGATTAAAAAATTCAAAATAATAATTAAACTATTCAATGATACCAACATAGAAATCCAAAACCCAAACATTTGTATATAGTATATCATATACAAGCTTTTGATACATAAATTAATATTTTTTACAAAAAATAATGTATGTATTTTATATTTTTTTATTTGTGTACTAGTTATATGTTATATCATCAAATCCTAAAATGCAGTAACAATGTATTAATATGCATGACTATGGTATGTAAAGTGAATGTAAAACATTCAATTTTTTTGATCATGTGATGATCATGTCAATACCTAAAAAATATATTTTTTGGGTTATTAACATAGAAAATTACATCTAGAACAATCATCCACATGTCCAGAAATGGATTTCATTATTAGGAAACAAAACACTATTTAATTCACAATAATTCTCAGATTTTATCCTATATTATAATTCTTCCTGGGTTTTCTACTAATGCATTCTACATATATTTTCCAAAAAAAATTAAACTAATATTTGATACTAATTATTACAAGTTTATTTTATCGCAAAAAATATTACTAACTTATAATATGAAAATATTTAATATGTCATTCAAGAATATAGAGATCTTGTTTCATTATGAGATGAGGTACATAATACTTGTATATAAATATAAGATAAAAAACCCATTATTTTAATCTTAAAAATGTTCTCTTAAACCCGATTGAATTTTTTTTACAATATATGATATCATAAGGAAATTGATAAAGGATGTGGGTGATATATATTATATTATAATTTAATAATCAATGTAAAAAAGGTTTAATACATATTAATAAAGTGACATATAATGATATCATAAATGACAAGGATCATATAATATGAAATAACTAAATATTAAATAATATATCCTATAACCCTAGAATCATCAAAATTTGGAAAAAAACATAAATAATTATATCATCGGAATAAGAAAATCCTCACAAATAAGGAAACATAATGTATTTTGGTACACTAAAATTATGTTCACTATATTTGGTAAATAATTAGATGAAAATATTTAAACTACTTTGAGGGTTTGTGTAATTAAAAGCCCACCGATCATATTATTAATATGTGTAATGAAATGGGTTTCTATATATTAAAATAACATAAAATAAAATAGATATTAATGACCCATGAAAAGGATTTGTGACACATAATCTTGTCTTAATGGATAAAAACATCTCATTTCATCAATATTCCCAGGAGTGTAAGGTCTTAGATAGGAGATTACATGACCCATAAGACTTAAGAAATATATAGACTGTACTTGGAACTCCCCCTCCTAGCTTTTTCATCGGGATATAAGCTCTCAACCTTCGTATGGCTGTTCAGCTAGGCATCCCATGAAAGCACAGGCTGGACCCGATGGAAATTCCATACCATGAGTGGAAGGGTTTAAACTCTTTTTGTATGTTCATAACTGAAGATGAAAAAAAATAAAGAAAATACAGATTATGTGAGGATTTTTTTCAAATTGATGAGTTGATATTTATACTTGGAAATGATCCTACCAATACAGAGACATGTCAAATGAATACCTATGGGCAGCGACTGTGTGGTGCAAGGAGATTCCATCCATATTTAATTTTAAGGCATGGTGGGAGAGGAAAAAATCATTGCCTTCTAATAGAAATCTGTAGCGTATGGGTGTGAAAATGGCCACTATGTGCTAGTGTTGCAGGTATTCAAATCAAAAAATAGAAGACCATCTCTTCTATGGTAGTGACTGGGCTAGGGGGATTTGGAAGACTCTTGGAGTGATTTTTGTCTAGGAGGGGTCTAGAGGGATGCAAGAAATTTTTTTAAACTCGTGGTTCAAGTGTACAGATAACAATGGGGCTAAGAGAAAGGCCGTGAGAATCATCCTTTTTGCTAGTTGCTAGATTATCTGGAAGTTCCGAAACACGGTATGCTATAACCACACCTTGAGGTCTCAGGTAAGTGTAATTTTCTGAAAGAAAAACATTCTGATGGATTTTATTTCATCTATGCATAGACTTTCATTCAGTTCCCTCAGTGAAATATACCTTTCTGAATCTCTCAAATGAAATCCTGGAAGATCTTCCATGGTAGGGAAGTTGGGTTCAATGGCATCCACCATGTCAGGGTTTCAAGCTAAACACAGATGGGTCACTTGTCATGGGGGAGATGCAAGGGGGAAGAGTTGTGAGAGATCATAGGGGATCAGTCATTGTAGTGTTCACTACTACTTATGGAAGAGGTGATGTATTCCAGGTGGGGGAAATGGGCATGGTGACAGGGCTGGAGGTAATCAAGTAAAGATAGATCAGTATTAAGATGGAGGAGAAGGATTCCATTGTTTTTTTAAAGCTCTACTATTTTAGGGCAGTATCCCTAGTAACATCGTGTATATTATCAAAAAGTGCAATTTTCTCATGGGTAACCACATGGAGGTCTTTAATACATGGCGGGAGGGGAACATGGTTGCATTTTTTTTGGCACCTATGGAACCATCAAATAAATGCATGTTTTCTTTCTTTTTCTTGTGTTATTTTCCTAAGGAGGTGATGAAATTGGTTTTCAATGATGCTTTGGAACTACATTACTTTATACCTTCATGAGGTTTCATATTTTAGCGGTTTCTGTATGGTGATCTCTTCAAAAATCAAAAAAAAAATGTTAATTTTCAGTGAATAACATATAATTAATGAAATAAAGAAAATGATATTTTCATTGAAAATATTATTTTACTAGAAAAATGTTTTATAAAATATTTAGTGATTCTAGTAGAAGGATAAGAATAATAAACAATATATGGAGTGGTAAATGAATTGAGGTAGTATATAGAAACGTTCCCTTTAATATTGTTTACATAGAGAAATAAATTTAGA
Organism: Viscum album; assembly: GCA_963277665.1. Classification (NCBI taxonomy): domain Eukaryota; kingdom Viridiplantae; phylum Streptophyta; class Magnoliopsida; order Santalales; family Viscaceae; genus Viscum; species Viscum album. Next base: position 1,983,866,569 of record OY728138.1, on the reverse strand, counting down.
AGGGAACCATGAAATATTAAATATCAAAATCAAATAACAATGAGTGAAACTTGGTATATATGTGATGAAAAATGATATTAATTTGAAATGATAATTATAGAGTGTGAAATTTATAATTATAGAAAAAAAATCATAACATGAAATAGATGATGTTTGTTTAGAAGTTTCATAATATTGGGTCCCAATGCACTTGGTCTGTTCATATGGATTCATAAATAATAAAATTAGGTTTATTATATATGATATTGAAATACATTTTCATTATTATTTACATTATTATTATTATTTTATATTATTTAATATGAATTTTATTACAATATCATGTTTATATTTAAATTCTTGGTGTTCATCCATGTTTTGGAACCATGGTTGCACTAGTTTGTAGACTATTATTGAAAAGTCACTCACCAGCCCCAAATCCATCCCATACACTCAACGAATTCATGTACGTGGAAGTGGAAATCCCACACAGGATCCTTCCAATTCTAGAAAACCCCTATGATGAGGATAAAGAGATTTCATAAGGGAACACTTTCCAATTGGAAGATCTCAACATGTTACCCAATGTTGAGGAGTAAGAGGAATGAACTTTGAATTTCCATGTTTGACATCATCAAAGTAGAATCCAAGGATAGGTAAGCCACTAGAATTCGTAATTTATTGCTCCGAGATAGGTCATGCATGCCACTGAGACCAGATATTTGGTGTTTCATAGATCGCAATAGGCACAATCCGTCTGGTCCACTCCACCAGATCCACCACCATAATTGATTGTGCTAGTTGACCAACCAGAACTGGTATAGTCATATTGTGATCAAATGCATTCATCAAGGCATCAGTCAACCGTTATTAAGCATGTTCTAGTTTTGTAATCTTGTATGATCATCAGAAAGCTTCTTTCACCATCTAGAACTCTGTTGTTCTGCCAGTAGTGCTCATCATTTTTCTCATTCCATAGTGTCCCTTGATGGGCAGAAACATGCACCTTGCATAGATGTAAGATGCGTCGAACAACCTCTCCAGCATTCCTACCAGACTCTCGATCATCAAGGCCCTCCATTTTTAAATGATATGTAATGAGCACTTACATAATCTGTAATGATCCAAACATTCATTAATGGAAATTCATATTGATCTAATTAAATGATTATTATGGTTATATAAAATTTGACCTTCATTGGTTTTATGTTTTTGGATTTTAATATACTATTATGAATAGTGAACGTCTCTAATATATCCATTGAATAGTGATCACATGATTAGTATATATATAGGGCTTTAACAAATCCAATTTACTCAGTCAAAGGAATCGATGTCCTCATCTAGTATACATGCCCTATACGAAGCCCATTGGTCAGAGCTCAAAACGGAGGTTTCATCATTGGACTTCACTCTTGAACAAGTCCAAGAAGAGCTTGAACACCTTAAGCTTGAACAGAATCAACTACGGGAGAAGTGGAAGTTAAAAGTGATTACCACCCGAGAAATGTTATACGAGCCACCACATGAGTCTGTCACCATAGCACCCGTTACCCTTCAGAATTATGTAGGTGTTATAAGGGGTTATGTAACAAGACCCAAGCACTATGAGTATGTAAATTTTTTTGAATAAAAAATGTGCCTTCATTTTATTATTGTAACTTATAAATTGTTTTTAAAGAAAAAATAAAATTTTCAGTTAATATTCCACTAAGAAATCTATTTTGATGAATTAATGGATTTATGAATTAAATAATATTTTAATAAAATATTATTATAATTAAATTAATTTCAAATAATTTTAAATGATTATATAATTTTATGAATGCAATTGTAATTTTTATTATGGTTTGAAAGCTATTTTTTTTCAAAACCCATGAATTTTTGGTAAATGTTAGTTTTTATTTTAAATTTTAAAATTCAAATTTTTATAAAATTTTTTAGATGAAATGTTTATTATTTTTCGAATATGGATGTCAAAATTATCCAACGGTGAATTTTTCATAATTTTCTGAGACAACTGAATTTTTGGGGTAAAAATTAAATACCGTTTAAATATATAATGTCTTTTATGACATCATAATGACCCAATAGTGATGTAATTAAATATTATAATCATTATGTTCGGCCAATATAGGTTTTAACATTAAAATAATTTGATTTTGGGTTTGATTGATTTATTTTACAAATCTTTAGTAGACCCTTCAAGACTTATAAATCATTTTGTCTTTTTAAATTGTTTTCCATGAGAGTGTGACTCACCTCCACATAAAAAACCCAATTATTTTAATATTTTCGGACATTAAACATTTAAAATATTGTTTTCCACTCCATTTTGGAAAAAAATCATAGGAAAAAACCCTGGACTGGTTTGTGGTTTTGATTAGTTTAATGTGAGGTGTCACAAACCAAAATAACAAAGAATTCTCTCTCTTTTCCTATATAAAGCCACCCATGATCCCAATTCCTCTTCATTAAATGCCTTTGAAGTTCTACCAACCCCTTACCTACTCTATCAGTAATCCTCCCAAGTTTCCATGAGCTCCCAATAAGCCTCTCTCAAGCCTCTCCCAAGGTTTTGGGAACAAACTTCTATGTAAGGGATTTCTTCCTTTCTCATTTCTGTCCAATATTATTTAGTTGATCTGCCCTTTTGTTTTCAATTAAAAGTATTGGGGTATTATTTCACACATCCCCCATACTATCCTCCTTATTTTTGGTTGATGGTAGGACCCTTTATCTCCCATTAATGCCTCCCATGTACACCTGTTACCGTGCCGAAATTCCTTGAGGGATTTCCCACACCTCTTTTATATCAAAGTAATTATTCTGTATTATGCATCTAAATTCCATTATTTTTGTTGGGAAATGTATCTATATAACCCCCATACTGTACATTTTATTTATATATGATGAGACACCATTTTATCTCTCATTATCCATTTTCATGAATCCTTATGTCACACTGTTATGCTGCCGAAATTACACCACATTTTTCCAATCCATGATCATTGTGTAGTGAATTCCAAACCCAAGTCTCTATAAAGGGTATTCACATTTATACACATATTCATATTGAATGGTACTATTATGTATTTATTCCACATTACATATTCATGTAATAACATATTATTTTTATTGATTCCATGATCTATGTGGCACACTTCTGCATGAAATGAAATGTATAAGAAGGGAGCACCCTCATAGCGCTATAATGAATTGGGTAAAGTATAGTATCATGATATGTCTTGTGTAATGGGTTTTGACTTGTTCTAATTCAAGTGAAATGAGGTTTTAATCATTAATCATGTGCAATTAGGGTTTACTCATGCTCCATGTGCAATGAGGCTTGGCTCATGCTAATTCCTTGATAAGTATTGTTGCCACATTTCCATGTTATGAATATCATGCTTTATCAAGAATTTATGTTCATGTTTCTCTTGTGATCCAATGATATGCCTATTTTATATCATTTAATATATTCCTCATGTTATTCCATGTTTATTCCCTTACTAGGCTTCATAGAAAACCCTTTTCTTATGCATGTCCTCAAGTTATCCCATGCAATGCTAAGTACAGGGGAATGTAGTGGTCATGTAAAGGATGTTTTCAATAAAGTTGTTGTCTATTTGATGTTCTAAGTTGTTATGTAATGTTCCTAATCCCCAAAGTCACTAGACCTCTATATCTTCATTTTTTATCATGTGAAGATTTTATGTAATAAATCATGTTTAAGTGTTTCATAAAAATAAGGGTTGTTATAGTTGGACTCAGAGGACAAGTTTAGTTATTTTTGGGATTAGGATTAGAAAACCCTAGTGAAGACTTATAGATAATAATAAGTATAATAAAAACATCTGTAAGTATTGGTGAGTATTGTGTAAGTGTTTTATCAATAAGATACATCCCTGTCTAGATATAAGCAGGGAGAGGCAGCTCTGGTATAGATGTATCCTATGAGTGAGACCTGAAAACACCGCTTTAAGCAAGACTCAAAAGAGAACTACTGAAAGACAATGAGCCATGCTGCAATCTTGGTTTTGTCACTTTCATGGGATATGCTTTGGAAAATTCATAAGCTTAATATGAACCCTTATTAATTAAACCAAAAAAAATCCCCTAAGAATATATGTTAGAAAGTAGATCATGAATATCATAGAATGAAGCCTAAGGATTCATAATTTAAAGAAATAAAACTTATTTATTAGTCATATATTTTTGGATTATCCTTTATGTGTTTAATATTTATCTTACCTATGTTTTTTTGGATGATGTAAATAAGTAGAACCAGAATCAAAAAGTGAATGTTAGTGTTATCATACATAGCTCTACACATTCTTTTATATCCAAAATGTTTATTAGAACAATCCCAGCACCACCACAAATCATGGAAGTAAAGATGTCTATGAGTACAGAAAATGGGGCAATCATTGCATTCCATGAATATAACTCCTCCCCTATCATAATCTATGGATTTAATTTCTCGATGAACCTTATCATACTCCCTCTAGTGGAATTTGATGAAATTCTTAGAATATATTGCCTTTCTTTATATAGAGCCTACATAAATTGTCGTGAGAGGGAAATCACTCTCCATGTAGAGAATTGTCCCTTGATTCAATACAAGTGCACGGAAGAAGATGAATCTTCTTTAGCTCCATCATCTCAAGCATGGATATTACTACCCTATGAGCATGCATATCTGGCACAGATGATTGAGTCTAATGAGGCAACCAACCTTGATGAAATTCCTATTGTTAGGGAATTTGCTGAAGTGTTTCTCGAGTAATTTCCTGGTCATCCTCCTAAAAGAGATGTTGAATTATCATTTGATCTTAAACCTGGGTAATTTCCAATATCCAAGACTCCATATTGAATGGCTATTTTGGAGCTTGAGGAGATGAAGAAACAATAGCAAAAGAGTCTAGATAAAGGGTTTATACGCCCAAGTGCTTCACCATGGGGTGCACTAGTCCTCTTCATCATGAATAAAGATGGGTCAATGCAGCTTTGAATCAATTATCATGAGCTTAACAAATTCACATTAAAGAACAAGTATCCTCTCCCAAAAATCGATGACTTGTTCGATCAGCTGCATGGAGCACAATACTTCTCCAAGGTGAATTTTTTGTTAGGATATTATCAAGTAAGGGTGATGAAGAGAGATACCCCCAAGACTGGTTTTCTTACAATATACGGGCACTATGAATTCATAGTAATTCCTTTCAGACTCACTAATTCTTCAGAAATCTTTATGGAATTGATGAATAGTTTATTTAGGGATTACCACGACAAATTTTTGTTAGTATTTATATATAATATTTTAAAATACTATATAACCAATGAGGATTATGTGGAGCATCTAAGAAATGTACTAGAGACCTTGCGAAAGGATAATCAATATGAAAAGTACATAAAGTGTGAGTTCTGGTTGAAGGAGGTCTAATTATTGGGCCATATCATCACAAGCAATGGGATATCTATGGATCCCTCCAAAATAGATGCTATTGAGGGATGAATTAGGCCAACATTGGTATCATATATTCGTAGATTCTTGGGGTTAGCTGGATATTTTCAACGATTTGTGATAAATTCCTCACAATTTTCTAACCCTATGACCAAGCTAACTTGGAAGGGAGTAAGGTTTACTTGGTGTATTGAATGCGAATAAAGCTTCAAGGAGTTAAAAAATGAGGTTTATCACTGAGACGGTGCTCACATTAACCACAAGTGGGGAAATTTTTGCGGTATTCAGTGATGGTTCGTAGAAGGTCATGGGTTGTGTGTTGATGCAAAATGACAAAGTCATTGCCTATGCTTCAAGGCTATTGAAAGTTCCTGAGTAGAATTATCCAACACTCTTTTTGGAGTTGGCTGCAGTGATATTTTCTTTAAAAATTTGTTGGCATTATCTCATGGGGAGAAGTGTGCAATATATACGGACCATAAAATTTTCAAGTATACATCCGTATAGAAAGAGTTGATCATGCGCCAATGAAGATGGATACAGCTGATCAATGACTATGACTTCTCAATCCATTACCACCCTGAGAAAGAAAACAAGGTGGTAGATGCTCTAAGAAGAAAGAACCTGACGATTCTATCATTGATGATAATTTAGAAGGATAAAATCTTCTTATGCATGATGATGATGGAAATGGGAATCATAAAGAAGGGATCAACATCAATCCTTTTACAAATAATTACTCAACCATCTCTTTTGGAAAGGTAAAAGGATGCTAAAAATGATGATGTGATAATTCAGAAGAAAGTGAAAGCTATCTGAAAAGGTAAATCCTCAGAGTTCAATGTTAATGGAGAATGAATTGTGAGATTTGGGAAAGGACTATGTGTTCCATCATTTCCAGAGCTGAAGAAGGAAATTTTGGATGATTCACATAGTTAAAATTTCTCTATTCACTCAGGAAACAAAAGATGTATCGATATCTCCAAGATCATTATTGATGGGATAATTTGAAGAAGGAGATCTATGAGTATACTTCATAGTGCCAGGTGTGTTAGCAAGTGAAGGTAGAGAGGTAGAATTCTAAGGGGGTGATGAAACCATTTCCAATACCTGCATGGAAATGGGAGAACATCACCATGGACTTTGTCACCAATCTTCTGAAGACATCCAAATGAAAAAATGATATCTGGGTTGTTGTGGATCATCTTACAAATTCTGCACAATTTATTGATATTCAGAAGGATTTCTCATTGGATCTACTGGCACAGATATAGATCAGGGAAGTGGTAAGGCTTCATGGAGTAACACTATCTATTTTATCCGATAGAGATCCAAGATTCACCTCTATGTTTAAAAAGAGTCTTCCACATTCTCTTCATACTGAACTGAATTTCAATATGGAATATCATCCTTAAGCTGATGGCCAATCTGAGTGAACTATTCAGACACTGGATGATATGTTATGGTCATGTTTTATGGACTTTAATGGAGGGTGGGGCCAATATCTTCTACTAGCTGAATTCTCCAACAATAATTGTTTCCACTTGAGCATCTGAATGGAACCTTATAAAGCCCTATATGGGAAAAGGTGCAGAACACTGACATGTTGGGATGAATTCAGTGAACGTAATCTCTTAAGACTATAAATGGTTATAGAAATGGTGGAGAAGGTGAAAACCATTCAGCAGCGTATCAAGGTCCCCTAGAGTCGATATAAGATTTATGTAGATAATTGTCGATGAGACCTTGAGTATAATGTTGGATACATGATATTTCAATACATATCTCCATGGAAGAAGGTCATGAGGTTTGGAAGAAAAGGGATGTTAAGTCCTAGGTACATTGGCCCATTCGAGATTCTTGATCGTGTTGGGGCTATGGCATGTTGACTAGAACTTCCACCAACCATGGCCCAAGTAAATTATGTCTTTCATGTATCCCTCTCAAGTAAGTACATGCTATACCCTTCACATGTACCCTTTTTAAAGGTAGTATAGATAGAGGATGGTATTTCTTACAAGGAGAAACAAGTGAGGATCTTAGATCTTAGAGAAAAAGTTATATGAAATAGGACAATGTCCCTCGTCAAGGTGTTGGGGCAATTCCACAAGTTTGAAGAATCGATGTGGGAATCCGAGGAAGTGATGAAGCAGAGTTACCTGCATTTGTTTTTGAGTGGGAAAAGGAAATTTCATGGGAAAAATTTCTTAAGGGTGGAATATTGTAACTACCCAAACATTCATTAATGGAAAATCCAATTTATCTAATTAAGTGTTTATCATCATTATATAAAATGTGAATTTAATTGGTTTTATGTTTCTAGATTTTAAAATACTATTATGAATTTTGACCATTGATAATATATCCATTGGACAGTGATCACATGATTAATATAAATATAGAGATTTAACAAATCCAAATTTCCCAGAAAAAGGAAGCGATGGCCTCATTAAGTAGACTTGCCTCGTACGAAGCCAATTTGTCAGAGCTCGGAATGGAGGTGGTGTCATTGGGCTTCACCCTTGACCAAGCCCAATCCGATCTTGAACATGTCAAGAATGAGCGGAACCGACTACTGGAGAAGTGGAAGTTAATAGAGATTACCACCCGAGCGATGTTATCCAAGCCACCCAAGAGTCTGTCACCATTGAACACCATACCCTTCAGTCTTATGTGGTTGTTATAAGGGGTCATGTAACAACAACCTAGCACTATGACTATGTACATTATTTTTTTATAAAGAATGTGCATTCGTTGTATTATTTTTACTTTGTAAACTGTTTTTAAAGCACAAATGGTATTTTTAGTTAAAATTCAACTAAGAAATATATATTGATGAATTAATGAATTTTTGAAATAAATAATATTTTATTAAAATATTATTATAATTAAATTTCTTTTTATTAAATATAAATGATTACATAATTTTATGAATGCAATTGTAGTTTTTATTATGGTTTAAAAGCTGATTTTTGGCAAAACCCCTACATTTTCAGTAAATATCGGTTTTTATATTAAATGAAAAAATTCAAATATTTATAAAATTATTGAGATAAAATGAACATTATTTTTTGATTCAGGATTTTGAAATTGTCCAAAGGTGATTTTTTCATAGTTTTCTGAGATAGACGATTTTTTGGGTAAAAATTAAAAACATTTTAAATATATAATGTGTTTTATGACAACATAATGACCCAATAATGATGTAACAAAAAAATATAAACATTATGTTAGGCCAATATATGATTTACCATTAAAATAATTTGATTTTGGGTTTGTTTGATTTACTTTACAAAGCTATAGTGGACCCTTCAAGGCTTATAAAACATTTTGTCTTTTTTAAATTGTTTCCCTTGAGACTGTGACTCACCTCCACATAAGCAACCATATTATTTTAATAATTTCATCCATTTTTTGTATTAAATATTGTTTTTTACTCCCCTTTGGAAAACAACATGAGCAAAAACCATGGGCTGGTTTGTGGTTTGGATTAGTTTAATGTGAGGTGTCCCAAACCTAAATAATAAAGAATTCCCTCTTCTTTATTATATAAACCCACCCAAGATCTCACTTCCTCTTCCCTTAAAGCCTATGTAGTCTGAACAACCCCTTCCATAATCTCTCTAGAATCCCCCCAAGGTTCCCCAAGATCCCAAGAAGCCTCTCTAAAGCATCTTCCAAGCCTTTGGGATCATACTTCCAACTAAGGGATTTCTTTCATTCCCATTTTGTCCAATTTTCTTTAAGTTGTTATGCCCTTTAGTTTTCAATTAAAAATGTTGGCGTATGATTTAAAACCCCTCCCATACTATCCTTCTTATGTTTGTATAAATGGATACCCCTTTCCCTCACATTAATTCCTCCCATGTACACCCGTTATCGTACCAAAATTCCTTGAGGGATTTCTCTCTATTCTTTTACATCCATGTAATTCTTTTGTATTATGCATCTAAATTACATTATGTTTGATGGGACATGTATCTATATGATTCCATTACTATCCATTTCATAAATATATGATTATACACCCATTTCTCTCTCATCAACCATTTTCATAAATCCTTATGTCACATCGTTATGCTGCCGAAATTGCATCACGTTTTTCCAACCCAAGATCATTATGTAGAGAATACCATACCCATGTATCTATCAAGGTTATTCAACCTTATACATGTATATATATTGAGTGATACTTTCATGTATTTATTCAACATTAATTAATCATTTAATAACATATGATTTTGATAGATTCGATGAGCCATGTGGCATACTAATGCATGAAATGAAATGTTTAAGAAGGGTGCGCTCTGATAGCACTCCAATGCATTGGGTAAAGTATAGTATCATGATACGTCCCATGAAATGGGTGTTGAATCATGATAATTCAAGTGAAATTAAGTTTTCCATGATCCATGTGGAACACTTATTCATCTCTAGTGCACAGGAGTTCTAAGCATGAGCCCATGCTAGAGAAGTTTGTTGCTGACACCAGATGACCATTCCTCCTCCCACCGAGGAGGGCCTTATGCCGAGCACACCTACCAACATCCAAGAGACCTGGGCCCCTGGGGTTTCCCACCATGGGTGGAAAATATATAATTACAAACACTCTATCACCCTGGTTCCTGAGGAACTACTCCGCCGTACTAATGTGGTGGAATTAAATTGGTACACCTATGAACCTACCCCATCCACCCATGCCCACCACCGAAATAGGGTGGAACAATATGATCACATGCACATTCCTTCTAGCACTCACCATTCTTGCCTTTCAAACAGAGTAAAAAACTATTGGCAAATGCAGATATCTACTGAACCAAAATAAGCCCGCTATCCAAATAGGTAGGCACTCAACTATACACAAGCACAAACACATGTGGATGCATTTCAATCTTGCCATCTAAATAAGGAAAAAACCAGCTACACATAGGAACAAATACTTATTGAAGAATATCAAGCCCACTACCTAAATAGGGAGGCAACCAAATACAAGAAGATTCATATTCATGTGGATTCATACAAATCCAGTGAGACAAATATAGAGGAAATCAAGAAGATGAAAATTTACACTCGTTAACATGAAGAACACCAGTCAAATATGGTGGAAATCAGAGAATAAAACTGGTGACAAACTTGTTCCTCTTTTATGGAATATGAGAACTGCCCGTATCTACTGGAAACTCATGGAGGACATGAAGAGGAACCAACTCCTACTCAAACACCATAAAGGGGATTTATACCTCTCCCAGCCAATGATGTATCCCAGTACATCTTACCAATGTCGGAATATCAGATGTCGATTCCAAACTATATCCTTCATACATGCCAAGATATCATTGCATCAGTGGAAAGGGAGAGAAATTGGACCCACAACCTGGTTTCCCCAAATGCAATGACCCACCCACAAAATGTGTTTTTCACTCCAGAGTATTAATGTATCCCTGATCTAGACCAGGAGGGTCAATACCAATGAAAAACAATATATGGACAATCAGATCTGGAAAAATTGCCTGTTCAAACTGGGGGATGCTGGTCCATCTTGGTGGAAACTCTATGGTGGGCATATATCCTTACCCAAAATCCATATTTCTATCAGTGTATCCCTATGACATCACGGAACCCAACAAGGATGAGACCCATATATGAAGGCCATTACCAACAACAAATGGCCCATGTTACCTGCAAAGGGAGAGCCCAAAACTGATATGTGCCAAATGCAACCAAAAAATGAAGATCACATGAACAATCATTCTCTTGTGGAAGATGGGGTTTTCAAACCATCAAACATATAAAAACAATGGCTCAAGACCATGTCATTCCATTTCCAAATTATAGAAGTGACATCCACAGTTGCGATGGTCCTCCCCGCAATATCTCTACTAGCAGCACTGAAGGTCCTCTACAGAGCACCCATGAGGGATTAATCTGTGGGTCTAGAATGATCGATCGTGGATCCTATCTACCGATGCACGTATGGGTAGCCCTCTCCTCAACATGAAGATTAGACAACAGGAATGTCCTCATTTTGTTTTCGTCCACTCTAATGATCCTCCCCAGGGTATACACTGTAGATATGCTCCTCCCAATAGTCGGATATCAAGTCATGATGGTTGTCCTCACCCTGATGATAGTCATTGAGAAGGCCCTCCCTGGAGCAGTGATTTTGATGAAGGTCCACCCCACAGTAAAATCAAGAAAGAAGAATGTCCTCCCCTTGTTGTAGTGCATCCTGAAGTCCCTCCCCAATATTTGAAATGTAAAAATTCTCCCTCCAGCCAGGTATCAAGTCATGATGGTAGTCCTCTCCCTGATGATGGTCATTTCGATGGGCCTCCCCGCAATGAAAGTTTCTATAAAGTCCCTCCTCATAGTAACCTCACGAAGCAAGTAAGTCCTCCACCTTCTTCATCCTTCCTTGAAGGTCATCCTTAGGGTATACACCATCAGTAAAATTCCTATGCTCGGGAATCAAGTCGCAATAGTATGCCTCTCCATTGCAACATCGATTTCAATGGTCCTCCCTACAATCAAAATTCATGCTAGCAAGAAGGTCATCCCCTTGCTGGAACAAATATGAGAAATCCAACCTATGCTGAGGTGCTTGGAAATGAGTTAGAGACATCAGGAACTCCTTCTATAATGTGTAATATTATTTCTCTACCAGAGGTTGGCCCGGGGCCACACACATCTTTCGAGCCACCCTCACATTGCCTATAAATCAATAAGGCTCCCACTAGCATGGATACTTAGAATGAAATTAGTAATAAGCAGTTGAGATGGGAATATCCTGTAGAGGAGCCTCCATAACAACAAAATCATGATATGTTGCTTCTTAGAAGACAACTAGTTAGGGATAATATACCTGTGTTGTATTAGCCTATGACTACTTCTCAATTTGACATACCAGAAGAGTTTTTTGGGGATTTGTTCCATGAAACTCACCTCAATATATGGACAAATCTTCGAAATATAAATAAAATTCTAACCTATGAAAGGTATGCGAACCATGTCAACACGATATGGTAGCTTCACCATCTAATTGACCATGATTCCATCCAATCTTCAAGGAAACCACAATCAGAATGGAGAAAGAAAATCATTGAACTTGCCAGCCTCAATGCACTGCATATGTTGTGTCACCACATTGGAAATGCCCCCGCTAGAGTTCACAATCAGGGATGGGGAGAACATGGATCTCTACACTTCACCCAATGACTTGCCTAGCAGGGCCGAATTGAAATTACATCCTACAATGTCATCACATAGAGGAAAGAATCAAGTGAAACCCATGCTTAGAAAATATGGGATACTCAATAGAAACTAGCCCCATGTAAGTCTCCAAAGCATCGGCGCCGAAGAGATCTATCCATCAAAAAGCTTCTGAGTCAGAAAACCAAGAACACAATGCATGCTTCGTGCCCATGGGAAGACAACCAGTATGTAGTTACCACGTCTTTAAAAGACCATATACTCTATACAGGCCCAATTACACACTCACCTTACACCCGGGCGGGAGTACCTGAAATTGAAAAGGTGGAAATAACAGTGGATATCACTGCGATATGAAAACAACCCCAGCCCACATGGCTGGGGGAATTTCTAAATCAAAATTCCCCTGTAAGACCAAAAAATCCATGACATAGCACATCTACAGGAAAACATGAACAACCCCAACCTACAGGGTTGGGGGAATTTTTACATTAAATCAATGTGCATTAATATTTTCTCTTCCACCGTCTAGGAAGAATGATGGAAATATGAGTTACCTCTTCCACCCATTATCATTTTTCTCACCCTCCAAGAAAAAGTCACATTACGAGGTTAGACCAGGTCACCCTTAGGGTCAATCATCACCAAGAAACCCTGAACAACACTACATAATGGAAGTAAAATTTCTAATAAAGGGAAGATGAGGACTTCCTACCATTCGACACAGGGTACACCACCCCTAATGCAGTATGCCTTAGTGCACGTGGTAAACGTCAACCCCACAGATCACATATGAAATTACATTGGGGGAGAGGGAAAAAAATAAGACGGTTCCCTCCTAGAAGAATCCCACACCGAACCTAATGGTGTTTATACCCAGAACCATTGGGAAGTCCTAAATATGGGGGGGCCCTCAGTCAATCCAACATTACCCCCACATGAAACCACAACAACAAGAGGAATAAATTCATGGTCATCTATGACCCACCTTTTCCTATCCCAGAGAGTGCCTTCCTTGCCCTAGTGGAAAGTTTGGAAGAGGAGGAGGAAAAATGAAAGAGATTAGGTGAAATAATGAAGAGTTATGTCGAGGGACCTATTTCATCAGATGTGTTCCCCCCACGGAACGTCAGCAGGTTCTCCCAGAAGAGGTTCCCATGCCACAAACACTCATCCTGGTGAATGAAGCCAAGATTAGAGGACCATTCAACCTAGCCCGAGAAGGACATCAAGACTTTCCCCCACTGGAAAGAAAGCCAAAATATATCCAGGTTAACCCAAGAATGATGTCCCAAGATAGGAATCCACCCCAAATTCAAGCAGCACCGACACACATAGTTTTGGCCACATTCATACCAGCTCAAGCCGAAGCCCGACAAGATATGATTCAAGGGATAATAAACACTATCGAGAAGGTAACGGCTCGACTATATGCCATGGAGGGGCGGCACACTCAGATACATCCAGAGAGAAAATGCTACCCTGAGTGGATGAGCAATGTTCTGCCACCACCAAACTTCAATAACCCCATATTCCCATTATTCAATGGATCAGGGGACTCGAAACAGATTTTTGATGCACTATTAATCTTACTGTGACCCCATGATGGGCACTCCAGAGCAGCAAGAAGCCATAACACTCAGGTTCTTCGTATGAACCCTATAAGGCTCGGCTTTCATATGGTATACTATCCTAGAAGAAAATTCAATCACATTCTGGGAGGACCTTCAACAACAGTTTCCCTTCCTTCATTGTTTGATGCTGCCTAACACGACAGTCATTGATCTCATAAACAACAAATAGTGATAGAATGAAAGCGTCTCAGACTCCATTTCCAAATGGAAGGTCCTGAAATTTTACAAGAACCATCCACTCCCCCATGTTGAGATACTCTCTAGGGGAATCAATAACCTTCTGGATGAGTTACAAACACTGCTCATCCTGGTGAAGTGCACAAATGGGTTTCAATACTTCTCTTCCATTGTTCAAAGGATAATATACTCTTTTCAACCGACTAACTGTAAGCCCTGAGTGGCCCCATCAGCCCTAAGAAAAAGAACGAGAAAATTAGAAGTGACTCCTATCACACATAAGCCACCCCGGCAATATCTCCAGTTTTGAGGGCCCCACCGAACTGTGTGGGACCACCTGGATTCCAACAACCACCCCCACATCCGCATATTGGGTGAAGAGGTGCCAAAAAAAATTTCAAATAAGAAAGAAATAAACTTTATTCTTTCCAAGATGAATATGTCCACAACTATTTTATAACCTCCATGAATTGTAGCATGCTTTGGCTACCAGAGCCAATACGAGCTGATGAAATGAGTCTTGTCGACCGTACAAATTTTTGTCCATAACACCTGATACTAGGAAACACCATCCATGAATTCATGGTTTCAAGGATCTCCTACAGAAGATGGTCGATTCCTAGAAAATCAAGTTGGGACTACCACCAGCAAAAGCGGTGTGTGTTACCACCTCAAACTCAAGAGAAGAGGAGAAGTGGAAAAAGACCACCAGTTAGAAGGAGAAAAAGTTCGACAATTGGATGACCTGGAAGACCATTAACAGAGTCCATGGCATCCTCCAGGAATAGTTGAAACAACCAACTATTCCCCAAAAATCTCATAATACAATAGAACCATCATTTTCATCCCTGTGGTCCTATAAAGGCTAAAAGGGAAAAAAGAAAGGGCAAGAAGATGAGATTACATCAAAGAAAAATTTAGTGTTGACACTTTCAGAATTCATGCCAATAGTATTGGCACAACGAACAACACCCTGCCAAATGGTACAATGGGCACCGCCCCACCAAATAAAACAATGGGAAATGCCCCACCAAACGACACCATTAGAAGTAGAAAGTTAGACAGAAACATCTTCAGATCATGAACCAATATTCGTCTCAGTTAATGTCATTCACTTGATGGAACCCTTATATGATGAAGACTATGGCTACAAACAAAAATTCCCCATGACCAACTAGAGAGTAGGGGGAAGAGGCTATAGAGTCCGGAGGTCTCTTAGAAGGCACGATTATGGCAGGAGTCAAATGTTCAGCCACAACACAAGTGAAACTGTTAACATCGCAGAGACTCACAAAAGGACCATCTGATAGATAGAACAAGAACCGGAATGCTCCATCTCCCCCTTAGAATGAAATCCAGGAACATTTATCTTGGAATATCCATTAGGGTAATAAAAAATACCAAACCACCCATGGTATACAGGAAGACTAGTTCATCCAAACGTGGAAAGGACTGTAGCACCGCCGACCCCTATCACAGAGGTCAAACCATCTCTTTCCAAAGCTCAAACCCCTAATCTGTCTATAGAAGATAAACTATGAGCTGAGAAGGGCCAACATTTAGAGAGTAAGTATGATATTTTAAATCATTTGGCTTCAATTCCAGCAAAGCTGTCAATTCGGGATGTGTCGAGCCTGCCCGCAGATCTTAGGGAGGTAGTCATCAAATACTTTCTAATACCCCATGAGTTTGATGCTGAAGTAGCAACAACCGAAGTCTGCCAGACACAGACTAGTCCCTAATAATGTCACGCCGTCAAAACATTCCTAGACAGTGATGGAGACACCATCATACAATAGAACATTAGGCCATTATATGTGTCTGACAAGATAAATGGAATTGATGTTTGGAGGATCTTCATAGACAATGACAGTGGAGTTAACATCCTCCTATTGTGAATTCTTTGTCGACTAGGATATGATGAGGACACCATAACATCCATCACTACAACTCTACTAGGATATGACAAAAGTGAGTAGAAACAGTTGGGATGAATCGAGCTTAAATCATGGATCAGAGATCTCGTATCAGATTCTGATTTCTTGGTGGTGCAGATAAGTACGGAATTCAACATCCTGTTATAGAGGCATTGGATGGATCATCATGCTACAATAATGTCTTCATACCATCTATCCATAAAATATTTCGCTATTGGAAAAAGACATGATGTTATATGTAGAACAATCCCTGATTCAGTCTTCTAAATCACATTATATCAACACCAAGATCTTTGAATCGGAAGAAAAACATCTTTCAGCTGATGACGTTGTCTAGATCAATGCCTTGAATGGATTGGAGAGGGATCCATCTGACCCCATCCATCAAATTGGGTAAGAGTATGTACAATCCATCAACCATGTTGAATGCATTAGTACATGTTTGGATGCATACATAGTTTTCTGTATGGTCTCTGCTACAACCCCTAAGTCTAAGGACAATGAAAAGAGAGATGACTCCCCCATTATAAAAGAAATCCTTATTGTTGGACCCTTCATGATATTGTATTTTTCATAATCACAAATAAATTCAACAAACAGATTCATATCTTTCATGTAAATTTTAGTATCTCTATGTGAGTCAATTTTTTCATACAAAAACATATACTTTAATAAGTAAATTTCTTATAATTCATGAATCAATATGTTTACATGTTTATGTTTACATATACTTTGATTAAAAATTCATTTTGTAATGGTATATTCAAGACATAACGATGTTCGGCAGACCAAAGTTCGACAAACCGATGTTCGAATCACCGAACTCGGCACACCAAAACTAAAGATGACACACAAAAACCAAAGTTGACACACCAAAACCAAAGATTACACACCGACACTGAATTTGACACACTGAAGTATGACGGACCAAAGTCAACAGACTGAAGTTGACACAGCAAAGTATGACAGACTGAAGTCGACACACCGAAGATGACACACCAAAGATGACACACCAAAGATGATAGACCAATGTTATCAAACCGAAGCCGACACACCGAAGATGACTCACCGATTGATATAAATAACTATTTCCATTTTATTAACTCAAATTTATTTCTAACAGTCATATGTAGACAAATTAATGTTTCTGACGTTATTTAAAGTTTTCTATAGAACAATCCGTATACATGTATGAGGTACATGCACGTGCAAATATACTTATGTGTAGAGGATCTTGGAATATTAATGGACTTCATATTTTATGTTAAAGACACGATAGCAGTAGTACACGCTGAGACATAGACTGTTCGAATATGAAAATATAAGAACTAAGTGCTTGAGATTACAAGAAGACTGTAACAAACTACCATCTCAAAAAGGGGGCTTCAGTATACATCGAGACATTAAAGAGCTGAACCTTTTCATTCCACGAAGCTGGATTACAGAAATTGTGATACACTGTTCTGAATACATCTTCCATAAGAAGAATGAAATACTGGTTTCTCAACATTCATTGAGTCTAGATCCTTACTTCACAACACACAGAGAATTCATAACTCTATTGTCATCCTTAACTCTGTTGTGTTTTATACTTTCTATGTGAGTAGTGTGTATATTTATTTATATTACACACATTATCTCCTAAGAATAACTGGAGGATATAAAACTATCCTCATACTCAATCACTTATTTCATTTATTTCCCACAAATAACTGTGTAGAGGTCAAGTGTGACCTGGATAGCCTGGTCTGCTGTTGAAAACCCCAATCCTAGGTGTGGATCAAAAGTTTATTTATATAAATAGCTTTGTGGTAGGTGATCACCAAGGGGAGAGGATTAACCCTCTTCTTGAGACAAAACCTCTTGTTTACATTGTTGTGCCAATCTTCAATTACTGTGTTTTGTTTTATCCGATGCTTGTATTTGCTGAAACATAAAATGGTTTTTCTTACACTTTGATATTTGTTTATGGTTAGTGTGAGTATTTTTTTAATTCAGTAAACTCGTTTCAAAAGTTGAATTAGTGATGTACACTGATTTATCTGAGGTCTAATCACCTTTTGAGAAACTTGTTGACCAATTGAACATTTACATTTTTACTACCTCAATTAAATGGGCCGTTTTTAAAATTGAGGTTTTCTAAACTATAATGATTTTAATAGAAATTTTAAATTGGAACTCAATTAAACCCCCCTCTTGAGTATCCACTCAGAACAACATTTGGTATCAACGATTTAATTATTTTCATATTTTTTAAATTATTCTCAGCTTTGATTTTAGTTTTATCTTAAATATCATAAAATTTATGTCATATCTAAATTTTCAGTTCATTAAATTCTAAGTAACTATGGAAACTAGAGTTGAGGGTCCTGCTACTAATATGCCACCTCTCTTTAATGGTAATAACTATGCTCAGTGGAAATTAAAATTGAATATGTATCTACAGAGTATGGGACTTGAAATCTAGGACACAATTGAAGAACAACATACATTACCTGCTAATACTAGAAACACCTGGTCTCAGTTAACCAATGCTACATATAATAATTACTATAATGCAATGAATGGATTGTACTATTATATAGGTGATGATGAATTCAATAGAATATATTCTTATAAAACTGCATATGAAATTTGGGATACATTATATGATTCCCATGAGGTAACAACTAATGTTAAAGAAATGAGACTAAATACACACACTATTAAATATGATAATTTTAAAATGAATCATGATGATCCTATATCTGAAATGTATCTCATGTTCAATCAAATAGTAACACTATGTCTTGGAAAAATAGTGGACAACAAGGACAAGATTATGTGACTGCTTCGATGACTACCAGATAGATGGAGGGGAACTTTTATTTCCATCCGAGAATCTTGTGACATAAGCAAGATACTAGTGAAAGAACTAATAAGAAGATTTTGATGTACGAGGAATAAATAAAGGTGAATCAAGAAGTAGATGTGGAACCAAGGACAAAATAAGTATCATTCAAGACTATTACATGAAAGAGAAAAAACAAAGAAAAAGCCCATGTTTTTACAGACAACTCCACTAGTGAAGAGTCATATTTAGATAGTGATGTGGAGATGGCTCATCTTGATAGAAGGTTCAAAACGTTTGACAGAAAAAAGAAATTATTTAGGAAGCCCAACTACAAGGTAAAGTGTGATAGTAAAGGATAATAGAAGAAAGACATAAAATGGAATGACAACTCAAATGAAATAATCTGTTATGAGTGCAATTGAAAAGGTCTTGTGAAGGAAGATTGTCCCAAGATGAAATACAAAAATAATGATGAAGATAAGGGAAAATGATATAAAAAGGCTATGAAAGCTACTTGGAGTGCCTCAGAAGATAGCTCCATTGGATCTGATTCTTCTGATAGTGAATAGAACAATCATTCCAACTTATGTTTCATGATAGAAATATTTGAGGTAACACCTAACTCTCCTATATATAATGCCTATTAGTCTTGGAAATAAGGGTGAGTCACACAATGATGAAGATATTAATAAGGATGAACTATTTGAATATTGTGAAATTCTTGAAGATACCTTTAATGTGGTCAAGGAAAAATATAAATCATTAAAGAGATAGAATGCTTTAAATGTAAATTATAAGTCATGTCTGGATATTGAAAAAGAATAAATCTCCCAACTGTTAAAGGAAAACATTAAACATAAGTTATCCAATTATAAATTAAGAAGATACCTTGAGAAGTTTACTATAGTTAGAGATAACTTGAATCAGTTTCTAGGAAAATAGATTGCCCCAAAATATACAACTAGTCTGGGATATCATCCTGGACAAGGAAGGATCATTAAAACTAAATTTATTCCAAAATCCGGACAATTCACTTTTAGTTCAATCTCATGGACCAGTTCTTGAAAAAAAATTCTCTAAAGGACCAAAAAAGTGTTTATATCTTAAAATATATCAGCTAATTATAGGAAATTTGTGATTCAAGTATGGGTTCCTAAAGTTTTACTTGCTAACCTCTCAGAAGAAAAGAAAATCTGGGTACCAATGTTACCCCATGTCTAATCTATTTTGCAGGGATGTTGCCTAAAGAGTTCCTATAAGACTCTGTGGTACATGGATAGTGGATGTTCAAGACATATGACAAGATACTACTCATGCTTCAGAAACCTAATCAAGGTTGATGGTGATCACATAACTTTTGGTGACAATGCAATGGGAAAAATCATCAACTTAGGCCAGATCAGTAGCCCTAATACAGTATTAATTTCCAATGTACTTTTTGTTGATGGATTAAAGTACAATTTACATAACATCTCTCAGTTTTGTGATGATGGTTTCAATGTCAAATTTTAAAATGATGCATGTATTGTTTTTAATTACAAAATGGTTTAATATTTTCTGCTCTCAGAAATGAAAATGTGTTTGCTGTTGACTTAAATTCTATAGCTAAAAAAATGTTTCTTGCATAAATTCTTTTCAAAAGGAATCAAGGTTGTGGAACAGATCACTAGGACACTGCAATGTGCACTCTATTAGGAAACTATCTAGGAAAGGTTCAGTTAGAAAATTAACTAAACTGGAATTCCCACTTAACAAAGTATGCAATCCTAGTCAAAAATGGAAAGCAACACAATGTTTCATTCAAAACAAATAAATAAGTTTCTACTTCTCAACCTCTTGAGATGGATCATATGGATTTGTTTGGACCATAAAGAGTTTCAATTTTAAATGGGACGAACTGTGTTTATGTTCCTGTAGATTATTTTTCTAGGAACACTTTGGTATACTTTCTAGATTACAAAAGTGAAGTTTGTTCTTATTTTATCAAGTAATCCAAGTCTGTCAAAAACCATAGTGGACTTAGAATTAGGTCCTTAAGAAGTGATCATGGCCATTAATTTGAAAATCATGAGTTTGAATCCTATTGCTCACACAATGGCTATAGCCACAATTTCTCTTCTCCTAGAACACCTCAACAAAATGGAGTCGTGGAAAGAAGAAGTTGGACCCTTCAAGAAATAGCTAGGACTATGCATAGTGAATATAATTTTCCTATTTATTTTTGGGCTAAATCTATAAATATATCTTTTTATTCCATTAATATAGTTTTAATAAGACCTGTTCTCAAGAAGAGCCCTTATGATCTTTAGAAAAATATGATGCTTAAGGTTAACTACTTCAGAGTTTTTTGTTAAAAAGTCTTCATCCTTAATACTATGGACAATATTGAAAACGTTTCCTCCAAAACCGATGAAGGAATTTTCCTAGGTTACTCAATATTGAGTAAATCCTATAGAGTATTCAATAAGAAAATCAAATGTGTGGAATATTCCGTTCATGTCAAATTTGATGAGACTAATCCACATGAACCGAAATCCTCTCATGAATATCTTGAGAGAGATATGTCAATTCTAAACCTTAATGATAATGATAGTTAATCCCCTATAAAAGTAACCAATTCTGGTAATCTTCCAGAATCTGCACATATTGAGTCTGAACAAATAGACAATCATGAGGAGTCTAGTTCAAATATTTCTAGAGGTATACGAACTCTCAAGAATCATCCTTTAGATGTTATAGTTGGTGATTTAAACCAAAGCACACAAACTAGAGATTCTATTAGAAACCATGATGAACATAAAGATTTTCTTTCATAGCATGAACCCAAAAATATTAATGACGCTATCAATGATGAATTTTGGGTGATGGCTATGCACGAATAATTAAATCGATTTGAAAGAAACAAAGTCTGGGAACTAGTTGAAAGACATAATGACACTTTGACAATAGGCACTACATGGGTCTTTAGAAACAATGTTGATGAGTCTAGTAATATAGTTAGAAACAAAGATTGATTAGTTTCACAAGGTTAAAGTCAAGATGAATAAATAGACTATGAGGAGACCTTTTCACCTGTAGCTAGGTTAGAGGCCAATAGGATACTACTTGCTTATAAAGCTCATCTGAATTTCAAACATTATAAAATGGATGTCAAAACTAATTTTCTAAATGGGTATATAGTTGAGGATGTATTTGTTGAACAACCCCCTGGATTTACAAATCCCCATTTTTTAAACTATGTTTTTAAACTTTATAAATATTTATATGGTTTGAAGTAAGCTACAAGAGCTTGATATGATAGACTTAGCTCCATTATTATTTCAAAAGGATTTACTAAAGGAATAGAAGATCCTACTTTGTTTATTAATGGGATTTCCAAATATGTATTGAAAGTATAAATTTATGTAGATGATATAATTTTTGGATCTTCTAAAAGATCTTTATGTACATATTTTTCAAAAATAATGAAAAATGAATTTGAAATGAGTTTAATGGGAGAAAAAAAAATTTCCTTGGATTTCAATTTTTAAAAAATAATTATGGTATTGTTTTTAATCAACGTAAATATACTAAAGAACTTTTAAAATGTTTTGGTTTAGGTGGTAGTAAATTTAGTGATACACCTATGAGTACCACTTGTAAGTTAGATGCCGATGAAGCTGGAGAATCCGGGGATCACACCAACTACAGAGGCATGATAGGAAGTCTGCTCTATCTTAGTGCTAGTAGACATGATATTATGTTCAGTGAATGTATGTGTGCTCAATTTCAATCTAATCCTAAATAATCTCATTTAGATTTAATTAAAAGTATTTTTCAAATATGTCAAATATTCTCCCAACATAGGACTATTTTATTCAAGAGGACAATAATTTGATTTAATAAGCTATTCAGATGTTGACTTTGCTGGTTGTAGGCTAGATAAAAAAATAACCTCTTGGAAATGTCACATGTTAGGAAAATCGCTAGTATCATGTTGTAGTAATAATTAGAATTTTGTTGAATTGTCTACTGCTGAAGCAGAATACATTGTTTCTGGTAGTTTTTGTGAGAAAATTTTGTGGATGAAACACACTTTACTAGACTATGTATATCAATTCAAACATGTCTCCATTATCTGTGACAACACAAGTGCTATTAAAATTTCTAAAAATCCAATATCTCATTCTAGAACAAAGTATATTGATGTAAGACATCAATTTTTGAGAGATCATTATCAAAAAGGTGATATAACTCTTGAGTTTATTGGAACTGAACATCATCATGCTGATATATTCACTAAACCCTTAAATTATGAGAGAATGAATTACAACATACATGAACTAGGAATGATAAATCAGTAACTAATCCTTGTAAAACCGATCTTTGTGATACCTCGACTCTCGACCTCTTAACACAAGTTAAAATCTGAAGCATCGTCATGGAAAGGAATAAGCACGCAATGGAAGAACCTCACAAATATCCTCCAAATAAATGCCTGAAAGGTGAGTCTAGTGAGACTGGAAAACCAAGCATAGAAAGCTGAGTAGTTACAAATGAAAATGATGTGTCTGTTGAGTGGCTCAGGTTAAGAAAATAATTTCTGTTAAATTTAATAGAATCTCAAGGGTGGTTTACATGATTTATCAACAACGAAAGACAATATTATCCCCATCATGTCCATGAAATCTATCAGCATTTGATTATAACACTAGATGAAGACGAGGAAGAAAATATGAAGTCTATAGTAAAGGGAAAGGAAGTGGTTTTCTTTTTGATGGAATGGGCCGAATGCTTAGAGGTACCTCATGAAGGTGTCTATGCTGAATATCCTGGTAATATTCCACCTTCATCAAATCTATTTTTATATGAAGATGCTCTGAAGGAGCTAACTGGAAATGAAGAATCTATGAGAATTGTTGCAAACTAATTTGAAGTAGAAGTGGGATTTATTTTTAAGTTCATACAACATCAAATATTCCCTGAGAAGGGAGATTTCTCTGTGGTGAAATATCATGATGACTTCATGATTTTTTTGAAACATCGAATAAATGGGAATATGTGAAGATATCATATGGTACATATTTCTGATTTTATTAAGACATATATGAAATCAACCTTCTTATACTATACGAGAATGATTTCTGCCATGTTGAAGAGAATACAGTGTGTAGAAGATTGAGATGAAATGATAACTGCATGTAGTTGTTTTTGTCTTCAGAAAGAAATTTGTAAAAGGATGAAAATATTCTGGAAACCATGAAAGAGATGATTAGTAGGAGATAAAGAAAGATTGTACGAGGAATTCAATCTATTTTACCATCCTTCTAGACCAAAGGACCAAGCTGGTCCTGGTCTCAAACCTGGAGAAGATCATGTTTATTCTGATTAGGAAGTTGAGGATGAAGTTCCTAGGGAAGGAGAATATCCTTTTGATGATAGGAGTGGTCCTGATATCATTGAAAGTCCCAAGGATATGACTTATAGACCTGCTAGTCCACCTATGGAACTGCCTTCAAGAGAAACTATTCTAGGTGATGAAGAAGGGGAAGAAACCGATGTTACTGGAGTTGAAGGTTATGATAGAAAATCTGATGAGGAATCTGATAATTATGATAGTGACAATTGTGATGATGGAGGAAGTGTTGAGAATGTGAGTGACTCTATAAATGTGGGACAACAAGTGGTTGACAGATCCAGTGAGGAATCTATTCATGGAGCGGGTGATGGAATTGAGCCTGCTGATCAATAGGCTGGGGATCATGGAGATGTTGGACATGAGGACATATTACTCCATCACAATGCTGAAATCCAAGAGATCACTCAGGAATTGAATGATATTATGGATGCAGTCAAAGAAGAAGAAGATGTAGTTCCATTTCCTCAAATTGAGGAAGTACCAGGTGAAGCTGAAGAAGCTGGAGCTCAGGCAGAACATGATGTTCAGTTGGTTCCTATCCCCAGACATGGGATTATGTCTAGAGAACAGGATGAATAAATTGATGATATTGATGTTATTCCTAAGACTTAAGAAAGAAGGGTATGAATTGATACCATTGAGCCAATAGATTGGACCTGCGCTAGAGAGTGTAATAGTAATCCAGGATATATTCTTTTCAGTTTAGAATATGACTTAGATGAGGAAATGGTACCTCCTCCTCCTTTTCCTCAAGACCATGCTGACTAGAACCTATTTCACCTATTCCAACAGTTGCATCTCCAGTAGTAGACCCAGTTTCTCAGTCAGTTCTTAGTGACTACGTCACTAAGGATGATTTGGAAAAGTTTATGAATGTGATATGTGAGTCTGTGCTAGCTTTAGTGGGATCGATAAATTAAGCCTCCCCCTCAATAAGTATCTCGGATGCTAATGCAGCAAAAATTACAATAACTATGATTCAAGAGATTTAACTGAATATTATTACTACAGCAGTCACTATTATTAGACACAAAATTTAGCTGAGAGAAGAAGTAAGAAAGATGAGAAATGAGCTGAATTCCTTAACCTCTGATTTCAAGACATCCTTTAGGGGTGTTCTGTATGATCTTAGGAACATAGTAACTCATCTACTTAGTGTAGATTTGAAAAAGATGAAAGAAGATCCTGGAAGAATGTGGACTGGCCCTTCTAGTTCCAGGAGTGGAAGAAGTGTTGTTGCTGATTTGGAGTCTCTAAAGGTTGTGATGAGAGAAGATATTCAAAAACATCTGATTGTGTCAAACAAAGAAACTCTAGAAAAAGAACATCTAAATACCGATCTTCTATACAATATTTGTAGACGGTGTACAAATGATGCCTCTATAGATTAGAAGGAAATTCCAGAAAAAGTGGATAAGTATTTCACTAGGATATATACTAAGATTGAACTCATCAAAAGTTTCATGTTTCTGGCATAAAATCATCGAATTACTTCAGTTATAGAGGTATTCAAAAATAAGGTTCTCCAATTGAAAGAGTTTACACCTTTACTTAGTAAATTTATGGAGAATAAGGATGACTTTGAAAAGGCAATGGAATATGGAGGAGAAATCATTAATGACATGATCAATCTGCTCAACCCTTATCTGCATGTACAGGTTGAGGCTATTGTGGTTCTGACAGCAGCATCAATTGGTACTACGTCTCGGGCTCCTTCTGCAATGGATGTTTCTCATGCTCTTACTCAGATTTGACCGATCATTACTAAGTAGGCTTCATGTCATGTGTTGTCAAAAAGACAACCTACCCATGTAGCTATTGTTCCTACCGGTGTTGCCATGCCTGGTGTTGTAATCTGATCACCTCCATCCTCTTCCACTACCAAAACTTCTCCATGTCCATTGGATCCTTCAGACAAAGGCAAAGCTCTACTATATCCAAAACCTTCCTGATGGATTATTTATTTTTGATAGGTATTTTCTCTTTTTTGTTTGTCTTGTACTCTTATGACTTTGAATGAAAATTTTTGTGGTGTGTTTCTTTTATCTTATTTCTCCTTCCTGTTTTTCTCTTTTTGTTAATCCCAAAAGGGGAAAAAAGTAAGGATGGTATATGAGAAATTAAGGATGGAATATGATAAAATAAGGGTGGAATATACTCTCCTTAATCCATCTAGTGAGGGGGAGATTTGTTTTAAATAAATTCTAGCAATGTCAAACTTTAGTTATATTGGACAAGAATATTCAACCATGTTTATTATATATATTTTCATACAATCCATAATTTGTGATTACCAAAAATGGGTAGATTGTTTGACCCTATATGATATTTTGTTTTTCATAATCACAAATAATGTCAATATATAGATTCCTATATTTCATACCAATTTCAATATCTCTATGTGAATCAATTTTGTCAAAAAACAACATATACTTTAAGAAGTCAGTTTCTTATAAGTCACTAATAAATTTGATTACAAGTGTAATTTTAAATATACATTGATTAATAATTCATCTTGTAATGGTATATGAAAGACACACTAAAGTTAGACATATCGAAGTTTGAAAAACTGAAGATCGACAGAGCGATGATCAACTCACCGAAGTCGACACACCGAAACCGAAAATGACACACTGAAACCGAAGTCAACACACCGAAACTGAATTCAACACACTGAAACCAAAGATGACACACTGAAACCAAAGTCGACACACCGATACTGAAGATGACACACCGAAACCGAAGTTGGAAAAACGAAGTATGATAGACCGAAGTTGACACACCATAGTTGACACACCGAAGTATGACAGAATGAAGTCGACATACTGAAGATGACACACCGAAGATGACACACCGAAGATGATAGACCAATGTTATCAAACTGAAGTCGACACACAAAATATGACTCACTGATTGATATAAATAACTGTTTCCATTTTCTTAATTCAAATTTATTTCTAACGGTCATTTGTAGACAAATTAATGTTTCTGAAATTATTCATTGTTGTCTGTAGGACAATCTATAGACAAGTACAAGGTACATCCATGTGCAAAGATCCTTATACGTAGAGGATCTAGGAGTATAAATGGACCTCCTATTTTATGTTAAAGACATGATAGCAGTAGTACCGGCTGAGACACAGACTGTGTGAATATGAAAAGAGAAGAATTAAGAGCTTGAGATTACAAGAAGACTATAACCAGCTACCTTCTCCAAAAGGGGATTTAGTATACATCGATACATTAAAGAACTGAACCTTTTCATTCTGCGAAGCTGGATTACAGAAATTCTAATACTCTATTCTGAATACATCTTCTAGAAGAAGACTCAAATACTAGTTTCTCAACAGTCATTGAGTCTAGAGCCTTACTTCAAAACACAGAGAGAATTCTTAACTCTATACTCATACTTAGCTCTATTGTGGTTTATACTTTCCATTTGAGGAATGTGTATATTTATTATTATTACACACACTGTCTCCTGAGCATAACTGGAGGTCATAAAACTATCCTCATACTCAATCACTTATTTATTTTGTTTCCCACGACTAACTGTGTTAGAGTTCAAGTGTGACCTGGACAGCGTGGTGTGCTGTTGTAAACCCCAATCGAGGGTGTGGATCAAATGTTTTTTTATATAAAAATCATGTTAGTAGGTGATCAACAAGTGGAGAGGATTAAGTCTCTACTTGAGACTGAACCTCTTGTTTACATTGTTGTGACAATCATAAATTACTCTGTTTTGTTTTATCTGGTGCTTATATTTTCTAAACCTTAAAACTATTTTTTCATACACTTTGATAGTTGGTTTTGGTTAGTTTGTGTATTTGTTTAATTCATTAAAATCGATTCAAAAGTTGAATTAGTGTTCTACACTGATTTATTTGAGGGCTGATCACCCTTTGAGAAAAATGTTGACCAATTGAACATTAATATTTCTACTGCCTTAATTAACTAGGTCATTTTTAAAATTGTGGTTTTCTTAACTGTAATGTTTTTAATAGAAATTTTAAATTGGAACTCAATTCACCCCCATTTTGAGTATCCACTCCGACCAACACTTATCAAAGATGCTCCTGACCCATCCTCAGGGAATCAAAATGCCCCTGCCTCACACACTAAGTAAAAAGATGATTTATCCCCCAACATTAAAGAGTTTTTCTCAATAAATATTTTCTCCACCAGAAGAAGAAGGTCGTGATGATGATTATAATGATGATGCATAAGAGGAATAAGACCTCAATGATGCCCCTCCCTCATTCAAAGAGGGTGTCTCCACCACAATTGATGGATTTAAGAATATAAATCTGGGCACTGAAAAGGACCCACGACCCACTTTGATCAGTTTGCACATGCCTATCAAGGAAAGAGAGGAATATACCTCCTTCCAAAAGAAGAATCGAGATTTGCTTGTCTATAATTACACAGAAATTCCAAGACTCAATACTAAGGTCTCCACTCATCATCTAAGCTTACCAGAAGATCATTAGGGATATAAAAAGGTATCCAGAAGGACCCACCCAACAAATGCTTCCAAAATAGTGGCTGAATATGACAAGCTAATAAAATCAAACTTCATAAGGGAGGTACAATATATGATCTAGAGGGATAGAATAGTGCTTGTCAAAAAGAATAATGGGAAGATTATAATCTTCATTTACTTCAGGGACCTTAATCATAATTTCCCAGATGAAGACTTTTCGATCTTGGTCATATAATTTTTGATCGATGCAATAGCTGGATATGAAGCCCTCTTTTTATTGGATGGCTATTATAGTAACAATAAAATTTGGATGGACCAAGGTGATGATGAAGCTACTTATTTTATGGCCCCTGAAGGATTTTTATTTTATAATTTCATTCCCTATGGTTTATAGAATATCGGTTCCACATATCTTCATGCCATGCATCGCATCTTCAAGCCCTTAATGGGAAAATTCGTTAAGTGTTATGTCGACAATCTGGTGGTCAAATCATGACAATGCTCAAAACACCTGGATGATCTTGAAACAATATTCAAAAAATTGAGACAACATAGTTTAATGAATAATCCCCTGAAGGGAACCTTTGGTGTTACCTTGGGAAAATTCCTCGATTTCGTTGTATGCCACCGCATCAACAAATTCAGCCCCGAGAGGACAAAATCCATTCATTGCATGTCCCCACCATGCATCCTCTCCGATTTTAGAGGTCTCCAGGGGCACCTCACTAAGATTATGAACTTCATTGACAACCTAGTAGGTAAGTTATTAATTTAAACTAGTCCAATGAAGAAAATAGTTACGTTTGAGTGGGATAATTATTGTCATGAAGCATTCGAAAATCATAAAATATATCTCAAATGACCACGGTGCTCATGCCTCCAGTTGAGGGGAGACCACTCATTTTATACATTGCTTCCCTAGAATGGCCATTAGGTGCCTTCCTCATGCAGAAGAATGGTTCTTGTAGGGATAACAACCTCTACTACCTATGATGAACAATGACCAATACTGAAAACCAGTAATAGAAAATTTAAAAGGATTGGCTAGCCTAAATATTCACAGTTCAAAAGCATAGAGTTTACTTGTATCACCATGTTGTCCACCCGGTCTCCCACTGCAACCCACTAAAATATATCTTCAACCATCCCATGCTAAATGGGTGCCTATCAGGATGGGAGGTCATCCTACAACAATTTCACATGTGTTATGTGCCCCACAAGTCCGTCAAAGGCCAAACGTAAGCAAACATCCTGGGAAATCACCCCTCGGAAGAAACAACACTACTTGAGGAAGAACTTCTGGATGACTAAGTGTTTTATATCCATGAGTACCCCCAAACATGGTAAATGTACTTTTATGGTGCTTCCCAAAGCCTGATGGGGAAAATAATGGAGGATCCCAAGCTCAAAAAAGTGGGACGGGAAATTATACTCATATCCCCCGAAAAGACTATATTACCTTACTCTTTGCTAATTTTGGAAGGGTGTACAAATAATGAAGTGAAGTATCAGGCCCTCATTGCAGGCCTAAAATTGGCACTACAGGTGCAAGCTAAGCACATGAAAATAAAGGGTGATTCAGAGCTAGTAATAAAATAGGTAAATGGTGACTATGCTATTAAGAAATAGGTATTGGTGCCCTTAATGAACCATGTTCGAGCACTGATGGAATAATTCCTATCAGAACCAACTTTAAACAATTTCCCTAGGTCACTAAATACTCAAGATGGTGCTTTGGAAAATACAACCACATCCTTGGCTGATCCCGATCAGGATGATACATTTATTCGCATTGCTCACTGCAAGATGGTCTTGCAATTCACCCAGAGATATACTAAAGAAATTGATGAAATTAGTCATGCTCCTGAACCTTATGTTCATACCATCGGTTATATTATACTCATTTAATATTACCTTCAGAAAGGGGAACTCCCACCAAATTAGGATGGAAGGGAGTAGATACAAATAAAAAGAGTCAATATTTTCTTGTATAATGGGGTAAACTAAAAAAAGATCATCTTCAAATGAGGCCTTGAGGGAGCCCTTCTCAGGTTCCATGATGGTGAAGAAACTATTACCTTCATGATAGAAGTGCAATCCAAATATTGTGGAGTGCACCAATTAGAAACCATGATATCTCACCAAATCTAAAGGCTTGGGTATTACTATCCTCCAATAATACCTAATTGTGCCATATTCACCAAGAAGTGACAATACATCCATGTTCATAGTAATTTCATACACCCCATAGAGTTACTTCATAAAACTATGTACTCCTGGCCATTTTTCCCCTGGGGGATAGATGTTGTGAGACTATATCCTACCACTAAAACTAGATAGTTCAAATTCATACTCACATTGACCAACTTCTTTTCCAAGTCGGATTAATCTATACCCCTTAAAGAAGTTATGGAAAAAAACATCGTCAGCTTTGGGAAGGCCAAAGTCATCACTTCATTTGGTGTCCCTCATACTATCAGGACAAACAATGGTACTAACTTCTGATCTAATGAGTTGGACAAGATATACAAGGAGTATGGAATTACATCCAACCGTTCATCCGATTATCACACAATGACCAATGGGAAGATATGTTTTTTCAATAATACATTGTCCAATCTAATTCAAAATAAGGTTGATAAGGATAATAAATCATTTCAATACAAACTCCTTCATGATTTGTGGGCTTACCATACCATGACCCGCACAACCACCCAGGACACCCCGTACTCACTAGTATACGAGGTAGAGGCTGTGTTACCTATCAAAATCCAGGTGCCTTCACTTAGTATGGAAATTTTTGATCGAATATCCATAGAAGAGATATCCGAGATATAGTTTGATGAATTAGAGATTCTATATGTGAAAAGGTTTCACACTTTTCACTGTTTAGAAATATACCAAAATTAGATTGCACAAGCTTTAAACAAAAAGATTCTCCTTCAATTTTTCCTCAAAGGTGAAATGGTGTTGGTCCTCAAAACCCTTATGATACTTGAGAAGAATACCCCAAATCATAACTGATTTGGGAAAGACCATATATCATACATAGGGTCTATTCCAATTGAAAATAAACCCTGATATTAGTGGACAAACAACTCCCCGGGGCTCTCGTAAATGCAATGTTCTTAAAGAAATATTTTTCATAGTAATACACCAATGTTAAGGTCCAAAATCCAAGACTATAAACTATGAGTAATAGAAAAACACTATAATGTCAGGGTCCAAACTCTAATACTATAATAAATGAGTAATGTAAAAACACCATAATGTAAAGGTTTAGACATTAAAACCTTAAACTATGAGTAACAGAAAAAAAAATGTTAATGTCTGAGCTCTAAGAACCGAAACTATTAGTTATAATACCCCCAATTTCATGGTCTACACTTTATGACCCTAAACTATGAGTCATCATCCTAGCCACATGAAGGTAAATTGTAAGAAACATGTCCCTAAAACCTAAAAATAAACTTCATAATATCTTACAGAACTATGTACAGGTTGACTCCTGCCCTCGCAAGATACGTAGTGATGCCTCAATCTTCGATCGTGGCCCAGCCCCCACCATCAAAAAATCCCTCCATCATGCCCCCAATCTACCCATATTCGTAAGGGAAACCCATATCACTCCTTGTTTTTCACATTGAGTGTAACTCTCATGCGCATAGGATTAGTGGTATGGATTCTATTATGAAATCTAATTCTGGAGTAACATGTTAGAGATATAAAATGTGATCGATAGAATTAAAATTCCCCTACCACTTGGACCGAGAAACATCCGTACATGTTACATACAAAACTACATACAGATTGATTCATTCCATCAAAGGATACATAGCGACGCCTTGATCCTTGATCTTTTCCCTGCCTAGCTGGAAGCAAAAAAGAAAATTCCCCCATAATATTCTCTACCTCCCAACACATGCGTAGGAGACTCTATGAATACTCATTGTTTCTCAAATTGATTATAACTCACATGAGCTTAGGATCAGTGGTAACGATTCTCTTGCAAAAATTAATCGTAGGGAAATATGGTCGGCCTGACACCCGTGTCAAGTGAAACAAAAACACCCTCACATGTCATCACACATGGACTGAGCCAAATCCATACAGAGAACATTCATAACATTGTGTGTTTGATTCCTTCTCCCATAGGATATGTAGTGATGACCAGATTTGGCATCTCATCCAAACCGTCATCATCAAAATAAATTATCCCAAGTGTCCCTACACATCGAGAAAATGTTTGTAGGGAGCATTCAGAACTACCAGTGGTGTTATTATTATCCTCGCAAGATATGTAGTGATGCGCAGAATCAGCATCCTGGCCGAGCCACCAAACAAATGCCCCTTTACAGAATATGTAGGTCAGACTTTTATAAGGAGTCCATGAAAGGGCACATCGCATGAAAATAATATGTGAAATTATTTGAGAGATATTTCGGGCCCAGTCCATGGTATTATCAGATACCACACATTCCTCTCAGTCAAGAGAAGTCAAAAGATCGTACTTCCCCCTATATATATTAGTCAGAACAATGTGGAAGCTCTAAGTATTTCATAGTTAATAATGGACTGTGAATTCTCATGTTCCCATTCACATCTTAACCATTTGTCACACTCCATACCTCTAAAAACATAGATCCTCATAATCATGCAAGGACATCTTTTATGGAAGGACAATGTCCTACAAACACCTTTTGTTGACTATACATATGATGACATAGTGGCTCTGCATATGTTTCACACAAAAATGACCAAAAATCAAAGGAAAATTAATCCCCAGGAGAGTCTTCCCCTATCTCATTACACCCAATTACTTCCAAGCCGCATGTCATCCCTCCTGATTCATGATTCCCTTGAGACCATGGTTTACACCTTCTATCATCACTCATGTCTATAGAATTCCAGAAAACCCGAATTTTGATTAACCAAATACTATTAAAGATCTTTATGACAGTATAATCATCCTCACTACATGAATCTAAACATTATAACATCATTTCATCACCACACAATGTTAAAATGAAAGGATAAAATTGTCTTTATTTTACAATGTTAAACTTCCTAACAATGGTTTATTCCCAAAAAATTCCTCTAATATATATTTTTCTATTCCTAGGAAATGACACGGAATCATTGAAATCCCTTGCTTCTCTCACCGATCATAGATCACGTGATCTTAGGGATTTTAGCGAGAGATCCACCATGGAATTATGGAAAAATAGTTTAGGAATTTGGTCCTAGTAGCATGGCCCTAAAAGAAATGTTATTATTCCCTGCCCTGAGAGGAACCCCATTTCTTGGGCATGTGATGTTAAATTACCAGGTATCCCAGAGATGGAATGAATTACTAACCATACATACGAGTTAGATATACATAATGGAAACCTGATTCAATGAGTAAATCACATTCCAAATGTCACAAATATGTCTGGAAAAACTCTTGTCATATTTCAAAATCCATGCTCTGAGTGATCTTGAATCAACATAACCCTCCAATTCTATCTTGGACTGAAAGATAGTTCCCTAAAGACACCTTTTCTTGACATTGTATATCACTCCCCAGTGTCCTTGCATGTGTTTACCACAAGAATGACCATTAATCAATGGAAAATTTATCACCAGGAGAGCCGTCTCATATCTCAGTATGTCCAATGGCTTCCAAGCCTCATCCCGAACCTCCGGTTTCAAAGGCCCTCAAATTCATTGTTTAATCTCTCCTCCTTACAAATATGTTGGATATAAAGGAAAATATGATCTCGTTTAATCTCTGGTCTCTTTTGAGGTTTCTAATGACATCTCATTCGTATGTGTGAAGTTGATTCACATACAAATGAAGAGTTCCCCCACTCATTTTTGGGATTCACCAAAGAGTCTTATATAAAATTCCCTACTTTGATGCATAGGTTCACCCCTCATCGAAGTTCACCTACATTATTCAAGAATGTCCCTAATCTCAATAATCCCCATTGGCCATCGGAGAAGGAAGGCTTGTGTCCTGCAGACACTTTTTCTTAACTATGCATATCATTCCCCCGTGGCATTGCATATATTTCCCACAAAAATGATTGTCAATCAATGAAAAATTTATACCTTGTAGATTCCTTTCCAGCTTCTATATGCTAAAATGAAGTTCATTCTTTATCACACACCTAGATTTGGAAAACTCGTGGATGATGGCTTATGTTCCTCCTTCATTACATGTTCCCCTGACATAAAAAATGACTCTTAAATGAACTAAACATTCACCATATATCCCTCATGAACGTAATAAATGTGTAGGAATTGTTTCTCACTCAAAGCCAATATGAATGTTCATAATGTTTTCATCCAACACTACTCGGGCTTGCCACCCACTATGGCTCCAGATTTCAAAATAAATTCAAAATGTTGCGAATCCCACCAGTCCATCAGAAATGCAAGGCCAATGTCCAGTGGAAACCATTATTTTTCTATGAACATTATTCTCAAGTGGCTCTTCATATGTCACCCAAAAAAATGATCATCAATCAAAGGAAAATTCATACCTCTTAGAGGCCTTTCATACCTATGTACGCATAAATAGTCTCCAGAGCCCCATGCATGCCATGAATCCACAAATAAAGTGTCAAGAAAAACACATAATCCATGTCTAAAGGATACTAGTAAATTATCATCTAAGAGTCCCAAATCAAGCCCCCACCCCATTAAGTCTTGTCAAATTCGTTAGACTGAACAGATCAATAATAAGTTTTAGTGGAAGGACTGTGAATTGCCAGTGAAAAAGACTCCATACATTCTAGAGGAAAATTATGTAAAAGGAATCTCTAGTAAAAAGTCATGTATTTTTTCGTTAAAAAAGGGAAACATTGAGCCATCAGAAAATGCATAAACCTTGTTAGGTCGAAAACCCACGAAGGGAGGCGTAAGAAAAATCCAAGTTTTGAAAAGCCAAGTTATTCCCACTAAACCCATACCAAGTAGACTTAGGTGGAAATTAAGGTAATATAAAAAAAGACACTAATGTTCATGGGGCTTTCCATTAAACACCATCAATAGTTGATCTTTGCTCGATGTGTAATGTGGCATAGGAAAACATTAGAGCACGATTCGATTATTTTAGTTTGCTGATTTCAAGACATTGTTTGAAATTAATGCCAAATTGAAATTTTGTCAATGTGATAGGAAAAGATAAATAGGGAGATATTTGAAATCTAAATCAGTTCCACTGAGATTAGAAAAAAAAAAGACAGAACATCCCCATTTCAGATTCTCTCCATAGAATAAAAAAAATAAAGAGTATATATCGTGATTTGGGATAGAACTACAATAGGGATCAGTTCCCCATTTCCAGATGGATGGAGAGTGATTGTTGTGGGATGTCTATAGTCTACTCCAAAGAAGATATTTCATCTGTTTCGGCCTTGACCATCAGACGTACCCATTCCAGAATGACTTTAAAGTCCTTCCCTTTCTTATGGGCATCTTCATAGTTGGGACATGAGTAGGCCAGTTGTTCCCTCAACATTATTGAGTGGGAATTACACTCCCATAGCTCTTCCTCTTGGTTCACCACCAAAAAATGAGCCTTCAACACCTTGGCCTTGAGATGATCAAATTAATCTAAAACATCTCATAGGGTCACCACTTGTTGATGGGAATAATTGAACTTGGCCAACCTGCCCCCAGAGGAGGCAATGTCTTCTCAGGAAATGAAGAATTGGTAAATAAGGAGGTGTAAGTACTAATAATCAAATCCACCAGATATCCTCGCTAGGAATAAATGCTGAAAATTTTCACCCTCTCCGGTAAAATTGTGCAGTGGTGTCTCCGTAGAAAGAGAACATAACGAGAACCATGACTCTTTTCGCACTTCCTGGTGCTTTTCCACAACACCAGTACTTCAATCCTCACCTACTAACACATGTCTATAAGTAGGAATCATCGCCATAGGGGTGGTGAGGGACCTAAGGGGGTTACCCAAATGGGAGACTCTCTCTGCCCTCAGATGGCCCAGCCACTGGAGCCAAATGCATAAGAATAACCACGTATTATGAGATGATTGGTGATACTCAGCGGGTTCCAGTCTCATTAAGAACTTGGGTGACATCCGCAGGAGGGGAGTAGTCTAAATAAATTCTAACCAAAATGGGTTTTACTGATGAAACCCCTCCCAGATGCTTTTGGAGATACACTGAATGAATTCTTACCACATGAGCAGGAGCACATGGTGTATCCATCTTGGTTGCTATAGGGACTTAAGTTGAAGGTGTAGCTGTTTCACTCTTCACGGTGCAAGGAATATTTGATGTTGTTGTTGGGGAAATGACATGGTAGGAATTGGTCAAGGGTTTCGTCACCTTCCAAACCGGTTCTTTCAGCGTGCCACTGGGGTAACAATGTTCCCATAGTTGGGCATACTCCAGAGATAGAAAGGTGAGATATATTGTGTTAGAATGATAATATTCCTAGATTCACCTTCATGTATAATCATAATCCAAAATTGGAAGAGAACCACAGGATGAGATTCTCCCCTTAGATGAACAACCAGAAGTAACACAATTTGCTGAAGGCATCAACATTGCCTGGAAGGCCAGTAGGGGAGGTATGGCTCACAAATGACTACTCGGTCTATATGATCAGTGATAATCATGTTACAATGTTTGATGAGGTATGATAATTCCTCCACAGAACCGCCCATTTCACCTCTCAATGATCCAAGAGGGGTAGGATGCATTGAAAATGAGAAATGAGATGCGTCGTTCAAAAACCCAACAACATCAATAATGCTCAATGTCCTGGGAAAAATAGAAAAAATGTTGAGAAGAGTAGGATGAAATCCAGAATGGGGAACCCGTGCGGTATAGTGATATTCATAGTATGGAATGTGTTCTGCCATCCTCCCATATAAGAATTTTTATGGTATGCTGAGATGATGCGGAGGCCTTCCTTCCTGTATTAGTCCCAACAATTCATAATGCCAGGTGAGGGAAAGAAGGTCCAAATTAATGGTTCGACCCTCTCCATTTATGGCCTCCATCATCAAGGTGCAGGCTCGAACCCCAATATATATGTCACGATATAAGAAGATCCATCAACCTAAAAACATGGAATGGAAACCTATCAGTATAAGAAAAGGTGAAACTTCTGTCCGATGCTCATATCCTCATGTGGTATATCACCCTTCTTCAATGGTAGCACAACATGACCATTTAGATTGGTGGGACTAGTGAGTTGGATGAGTTCGACTGCAGAGGGCCCTCTTCTTGGGTGTTTTCATCTTCATGAATAACATTATCCATGATTCAAATGGGATGAGGGAACGAGACTTGAGCGGATGATCCAATGATCCAGTTTCAATGACCAGTACGATCCTTGTCAAAGCAGACACGTGATTAGCGTCGTTCCATGGGGTAGCTTCTAGGAGGAACACACCTTACATTTCTCCAAGGGTATGGAGTCCCCCGAGTTGGTGGATATCATATAGATGGACACCCACCTCCCCATGAAATATGTGGAAGGTTATGGTGCTCTAATACCTATAGCTCAGCAATTTCGAATGGATTTATCCTAGAGAAAAGACTGAAAAGTGGGTAACCCAGGCTACCTGGTACAAGCCCACTGCCTCAAGCTAGTCAGGGGACTCCAGACAGGTCTAATGTACCCTGAATGCCCAGGCCCACTGATTAGATAAACATACTCCGACCCATAAATCACACATGGCGCTCCACCCACTGCCAGGATTTTATCTGAAAATGCTAATAATGGATGGTATTCTAGGGTTTCTAGTCTTAGGACACCATCATAGCAGTCACGGTTACCAAGAGTCCATGATGAGACTCACATAATGAAGAAATTCTCCTCAATTAGATTGGCGATGACTTCTATTACTGGGAAAATGTTGGAACAATCTTGGCCTTGTGGTGCCTTTAATAGGATGAAAGGGATGTGAGTCTCAGGTAATGGTAGAGGTATATTGGAAGGAAGACGAAAGACGTAAATTGGAAAATGAACAGATAACAGCTAATATAAGAGCTTTGGAATCAAGAAAACCATCATGATGCTGTCACGTGGAATGATATGGGATAGAAGATAATCATCAATATTCCACCACATGGTTTCCCTTATCTTCATTGATTTTGTGGCACCTGTGAATCAGCCATTATAAACTATAAAGGAAGATCTAGAAGCTTATGATAAGTCAATCCAATTAAAAATTATTGGATAAAGGATATGGAAGTGTGGTTAAAGGACTCAAAATATATCCACATTAAGCTCCACGTATATATTTCAGAAATGGTACGCGGTAGCCACATCTCGCGTACTGCATCATACGTGAATGGAATCCCACCTATAGCTACAGTATACTGTTTCATTCTACTATGTACAGCCATGGTATGTGAACCATACCTGAGGCATTGACCCGAGGGTTGTTGACCAAAGAATATAAAGGTTCGCAGAAATAGGATACCATGAACATAGGCCTTGATTATGTTCTTATTTCAGATTGGTGGTTTCAAGTATAATTCAGATTGTTAATATTCTTAAAGTCTGGTTCTCTGATCCAAGTTTGGTAGACAGAAAAGCTAGCCGCGTAGTATTCTCCCATGTGGAATTTGGATTTTATGTTTTAAAATTCCACATTACCATTATCAAAATCCAAAATATGGTAGGAGGATGGAGAAATGGTGAGGAAATCGGTTCTCGGAACATATAAAGCAGTTTGAGAACATGATTTTTGCAAGGAGAACAATACATAAGAGTAAAGGAAGCCATGGAAATTTAGAGTACATTTTTTCGTGAGAAATGGTAAAATACAAATGACATGGGTCCCTATATATAGGTTTGGTCCCTTAATATCTTGTCCTTCTGTGCTACCCCTAAACATTTTAGTTCAGGACCACTTCTACATTATAATAGTCTACTTTTCATTCCAAATGGACACAATTCCTATGGGGGACATTTTTATGGTCTGGAAAATTCCACCAAGGGGAGAAAATACCCATATAACCACTTTACAGAAGGAATCAAGAACTTATAAAAGTATATAAATGTTAATGGACTCAAAATGAGTTGAAATCTTCAGAAGAAATTTGATGGAATTCATGTTTTCATGGAATTTTATGTGTCCCATGTACTATCACCAGGAAAGGTATGTGGACCAGCTGGATCGTGAACCACCAAGAATGCATGACGATCTACGAACCACTATCCCTTGGAATGATGTCCAAAGAAACAAGGAAGACCACATACCGCATCGCCAACAGATTCATATGCATGGGGACCAACCATGTATCATTCCATGAAATAATAAGTTCATAGATGAAGAAAATTAGCATAGTTTCGTGAATCATTATCATGAATCTTTTCCTCTATAAACTCTGGTTAACTGAGTCTTCCATAGGTAAGGATATTGCTTCAAAGGGCCTCCAAAGATGGAGTTGTGTGCCCAATAGATATGATTTCTATGATGGTCTATAAAAGGCACACAATAGAAATACAGAAAAAATAAATAGAGGGAGATGGATGGGCAGAAGGGTGGATGATGAAAGCATGAGCGAGACATAGAGGTTGCACTCTGGCTTCAATCTTGTTTCATCGACGAAGCCCGAACTACAAAGAACTCCCTCCACAGGTACAACTAGTCTTGAACCATAAAATGGAATAATTTAATTATAATAATAGTACTGTGAAACTAACTGGTCAACTGCAAACCAAAGGATTGTAAATGAAGAATTCCACACAAATGATGATCCCATAGAACCTCCTTCAATATGGTGCTCCACATAGCATACCACTACACAGACATAACTCGATGCCAGGTACTACCTCGATACGCGGATGGAACCCCAAGTCGCATGATGGGAAACCTACCATTATGGTACAAGATGGTCTATACCCATGCATGTGTACCACAACGGTACGTGGATGACCCCTCATCCCATATACCACTATGGTATGTGGAGCCTCCCACATCCCCCATAAAAAGTCGGTACACGGAATGGAGTGTTTTGGGTATTGTTCCTTCTAGTTCAAGCCTCATCCCTCCATTACCATCCAGTCCTCAATGATACCTCCACTAAATAGTCCTATATAATTAGGCCAAAGCCACCTCTAAATCCACTAGACCCATTTTATCATACCATCGGGTGCATCAGTTCACCCCATTAAGTCTACATACCCATGGTAAGAGGAGTCTTGAAGTATCTCCCCCCAACTGTGTGGGATTCTGGAATTCCTATGAGGCTACATTATTATAGTAACATGGATTAAAACATTGGGACACCGGTGTGAACCATACCATTCTAGGGATTACGGGTGATCAATTTCTTTTCTATTCAATGAAAACTAGTGATTGGCCTAAGGGGTTATATTCACTCCACCCTCTATTAAGGAAAAAACTTTTCCCCTTCGCATAATGTGCTCTGGGGCCCTCCCATAGAGGTAGGTCCCCAATTTTCTATGGAAGGTTCATGGGACCTTTAATGTCATATCACATTATAGGGATCGCTACCCCCACCCTCACCCATGATCTCCCCGACCGCTTCCACCGCAGGCTCTCCCTCCCCACCAATAGGGGAGGAGGCATGTGAATTGTTGAAATCATTCACATCCTCTTGTTTCTCACACCT
The DNA here is from genome assembly GCA_963277665.1 of Viscum album. Classification (NCBI taxonomy): domain Eukaryota; kingdom Viridiplantae; phylum Streptophyta; class Magnoliopsida; order Santalales; family Viscaceae; genus Viscum; species Viscum album. Next base: position 1,983,824,838 of record OY728138.1, on the reverse strand, counting down.
ATCATGACTCACATGGATTTAGTGGTTTGTGAGAATTACAATATTCACATGATTCAAAACTATGATAAATCTGATTACTGATCAAAAAATGATACGTAGGATTCCTACCAGAAGGTCGAAGCTCAAATGGGTAGTCATCTGAAAGTGTTTCTAGTCTTTTCGATCAAATAGTCGGCTTCCATGTGCATGTGACAACCCTTCTGAACATAGAGAACTCATATTCCTGATTAAACATGATACATAGGACACCTTCCATAAGTCCCATGATAAATTGGGTGCCTATTAAAAAGTGTTAACTAAATCATGTCCCATCAAATGGATATCTTCTATATGTAACTCCCACACAATCTAAACTATGTGGGTTCTGATTACTCTTCTCGAGAATTTTTAGGAAGCCCTTTTTATGGGCCCGATCCATACATAAAGTCACCTTCCATCTCTCTAGATGAAGATAATCTCTAGAGTGCCTTATAATATCACTCATGTAAGTGTCACCTCTGTAGCATCAAATATATGCATGCTTACGATGATATTGCAAACCAACGGTAGTCTGTGGAAACACTCTTCGGAAATGAACTATGAATTTACGAACATATGAACAAGATATACATATTTATAAGAGACCCGAAATAGAAACAAATCCTCCCCTGTAAGGGTACGGTGAGCCCGACCTCCCATCCTCTTGACCAGTGAATCCCTTAAGTGCCACTATCCAAATCGTCTACCAACGAGCACCTTACATTGGAAAGTAGGTCCATTAATTAGGGATGCTAGGGCCGTTCATCATTCTTGGATCCATTAATTAACCCATTGGAGACCATCCAAGGAAGTTATATCTGAGCATGACCGATTTCCAAAGTGCTTGACCCCCACAAAATCACCCGCTATGACCAACAGTTCCCACTGAATTAATTCAACCTTATTTAAAGGATAATGACGCTAAATGGGTCGAAACAGAAGGAATGGTGAATTCGATGAGAACCTGTCTCTACAAAAAAGGGGTGGTTGATGATCCTCATCATTCCATTTCTGTACTGCTTAGAAACATGAAACCTCAGAGGAAGATCTATCCCAAATAAAGAGAAATTATATCAATCAGGTATATAATATGTTCATTGACCCACATAGTTTGTTAAGTTGACTTCCATCTTCATCAATGGAATGGGATATCCATTGGAAAACCGGGAAAAATTCACCTTCTACTCTATCCCAATTCTTGGAACTCTAGAGAATAATAAATCTGTAAAGCACAGTATTTTTTTATTACACCCAAAGATTTCATAGTACGTTATTTCTTCAAAATAATTCAATAACTTGCACTACACGCAACACTGAGTTCAAGCGCACCACGACGTACCAAAATAGTTGTTTAAAAGCAGTTATGAGTAGTATTAATTGATATTTGAACTTTAAATAATCATCATACTTATAGAATCCATATTATGTGTTTCTGAGACATAATGTAAGAAAGAATTCATTTTTTTCAGATAAAAGAAGTATTTTTCAAAAAATAAAATTTTACCGCCTTTTAATGAAGAACCCTTTTTATATCCAATATTTGAATCTTATATATATTAAATTTGACAAAAAAAACTTCTTATTTAGAATAAATACAAAAAAATTTAGTTTTGATAAATTTTTGGTTTTATTATGATAACTTTCATATTTGGGTGAATAGTGAAAAATAATAAATTTTATCTGAAAACAACTTCTTTAATAAAAATAATTTATAGTGTTAAATTATAAATTTGAATTGTTTGAAAGTATAATTAGATAATATTTTTACCATTTAATCCAATTTTGGTCATTAGAAGTAATTTCACTTTGAAATTGGACATAAACAAGTGTAAATATTTTGATAGTTATTATTTCTTAAAAATATGCTATTTGGTTTTGAGAACGAGAAATAATTTTAAATTAATTAATGAATTTTATAGGTTTTTAAATTTATATAATGGACTTCATTTTTAGTTTCGGAATATCAAAATTAGCTTAGGGTGAAGTTTTGGTACTTTTCTGAAAACTTTCAGTTTTTGATAAATAGTGAAAAACACTGCATTAGTGTTTAAAACTGAATTTTTATTTAAATAATTAATTATTTTATTTAAATTGTTTTCAGGTCAAAATATATACATGATATCTATATATTTTCAATGTAATTCCTTAGTTTCATTTTATAATAATATTAGATATATAAAATTTTATTGAACTTTTTACCGTCTTTTACCCACATTCTAAGAGCATTTGATAATTTTCCTAAAACCTAATTTTACCGCTTCTATGAGTTGAATTTAAAAAATAAGAGAGACAAGGTTAACTTCAGTAAGTAAAATGTGTTTCAATAAGATGAAAACAATTTTTGTTGAATAATAACTTTTGACTTTTATTTACCTCAGTTAAAAGTAAATAGGGTAATTAAGGGTACAAATAATATTATAATTACCCTAACACAGGTCCTAATTCTATTGGATAAGTGTAATTCGACCCAAAAAAACCTTAGAAATAAAACATGATCCTTTCAATCCACTTGGATTAGATTAGGACATTTACTATTATTTAATTTAAAGAATATTTAAAAGTGTTAATTTCAATGTTTATTTACTAAAACATTTTTACTATAGGGTTTTAGATAAGATAAATTAGACTATAAAAATTAATTATAAATATAAATATATTTCCTAAATCATGGTATTTTATTTATAATTTGTAGACATTGAATAATTAAATTTATTTATGACACAATGATGATGGAGTAATTACCTTATTAATGAAAGAATCAAATAAATGGTATTATAAATATTAAAATAAAAATAATTTCAATGTTTTTATGACATAAAACATTTAATTGGTGAATATGTCATTCTAGGGATGATTCAATGTATCGTTTTCCAAGTAATCAAGTTGTGATGAATTTTAAAAAAACAAAATACCAAATTGTGTCAAAATTGACATAAATTAATATTTAAAATAAATACTATATTACTGGTTGATATAATATTCCTAAAAATGTAAGGATCGGCCTAAAAGCTTAATTAATATTATATATGTCATTAATGAGCCACTTGAGGTTCTCATGGATGTTTATATTATGTTTATTAACCATATAGAGTATGAATACATGAAGACACGGTAAAAGTTAAACTATTTTACTAAGAGTTAAATCTAAAAGATAAGGTTAAAATGGTAACCTAAACTTGTCTAAAACCTATTGTTTGAGAGGATTTAGATCCATAACCACCTATGTCTTGAAATAAATTCACTTGGAACCATTATAAACCGAATATGATTGTATAATAAATTAATACTTTAATCTTTTCCTAAAGTGACCCTCACCCCTCTTATAAAAGGGAACTTCCCCTTATCTCAAAATCACACCTCCAAGGCCATTTGGATCAGCCAAAACCTGAACAAATATCCTCAAAACTTCCTTAAATCGATTATAAAGGCCTTATTTTGATCATAAATCCAACATATTGGTCCCTTTTGATCAAATCGAAAGGTATAACCCAAAGAAGAGGTAAATATTTCATCACCTCTTTCAAGTTATTTTCATCTTCCACTTACTCTTTCTCTGTTGTTTCCATTCTAAAACAATAACTCTAGTACCTTTATATAATGTGATGTTATTATAAATATGGTAAAACCATATTCATTATTTTATCCATCCTATGAATGACATGTCACCATACGTGGGTACGTACGACTTACCGTCTCCACATCATGGTGTAGTTGTTATTCAATACATTACTATTTGTATGGGTATAATAATGATGTATAATTGATGTAAATAAAAAATATAACATTTTAATGATTCTTTATTTATGATATACCATCTATTTACATAATAGTTTAAATCAAAATAATGATATTGTCGCTCGTGCGTACGTACGGATTACCGTCTCCACGATGTGATGAGAGTCATTTCCATGTTCATCATTCAACGATGTTTATAAAAATATATATTATTAATAAGTAATTAATATATGACATAATAATTCTACTGGATATATATATATATATATATGTATGTACTTACATAAATCTTATTCACTTACTTCCATTCTATACGATGTGAAAACGGAAACAACGTTTATACGTACGTACGACCTACCGTGTCCATAAACGGTGACTTCCATTTCATATATACATCTATTATAAATATTTATATTCTAAATATATATGATATATAAATCTAGTTATATATTATAGTATCATTTAAATCATAATATAAATGATACGTCAAGAATAACAAGTTAAAACACAAATGATAAATAAATTGATTATTACCCAAAATGTTAATTTGACATGGAAATAATTATTAAATGGGTAGTATAAAGTCATAAATGAATAAATTATGATGTAATAAATATGAATATGGATTTTTTTATAATTTAACAACATACTATGGTCATTATACAGGAGCTTAAACTTACCCTCGACCAATGGAAAGTGCAAGGTAAGGGGTTTTTCCTCAATCTCATTATTATCCGAGATTGTTCATGTGTAAGTATTTTCTGGGACACACTTATCATATATAACCATATTTCCTAAAAATGTTTTCAAAATAAATCTTTTTTGGTTTTATGGGATTGTCTATTTAACTAGATCAACATTTTAAATGTTTTAAAGATTTATCTTTCTAAACCCTTTTAATTAATGTCCCTATTTTCTAAACGATTTTAAGGATTTATTTATATGGACATGAATGTTTTGAAATTATAATTCATTTCAATGTTTTGAATTTGGTATGGTATATTTTGATTAAAAAATGTATTTTAAATTACTTTATTAATTATGAGACTTACAAATGATTTCATGAAAAAGGGGTATTTCTCTCAAAGCATTTTACTGATCATTTTCATCTAGGCCAACATCCTTTGATGGATTTTAACCTTATTTGACATTTATTTATGATGATACAAATCTCCCATATTATATTGAAGGTTTTGTGATATGATTGACAGTGGATGTACTATTTGTATACACTTCATGGTTTATTGTTAAAGTATTGACATTTCGTATGCTAGTTTTAATAAAAAGGTTTATGTTATATTTCAACCTTTTCATATGAGGAATGTATTGGACTTTGTAAGTGATGGGTGAAGCCCGCTATAGCTCCTCGATGCATCGGTAGGTCTAATGAGACAAGTAGATGTGGAATTGGCTGAGGCCTTTCCCAATTTGATATATGGTTTTAGCTGAGGCCTTAATCATTTTTAGATGTCTTGGCCGAGGCCTTGAAAAAAAATGTTTCAGAATGTAAGACATTATACATTCCCTCATGATGAAAATAATATTCATGGTTCATGTGGTTATTCGACTAGTAGAATACCCATGACTATGTTTTATTATGACATTATTTACTCATCTCATATTTTTTCCATAATGTGTTCATGTTTATTATTTGTAAAGGCATGTGTTTTCAATTATTCACCATGAATATTATTTATGTTATCTTCAACTAAATTATTTACCCTTACTGAGCATCTGAGCTCACCCATTTCTTATGTTTTATTTTCCCAAGATCCCAAGAAGTGTTTTATGTTTGAGATACAGGGTTAATCTAGGGGAACTATGGTGTTCTCAAAGGATTATTTTTTTGTTGTATGTTAGAAAGTATAATGTAACGTTCATGTATGTAATATATCTTCAACAACTGCTAAAATGATCTGTATTTATGGACGTGATTCCATGTAATCATGCCAATGTATTAAAATATTTCATCGACTCTAGGTAACTGGGTTCGGGGCGTTACATTTGGTATCATACGAAATTTAGCTATAACCTTGGAAATATATTTATATAAACTTTGATTAGATAAAATTACCCTAAGACAAACTTTGAGGATTAGTATCGAAGAACATCCTAAAATTTTGGTAATTTGGAGATTTTGTGAGTTTTCAAAGCAATCAATCCCTATATGGATACAAGTAGGTAGAGGCGGCTCTGACATAGATATACCTAGGGTTAAAACCCAAAATCACTGCTTTGAGCTAGGATCTAATGGGAACTGGTGCACGACAACGAGAATTGTTGCACTCTTGGTTATAACACTCACGGAGTATATGCTTTGGATAATACACATTTTTTATTACAATCCATTAAGAAGGATTTAGGAGTAAATACTTCCTCAAAGAAAACATTTTTATTATTATGGATTATATCCATAAACTGTTCAATTTACATTTGGTATTTTACAAGTTTGGAATTATTCATTGAGATTCATAAACTGACGTATTTTATGCCATTGTTTAGAAATGGCACCTTGTAGAAGGAATGAGAACACCAGCAATACGTATGATCCAAAGAGTAAGAAGTATCATATCGTTCATGGTATTAATCCCACATTGAGAATGGAAATAGTCTCCCATGTATTCTCATCATATGAAGAAATAATATCTTGGGTTAAAAAGATAAGTAACGAATTCTCTAAGTCCTATGTATTTGAAGGGAAGTAAGAAAAGAAAAGGATGGTATAAAGAATGATGGATAAAGAGAAGAGGGGAAAGAAGGATTTTCTCATATGTGATAATGTTGAAAAAATCACCTTGGTAAATTCTTGAAGGGAATGAGATTTTTTTATAAGTGTGGATAAAAAGGACACCATGTACGTGATTGTAAGGGTAAGAAAATGGTTCTGAATGTAAAATGATTCATCTACAAGGCGTTGGGACACTACGTGAATCAATGTCCCAGTAATTAGAGTATAATGCAAATGATGATATTGATAATAATCACGTTATGATACTACCTCATATCAATAGTAATGACTAGTGTTCTTATGTTGTTATTATATACTTATTTCATTTGAGTGTTGTATCAACAATATACTGGTTATATGAATTATGGAGATAAATAAGGATTTTACTGCAGTACTATTTTATTGAGGGTTTGAGATTATATGGTTCTAAGAAAAGTGACTTTATAGTAAGCTACAATTTTTGGAAAATACATGGTTGAAGGAAAGGTAATCCTTAATATGGTCCTAATAATGAGGTAGTGATTTTGGAATAAGAGATGGTTGATTTGGAAAAATTATATTGGTTATTCTTGACTTCCTTGGAATTGGTTAATAGTTTGTTTATTTCATCATTGTTGGAATATGAAAAAAATTTGGACATAAGGAATATATCATGTATTATATAAAAAATAATGGAGAATTAATGTAACTAATAAGGTTTTATAGTAATTTAGGGTGTTACCATGTTTTAAAAGAATACCTGATGAAGGTTTTCACATGTTATTACGTGGAAAAAGGATCTTCATTGTGTTTAAATTCCTTATAAATTTTGGACTGTGAGTTTGGATAGAAGTATTTTGGATAAGTCTAAAGGCTGGAATGGATTATGTTAGAAATTGGATACAATTGTTAAGGATATTTTTGGATTTTCATAAAAAGGACAACCCAGAGGTTGGGCGACAACCAGTCGCTTCCAGCAAGGCCGCGAGACATGAACCCACAACCGAAGGGCGACAAGGTTGCATCACCTACCACTGGCCTACGCGATGTCCTGGATTGTATAAGGTAGTTTATTTTTTTAAAAGGTCTCATAGGTAAATTATAAAATCATTATTATTGGAACTCTATATGATTTGGATAAATAATTTTTTTTGAAATCTTGTGTAGTGAAAGATGAGTTTGTGGTAGGAATTAGTTAAAGGATGTAACTCTACATGTAACGTATATATATATATATCCTTCTTATTCTATGATTAAATTAATTCTTAAACTTTAGTTAAGGGACTTCGTCCTAATCTCTTTTCATTTAGGCATCCTTTGATTTCCAAATGACTTCTCTTTTATACAGTGTATAAAACCCTTTGAATTTTCATTTCAAGGGTAATCTTTTTCTATGAAACGTTTTACTAAACGACAAAAAATGGAATTTTTTTTAATGTAAGCGGTGACAATGACCGTTCTGCCGCCACGAGTTTTATTTGATATTTGGCTTCCTTAAAAGTCCAAAATGTTTTTTTAAAAATAATATAAATACCATATATTCTTTTTACATATTTTATTTATTGAAAATGGTTTTGATAATGGATTTTGTATGTCAATATATTTAAATGATATATTGTAATTGATGACCACAATCACTCTATATAAATAGTTAAGTTTTCTCTCCAATTATGTCTCTATAATTTCTCCCAATGTTTTCCAAATCGAGATCATAATTTGGTGGTAACTTTTTCATTTCCCTTTCCCTCTTATTAAGACTAAATTTCATTAACCTAGTTTCTGATGTGGGTTTTCCACAAAGGTATTTCTCTATTTTCAACCTTTTATTTATGAAGAACAATTTCAAATTGCAAGGAAGAAATTTATTGAAGGAGGGGAGAATGTAACACCCCAAGATTTCATAGTACATTATTTCTTCAATTTAATTCAATAATGTGCACTACACACAACACCGAGTTTGAGTGCACCACGATGTACCAAAATAGATGTTCAAAAGCAGTTATGAATAGTATTAACTAAATTTTGAACATTATATAATCCTTAAAATTTTAGAATCCATATTATGATTTTTTTAGACATAATGTAAGAACAAATTCATTTTTTTTAGATAAAAGATGTATTTTTCAAAAAATTCAATTTTACCCCCTTTTAAAGGAGAACCCTTTATAAATCCAATATTTGAAACTTATATATATTCAATTTTAAAAAATAAACATCATATTTAGAATAAGGACATAAAAATTTATTTTTGATAAATTTTTTGTTTTTTTTCCGATAACTTTCATATTTGGGTGAATAGTGAAAAATAATAAATTTTAAGTGAAAAGAACTTTTTTAATCAAAATAACTTATAGTGTTAAATTATAAAATTAAATGGGTTTTAAGTATAATTAGATTATATTTTTACAATTTAATACAATTTTGGTCATTAGATGTAATTTTATCTTGAAATTGGACATAAACAAATGACAATCTTTTGATAGTTATTATTTATTAATAATACGCCTTTTGGTTTTCACAACGGGAATTAATTTTAAATTAATTAACGAAACGTATAGGTTTTGAAATTGGTAAAATGGACTTCATTTTTGGTTTCATAATATCAAAATTAGCTTATGGTGAATTTTTTGTACTTTTCTGAAAACATTCAATTTTTGATGAATTGTGAAAAACACCGCGTTATTTTTTAAAACAGACTTTTTAGTTAAATAATTAATTATATTATTTAAATTTATTTTAGGTCAAAATAGATACTTAATATATATATATTATCAATGTAATTCATTAGAGTCATTTTATAATAATATTAGATATATAAAATTTTATTGAACTTTTTTACCGTCTTTTACCTACCTTATAGGAGCATTTAAAAATTTGCATAAAACATAATTTTACCACTTCTGTGAGTTGAATTTCAAAAATATGAGAGACGCTGTAAACCTCAGTAAGTAGTATTTGGTTCAATAAGATGAAAATAATTTTTTCTGAATAGTAACTTTTGACTTTTATTTACCACGGTTAAAAGTAAATATGGTAATTAAGGGTAAAAATGATATTATAATTACCCTGACACATGTTCTAATTCTATTGTATTAGTTTAATTAGACCAAAAACAACCTTAGGAATAAAATATGATCCTTTAAATCCACTTGGAATAGATTAAGACATTTATTATTATCTTATTAATGAAAGAATCAAATAAATGGTATTATAAATATTAAAATAAATATAATTTCAACGTTTTTATGACATCCACGAATTGTCTAGGTGAATATGACATGTTAGGAATGATTCAATGTATTTTTTTTGAAGTAATCAAGTTTTGTTGACTTTCAAAAACACAAAATACAAAAATTTGTCAAAATTGAAATAAATTAATATTTAAAACAAATACAATATTATTGCTTGATATAATATTCCTAAAATTGTAAGGTTTGTCCAAAAGGAAAAAATAATATTACATATGTCCTTAATGAGCCACTTGAGGTTCTCTTGGAAGTTTAGAGTATGTTTATTAACCATATAGTGTAAGAATACAAGAAGACACGGTAAAAGTTATACTATTTAACTAAGAGTTAGACCTAAAAGATAAGCTTAAAATGGTAACATACACTTGTCTAAAACCTATTTGTTGAGATTATTTAGACCCATAACCACCTAAGGCTCTAAATATATGCATTTGGAACCATTATAAACCGAAGATGATTGTATAATAAATTAATACTTTAATCTTTTCCTAAAGTGACCCTCACCCCTATTATAAAAAACCACTTTTCCTTTTCTCCAAATCACACATCCAAAGCCATTTGGCTCGGCCGACCCCTACAAATATTTCCTCCCAACTTCCCTCACTTTATACTAGAGGCCTTAGTTTGATCATAAATCTAACCTAGGGATCCCTTTTGATCAAATCAAAAGGAAGAACCCGAATAAGAGATAAATATTTCATCACCTCTTTCAAGTTCTTTTCTTCTTCTTCCACTTCCTCTTTATTTTTTGTTTCCATTATAAAAATATAAATCATGTATATTATATATATTGTGATGTTATTATAATTATGTTACAACCATATTAATTATTTTATCCATCCTATGAAGGACATGTCATCATATGTGCATAAGTACGCCTTACCGTCTCCATGTCGTGGTGTAGTTGTTATTCAATACATTATTATTTGGATGGATATAATAATAATTTATAATTGAAATAAATAAGAAATATAACATGTTAATGATTGTATATTTATGATATACCATCTATTTACATACTATTTTAAATCAATAGAATGATATTGTCGCTCGTGCGTACGTACGGATTACCGTCTCCACGACGCGATGAGAGTCATTTCAATGTTCACCAATCTACGATGATTATAAAAATATATATTATTAATAAGTATGTAATATATGGCATAATAATGATACTAGATATATATATATGTATTTATGTATGTACTAACATAAATATTATTCACTTACTTCCGTTCAATACGATGTGAAAATGGAAACAACATCTTTGTGTACATACGTCCTACCATCTCCATAAATGGTGCCTTCCATTTCATATATACATTTATTATAAATATTTGTATTCTAAATATATATTATATATAAATCAAGGTTTATATTCTTGAATCATTTAAATCATAATCTAAATGATACGTCAATAATAACAAGTTAAAGCACATACGAAAAAGAAACCGATTATTCCCCAAAATGATAATTTTACATGGAAATAATTATTAAACAGGTAGTATAAAGTCATAAATGAATCATGTATTATGTAATAAATATGAATATGGTTCTTTTTTAAATTAATAACATACTATGGTCATTATATAGGAGGTTAAACATACCCTCGACCAAAGGAAAGTGCAAGGTAAGAGTTATTTCCTCAATCCCATTATTATCTGAGATTGTTCATGTGTAAGTATTTTCTGAGACACACTTATCCTAGATACCCATATTTCATAAAATTTTTTTCAAAATGATTATTTTAAGGTTTTATGGTATGGTCTATTTAACTAGATCATCATTTTAAATGTTTCAAAGATTTATCTTTCTAAACCCTTTTAATTAATGTCTATATTTTCAAAATGAATTTAAGGATTTATTTATATGGACATGAATGTTTGGAAATGATAATTCCATTAAGAATTTTCAATGTGGTATGGGACACTTTGTTTCAGAAATCGATTTTAAATGACTTCTTTTATAAATTCTGAGACTTACAAATGATTTCATGAAAAGGGATATTTTTCTAAAAGAATTTTACTGATCATTTTCATCTAGGCCAACATCCTTTGATGGATTTTAAACTTGATAGAAATTGATTTTTATGAGACCAATCTTCCATATTTTATTGAAGGTTTTGTGATATTTTTGACAGTGGATATGATATATGTATACCATTCATGGTTTATGGTTAACGTATTGGAATTTTGTATGCTAGTTTTAATATGAATGTTCATGTTATATTTCAACCTTTTCATATGAGGAATGTATTAGACTTAGTAAGTGACAGGTGGAGACCGCTGTAACTCCTCGATGTATCGGTAGGTCTCATGAGACAACAATATGTGGAATTGGCCATGGCCCTTCCTAATTTTATATATGGTTTTTGCTGAGGCCTTAATCATATTTAGATGTCTTGGCAGAGGCCTTGAAAAAATGTTTCAAAATGTCCGGCATTATACATCCCCTCATTATGAAAATAATATTGATGGTTCATGTGGTTATTCGACTAGTAGAATACCCATGACTATGATTTATTATGGAATTATTTACAAAGCTATTATTTCTACCATAAAGTGTTCATGTTTATTATTTGTAAAGGCATGTGTTTTCAATTGTTCACCTTGCATATTATTTATGTTATCGTCTAATAAATTATTTTCCCTTACTGAGCATATGATCTCACCCCTTTCTTATGGTTTATTTTACAAGGATCCCAAGAAGTGTTTTATGTTTGAAATACAAGGTTATGCTTGGGGAACAATGGCGTTCTGAAAGGATTTTTTTGTTGTATGTTAGAAAGTGTAATGTAACGTTCATGTATTTAATATATTTTCGAAGACTGCTAAAATGATCGGTTTTCGGGACTTGATTCCTTGCAATCATGCCAATGTATTAAAATAATGCACCGACTCTAGGTCACTGGGTCCGGGGCATTACGTTTTTCCAAACTATGGAAATACTAGCCTATTTATGTTACTATTATATTTGTTAGGTCCCCAAGGATGAATAGATTGATATGGGGGTGAATTAAGGTATGACTCAATAAATCATATTCCCCTTCGGATCTTGTTTAGTTGTAAAAAAATCCATTCTCTATTCAAGTTGTAGAAATATATGAATAGATATGAAATCATGCACATGACATGTCAATTTTTACTTAGTTCAAACTCAATGGGCTACATTCAAGGAGCATAAAATGACAATGTTCCTATGTAACAAATTCACTAAGGATACATGAGAAAAATGAATATGAGCTTCAGGTAAGATATTCTCTACCCAGGATCATTGCCTTTACATGGTTTTGGGTTTTCTCACAACATTCACAATGGTCACTCCCTTCGCCTCTTTCTTTGTGTCACTACCAGTGGAAAGCATCACCATCTTCCCCTTTCTTTAGTGAGATCTATTGGAAATAAATACACTCACAATTTATAGAATGTAGGTCAAACATATTTTATGGAAATTTTGGTCCCTTCATTTTCATGATTACCGTATTCTCAACTGTAGGTAGATGCACTATTTATGTCCACTTCTTCTGCACAAATGAAATCATGAAGTACATGTACTGTTACGTAATAGAAATGACTTTAGCTATCTAACATGAATCCTTTTCAAAATTCTTTCAGTGTTCTATGAAACCAAAAATCCTTTATTGTATTGTGTACCGTGTATGGCATGAATAACACTTTTTCCGTGTGCCATTTCTACTTCCATGAACCACCATTCATCCACAGACTCCTCTTCCATTATAATCATATAACGCCTCCTCGTGCCTACTCTACGAACCTCCTCTACAATCCACCCGATGTCTGTGACTTTTTCTCCATTCAAAGACTACATTCACATCTGTATACCAGAGCTCTCCCTCTGCATACCACCATTATCTTTTGTAGACTATTCTTCCATTGTGAACTACAACCTCGCTTTAAAGCACTTTCTCGAGCTATTCCACAATAATCTTCATCCTTTTCGGAATCACTTCCCGAAAACCACTTTCAGACATCACCAAATTCCATAAGCAAAGAGATGTTCTCAAATGATATTCTCTATCACCTCTAATAATAGGGATTATCTATCCTTATATTGGAAAAAATATCCTCAAAATCCAATGATCCAATATTTACCAAATTGTTGATTCAGCAAGGCCTTCACTACATACCACTTCCCCTACCGCAAATCACACGCATTTTGTTAACCATTTTTTACAATGATCGGAATAATTCCTTTTTTACTAAATGGATCCATTCTCCCCTACCATCATTCTAACCATAATGACTTTAGGATACCACACACCCTTTGCTAAAAACTATTGCAATGAAACATTTTCAGTTCTTTGAACCTCTCTAGGTACCGTTTTTGTTTCCTGGTACATGGTCACTAACTCATCCTAGAAATGGTACACGATTCATGTCTCGAGCTTTGAATTTATCTTCCTTTTCTAATTTCGTTTTCCATTTTGTATACTATTTATTCTAATGAATAAATCCATACATTTACAAATACTAATTCCCGATTTTGAGGCCCAACATTTTGTCAAACTGAGGGAAACTGCACCATCTTAAAAACTTGTCTCTAGAAAACATGACCCAAACTTAATCGCAGTCATCTGGGTTTTTTAAAAAACACAATCACACCCAAAACATACCAAGATGACACATTGAGGGATTTATTTTCTAAAAATCACCCCTTTTGTGTTTGTTTAAAACACTTGTTGTAATAATTTTTTACATTTTAATACCCTATAAAATCATCTTCATTCATTAATTAAAATTCAGTTCATGTGATTAAGATAAAAATCAATGATTTACCTAGCACAGACTATGTACCCACATGATCCGTTATCAGTGTTAGGAAAAGAGTATAATAAAAATCTCATCAATGAATCACTTTTTTCCTCAAATTAACTCTTAAAACCAATCAAATTATTTCATAACGACCCACAACTGTCATGATATGTAATATTTTATCGATACATTATAGTATTGTAAATTTTTTTACTCCCCCGATGTTACAACTCCTACAAAAATCATCAACTATGCGTTAACTCCCCTTATCTCACTCGTCCACTTAACAACTATTCCCTTTGTATTTTATCCCCCTAGAATTGTCCCACATTCTCCACTTCTATCAATGATCCTAAAAGATACTTCATGGTTGTCTAAAATTGGGTATATAACACATATTATTATATTAGGGAAAAACACACCATACCTCAGTCACAGGGGATACCACATCCACACTTTTCCAAGTGCAGTTAGTCATCTAGACTCCCATAGCCTGTTGATGTCTTTCATGTGCATCTTTAGGATAGGCCATTATTAGAATATCTGCAACCTATTGTTCGTTAGGAACATATATCCAATTTATAAGACCTTTCTCCACATTCACCTTGATAAAATGATATTTAATTTCAAGTTGTTTTTCCTTAAGGGATAGTGTAACACCCGAGGTAAATAAAGAATATGACATTTTCATATTCATCCATATTTGTGAATAAAATATTAATATGTCTTTAAAGGGGACGCTATGCTCGATGGCATACCCAACACGCAACAACGAGTTTCTTGGGAATCTTACGTTGCACTCTAATAATAAAATAATATTATTTTAAATGGTAGTTAACATGTAGCCGTTGTATTGGTGGGAATGGATAGAAATAACTAAAATATGACTATATATGTTTTTAAATGTTTTTACATTTATCCAATAAAAGATAAAGGCTTAAAATACGGAAATAATTCAATTTTAGGCGTATATGCCCTAGTTTTCACTAAAGGTTCACTTATCGCCTTTTGATGGCGAACCGTCATTAAATATAGTTTTTTTCACTCTTATACATTCTATTTGGACCAAATAAAACTCTTATTTAGAATCTGGACATCAAAATTAACTTTGTGTAAATTTTTGGTATCTTTCCGATAAAGTTCTTTTTTTAATGAATAGTGTAAAATGTTGTATTTTAATTCAAAACCTCTTTTTAATCTAATTTATTTATATGATTAGATTATCTTTTGAATTTTCATTAAAGTGAAATTAGAAAATATTTTTACCATTAAATCCAATAGTTGTCGTTGGAATTAATTTCACTTTGAAATCGGACTTAAACTAGTGTCAATCTTTTGATACTTATTGTTTCATAAAAACACGCTATTTGCTCTGACAGCAGGAATTAATTATTAAATCAATTAATACAACTTATATGTTGTGAATTTTCTAAAATTGACTTCATTTTTGAATTCGGAATATCAAATATAGCTTAGGGTGAATTTTTGGTAATTTTCTGAAAAACATCAATTTTTTGATGAATAGTGAAACCACTAAGTGGTACTTATAAAAACTGATTTTCCGTTTAAATGAAATTTTTCCACCTTTGTGTTTTGATTTTCAAAAATCCAACATACATGGTTTTCATTAAGAAGTAAAATGTGGTTCAATGGGATTAAAATAATTTTTTGGTGAATAGTAACTTATTAAATTTTTAATCGCGATTAGAGGTAATTAGTGCAATTTAAGGCAAAAATGATATTATAATAAAATGAAAATACCTTGACACATGTCCTACCCTTATTGGATGTGTAATGGCCGACCAATAAAATCCATGGGTCAACTTGGGGACCCCATGGAGCCACTTTGGTTGGGAAATGACATAAATAACTTTTTATTTAATGTTAAAGTAAAAATGACACACACATGAGATGTTTTACTAAAACAATTTTTACATGGGGTACTACAAGTCAGATTTTTGACTATAAATAGTCATTGGAAAGCTAAAAATATTTCCTAAATCATAGTATTTGTTTTATAATTTTTAGACATTAAATATATTAAATTATTTATGACATCATGATGATGCAGCGATGACCTCATTATTTAACGATTTAAATAAATGGAAAGATAATGTAATATTTTAGCACTACAGATGTCCAAAACCTATTGTATGAGTGTCTTTCTAACAATTATCACCTTATCCTCGAAACAATTCAATTTGGGACCTCTTAAATCCGAATAACATTTTAAAATAAAGTGACTTTTCTTTACCTTCCAAGAGTGCCCCTCCTCTCCTCTTATAAAAGGCCCCCACCTCTACCTCCTTACCCACACTCCCAAAGCCTTTGGCTCGGCCAACCCCTGCCCATTTTGTCTCTCCAATTCCCTCTATTAATCCTTGAAGCCTAAATTTGGGCATAAGTCTTCCCAAGGAAGCCTTTGAGCTCAAACCAAAGGGAGTTACCCGATTTTAAGGTAATGTCTTCTTTTGAGTCCTTTTGTTTTATTTTGCTTCTCCAACCCCCTAAACTCTTTTTATTCATTTCTTTTGTAACAACTCCAGTATCCTAAATATACTAGGATTTCTTTATAAGAAGGATTCGAGCTACACTTACACACACCAACATCTAATGGTTAAAGAACATACTGTTTCCGTGGATGGCGAATTTCTGCCTCCCAAAACGATGATTGTTCAACATTATTTTAAGACCTTCAAAGGTGGCCATTAAGATGAAAATATATTTATATATGATATATCATATGTTTATGTTTTCCATAAGATTCTTTATTTTTCATTTTGGGCATACCTTTATGGTTTCCATTATGGTTAAACACGATATCTTCATTTAAGGAAGTGCGGACTACCGCCCCCTCAAAGTGATGTGATTCGTTAATGCCATATGTGGGACGTGTAAAGGATGGATTTAAAGTTATTATATATGATGTTATACTGGAATTATAATATACTTCTATATAATTATTATTTCTTTCCATTAAAGTATGAGATAGAAATGAAAGTAGCGTTCATGCGTACGTACGGCTTACCGTCTCCATGAACGGTGCATTTCATTTCTTATCCCCAAATGTAATGTACTATTAAAAGTACATGTATATAATGGATATATATAATGAATGATATATCTAAATGATTAATATAATTATGGAATTAAAATATACATACCTCTCATTTAGTTTTAATTCCATTAATATGAAAAAGAAATGAAAGTAGCGTTCATACGTACGTACGACTTACCGTCTCCATGAACGGTGCATTTCATTTAATACCTCTAAATAATTATGTAATATTATAAATAAATGTATATTATAGATATATATTATACATATGATATCCAAATCATGAATATAATTCTGGATATAATGAACATTTCACCACACGAACAACATGTAATTGTAAGAAGTCCACTTTCGACTTAAGAACCAAATATCGACAAAACAAACATTATTAACTTAAATGAAAACATAATGTTTATAACATGGAAATAAGTGATCTAAAAGTAATAATTAACGAGAAAAAGGTTCTTAATAAAGTTGAAATTAACTCAAGTTTATTATTCAGGATGTTAAATAACGATCGAGTCATGTCGGACCCGAGGTAAGGGCTCCTACACCTCTCTTTCTTTTTAAGTACATTCTTTTATGTCTTTCCTTTTAAAGATCATATTTCTTGTTATTGGGATATTCTTTTATATTACTCTTACTGTAATTTTTATGTTCATATAATGAGATACCCTATTCTATCTCATCAATCCATTTTGGAAGTTTTGAGTGGCGCCGTTAGGCTGCCGAATTTTTCATAAGAGATCCAACCTCTCTCTTTCTTTTTAATTACTCTCCTTTATGTCACTTCTTTTAAGCTCCACTTTTTTATGTTTGCGGATGTTATTTTATATTGATCTTTCTATAAACTTTATGTTAATATAATGAGATACCCTATTTGATCTCATCAATCCATTTTTGTATATTTTATGTGGACCCGTTAGGCTGCCGAGTTTTCGTAAGGGATTTTTTCATCTCACTTTTATTCCCGTGAGATTTATGCTACATTTGCCACAATTTCCTTTGAGTGGTGTACGTACTACCCATTATTCTACTCTTTTTGTAATATAGTTTCGTTTCATGAGTATTTACATCAATGATGTATTGTCCTTCTTTCATGGGGTGTATGTTTTGAAAGATACCCAAGTCTGTAAGGGAACCTTTCACCCTCCTCTTTTTAAAAGACTTATTTTGATGGGTCTTTTAATTTACATATTGTTATGTTGGGATATGTTCTCATATATCTTTATTGATGTAACTTTTATGTCCAAGTGATGAGATACACTTTTTATCTCTCATCAACTCATTTTGATGTGACGTCGTTAGGCTGTCAAGGGAACTTCTTAACCCAATTTCGATTTCTTTGGGTTCAACATGTAGTTATTGAATATGTCATCCTTTGAATATGTGTGAATGACCCTGGATTATTTTACACTTAATATCCACTTATATTTGGTGTATTCATTTGTCACACATAATTATGTAATTGATTTATCATTAAACCAAGGATACCGTCTTTGTATGGGACTACGTCTCAATCGCCTTTCATTGAGGCATATTTCATTTTACACACAACGTTATTTTATTCGGTGCATAAACCCCTTTGACTTTTACTTTTATACAAGACGAATCTTTTTATACGAAGTGTTTTACTAAATGACAAAAAGGAATGTTTCTTTTAACGTACGCGGTGACAACGACCTTTTCCGCCACTGCAGGTATTATTTAGTGTTTGGCTTCCTCAACAAGCCATGATGTTTTTAAAAGGAAATAAATACCATATACTCTTTTATGTATTTTGGTATTGAAAATGGTTTTTGTAATGGATTTTTTATGTCAATATATTTGAGTGATATATTGTGATCAAAGTGTGGAAATGTTTTCTTTCCATTATATTTGTTTTATGTCTTATGATTTTTTTATGGTACTTGGACATTTAACGGGTGGTTACGTGATAAACCATATGACGGGTGGTGCCGTGAATACCAGGACGGGTGGTTACATTATAAACTCCAATGCATTGGGTATGGAAGTCGGCCGTATGGCTATTCCATTAAGTATGTATGGAAATTGGCCGTATGGCTATTCCATTAAGTGATATGTGTGGAAGTCGACCGTATGGTCATTCCACTTAAGTATGTTTATGTCCCAAGCTACCTTTATATATGTTATGTGTTCTTTATATGGGTTTTATGGTAATCCTTTGGTTACAAAAATGTAAGTAATGATACTTTATTCAGTCAAGAGTTTTTACTACTTCATGAAGGTGAAGGTATTACTTTGATAGAGTATACATGGTTTACTTGATGTTTGAAAAACTAACAGTTTTCATTCTTTGTGTATCCCTTACTGAGCTTTTTATGCTCACCCCATGTTTTTTTGAAATGTTTTTCACAGGACTTAATGTGGAATAAGGTCAAGGATGGGATCAAGGGGATGTCATTCTATATAAAACATGGAACTAGACATGTTTCTTTTGAAGAGTTTTTTTATGGAAACCTAGTAGAAGTGTCTACTTTGTAATGTTTTGAGATGTAATAGTTATGTTCTAATTCTCTAAAACTATAAACCTAAAAAGATCCTCAATGTGAATTATTCATTTAATTCAATATTAAATAAGGTTTAAGGCTGGGGCCTTATAGTTGGTATCAATGGTCGGTTTAGATAACTTTAGAGTTTAGGGTATTCTTTAAGCATAAGTGACATTACCATAATGGTTAGGATTTCAGAAAGAGTCCTAGTTTTAGATAAAGTGAATGAGTAAGTATATCTTAGTGTTTACCTTCCTCATTAGTACATGATGGTTTATTTGATATACTCACACTGACATTTCTGTTTTTAGTGAATGGATGGATCTAGTAGGCACCAAAGAGACAACAGGTTTGAAGGAAACTGTGGTGGTTCTCTGATTAAGATACGTGATAAAATAGAGGATTAAATGAGGAAACTCGTGGTTGTTCTAAACCAAATATCAAGGAGTCATGATCAACCACTTGAACCTTGGTATGTTCTGTAATGCATCATGTACGAGATGACCAATCGATGTGGAAGTTCAGGTAATAACTATAAAGGTAACCATATGAGTTTATATGATCCTTACTTTTGAGGTAATTATGGGTTATTATATGATATGCTGGAAAATGAAAGGCATGAGATAAACTTGAGGTTAAAATATTTTCTGATCATTTTTGATGATTTTATCTCTTTTTGGGGAATGATTTAAGAATTATATAGTTTTGGAAAAAGGACAACACACAGACCGTGTGACAACCCGTCGCATCGGACAAAGCTGCGGGAGTCGAACTCATAACCAAAGTGCGACTGGTATTTATTGCCTACAACTGGACTACGTGAAGTCCCTGGTTAGTTTTACTGATTCTTTTTAGTTATATGATTTTATGAATTAAGAGTATGTTGATTTTGGGTTATTTATGAAAATGATTAACCTATCATGGAGGATATGTGATTAGGTTAATTACTTTTCAATACGAGACTTTAGGAGCAACTGATGTTGTTTGGAGATAAATGTTATGATTTAACTTGGAAGACTATGTGAATAAATCCTTAAAATATTTGGGTTTCAAACTTATATTGGTTTACATTGAAGAATTTTATGGAAAAATTGATTATCGAATGGTCCCCGTTGAACTTTGGGTTTAGTTGGACAAATTTTGGAGATTAAGAATAGATTTTCTTTTTATAAGGGGTTATCCTTTTCTGGATTATCTGATCTTGTACTAGCCTTTTTGGTTTTGGTTTTGGTTAAAGTATAAAGATATGGGAAGTATATAGTTCTCTTTTGTGGATTAGTTTATTCTCTAGAAGTTGATTATAGTACTCTTAATGTGAACAAGTCTTCCTAAATACTTCTCTTTTGGAGAAAATATGAGGAATCTAATAAAAGTTGAAAGTCAAAATGATAAGTGATTATGTTTCCTTATGAATAAATTCCTCAATAAAAGTTAACTTAAAACAAAAATGTTTTCTATTAACTTTTCCTACTGGGGAATCGAATACCGTTTAACCCATCACAAGTTTGTGATTTTCTTGTGGTTAACTTTCTCCTAAACATGTTTTCTATCACTCTCCATCAGAACATGACCCTATGTTTTCTCCTCCATGTCCATGTTTTCATACTTGGAATCCTAGTATGGGTTAACTCGGGTGACCTTTGTACTTATCTTTCTTTATTTTATAGTGATTGTTTTACCGACTCTTCTTCCGATGTGGGACTTTCAAGGATGTTTCCAAGCTCAATTTTAAAAATTGCGAGGACGCAATTCCCAAAAGAGGGGAAGGATGTAACACCCCAGTTAAATAAAGAATAATACATTTTCATATTTATCAATATTTGTGAATAAAATATTAATATGTCTTTAAAGGGGACGCTATGCTCGATGGCGTACCCAACACGCAACAACGAGTTTCTTGGGAATCTTACGCTGCACTCTAATAATAAAATAATATTATTTTAAATGGTAGTTAACATGTAGCCGTTGTATTGGTGGGAATGGATAGAAATACCTAAAATATGACTATATATGTTTTTAAATGTTTTTACATTTATCCAATAAATGATAAAGGCTTAAAATACAGAAAGAATTCAATTTTAGGCGTATATGCCCTAGTTTTCACTAAAGGTTCACTTATCGCCTTTTGATGGAGAACCTTCATTAAATATAGTTTTGTTCACTCTTATACATTCTATTTGGACCAAATAAAACTCTTCTTTAGAATCGGGACATCAAAATTTACTTTGTGTAAATTTTTGGCATCTTTCCGATAAAGTTCTTTTTTTTAATTAATAGTGTAAAATATTGTATTTTAATTCAAAACCTCTTTTTAATCTAATTTATTTTTATGATTAGATTATCTTTTGAATTTGTTTTAAAGTGAAATTAGAAAATATTTTTACCATTAAATCCTATAGTGGTTGTTGAAATTATTTTCACTTTGAAATCAGACTTAAACTAGTGTTAATCTTTTGATACATATTGTTTCATAAAAACACGCTATTTGCTCTGACAGCAAGAATTAATTATTAAATTAATTAATGCAACTTTTATGTTGTGAATTTTGTAAAATGGACTTAATTTTTGAATTCGGAATATCAAATATAGATTAGGGTGAATTTTTGGTAATTTTCTGAAAAACATCAATTTTTGATGAATAGTGAAACCACTAAGTGGTACTTATAAAAACTGATTTTCCGTATAAATGAAATTTTTCCACCTTTGTGTTTTGAATTTCAAAAATCCTACATACATGGTTTTCATTAATAAGTAAAATGTGGTTCAATGGGATTAAAATAATTTTTTTGGTGAATAGTAACTTATTAAGTTTTTAATCGCGATTAGAGGTAATTAGTGCAATTTAAGGAAAAAATGATATTATAATAAAATGAAAATAACATGAAACATGTCCTACCCTTATTGGATGTGTCATGTCCGACCAATACAAGCCATGGGTAAACTTGGGGACCCCATGGAGCCACTTTGGATGGGAAATGACATAAATAACTTTTTATTTAATGTTAAATTAAAAATGACACACACATGAAATGTTTTACTAAAACAATTTTTACATGGGGTTATACAAGTCATAGTTTTGACTATAAATAGTCATTGGAAAGATAAAAAGATTTCCTACATCATAGAATTTGTTTTATAATTTTTAAACATTAAATAAAGTAAATAATTAATGACATCATGATGATGCAGCGATGACCTCATTATTTAACGATTTAAATAAAATGGAAAGATAATGCAATATCTAAGACCTACACATGTCCAAAACCTATTGGATGAGTGGATTTCGAACCCTTATCACCTTATCCTTGAAACACATCAATGTGGGACCTCTTAAATCCGAATACCATTTTAAAATAAAGTGACTTTTCTTTACCTTCCAAGACTGCCCCTCCTCTCCTCTTATAAAAGGCCCCCACCTCTACCTCTTTAACCGCACTCCAAAAGCCTTTGTCTCGGCCAACCCCTGCCCATTTTGTCTCTCCACTTCCCTCTATTACTCCTTGAAGCCTCACTTTGGGCAGAAGTCTTCCCAAGGAAGCCTTTTATCTCAAACCAAAGGGAGTTACCCGATTTTAAGGTAATGTCTTCTTTTGAGTCCTTTTGTTTTATTTTGCTTCTCCAACCCCATAAACTCTTTTTATTATTTTCTTTTGTAAAAACTACAGTATCCTCAATATACTAGGATTTTATTATAAGAAGGATTAGAGATAAACTTACACACACCTACATCTAATGGTTAAAGAACATATTGTTTCCGTGGATGGTGAATTTCTGCCTCCCGAAACGATGATTGTTCAACATTTTTTTAACACCTTCAGAGGTGTCCATTAAGATGACACTATATTTATATATGATATATAATATGTTTATGTTTTCCCTAAGCTTCTGTATTTTTTATTTTGGGAATACCTTTATGGTTTCCATTATGGTTAAACACGATATCTTCATTTAAGGAAGTGCAGACTACCGCCCCCTCAAAGTGATGTGATTCATTTAAGGAAGTGCATTTCATTTCTTATCCCCAAATGTAATGTACTATTAAAAGTACATGTATATAGTGGATATATATAATGAATGATATATCTAAATGATGAATATAATTCTTGAATTAAAATATACATACCTCTCATTTAGTTTTAATTCCATTAATATGACAAAGAAATGAAAGTAGCGTTCATACGTATGTACGGCTTACCGTCTCCATGAACGGTGCATTTCATTTCTTACCTCTAAATGATTATGTAATATTATAAATACATTTATATTCTGGATATATATGATACATATGATATAAAAATCATGAATATTATTCTGGATATAATGAACATTTGACCACGCGAACAACATGTAATTGTAAGAAGTCCACTTTCGACTTAAGAACCAAATATCGACAAAACAAACATTATTAACTTAAATGATTACATAATGTTTATATCATGGAAATAAGTGATCTAAAAGGAATAATGAACTAGAAAAAGGTTCATAATAAAGTGGAAATTAACTCAAGTTTATTATTCAGGACGTTAAAGAACGATCGAGTCAAGTCGGACCCGAGGTAAGGGATCCTACACCTCTCTTTCTTTTTAAGTACATTCTTTTATGTCATTCCATTTAAAGATCATATTTCTTGTTATTGGGATATTATTTTATATTAATCTTACTGTAATTTTTATGTTCATATGATTAGAGACCCTATTCTCTCTCATCAATCCATTTTGGATGTTTTGAGTGGCGCCGTTAGGCTGCCGAATTTTTCATAAGAGATCCAACCTCTCTCTTTCTTTTTAAGTACTCTCCTTTATGTCACTTCTTTTAAGCTGTAATTTGTTATGTTGGGGGATGTTATTTTATATTCCTATTTCTATAAACTTTATGTTAATATTATGAGATACCCTATTATATCTCATCAATCCATTTTTTTAAGTTTTATGTGGCGCCGTTAGGCTGCCGAGTTTTTGTAAGGGATTTTTTCTTCTCACTTTTATTCTCGTGATATTTATGCTACATTTTCCACAATTTCCTTTGAGTGGTGTATGTACTGCCCATTATTCTACTCTTTTTGTAATATACTTTTGTTTTATGAGTATTTACATCAATGATGTATTGTCCTTCTTTCATGGGGTGTATGTTTTGAAAGATACCCAAGTCGGTAAGGGAACCTTTCACCCTCCTATTTTTAAAAGACTTCTTTTGTTGGGTCTTTTAATTTACATATTGTTATGTTGGTATATGTTCTCATATATCCTTATTGATGTAACTTTTATGTCCAAGTGATGAGATACACTTCTTATCTCTCATCAACTCATTTTGATGTGACGTCGTTAGGCTATCAAGCGAACTTCTTAACCCAATTTCGATTTCTTTGGGTTCAACATGTAGTTATTGAATATGTCATCCTTTAAATATGTTTGAATGACCCTTGATTATTTTACACTTAATATCCACTTATATTTGGTGTATTCATTTGTCACACATAATTATGTAATTGATTTATCTTTAAACCAAGGATACCGTCTTTGTATGGGACTACGTCTCAATCTCCTTTCATTGAGGCATATTTTGTTTTATACACAACTTTTTTTTATACGGTGCATAAACCCCTTTGACTTTTACATTTATACAAAAGGAATATTTTTTTACGAAGTGTTTTACTAAACGACAAAAAGGAATGTTTCTTTTAACGTACGCGGTGACAACGACCTTTTGCGCCACCGCGAGTATTATTTAGTCTTTGGCTTCCTCAACCAGCCGTGATGTTTTTAAAATGAAATAAATACCATATACTCTTTTATGTATTTTGGTATTGAAAATGGTTTTTGTAATGGATTTGTTATGTTAATATATTTGAGTGATATATTGTGATCAAAGTGTGGAAATTTTTTCTTTCCATTATATTTGTTTTATGTCTTATGATTTTATTATGGTACTTGGACATTTAATGGGTGGTTACGTGATAAACCATATGACGGGTGGTACCGTGAATACCAGGACGGGTGGTTACGTTATAACCTCCAATGCATTGGGTATGGAAGTCATCCGTATGGCTATTCCATTAAGTATGTATGGAAATTGGCCGTATGGCTATTCCATTAAGTGATATGTGTGGAAGTCGACCGTATGGTCATTCCACTTAATTATGTTTATGTCCCAAGTTACCTTTATATATGTTATGTGTTCTTTATATGGGTTTTATGGTAATCCTTTGGTTACAAAAAGGTAAGTAATTATACTTTATTCAGTGAAGAGTTTTTACTACTTCATGAAGGTAAAGGTATTACTTTGATATAGTATATATTGTTTACTTGATGTTTCAAAAACTAACAGTTTTCATTCTTTGTGTATCCCTTACTGAGCTTTTTATGCTCACCCCAAGTTTTTTTGAAATGTTTTTCACAGGACTTAATGTGGAATAAGGTCAAGGATGGGATCAAGGGGATGTCATGCTATATAAAACATGGAACTAGACATGTTTCTTTTTAAGAGTTTTTTATGGAAACTTAGTAGAAGTGTCTACTTTGTAATCTTTTGAGATGTAATAGTTATGTTCTAATTCTCTAAAACTCTAAACCTGAAAATATCCTCAATGTGAATTATTCATTTAATTCAATATTTAGTAAGTTTTATGGATGGGGCCTTATAGATAGAGTATATTTTTTCTCAGATTTATAGCACATGAATTATCAAAATGGTTTCCGATCAGAGAGTCACTTCAACTCCCATATCATCCAGCTGATTTTTCTTCCAGAGTAATTATTGAATTCTTGAGTAGCTAAAATGTACTCATCTTCTGTCGTGCATAATAAAATTTAATCTTATTACTTGATCAACCAAGAAATACACAATCCACTATGATAGAATTAACCTCCAGATGTGTATTTCATATCACCTCCTGAACCGGACCAATATTTATCTGTATATCCCAATAACTCTCGATAAAAAGTTTCATTATAAATTATGCCAAATTACATTGTTCCCCTGATATACTGAAGTATTCATTTCACTGTAATCATTTGGATCTCCTTGTGATTTCATTAATACATCACTGTGTGGTATGTGGAAAATACAATATCAGGCCTCCTCGCTATCATGTACAATATACACCCAATGATTTTCCTATTTCTATGCTATTAACTACTTTTCCTTCATCATCTGCAGAAAATTTCAACCCGGTAGAAATTAGAGTCTTCATATATTTATAATTATCAATTAAAAACCTTCTCAAATCCTCTTTGTGTATATTTATGTTGAGAAATAAAGCTGCCATTCCTTCCTTGAGTCATTTGGAATCCATGGAAAAACATCATCTCACCAATCATTGACATTTCAAATTCACTTTTCTTGAAATTAGAAAACAATCTGCATTAAACTTCACCTTATCCACCAAATATTATGTCATCGACATAAACTATAACCATCATCCTTTGAAAACATCCATTGTTGAAATACATATTGTAATCAACTCCACCAAACTGAAAACCAAAATTATCTAGAAACTGTTCAATCATTGAATACCCTGATCTTGGTGCTTGATTCAACCCATTTAAATCATTTTAGCTGAAAAACACCATTATCGTGTTCATGGTTGAGTAAACCACTTGTTTTCTCAATGTAGACTTCTTCTTCTATAACTCCATTCAGAAATGCACACATTACATCAATCTAGAAAACCTTAAAATCTGTTTAACTGCTATGGCCAAGAATAATATTATTTTCTCCAGCCATGTAATAGGTGAAAATTTCGCATCAATATCAATACCCTCTATCTGGGTGTACCCTTTCCACACTATTAGTTAATTGTTTCGAATCACAGAAACATATTCGTTCATTTAGTGTGGAAAGACTCATTTTTATGACATTATGGTCATCTAGTCTTGAAATAATCTCCCATTTTTTTATTCTTCTCAATTTGGTCAAGCTCTTCATTCATTATGTGACCACAATTTTCATCCCTGGCTACTTCATCATAGCATTTGGGATCCACTTTTGATAATTATGAAGCATGATGTTGAGACTTCATCCTATTTTTCTACACAGGTGTTGTTTGATCACCTGATATATTCTGTTTATCAATTAATTCTCATCATGATGATCTCTGTGTAGACACTGATTTATTATCACCTCTCTCATCATTTCCATATTCTTATAAATAAATCTATAGAACTAGAGCATATCCTGATCTTCTTATCTCTTCATCACTATCCTTCTAGGACTGATAATGTATTTTATAAATATTTTTTTCATTTCCACTGTGGTTACATCAGGGATTTCATAATCATTTCTTAGCCATTTATTATTGCATTTATATGTTTTTCTCTACTTTTTGTTACAATGAAATATTCCTTCATCTCCCTGAGATTCAATCTTCTTATGTTTCTTCTTATTAAGAATCAAACACATAAATCTAAAGACTCAATAGAATTTCAATTCTACCTTCTTACCATACCACAGCTCATATGAAGACATCTCTTCTTTTGGTAAAAATATGGCTCTATTTTATGTGTAGAATACTTTCATCGTAATATCATTCCAAAACATCTCTATAATATCTTTCTGAATGAGCATTGTTCTAGCCATGTTGTTCACAATCTAATTTCTTCATTCAAATACTCCATTCCACTAAGGATTTCTTACCACTACAACCTGATACCTTATCCCATGTTTCTTGAGATAACCCTCCACTTGGCTATTAGTGAACATGGTTTAATTATCTGTTCGAATCTTCTAGATTTTCTAGCCAAGCATATTTCCACATTCCCTTTGATATTGTATAATTCCATTAGAAACCTTAGTTATGTGGGTGATTATGGAAGCCCATGAAATTATACCATAATCATCAACGAACAAAATATAATATCTCCTCCCAGCAATTTTCCTTGGGGAAATAGGCCCATAAACATCGATACAAACCAACTAACGTAGTCTGTTTGACTTTATATCCATTGGAATTTATGTCTTTAGAATGATATTCCATTGTTTGATGGAATCACATGTATGAGTATGATCATGTGACAATCAATTGAGATTTCATGTAGTATCATTTTCACCGGATATTCTGAGGATGTTGTCTTATGTGGCCACAATGCTTATTCCATAACAAGTTTTCTTCATACTTAGAACAAAAGAACATATATTCTTCTCCACTCATGAGGTAGATATTAAAATTTAAAATATTTCCTTGCTACACAACATCACCATCATTTTCCTTGATGATACACAATTTCTTGGAATAACTTATTACATGCCTTGAGTTACATAATTGACTGACACTAAGCATGTTTCAACTAATCCCTTAAATAACCAAGAAAACTACACATCTTATGTCTTTTTCTCCACACAATTATCTTCATGAACAAATAATTTTCATGACCTCATCATTAAAAAATATTAAAATACCTACATTACAATACCTGATTCCAAAAACTAGATCCTTCTTTCCCGTCATATGGGATGTGCATCCACTATCAATTACATGTATCCCAGTTCAATCTGATTCCTTGACTGCAATTTCTACAACCACCGCCAACTTAGTCTATTTCTTTTTGACCCATGTCAATGAATTCATACCCAACACAGAAAAATAATAGTGATCTTCTTCATTATATGAATGAATAGCTTCAACTTGAAATGATGAAAATAGATTTTGAATTTTCAGCTCTCTTGATGATATATTCGGCTCCTTCTTATGATCAAATTTAGTATGTCGTAGCACATTTCACTGCATAGTTAATGTGAAATATCGTGACATATGTCAGTGTTCCTTAAACCTGAATCAAAGGCTATCAAATGACGACCTAGAATATTGAGCTATATACGAACACCTATGCTGGTCTTGTTCCCTTTGGTACCTATTTGCAGTGGAACATTCATCCATAATATCCAATCTTACAATAATAAAAGAATTTTATGAGAGGTACATTCTTGTGTGGAAATGATTCCCCACTGGTTATACCTTGGGTTATTTGAATCTTCTGATTCAGATTCATACCCAAATCAATCTTCAATCATGTAGTGGGTGATTTTGGAATGACTTGAACTGTATCTTCTTTAATTTTTCGATCAATCATAATACCATCCTTATCATTTAGAGTTAATTGTTTCTTCTATTCCATTGGACCACTCTCCTCAAACATTATCTTCTATTTTTACAATATGATCTTCTTTCCTGATGTCAAACCCAGAGATAACAGTATCTCATATTATTTTATTGTTCATAGTAGACTAATGACATCCTCCACTAGTTCTTCGATACGTATGATTTGTTCATTTACAATCTCAGTCAAACAATCAAATTCAATTTACTATTCTTCAATTTTTATTTTTTACTCAACCACATTTTCTTACCATCCTGGTATTGATGAACATAGATTTTCATTTTATACATTCAGTTTAGAATTCTCTTCTTTATACTGTTGCATGTAGAGTTTTCCATCACGAACAACATTGTAAGCTTTATTTGTTTTCTCTCTCAAAATATTCATCTCTTCAAGGTTAGCTTTAAATTTAGCATGAGGATCAACTCTTCCTTTAAATTAAACTTCTTATTTGTCAACTTATTCTATTGATAAATAATTTAGGAAAAATGCAACCAAAGAATCTTCATTATGATCCTTACTGTCCTCCAACTCTTCTTCCACATATTCATCAGAAATTTCATCTTCTTTTCAAATCAGATTTTATTGAAGAACATTCCCTTATTACATCTCATGCCTTTCACAGTTGATGAATACATATTTTGGGTAATTTCATCATTATCTTCATTCTCATCATCAAACATCATATGATACTTTACTACAAAATGATCAATATATGTTCATCAAATTCATGAAAATGTAAGTCTTCCATTGAACTTCCCATTTATCCTTTGCATGTTTGAGGATAGAAATGACATGGAATCATCTAATATTTTCTCCTTAAGACTATCCTCAACCTAGATATTCTTTGTGTTCTTGAATACCACTTCTTTGGAATTACTCTTTTCTACTGCATTGTTATCATCATTTCGTATTTCAAATGATTCATGGGTACTATGTAGGTTATCCAATGTCATCTCTTTTGAGTCTTTGCCTACTAATACTGAAAATTTTGGATTAAACCATGGTAGATGTTATCTCACGATATGTCTCACAATATTTATATATTCAATGAATTCTCTGTGACCCTTCCTGTCTTCCATAATAACATTTACCCTATTTAAGAATGCATCAAAAGATTTATTGGGGTTCATTTGAATATCCTAAAACTTATTCCAAAGAACATGCAGCTTTGCTTCTCAGACTTTTGTGTCTCCCTCATAAATGTCCAAAAAACATTACCACGCAGAATGTGTTGTTTTAAATGATATAACATTCATATAAATTGAATTTGATATTTCTGCCCCTAAATAATTGATCCCCTTAGAATTAGCATCAAGTTACATACTACCATATTTTGATAAAAAAAAATATTGATGTTATTTAATATTCCATGCATAGATATTATGCAGAAATCTATTCATAATGATCAGATGTAGTGTATCATTTGATTCTTCCATAGTTGGAAAATATTTATGTCGATGATTATAATTAAATTATGATTGACCACCTCCATTTATTCTTCTCAGAGAGAACCACTATCATTCAAACTTTCCATATGAAGATAATTATTTGGTCCCCATGGATGAATACCCTAAGAGTGGGGGGGAGGGGGTGAATCAGTGTGTGACAGATTAAAACATTGTCCCATTCAGATCTTATTTTATTATTATAAAAAAAAATCAATTTTCACTTCCTAATATCGAAATATATAATCCTCTATGAAATCATTCAGAGGACACATTGATTTTTACTAGGATCACCATCACTAGGATACATCCAAGGAGAATACAATTGTGATGTGTTGATGTACGAAATTAACTAAGCCTCACTACCAATAAAGAGTAAAAGGATCAGGCTGGGTATTTTATGCCCATGATCACTACCATTACAAGGTTCAAGGCTTTCTCCCTAAATTCTCGAGAATCACTCCCTTTTCCTCTTTCTCTCGCTCACTACCGGTGGAAAGGGTCGCCATCTTCCTCGTCCTTCGCTCACTTCTCTTGGAATGGAATCCCCTCAATGTTTATTTAAATATAGGTCGAACCAAATTTATAAACATGTAGGTCACTTCAATTTCAAAAATACCATTTCTTCAACTATATGAAGATACTCCATTGAAGTACCATTTTTATCCTCAGATGAAATCGACCGTTCTATGTACAATTAGACAATGGAAATGAATTTTGAAAACTATCATGATGCTTTTCCAATCATCCTTGAGTGTTTTTCAAACCACCTACTCCTCCTACGTACTGTTTACTGGGTATGGTAAGTGGAACACCTCCTCCGTGTACCACTACCGCTTCCTCGAACTTCCCTTCATATGTGGACTCCTATTCCTTTTCTGTCAATTACCGTCTCCACATACTAACTCTGCAAGTCTCTTATGTGAACCACCTTATATCTGAAAACTATTCTATGTTCATGGAATACCTTCACATCTAAAAAGAAGAGCTCTACCACTAAATACCAAATTCTTCTTTTATAGATTGCAATTCCTTTAGATACTATAAAATCCAACCAAAACACTTTGGTGAACTATTCCATGAACTTCTTCATCCTTTTCAGAATTTATTCCCATAAACCACATTTGTAGTTCACCAAATTCCTTGAGAAAGATATTTTCACTAATTATATTCACTCACACCTCTGATAGGTGGGATTAGCTATAATTATATAGGCAAAGATATCTACCAAATTCCAATATCCAAGATTTAACTAATCAATTAATCAACACCGCCTTCAGAACATACCACTTCTCCTACCATAAATCGCTCCCATTCCATGAACCATATTTCCACTATTGTCAGTGTACTACCTTTTCTCCTATATTGATCCATTCTCTTCTTCCATACCATTAACCATTAAGGCTTCCACATACCAGACACCCTTTTCTAAAAAATCATTGATGAAAACCATTTTATGTTTTGCAAACCACTCCAA
The DNA here is from genome assembly GCA_963277665.1 of Viscum album. Lineage (NCBI taxonomy): Eukaryota > Viridiplantae > Streptophyta > Magnoliopsida > Santalales > Viscaceae > Viscum > Viscum album. The sequence goes on along the minus strand of OY728138.1, from coordinate 1,983,791,771 downwards.
CGTACCATTCACGTTACTTGGTATGCAGCCCCAAACCCTTCCCGAACATGGTATTCGGTCCTTGTCCTGGGATCTGTGTTTCTCTTCCTTTTTTGATTTCTTTCTCCATTCTTCATACTATTCTATGTAACCAAACTCATTCATAGTCATCTTTACTTATAAGCAAACACAATCACACAAAAAACATACTGAGAGTACACATTGAGGTATTTTTTTCCAACATGCTAGCATGGGGATCCATTTCATGATGGAGTACCTTCAATTATAGTTTCTCCACAAGTTCCACTCCACTTCTTATAATCCAATCCAAATTACCTCTCCAAATTAATTAAGTGGTTTTAAAAACAAGTTGTTGATTTTATTACTTGATGGAAGGGCCTCACATTCTCAATCGAAGTGAAAATATCTATACTAATGTTTATGGGAAGGTGCATGAAGAGCACCAGATATTAGATAGTCCCTAAACTCATCACTTTCAGATATTTGTGTAGATTTATATAATTATACCAAATATAAACAATTCAAGAAGAATCTATGCAGGTGAAAAGAAATTGGCCATCCAATTACCTCTTTCATCTCCTATGCATTGGCCCGTGGTGGTAGAAATTATATCCAATTTATAGACTAATTCAACACACTTAATTTCTCATCATGTTCTTCTTCTAGACGGGCCTTATAAAGCATGGCCTCATCTAGAAAATTATTTTCATGAAAAAACATCATCATAACCATGTTACTACCAAACACCACATATTCCCCTCCCAATGTATAATAACTAGACCTACTCAATCAATAAATAGTAGGTATTATAGTAAATCTTTTTTACACAAGATAATAACATCTTAATTTTTCTAGAATACCAATGTCTCAAAGTGGATAAAATCCCTGATCTCTCAAACTACTAACCATACCATAGTCTCTATGTACTTAAAATCTAAGAGTGATTCGTCTTTAAAAATTGGATCAAGAACTAGGTAGACCATGACCCAGTTGGGTAGGTTTATGAAACTAAATAGGGGTCAAATGTCTCCATTATCCCTAGTAGGGATGATGAAAACAACATCAATTGGAAGAAGGTTTCAAGTTGAGGTACCTATAAATATAATGAATGCATTTATTGTAAAATGGTCACTCACTCCCAGGTCATTATATATAACTGATCAAAAAGATTAGGGCCTCGGGTAGATACCACACATCCTCTAGCGACAACATCTACATCAAAACCTCCCATGCCCCATAAGAATAGATATTGATGAAACTAGGGAAAAAAATCTCCCAAAGGGGAAAAGATTATTTTAAATTTCATTGAGTTCATTCCTACTAATTTTGAAAAATCCCGAAGGATCTAACCCATCCTTGAATATTCAAAAAATGATGAGAAATGACAGTCTAATTTGAATTCTATTATATTGTATATTATTTAATATTATTTGAAGATGATGTATTCCATGAAGCCCTAGTTAGTTCCTCTACCCAACATCAGCGAGGAAGAGGTAGGTATCATGATTTGAGAAAAAAATACAGAGACCTATTCTTTGGAGAAGACTATTAATGGAATTGAAACTAGAATGTAATCATCATGTATGGAATAATAGTCATATAATTTATCAACCACATATTATAGTTTTCTCCATTAGTGGCCCATATTTGTTGAATAATAAGAGCATACCTAGAGGCCCGATAGCTAGAAGTGACTATCCATGGACTAACATTAGTCACTTGTCCTCGTCTTAAGCAATGCACTCAACATTGGAAAATAGAATTCAAAAGACTGGACACTATACTATATCTCTATAAACCCAAACACTTCCTATTACATTTAACACTTGGAATCATGAATCCTAGTCATTAACAAGAAGTATGATGTTATGAAAAACCACTTATCCATTCCAGTGAGGATCTTGATCCATAACAAACACTTCTTAATGAAGTAGATGTGTGAGGCACTAATCGTGGCCATGAATAGCCCTACGAGGTTTTAGATGAATGTGGATACTACAGAGTAGTATCACATTGAGGGAACCACATTGGACGAATTCTAAGCCATCTTTTCTATCTCTATGAAAGATGATGGTGTCACCATTCAGGGGTACATACACCTGTATTATTTCATAATCCCGGTCAATGGTATGGAGATCCATATTTTACTAATAGATTCTAGTTATAGGATAAAACTCAAACCAAATCCAAAACAACACAGTTTATGTCTCATAAAAGAAGAACTGACTCCCTAAAAGTAATAACCTTAGGGGTATGATAAGAGTGAGTTGAAGAAACGTGGAAATATTATATTGAATATTCAATTAGGTGATTTTGTATAAATCATTGTGTTCATCATAGTACCATAAGATTCTACATACAATTCTATTTTTGGAGGGCCCTAGATCTACCATTATGTAGTGTTCCCCTCATGATACCATTAATTACTCAAACACTCCCACAATAGTTGAATAGGGGTAAACCATGGATATGTTTCCCCTTCAAAAAATATGAATCCAATTTCCTATAAGTTGGGTACTAAAAAAGGAATGTAATATAGCATCAAACTGATGGGGGTTTAGCATATCAACACCCCAAACCATTGAAGTGGTTATCTTCACCAATTTTGATGAGTTAACTCAAGTGCATATCATCACTAAAGATGATTTGATGCTTGTTCTTATCCCCTCATCATGTCTCTAGTGGAGATATATTAGTATATGGAATTTTATAAATATAACCATTATGTGTTCAAAAATATCTTCAATGAAATTTCAAGGATCAATCCATTGGTTCAAGTTCATCACTACATCCTTTTTGTTGGCCACAATGGGATTAAACAACATCATAAGTAGATCCATCCTTCCCAAACTACCTTGATTGAGGAAAATGTTGATAATATTATCATGAACAAATTTTTAAGGGAAATTCAATACCTCAAGCGTCTAGATAGAATTTTCCCAATCTTGAATAAAAATAATAAAATATAAATATACATTTACATCATTGATCATAAGTACCACTAACCAAAGTATTAATTTACCCTTCTTATAAAATAGTTTATTCTTGATGAAATAATTGGTTTCGAGTCCCTATTCATCATGGATGGGTACTCCATGTATAACTTGATCTAGAGCTATAATGGGGATGGAGAACCCAATTACATTAGATTGTCTCAGAGAAAATTCTTTTACCAAGTTATGAATATGATTTTCTTGAATAATAAATCTAGATACTAGTGTTACATGCACTATATCATTAAGACAATCCTTATTATATTATGGTTTTTCTACATGGATTATTTGGTGGTAAAATACCACAAATGTTGGGACCATATCAAGGATCTTAATTTTTTTAACATCACATTCTTCCATAAACTAAATATTAATCTAAAGATATATTAAATAAAGGTTACATTTAATTGTTCCTATGATACCTTTTATTTAAAAATAATAATGAAGGCAAGAAAAACTGCCTAAATCACCTCATCCTCATGCTACTCAACATGGATTTGACATTTCATCTCATTAAGAAGTTATTCATCAATTTGGTCATCAGGATTCAAAAACATTTTGGCTACTAGAATTACAATGAATTATATTGGGTATCCCACATCGCTATAATGAAGTACATCCTCGACCTCCCAATGCTAATAGGGATAATGGCATTTTGGGATGTAATTCTACAGTAATTTGACATCAGGATTTTCCACTAGAATGTTATTAAGAGTAATCCAATATAATATTTCATAACTATACATCTGTCCCCTATGGAAATTCAGTTGCATATTAGATTCCAATGCAAGGCCATTCTATTAATTGACTAGGTTTCTCCATACCTGAAAAATATTCTCAATGGTTCCTCATGTACCTGATATAGGAGAAGTCTCAGCATCCCCAAACTCCACATGGTGGGCCTTGAGATTATCTTCATTGCTCTTATAAAAGCCTTTTTTTTAAACTAATTATTTTTTTATAATGTTTTTAAAACAAATGGACTTATTTAAAAGATTATATCATCATAATTAGTTGGATTGGGATATTGAAGTCCCTTAATTTCATGTAGAGGGAACCTTTGAGTAATTCATCAATAAAATCACTCGTAATAATGTTATTCAGAACAAAAAGCTAATCCCACTTCTGGAATAGACAAATGAGTTGGTTTCCAAGTTCACATCCCATCCATTGAGCTAGACCAAGATGGCCTAGTCATTTATATACCAAATATATGGGTCATCACCCCTATCAGTTCTGAAGATAATGATTCATAGGTATGTGAAGTTTCTTTCAGATCAAAATCATCTAAACCTAAAAATTCCCATGAAGTTTTCGAATCATTAAATTATATGACATCCTTAATCGAGTAACTCTTACATGAGTTTCTCCTACATGATCAAACTAATTATAATAAAATAATTTTATGTATAGTGTAATCTACCCTCTAGGGTTACTAAAATCAATATAATACCCTCTATAATAAGGATTTTAGGGAATCCTTCTTTGTAGTATACAATGGAAGGAGTTTCCTCAAGTCATATAAGAGGTCAATTCTATGAAATGTGAGCCCCCTGATTATTTTTGGAAGATCACTCACCATATCAAGATATTGGGATATATTGGGACAACCATTATTCATGAATACATTGAGTTCATCAATAAGTGTCATGTGTTCCAAATCTATTCCAAATTCATACATCATCCACTAAATCTTCTCCATTCCAAAAATTACTCCCAAACTACTTCTCAATGGGGATATTGAGTTTTCTCCTACTATCCAAGGACTAATCTAAAGGGATAGATAATTTTAAGTATAATATACCTTTCTTGATGTTGGAAAAATGTGTACCCCGCAATGAAGACTATAAAAATTATTCGATATGGTTTTTGGGGTCCCATATCATCCACAAATTTAGGATCCCTCAATATATTAGCACTAACAAGGAAATCAACTATTGATCCACCAAGATGATGAAGTTTAATGCCAAGTACAATATCAGATCAAAGTACACATGATTTTATTAAACACCTGAAAATGGGAACATTGAGGAATTAAAAACCGCTCTCTAACATCTTCAAGAAGATGGTCTTACCTAATAAAAATATTTTTTCCATATAATCTATCCAATTATCTTTGGGAAAATTAGAAAATGACTATAAATTCCACCCATGGGACACCATAATACACAAATTATGGGAGGGTGTGGTGTTCACAATAGTGGTTTAGCTTTTGTTCCAACGAGAAATTCATTACAATTAGAATATACTGGAAATGACTTCCAAAGAATTATTGGAAAAGTTTTAACCCTATAAGAAAACATGATCCACATCTTACATTTACTATAAAGGAACCATAATTTCATATCATGAGAAATAAATAAAAGGTTATTCTGCCACTCTATACATCATAGTGATATTGTAATATCTTTTGGGATGTATATGGTACATGGTAAGATATTTCTATAATAGGAATCCAAATGGGAATTAACATATGTCATTAATGAGTTCAAAATTAATGGTGAATATTCATTGATCCCCACAGATAGAGAGTTCATCCCACCATACAATAATGCTTGGTTCCTCAAGCAGTAATTTTTGTAAACAAATATGTCTAGGTTAATATGAATTTAATGTGGAATTCCTAACATCCCAATCCAACAATATATAACAAGTGGATAATTTCTATGTCACATAACATAAATCTATTTGACATCATCTATTTCTCATGTTGTTAAACTAAGGGAAAATCTCCTTATCTAATAATGTTAAATTGTACGACACTATTGTAAATTCTATGAAACCTAAAACTAAAGAAATCATACATCCTCAATATATGAAATCAAAATTAATGTTCTAAATCCTCAATAATAGAAGATAGACAATATGGTTCACTTACCAATCACATGACATGAATCAGTGTGACATATTGGGTTCTCTCTATAGTGGATTCCCCTATTCTGGTGATGTTTATTTACAAAATCTCATATTCGAAATATTAATAAATTTTTTATTACATATAATGGGATACATAATAGCACATAGATCACATATCATGGTCCCAAACCAATATAAAACCTTTTTAGGGTCCATCACCCTTGGGATTAAGATCAATTTTTTCCTTCTGATATGCCAATCCATTACATTCAAGCTCATTGAAGAATAACTCATAGAGTGCTCGACTCCCCTCGAACATCCCAACATGTACCCATCCACAATTCCTGACATACATAAATTGGATACTCATCAACCCCCCAATATGAATAGACCCCTAATAAAATTTGTTCCTACCAAAATAGGTCAGCTCCCGTCCCAGGTACACACCTCAGATGATCTTTACGAAAAAATATTGTTATCTTGTTTCAAACATATTGGATATTGAGACTATATTTTCATTCCATATCCTTTGATTCTAGCATGGTAAATATTTTTTCCCTACCAATCATTCACCCCTTTATTATTCCAATCTTGGATGAGACATGATTTTCCTACATTTTCACATCCCTTTGTCTTGGTTGAGGTTAACACCTTTGTGTTATTCCCACATGTGTTTGAACATACCAACAATGAAATCAGGCATCGCCATGACCTCTTCAAGGAACATTATTTTTTCCATTATCATGCACTAAATTTTGTACATTGGACCTCCTCAACTATTACTGTTTCTCATTCTAGAAACATATCATGTGGGCTTAGGAGTCATAAGGAAGTTTCCACAATCATGGTTAAGACACACATTCTTTCCCAAATAAACTTCCAAACTCCCCAATGGCCAGATAATAACGGTCTCAAACTATTTCCAAACCCTCATTCCATGCCCAAGTACATTAAAATTGTAACAGATATCATTAGTCTAAGAATAATGACATTAAACTATGTGAAAATGTCCTAAGAATTCAGACAGTAAACTATTTGAAGAACCAATATACATGATATATGAAATTAAAATTGTGGAAACATCCTCATGTTAGTTATATATGAACGTAACCTTTTAGTAGTTATAGTATAATAATGTTGACCTTATAATATGTCCAACATATCACAAAAATATCTCATACGGCAAAAGGCATACATGTCCCTCTCCTCAAATTGTGGTACTACTTTACATACATAGAAAACATATTCGAGTCATAAACACATGGTTTAAGAAACAAGAAATTAAATGATGTGAAAATAATTTTATATATGATATCTATGTAACTAGGTCTTCGTGTACCTATTTTGATATAGGGTTTATATACTTTGAAGCTGCTCAAAAATCCCCTACATACAAAACCCATGTTGGTTGAGGAATCATGGCTTTAAACTATTTTCAAAACCGTTGTAAAATTATGTGATATTTAACTATAAAAATGATGTATTTTGTAATGATTTTCAACTAAAATATTCATTCTAATATTTGATTTACATAAATTCTTATACCTATACAATTATATTATAATGTTTTAAAATGTGGAATTATCTTATCATTATCAACATAGAGGATATATCCCTTCACATCCTCCATTAGACTTTTTCCGCATAAAATTATAGAAGTAGATATGGATTGATCTCAAGATCCATAAGATTCATTGGGTTTCGTATGCGTAATATATATTGAGAATCCAAAAACACCTTCATAAGGTGAGACTATTTTGGAATGTATTCAGCCGACATCACTCTATCTATAGAAGGTCCATAAATACCTAGTATATGAAACCACCCATACCAATGGACAAAGAATCCTGGCCATAAACTATTTGAATCATACCCAAGAAAATTTTGAGTGGATCAAGGCCCCCTTATCCATGTCTACATAGCAGATTCAAATTTATCAAACACTAAAAATCCTAATTGGAAGCTCCTAATAATGGTTCAATATTTACGAAATTAATACATGTATAACTAGACCCTTGGGGATCTCATCCACATTTATTTTTATCAACAATGGTGATGAAATATAAAAATTCCCCATTTTCATTACATCCTCAATCAAGAGGAATTAGACTTTTGGTGGTGGTATCCAACCACAACAAATTATAGAATTATGTCTATCCTGATTCACAACCCCATGGTATACAAAGTTTTGCATGAATATCTTATTTTGGTCTAACCCACAAAATACTCTAATCACCTATGCTTATTTTAGATCCCCTCACCATACATTCAATCATAGAACCCTGAATGATAATATGGTGATGTGACACTCATAAGAAGTCATTTTAGATATTATGACCATAAACTATGTGTGTTCATCCACACATAAGTCACTAAATTTGTTTATTTCCTCTTCGACAAGAATGAACCAAACCATTCCAATTTACTAGACACATATGTGTGTCAAGTTGAAAATAGATAAAGTAAATATGAATTAATGTCATACTATTTCCAAAGAGTTCCCTGGGGCACAGGCATCCGTCTATCGAGGGCGCGTAGTTGTTGCCCCGCATTCCCACTTTCCAATGTTGGGCAGTATCTGTTGATTATTTAGGGACATATTCTATATCATCGAAACATGAAGATTGTAATTCAGTTCCTCCTTCATTGTATTCGTCCCTGGAACTCATCACCTAGTCCGAGTCTCCCTTATATACTAAGACATTGTTTGTAAAACACTACCCAATGCCATTTCTTCATGGACGTCGGTTAATTACACTACTTCTAACGGGACATTTCGAGGGTTCTGGTCATTTCCGTAACCTTTAGTAGGGGAGTAGTCACGTTGGACATCACTAGCATGTATAGACGCTAGAAGACTAGCGCATCTGGGTTTCTTCCGCTTATTATAGGGCTTCTTGATGGAGCGGAAGCACGAGACATACCATGTCAAATGCAGGAAATTATATACCGTAGGAATGTATCTGAGGTTTTCATCAACTTCATATGTTTAAAAAACGGTATGCCGTGGGTTTAATGTCTAGTGGAGACAGATCAGACAGATCAGAACACTAACCAGAGTTGATTAGATGGGTGAAACCCCTAGATGGAACACTGATGTTGGGGATAACGTGTGCTTAGCTACCTGATTGTTGTTAAAGGGAATGAGGAATGAGGTGGCTTGATCCCACCAGGATGTGCCGGCCTGAGTAAGAATTAAGATGGATAATGGATGGTTATGTGTAGTGGATGGAGAATGATAGGGAGTCAACTTATTGATGATGGTGATGTTGGGATTCATCCATGAAGAGAACTCATATGTATCCCCGTGGCAGGGAATCAAAGTCCACATAGTTCAGGATGGGGTTATATAATCAGGGTGCATATAGGGTACAACTACCCGATGAGATACTAGGGCTTACACATGGTTAGGAGCCCGAGGTTGGACTTACGCCACTGGGACATACCTGTGATATCGGCCCCGAAAAAAGGGATGGAAACAACTTACCACTAGATTTGGATTAACAACGGCTTACCGCTGAATGGGGTTCACAACGACTCACTACTGGATGTGGTCAAAATGGATTACCTCTTGATGGGGTCACAACATCATTCCACCGGATGGGGTCACAACGACTTACCAAGGGATGGGGTCACAATGGCTTACTGCTGGATTTGGCCACAACTGTTTACCACTGGATGGGGTCACAATGGCTTCCCGCTAGATAGGGTCAGAATAGCTTACTGCTGGATGGGGTCACAATGGATTACCATTGGATGGGGTTGAACCTCATGGAGGCTTCCTATGTACTTTTCCTTGGAAAGTATCAAAGTCCACGTAGTTCAGGATGGTGGATGTAGTTTAACGTTGTGTAGGATGAATAGGGGGCATGCAGTTTAACATCATGAGAGACGAAGGTTGTCAAAAGTGAAGGGGGTCAAACTACTGGCTATTGGGCTTGAACTTTAGGGAGGCTTCCTATGTACCTTTCCTTTGAAAGGATCAAAGTCCATGTTGTTCAAGAGGGTGGGAAATGACGTGAAGATGATAAGGACTAATGGGTGTTGGGCGTGAACCTCAGGAAGGGCTTCCTACATACCTTGCCTTGGCAAGGATCAAAGTCCTCGTAGATCGGGATGGTTCTTGGGGCTTACACGGCTGCCCAGAGAGGATTTCATGGTCGATACTTACTCTAAGCCCATGATACTCGTGATCGGTGTGAGAAAAAAAGAGGGAGAAAGGACCCGACAATCACGTCGTGAATGGTGCATCTATCGGAAGTGAAGTGAAGCTTAAACATAGTGAGCATCCCAAAGAGGAAATTGTGGCATATGCATGGTTAGCATCCCGGGGTGAAGGAGATTGGGACTTACTCCAGGGTGGAGGCCTGGGGGCAACAAAGCCCATCAGGAGAGGGAATTGGAATTGAGGAAGAGTTGAGGAGCAGGGATGCGACCTCTTGCATGAAATGCTAGGGGGTTACACCAAGGTGGTTCTGCTGTCCCTATAGACAAACACCACTCCAATATAAAGGATCTAATTACATGTGAGGAATGGTATCTCTCCCGAGGAGACCAGTGGGCATTATGAATGTCCCAGGTGGGGGAACCCCATGTACGACACATGAGGTGGGGTCACAGTTTAACTTCATGTGATGAGACCGTTGGTGATTGGCAGTATAATGTCCAGAAGCTCGGACGAGGTGGGATTACTCTACACCCCTTAGGAATTACATAATTGATACCTCCCTCTCCATGGGGAATAGAAGGAAACATCAATGTCATGGTGACAGTGTGTTATGATGTGATCCATTAAGGGGTCCACGTTAGTGTGTCTATGCGAAGAAGCAATAGTCATTAGCGTGCCTATGTGAAGAAGCATGAGGCAAAAACTACTGAAAAAACGGCCTATACCCACAGTTCAAAACCGTGGGTATAGCCTACACCCACGGTGTTGGGAACCATGGGATGGAACGATGTCATAATAGAGGTCCTCACATATACCCACGGTTTTGGGAACCGTGGGCGCAATGACTGAACAATGTGGCACAATGCTGTTTTTACGGTTTTCAAACCGTAGGAACAAAATGATGAAAATCACCTTTGGACGGATTCGAACTCGCACCTCCCGCATCCTGCACATGCACGACAGACCAACTGAGATAATACCACTATTGATATATATAGATAGTTTTATTTTAATATATTAATATAACTACTATAATTGAAAAAAGAGGATCAGCGGGGTTTCGAACCCGCGACCTGTGCGGATGGATTTCACAGACTGACCAAATAACCTAATAATATTGTTGGTTTATATATATATGTCTCTTTACATATATTAATATTACTCATATATTTGAAAATAATGAAGCTACTGGATTTGATCACGGGACTTCCTCATGAAAATCGATGATCTAAACCAACCAACCTATAGAATTTATACGATTTAATATTTCTATCTGTACAATTATATTATTCAAGATTGTATTCCGACCATAATTTTTTCTATCCCATTGAATTTGTTGTTCCCTCTATAATTCAGGAAATATATACCCACAGTTTTAAAAAATGGTGGGTATAGGTCTTTGAAAAAAAATACCTCTTATATGCACAGTTTTCAAAAACCATGGGTATAGGTCTATAGAACAACACCTTTACCCACAGTTTTGCAAAAACCATTGGTATAGGTCTTCAAAAAAACCTATACCCACGGTTTGGGCAAGAACCATAGGTATAGGGGACCTATACCCACAGTTCTCCAAAACTGTGGGTATAAGTCCCCATACTATCCTTATACCCATGTTTTTGGGAAACCGTGGGTATGCGGGGGCTATACCCAAGGTTGTCCACAAAACCGTGGGTATAGATCCATTTTCCATTAGTGAAATATCCGCAATTGGAAGCACCACCCAAGGGACCTTAAAATTTCTTTATGCGAACCCAATGGGCTGCATAGGAAAAGGAGTTATAGAGCAAAGGGTTTCATAAGTAGAAGCCTTGTGAAGCTCTGGTGCTCTATGTAGTGGAGGGGTTTCATGATAGGGTGTTCTTGTCAAAGTGAAGTGGCCTTTCCAAGGCATAGGGTATTGGTGCATATGGTAGGTGCTTCATGATGTAGAAAGGTATTCACCAAGAAATTTCAATCAAAGCAAGGGTGCCCCAGGAATTATAATATTGAAAATCAATGTGGCTCGTGAAGCATAGTGACCCAGACTTAGAATGTGGGTCACAAGTGAATGAAGTGTACTTCGTGGAGCACAAGTGCTCCATGAAGACACAAGCTCCTTCGTGGATCTCATTCCTTCGTAGAGGCCTGTGGGATCTGTGAAGGGAATCCTTATTTTAAGAGTGGTGGAATTCCTCCAAAGGGGGAGGTACTTTGCGATTAATAAGTTACTTGAAAATATCATGGTTCACAGAGCCAAAAATGCTTCACGGTGTGAGTGTTTTGAAGGTGAAAGGTCCTAGGATTCGTCCTTCAGGATCAAGGAGAGCCCAATATTTATAAGAAACAGGCTCCGCAAAGCAGATCCCGCTCGACGTGAAGACAAATATTTCTCCACGGCGGGTTCACGAACGTCAAAGGGGTTCATGGAGCATCTCGCCACCATACTCCTAAGTGGGTTAGAAAATGTCAAATTATTTTACAGAGCATCTTACCACCTTTCTCCCCAGCAGGTTCGCGACATCAAATTGGTTCGTGGAGCATCCTTCCTCCTTGCATCGCGGCGGGTTCGCTGTTGTCAAATTGGTTCATAGAGCATCCCACCTTCTTGCTCGACAGTGTGTTTCATGAAGGAGCAGATTTGCACCGGTTCAAGGTCCTAGGGGATCCGTGAACATTATTCGCAATACAACCCCTAATTCTTTCTATTTATTCTTGTGCTTCCCTGATTTTGGAACCAACAAATGACCCCCCCCCCCCACTCAGACTTGGAGTCGAGCAGAAATCGAGGGTAAATATATTAGGGTCTATCACTAGAATCCCCTCTCCAATCACGAAGCTGGCTCGTGAAGGAGGCTCATAAAGTGGAGAGGTGACTGGCAGGCTGAGCATGTCACGATGCTCATGCAATTTTATGTGTTGCGAAGCACCCATTGTCTTTGCCTATAAATAGGGGAGCTGACCTCTCTTTTTTCCTTTCTTTTATATATAATTTTTGGAATTTAGCGCTCTCAATTTGCAAAGCTCAGTGTACTTTGTGATTTCTCTCTACGGATCAAGCTTTTTTCTTCATGGATCATAACGAGTCTTTGACTCCACAACGGTGCACTCTGCGGCTTGCATATGAAGGTCGGTTCAAGGCTTTGCGATTCTGTTCCTAGGATCAAGCTCCGCGAACAGTCTCCACAAACGAGCTCTGCAAAAGGGATTCAAAAAAGGAGTTTAAATATTGAATGTTTTTAGCTCCTCAAGAGGCTTCCAGGGGGTCATTATGGATGCTTCCCAAATGGAGGTGATGTAAAATAGCTTGGGTCTAGTGGAGTTGGTACAGAGCCAATATGATCATTATTCGTCGGTCAATCTGTTATCAAAAATCCTAAGTAATTATCTACTGTTTAAGAGGATGAATTGGTATGGCTTTGGGCTGAGGGATGGCGTCTTCATCCCTGAATCATGGAGGGATGATCCAACTTACTGGTTTAGGAGCATGTCGTGCCAGCCCCAGTGGTTTTGGGTAGCTGACCGCCATGGCTGAGAGGACTTCACGTCTATAGTTTCTAATTGTCTATAAAATCATATGAACAATGTTTATGGGAAGTAATTTCCATTGGAGACACCCCATATGTACTAGACGATCTTGAAGTCATCTCTGAGGAACCCAGGGAAGGGATGGTCCGATGAGTGGGAAATATGCCAGCATGGAAACTTCAGAGATGACTGGGCATGGGACTACTGGGTAGGTTCCTCGTCTAAAGAGTTCAGTGCAGAGATGTGGAGAGTGGGCTAGTATGAAGCATCTTGGGCCTCCTAATTCCATATCTATCAACCGAAGCAGCAGAATCTAGAGTCGTTGATTAGGTTGTCATCGAGGACCAAAAACATCCACATACACCCCGAGGAGGCTTGCATCAGTTTATGGGAGGTGCACTAGATGTAAGGGTCCTGCTACTGGGGGAAGTGTATGATGAATTCCTCCTTATTAGGGGAGTGTGGGAGGATCCATATAAAACTCTACCACTAGCGATGGCGTTGATGGAGCTGGTGTTGGGAGAGGACAAGGAAGCGGTGGGAGACGTCCACTTCAGATGGTGGTTCATGCAGTTCCTAAACTTCCTAACAGATAGGATGTTTCTAGTGAGTCCTCAAACATGACTGAAGGGGGATCCTTGGGGAAAGAAGCACTCATACTAGTAGCTCTTGGAGGAACACCAGTGGAAAACCTGTGGTTTCAGTGTTAGTCCCGAGTAGCAACCGGTAGTCAGGCTAGCGGCATTCATCATGGCTCTGATCTACGGTTGGATCCTGTCAGTGAGGGATACGAACATGGGCATGCGACCAAGCACATTTATCATGGCATCCATGTTGGATACAGGAGGGAAAGTCAACCTCGGAATCTCGATGCTCGCCAAGCTATACAAGATGTTGTAGAATATTAGCGAGGGGAAGATGCCACAGATGGTATTCTGGTCATTCCACATCTTGTATGGGTGAATGGAGGCACACATTATGGGGTATATGAATATCTGAAACCCTTCTCCGCTTTGGGATCGAACGTCCACCCATCCTTCTTGAATGCCACAGGTAGATTTCCGGTCAAGCTGACCATGCCGTCGGTACTAAACCGGGTCTTGATGGTAGAGGAGTTCAACTTTCATCCGTTCCCACTACCAACAGGTGCTTTCACTAATTATGTCCAAGTAATTGAAGAGAATGGTTCACATGTCATGTCCTTTCGAGGTGGAGTCCTGGTGGAAAGAGTGTACTATGATCCTCTCTATGATCCATACAACCCACACCGATTCGCCATGAAATTTTGGTGTATGCAGCGAATGACCCCACATGTCTATTTATGTGTGCACCATGAGGAACATCCATGTGTGATGAGTAAAATGTGGCTCACGTTTACACTGGAATATGTAGAACGAGCTTCCTCCACCCACTTCCGTCTTCAAGATGGCAAATTAGTACACAAAAAGTTGGGAGGCGGCCTATCCGGGGGAGATGTTGAAGTATCCAATCATTTGGCCCGGTGATGGTGTGCCTCCCAAACCTCATGGCTAGGGTCGGAAGGAAACAAGGACATCCCATGGTGTTGGGTCTCCCATGGAAGTGAGGCCCAAACCGGTTGAGGGGGAGGCAGTGGCAGTAGATCTAGAAATTGCAGCGGACTCGGTGGTCCTAGAAGAATAGAGTTGTCCAAAGGGGAGGCCACCAAGAGGATTCCATTGAATATCAACTCTATCTTCAGGTAAGGAGATATTCCACATATATATTCTAGATAATGTGGCCTTCCCGGAGGCCTCAGACATCTGGTAAGTCAAAAATAATTTTCTCGACCACTCCGAGATATGGGAAAACCTGAACCATCTCGGGATGGATTTGCTGGGGATAGACCCCATCAGGGTTTTCTTTCTGCTGTCCCAAGCAGAGGTGGAGAAATAGCTAGAAAATTTGGAGGACATCATGAACTTTCGGGGTGTTCCTTGTCCAATGAAAGATCGAGTGAAGGTGTTGTTGGATTCAATGCCCCACCAATTGACATTTGTTGATTTGAGGGAATGGTTCCTTCTACCAGATGAATCTGATGAATCCTTCTAGGGGGAGATGCCGGTAGAGGGAGCCCTCTAGAAGAGGGAAATTTGGTGATCAAGGCTCGGATTTTGAAGAATTTGCAGAGGCCCTTGAGGTAAAATCATGAGTCCCTTACCTGAGATCCGCTTCCAGGCAACTTTGGACCCCTCACTAATGATTAAACTTTGCAGGAGAGCCTCATTCACAGAACCCATTCTCTTCCCTCAGTGGTTGCAGATGTGGGACATTTATGATTCACGCCCGTGGCTACGACAATTAACCCAACTAGTGGGGCTAGGATACCCAAGGTGGCTCCTCTATAGTTTTCAGACCATTCGAAAATAAACAGAGGCCCCAGTGCGGGTTCCCCAAAGCAACAACCTAGGAATGAGACCGCGAATTCGATCTCTGAATGTCTCATTTTACAAAACTCATGACTACCAACCATTGACCATGATATCTTAAATCCGTGACTTTTGGGTATGTACATTTCTTCCAATGGAGTGGGATGCATTGGTGAGGTTTTTTGGTATTTCTGGTTGCCCTTTTCCTAGGGAAATGTTAGTGGTCGTGGTGGCAGATATCAAGACCGACCAAGCTGCGGTGCTCTGGATCACTGGTTGGACCATTGGCAGGGTTACAGGTGAGATTATTGAATTGGGATCCAACGATGAAGATCTTTTAGATTGCCCGAGTCCTGCCATACTAGATTAAACACCAGATATGGACCCTACTAAGGAGTTCTTGGGGGTGTTCCCTATGTACAAGCCTGTAAACCTCGCAGACTGGGAGGAAACAACCTATTATGAAAAGGATAGCAATATATTCCATTTCCATTCAGGGAAGTTGATCAAGCACTTTATCAATGAAACCACTCAAGTACAATGGATAGTCCAGATAGAGAGACTTCGTTCACGACTGTGTGAACTATGCGCTGGAGGAGTAGATGCCCGACGTCCTCACATGCTCATCTGATATCTCATGGAGGAAAAATATTTGAGAGCATGACTATGGCCTTGATGTGGGTTGGTAGAAGAGAAAATAAGTGAACATATAGTGGCTCTAGGAGGCTGAAAATGTGATTCAGTAGCTGCAGGTCCGAGAAGATGAACATTCTGCTCTCCTCAATGCGTAGTTGGAGATTATATCACGACTGAAGGCCCAGCTGGCCGAGGCCATTGAGTGAATGAAACAATCCTATATGGAGATGTATATTTTTTTGAGTGATGAGATGAATATGTGGGTTGTGACTGATGAATTTCACCCCATTACTACCGAAGAGGAGTAGGAACTGAATATGAGGTAACAGATCCTAGACGCAACGATCCAGAGGGTGGCGAAGATGCAACGTTCTTTTGATGGGGTAAACCCATCAATGAGAGGGGGTTGATCCTCAGGTACTGTGATGCCTAAAAATTTTGAAATCAATTTCATGCCTTGACTATTTATTCATGATTCATGCATGAGTTCAGTTATTCATTTGGTTTATTTCATTTTCATTATATTCATGTATCATCTAGCTATGAGTCCCTAAGCTCACGTGGGGTCGAGCCCAATGTGAGAAACAAGGGATTTCCACCTTATCATTCCACTAGAATATAAGAGTGAAAACCAAGCTCTGGGAATCCATGGTTTGGACAACCAATCCAGATTTCCAAGATGAAAGGGAGAGGCCCAACTTGAGGATGAAGCTTTCAGAACAGTCGAATCATCGCTTTACCAGGGTGCACTACTGTACGAGTAGGGTAACGCCACAGGCATTGATATTAATTCGAACATAGTGGAGTGGAAGGTGTGAATCACGATAACCAAAATTAGGAACATTTTAGGGATGGCCTGAATAATGAATACCTATTTACTGTGTTCGAAACACAATATCCTTATTCTGTTAGCCTAAAATTGGGATAACAAATGGGGTCCGACCACTAACCGTGTTCGAAACATGGGGATTTACTCGAAATGTCATCCATTAGTCTTCCAGAACATTGGCCCATGATAATATGTGAGCCATAGTCTGAGCATCCATACTATTAGGGGGTTCTTATAGATATGAAAGAGGATGAGGGTACGAATAAAGGGAACACAAAGCATGGAGTGTGGCATGATGGGTTGTTTTAATAGATTCCAACACTCATGAAATTATTCCAGTTAGGTAAAGGAACATTAGGTGGGCACATCAATCTAATTAAGGATCATACCTACTTCTGAACAGGACCTCTCTAGTAAGGACATAAAATGACACGTAATTTTATGTCATACAGTGATGATGGTGCATATATTTTAAAGTTCATACATCCTGGACCAAGATCGGGGGTGAGGGCTAGAAGGGTTAATGACCCTAGGGTTGGGCCAAAGGCAAAATTTCTGGGCATCTCTGCGTATCCCATAAGGTTGAGAATAAAGCCATACATAGTTCTTGAAGCACGACATGGTCAGAGACTGACACTTGTTTGGGGGAATACTCTTGGGAGTTGAAATTAATGCATCCCATGATTAACATAGGGCATCCAGAACTTGTTCAGGGAAGGACTATTGTTTAATGTCGCGAATTGAGGACATGTGGTCTCGTGCAGTTTAACGTCATGCGATAGGAAGAAGAGTGAAAGTGAAGATCCAAGGAGGGGAGTATGTTGTAATGCCCCGACCCCAGTTACTCGAAGTCGGTGCATTATTTTAATACACTCGAATGATTATAAGGAATCAAGTCTTGAAAGACCAATCAATTTAACAGTCTTTTAAAATAGATTACATACATGAATGTTACATTACACATTAGAATATAAAATAAAATATAAATGATCCTTTGATAATTCCATTAATCCCCTAGCTTAAACCTTCTTATCAATCATAAAAAAATCCAGGGAATCTTGGGAAAATAAAACATAAGATAGGGTTGAGCTCAGATGCTCAGTAAGGATAACAATATAGTAGAAACATTCATAAATAAGTATAATCATTTAAGTCAATGTATAAGATTAAAACTAATTCCTTTTAAACTTAAACATCAACATAATATGGAAATGATAAAATCAAATAATTCCATTTACTTATTCACATGGATATTCTACTTGTCGAATAATCACATGCAATATCAATATTCACATTCATAATGTTGGAATGCATAATTATAGACTTCATAATAACATATTCAAGGCATTGTGCCAAGACTACAAATAAGTTTTTGTAAAATCCTTGTGCCAAGACATTAGTTTGTCTCATGAGACCTACTAATGCATCTAGGAGCTATAGAGGGCTCCACCTGTCACTTACTAAGTCCAATGCATTCCTCATATGAAAATGATTAAACATAACCTAAAAATTCATATTGAATCTTGAATACTAAATGTAAATACATTTTCCATAAACCATGAATGGTAACAAAATAACACATCCATAGTAAAACATATCACAAAACCATAAATACAATATGGAATATTTGTATCATAATAAATCAACTTAAAACAAGTTTAAAATCCCTCAAAGTATGTTGACATGGATGAAAATGATTTTTAAAACTCTTTGGGAGAAATATCCCTTTTTATGAAAAAATTTAAATGTCACGCAATTTAGAAAGGAAGAAATTTAACGATATTATTGAATCAAAGTGTCCCATACCAATTAGAAACTTTTGAAAGGAATTAAAATTTTATAAACATTCATGTCCAAATTAATAAATCCTTAAAAACCATTTTGAAAACATTGACATTAATGAGAAAGATTTAGAAGAATAAATATCTAAAACATTTAAAATGATGTTTTAGTAAAAAATTCCATTAAAATAATCCCTTTTAAAACTATTTCATGAAACATGGACATGGATAATAAATATGTCCCAATGGAATCTTACTAAAAAACAATCTTGAATAATAAAGAGATTGTGAAATTAACCCTTACCTTTCACTTTTAATTGGTCCAGGGTATGTTTATCCTCTTGTATAATGACCATAGTATGCTATTAGATTATTCTAGAACCATATTAATATTCATTATATCATTAATGATTCATTTATGACTTTATACTACCCATTTAATAATTATTTATATGTCAAATTATCATTTTTTGGTAATAATCGCTTTCTTTATTGTACGTGTTTTAACTTGTTATTGTACATCATATCGTTTAGATCATGATTTAAATACATAAATAATATAAACCATGACTTATATATCATTTATATTTAGAATATAAATATTTATAATAGATGGATATATGAAATGGAAGGCACCGTTTATGGAGACGGTACGCATAAACGTTATTTCTGTTTTCATATTGTATTGAATGGAAGTAAGTGAATAAGATATATATAAGTATATATATATATATATATCTCTCTTCAGTAGAATAATTATTTCATATATTATATACTTATTAATAATATATAATTTTATAATCATCTATGACTGGTGAACGTGGGAATAAATCTCATCGTTTCGTGGAGACGGTAATCTGTACGTATAAATGAGTGACAATATCATTATATTGATGGTGAAATCGTATGTAATTGGATTATATATCATATATATAAAGAATCATTAAAATTTTATATTTATTATTTACATCAGTTATACTCATTATTATACCCATCCAAATAATGAAGTGTTTGAATAAAAAACTACACCACGCCATGGAGACGATAATCCATATGTACGCACGTATGGTGACATTGTCATTTAAATGATGGATAAAATAATGAATATGGTAGTACCATTTTCATAATAACATCAAAGTGTATTGAAGATACTGGATTTGTTATTTTATAATGGAAACAAGAAATAACGAGGAAGTGGAAGAAGAAAAGAACTTGAAAGAGGTGATGAAATACTTACCTCTTCTTCAGGTTCTTCATTTTGATTTGATCAAAAGGGATACTTAGGATGACTTTCTGGACAAATTAAGGCATCTAGGATGATGGGATGAATGTTGGGAGGATTTTTGGGTAGGTTTTGGCTGAGCCAAAAGGATTTGGAGGTGTTAAAGTAAGATAAGGGGGGTTCCGTTTTATAAGAGAGGTGAGGGTCACTTTAGGAAAATCTTGAAATATTATTTTATAATAAAATCAATTTCGATTTCTAATGGATCAAAAATGAATCATTTAATGTATAAGGAAGGTATGGGTCGAAAAACTCTTAAATAATAGGGTTTATAGAGATTTAGGCCATTATATTAACTTTATCTTTTAGATTAAACTCTTAGTTAAATAGTTTGACATTTACCACGTCTCTTTGTATTTTTATATTATATGGTTAATACATATTCTATAACAAGAAAAAATAACCCTATATGGTTCATTATTAATATATGTAACCTTATATATGTTCTTTTTCCGAACCATAGATTTTTAGAAATTTTATATCAATTAATAATATAATATTTGTTTTTAAACTCCATCTTGTCAACTTTGAAAATATTTAGTATTTTATTTTTTGAAAGACATAAAAACAATATCACTTTGAATAAAATTTATTTAACCAACTATAACATGTAATAGTAACCTGGAAAATTTGAGTAATTCATCAAAAGTCTCCAATTACATTTATTTGGATATTTATAATATCAATTATTTTAATCTTTCATTAATAAGGTAATTACATCATCATCATCGTGTCATAAATAAATTAAATTATTTAATGTCTAAAAATTATTAAGAAAATAAAATTATGTAGGAAATTTTTTTATCCTTCTCTGGAATTTTTATAGTCGAATTTATATTATCTATAACCCTATATTAAAAATGTTTTAGTTATTAAACATTGAATTTAACTCTTTTAACTATTCTTTAAATAAAATAATAATAAATGTCCTTATATTATCCAAGTGGATCAAAGGGGGTCATATTGTATTATTAAGGTTGTTTCGGGTATAATTATACTTATCCAATATAATTAGTACATGTGTTAGAGTAATTATAATATAATGTTTACCCTTAATTACCCTTTTTACTTTTAACCTCGGTAAATAAAAGTCAAAAGTTACAATTCATCAAAAATTATTTTCAACATATTGAACCATATTTTACTTACTAATGTCAACCATGTCTTTCGGATTTCTGAAATAAAACTCACCGAAGCGACAAAATTTAGTTTCATGCAAATTTGTAAATGCTCCAAGAAGGTGGGTAAAGACGGTAAAATGTTCGATAAAATTATATATATATATATAAACGTATTATAAAATGACTCCAATGAATTAAGTTGAACATATATAGGTATTATGTATCTATTTTTTCTTAAAATAAATTAATATTAAATAAGTAATTATTTAAATAAAAAGTCGGTTTTATTTAATAACGTCATGTTTTTCTCTATTCATCAAAAATTGAAAGTTTTCAAAAAAATACCAAAACATAACCCTAAGCTAATTTTTATATTATGAATTCAAAAATGAAGTATATTTTCTCAAATTCAAGACATATATGTTTCATTTATTAATTTAAAATTAATTCCTGTTGTCAAAACAAAAAAACGGGGTTTTAAAAAGTAAAAACTATAAACATATTTACATGTGATTATGTCAAATTTAAATGTGAAATTACTTATAATGACCTACATTGTATTAAATGATAAAAATATAATATAATTATACTTACAAAAAATTCGAATTCATAATTTATAACAATAAATTATTTCTATTAAAAAATTTGTTTTCAATTAAAATATAGTATTTTTCACTATTCATCAAAGTATGAATGTTATCAGAAAAGTGCCAAAAATTTATCTAAACTAAATTTTTATGTCCTGATTCTAAAACAAATTAATTTCATTTAATTGAAAATATAAGTGTCAAATATTGGTTTTAAAAAGGGTTCTCCATTAAAAGGTGGTAAAATTGCATTTTTTAGAAAATAATTATTCTATCCAAAAAAATGAATTTTTTCTTTTATTATGTCTAAGAAACACATAATATGGATGTTAAAATTATATAAAGAATATAAGATTCAAAATGCAGTTAATACAATTCATAACCGCCTTTTGAACTGTTAGTTTTGTAAGTTGTGGTGCGCTCGAACTCGGTGTTGCGTGTAGCACAAGCTATTGAATTAATTTAATGAGATAACGTACTATGAAATCTTGGGGTGTTACATTCTCCCCTCCTTCAATAAATTGTGTCCTCACAATTTGAAATTGTTTTCTGAAAAGGTTAAAAATAGAAAAATACCATTGTGTAAAACTCAAATCAGAAATTGGTTTAATAAAATTTACTTTTAATAAGAGGGAAAGAGAAATGATAAAGTCACCACCAAATTATGATCTCGATTATGAGAACATTGATTGAAATTAGAGCCACATATTTATATGGAGCGATTGAGGTCATCAATCACAAGTAAGTGTAAAATTGAGGGACTCAATTTTATCAATCTAAGATGATGTAAAATATCATCGGTTCAACAAAACAAAAGGTGTTGGGATAACAAATTATTGGTTTTAAGTTCCATTCCCTAAAGTTGAAGAATTAATTTATTCATTGAATAAGAGGAAAAAATATATACATGAAAAGTAGTGTTTCATCCTTCAATTAATTCCAACCACAAACTCATCTTTCACTCCAATAGATAATATAATTCAAAATCATTCTATTTATCATAATCATATAGGGTTCTAGAAATAATGAGTTTATAATTCATTTGTCAGAGTATTTTAAAAAAACTACATGATACAAGCTAGGACATCACATAGGCTTGTTGTAGGTGATTTACCCCTATTACCCATCGATTGTGGGTTCAAGTCTCACAGCCTTTCCGGATGCGACGGGTTGGCGTTCGACCTCTGGGTTGTCCTTTTTATGAAAATCCCAAAATAATCTCAATAAATGATTTAACCTTAACAATAATATCCAATGTCAAACTTAATCAATTCCAACGTTTAGAATTATCCAAAATACTTCTGTCCAAACATTCAGTCAAAAATTTATATGGAAGGTAAACACAATGAAGATCCTTTTTTCCACGTAATAACATGTTAATACTTTCATCATGTATTATTTTAAAACACAGTAACACCCTGAATTATCATATAACCTTATTGATTACATTCATTCTCCAATATTCTTTATCAAATACTAGGTATACTCCTTATATCAAAAAATGTGGTAAATTACAACAATGATGGAATAACCAAACCATTAACCAGTTCCAAGGATGTCAATAATATCCAATATAATTTATCCCAATCAATCATCTCTTATTACAAAATCAATACCTCAGTATAAAGACTATATTAATATTTTTTTATTTCCTTCAACCATGAATTTTCCAAAAAGTTTAACTTTCCATTGAGTCATTTTTCTTGGTTCCACACAATCACTTGTCCTTAACGAAATAGTACTATAGTAAAATCCTTATATACTCTATAATTCTTATGACATATACATCATTAATATAATACTCAAATGACACAATACATTAATAACAACATAAGAACTCTTAATCATTCCTATTCGTCTTTCGTAGTATAATAACTTAATTATTATCCAATAACATCATTTGGGGTATACTCTGATGATTTGGACATTGATTCGCATCGTGTCCCAACTACTTGCAGATGAAGTATTTTACATTTGAGACATTTTTTATCACACTTGAAATCATGTACTTGGTATCCTTTTTCTCCACACTTATAAGAAACTCACATTCCCTTTAATAATTTACTGATGTAATTCATTCCACAGTTATCATATATGGGAAAATCCTTCTTTCCCTTATTCCCTTTATCCATATTTCTCTATACCATCATTTTCATCTTTGACATCCCTTCAAATACATAGGACTCATAAAATTATTTACATATCTTATTAACACATAATAATATTTCTTCATCTGATGATAATATGTGGGAGACTATTTCCTTCCTAAATTTTGGCTTAATACAATGAAAGTTATGATCCTTCTTACTCTTTGAAACATGCGTATTGCTGGAGGTCTCATTAAATCTACTCGATGCCATTTCTAAACAATGGCATACACTAGGTTAGTTTATGAATCACAATGCATACTTCAAAACTTATAAAAGAATTAACATAAATTGACCAGTTCATGGATATAATCTATAATTATAAAAATGTTTTCTTTGAGGAAGTATATACTCATAAACACTTCATACTAGTTTGTAATGAAAACGAGAATTATCCTAAGAATATCCCCCAAGACTGTCATAACCAAGAGTGCATCAAGGCCCATTATTGTGTACCAGTTCTTGTTTGAGTCTAGCTCAATGCGGTGTTTTTGGGTTTTACCCCTAGGTACATCTATTCCAGAGCCGCCTCTACCTACTCATATCTAGACAGGGATGTATTTCTTGGAAAACTCACAAAACAACTAAAGTACCAAAATTCTAGGAAGTTCATCTATACTAATCCTCAAATTCTATCTTAGGGAAGTGTTCTCTGATCATAGTTTTTCTAAATCATGTTTCCATTGTTATTGATAAACTTCCTCTGATACAAACTGTAACGCCTCGACCCCAGTTACCCAGAGTCGGTGCATTATTTTAATACTTTAGCATGATTACAAAGAATCATGTCCCAAAAGACAGATTAGTTTAGTAGTCTTGGAAAATAGATTACATACATTAACGTTACATTACACATTAAAAAATAAAACTCAACATAAATGATCCTTTGAGAATGCCATTAATCCCCTAGCTTAACCCACCTTATCAATCAAAAAAAACTTCTTGGAATCTTGGGAAAATAAAACATAAGAAAGGGGTGATCTCAAATGCCCAGTAAGGATAACAATATAGCAGAAACGTTGATAAATAAGCATAAACATTTAAGGCAATGTATAAGACTAAGAAAAAAGACTTTTAAACTTAAACATCATCATAATATGGAAAAGATAAAATCAAATAATTCCATTTACTTATTCACAGGAATATTCTACTAGTCGAATAATCACATGCAATATCAATAGCCACTTTCATAACGACGGAATGCATAATTCCAGACATTATAACCACATAGTCATGGAATTGTTCCAAGATTACAAATAGGATTTTGTCAAGGCCTTGTGCAAAGACCCTAGTTTGTCTCATGAGACCTACCGATGCATCGAGGAGCTATAGTATGCTCCACCCGTCACTTACTAAGTCCAATGCATCACTCATATTAAAAGGTTTAAACATAACATAAACATTCGTATTCAAACTAGGATACGAAATGTCAATAATTTATCCACATTTATTAATGGTATAAAAATAACACATCCATAGTCAAACATGTCACAAAACATTTAATACAATATGAAAGATTCTTATAATAATAAATCAACGTCAATCATGTTAAAAATCCATCAAAGGATGTTGACATTGGTGAAAATTATTTGTAAAACTCTTTTAGGGAAATATCCCTTTTTCATGAAACCATTTAAAAGTCACACAATTTAGAAAGGAAGACATTTAAAGACATTTTTAATCAAATTTTCCCATACAAATTTGAAACTTTTGAACGGAATTAACATTTTTAAAACATTAATGTCCATATAAATAAACCCTTAAAAACTATATTGAAAACATGGACCTTAATGAGAATAATTTAGAAGAATAAATATTAAAAACATTTAAAATTATGTTTTAGTAAGAATGTCCATTAAAAAAATCCCTTCGAAAACTCTTTCATAAAACATGGGTGTGGATAATAAATATGTCCCAATAGATACATACGTTAAAAAAACCTCAGATAATAAATTGATTGTAAAATTAACCTTTACCTTACACTTTACTTTGGTCGAGGGTACGTTTATCCTCCACTATAATGACCACAGTATGTTTATAAATTATTCCAGAACCATATTAATATTTATTATGTCATACATTTTTTATTTATGACTTTATAATGCCCATTTAATAATGATTTATTTGGTAAATTAACATTTTGGGTAATAATCGCTTACTTTACCGTACGCGTTTTAACTTTTTATTCATAATCATATCATTGAGATCATTATTTAAATACATCCAGAATAAAATAGTTTACTTATATATCATATATATTTAGAATATAAATTTGTATAACAGATAGATATATGAAATGGAAGGCACCATTTATGGAGATGGTAGGCTGTACGTACGCATAAATGATGTTTATGTTTTCATATCATATTTAACATAAGTGAATAAGATATATGTAAGTACACACACAGATATATATATATATCTCCAGTAGAATTATTATTTCATATATTACATACTTATTAATAATATATATTTTTATAATAATCGTTGAATGGATGGTATATCATATATACAGAATCATTAACATGTTATATTTATTATTTACATCAGTTATACTCATTATTATACCCATCCAAATAATGATGGGTTTGAATAACAAACTACACGAGGACGTGGAGACGGTAATCCATACATATGCGCGTATGATGACAATGTCATTTATAGTATGGATTGAATAATGAATATGGTTGTACAATTTTTATAATAACATCATATTATATAGAAGATACTGGGCTTATTAGTATATAATTGGAACAACAAAGAAAGAGGAAGTGGAAGAAGAATAGAATTTGAAAGAGGTGATGAAATATTTACCTCTTCTTCAGGTTATTCCTTTTGATTTGATCAAATGGGCTCCTTAGGTTGGATTTATGACCAAATGAAGGCCTCTTGGATGAAGGGAGGAATTATTGGAAGATATTTGGTCAGCATTTGGCTGAGCCAAAAGTCATTAGAGATGCAAAATAAAGATAAGTGGAAGTGCCCTTTTATAAGAGAGGTGAGGGTCACTTTAGGAAAAGCTTGAAATATTATTTTATACTAAAATAATTTGTAGATTATAATGGCTCCAAAATGAATTATTTAAAGGATAAGGTAGGGAAGAGTCGAAAACATTTCAACCAATAGGTTTTAGAGTGGTTAATTCCTCATATTGACCTTATCTTTTAGATTTAACTTTTAGACAAATAGTTTGACATTTACCATGTCTCTTTGTATTTATATATTATATGATTAATAAACATACTATAACAATACAAGAGAATACCATGTGGTTATTTATTAATATATTAAACCTTATCTATGTCCTTTGGCCAAACCTTATATTTTTAGGAATATAATATCAATTAATGATATAATACTTGTTTTAAAAACTCAATGATGTCAATTTTGACACTATTTAGTATTTGATTTTTTTGAAAGCCATAAAAACATTATCACATTGAATAAAATTTATTTAAATAACCCTAACATGTAATAGTAACCGATAAAATTATTTTAATTCATCATAAGTCTCAAATTACATTTATTTGGATATTTATAATATCTATTATTTAAATCATTCATTCATACGGTAATTACTGCATCATCATTGTGTCATAAATAAATTAAATTATTTAATGTATAATTTTTTTAAATAAAATGCAATTGTGTATTAAATTTTGTTAGATTTATAATGAGTATATATAGTCTAAATTATCTTATGTATACAACAATATTAAAAATTTTTAGTTACTATACATTGAATTTAACTCATTTACGTCTTCTTTAAATAAAATAATATTAAACGTCCTAATATTATCCAAGTGGACCAAAGGGGGTCATATTTTACTCCTAAGGTTGTATTTGGTCTAATTATAGTTATCCAATATAATTAGGATGTGAATTAGAGTAATTATTATATCATTTTTACCCTTAATTACCCTATTTACTTGTATCTGTGTTAAATAAAAGCCAACAGTTACAATTCCCTAAAAATTATTTTAGTCTTATTGAACCACATTTAACTTACTGATGTCATCCTTTTTTCTCGGTTTTTTGAAATTCAACTCATCGAAGTAGTAAAATTAGGTTTTATGAAAATTTGTAAATGCTTCTAGAAGGTGGGTAAAAGACGGTAAAATGTTCGATAATATATATATATATAAACGTATTCTCTAATGACTAAAATGGATTATGTTTAACATATATATGTATTATGTATCTATTTTTACTGAAAATAAATTAAAATTAAATAAATATTTATTTAAATAAAAAGTCTGTTTTATATAATAACGCAGTGTTTTTTACTTTTCAAAAAAAATTGAATGTTTTCCGAAAAATACCAAAAAATTACCCTATGCTAATTTTAATATTCCAAATTCAAAAATGAAGTCTATTTTATCAAATTCAAAACATATATGGTGTATTTAGTAATTTAAAATTAATTTTCGTTGTCAAAACAACAATGCGAGTTTTAAAAAAATAAAAACTATCAAATGATTGGCATGTGTTTATTTTAAATTTAATGTGAAATTACTTATAATGACATACATTGTATTAAATGATAAAAACATAATCAAATTATACTTCAAAACCATTAAAATGCATAATTTATCATTAGGAATTATTTTGCTTAAAAAAAGTTGTTTTCAATTAAAACATATTATTTTTCACTATTAATCAAAATATGAAAGTTATTAGAAAAGTAAAAAAAATATATCTAAACTAAATTTTTATGTCCCTATTCTAAAGAAAAATTTAATTTCATTAATTTTAATTTATAAAAGTGTCAAATATTGGTTTTAAAAGGGGTTCACCATTAAAAGGCGATAAAATTACATTTTTTGGAAAATACTTATTTCATATGAAAAAAATGAATTTGTTCTTATATTATGTCTAAGAAACAAATAATATGGATGATAAAATTATATTGATTATATAAGATTCAGAATGCAGTTAATACTATTTAGATCCACTTTTTGAATGGTTATTTTAGTAAGTTGTTGTGCGCTCGAACTCAGTGTTGTGTGTAGAGAAAGCTATTGAATTTCTTTAATGAGATAACATACTATGAAATCGTGGGATGTTAAAAATGTGGTGCAGTAGTTTATAACCTGACATGATCGAGGACATAAGGAGTTTTAACCATAAAATATATCCTCGTAGGAAGTACTTTAGGTCAAGGGACTAAAAGTGAAAGTTAGGCTGGGCCCGAGGCAAAGTGCTTGAGCATTCCTATGTACCCCATGAGGATGGAAATCATGACACACGTAGTTCTGAGGGAGTAGTTTAACATCATGTGGGATGATGAAAGGCCTGTGTGGTGTGAGTATGCCTATACATGTTCTACCAGAACTACTAAGCCCACATGAGTAGTGATCAATGTGGGAGACAAGGAGTAGTGATGGGACATTCGTAGAACAGGGAGGCTCATGGAGGGGCGATGGAATGCTCGGTGAATGACGTCCCAATAATGCTTACTTGCCTACTTAATTCACGTAGATGCATGAAGGGGTAAAGATGAGTAAGTTGGAATTCCACATGAATGTAAGGAAGTGGAAATGTGTGAATCATGATGCTTGAGATCTGGACCGCAATGACAGTGGCATAACGATGGGGGATAGCAGTTGAACATGTTCTAAACATAGCATCTGTTTTTGTTTAGCCTAGAATGGGAACAGACAAATGGGGGTCGACCAGTGTCCACGTTCAAAACATGAGACCAGTAGAAAATGTCAGTATAAGGTCCTCAGGGATGTTGGCCCAATACAGTCAGTAAGACAATGTGGCATGATACCAGGCCATAAAGGGGGTCCATTCAGATGTGGAAGAGGATGTGGATTAAAATAATGGGCTCAAGAATCTTTGACATAGAATGAGGGAATGTCCTCATGAAAAATCCACACTTCGGGATTTTTGTCACAAAGCATCTGAGTACGATAAAAATTATGTATCAGATAAAGGGAGTCAGGTCCCTTTCCAAGGACAAGGGTCATGGGTTATACTCATCCAAACTAATGATCTTAGGATGGGCCATACGGGGGGATTAATTTAATGGACTGTAAATAGGGTAGAGTAGTATCCAAACGTGACACACAATTCCCATAGGGATATCATTGTTTTGGGTCATAGAACTCAGACCAGGTTGGGAAAAGACATGGGAGGCACACAGTACGACTATTCTAAAACCCAACCTGAATGAGGATGTAATCCACATCACATGTTCCCAAAAAGGGTTCGGGAATAGATTTTGAAAGAGAGGGGAAAATATTTTAGATTCTTGTGGATGGACCTATAGACAATGTGTCTAGGCATTCCTACATATCCCATGATGATGGGAATCAAGCCATACATAGTTCTTGAATATGTCATTCAGTTTAACATCTTACAATAAGGATGTAGATTGGACTTAGTTTTTGGTCATAGGGCTCGGACTAGAGATGGCAGGGAATGCGGGAGACACATGGTGAATGAGGACCTGATGTCCAAATCACCATGTGCTCCTTGGGGCGGTTTTAGGTCGAGGGACCGAAAATGAAAGTTAGGTTGGGCCCGAGGCTAAGTGTACAGGCGTTCTTACGTATCCCATGAGAATGAGAATAAATCCCCACATAGTTCTAATGATGACAAGGTAAGATACTAGTGCCAGAGATAATAAGGTTGTGTGGGACTAACTGCTGCACCAAAAGAAGCATTATTTGATAAATCTTGTTTGTCCTTTAGAATGACTGAATGTGTTTTTTTGTGAAGAAACAGACCTAGGATAGAAATTACATGCATAGACACAAGAATCAATATATGTGCTTGAATTGACAAATGAAATTGTGTGTGATCAACACCAAATATGATGTCCCCTCGAATTAGGACACCACGATGCAGTGACGTTTTTTCGTCATGCGACCAGGACAATAATGTCATATTTTTGGGTCATGTGATGGGACCAACCATGAATTTTAATGTTGTGTAGTATGGAGGCAGTAGTTTAAAGTCATTTGGGACTAGGCATCATAGTTCAATGTCATATCGATCAGACATATACCGGAAAGATGAGGTTCAACAGGTAATGGGAATGGTGTGATAAATCATACCCAATGTGATTGAGGACGAGGTCCACATCCCACCGCATGCGATTCCAAGAAAGGAGCCTTTGGCCGGGGGGGGTCAGAAAAAGTTAGAGAATATGGGGAAAGAGAGACTAGATCTCATTTGAGCTGGACCCTAAGAAGAGATTTCGGAGCATACCCACATATCCCATGAGCATGAGAATCAAGCCATATGTAGTTCTCAAGAGGGTGACGTATAAAAAGATCTTTGTTTATGGTTTTGGCGCTCGGACCATGGAGAAGTGGAACTCTTCCAAGTAAGAACAGACCTCAATCCAATTCCTAAGCCCACATGAGTCGAACTCAGTGTGGAAAACTAGGGCGGAAGAGGTTTTTTCAATACCGGAATGCATGCCAAAGGGAAGTCGGTGCGGAGTGCTGAATGATGCCTTACCATGGCTTTTTCCTCCTTACGTATAAATGTGTACTAAAGGATAGTTCCAGAAGTGTCGAAATTCCACTTGGACATGATGGGGAGGAAAATAATGTGAATTATGTAACCATCATTCAAGGATTGAAGGGGTTGGCATGACGATGGAGGATAACTATTGACCGTGGTCGAAACACAACAACCATATCGTGTGGCCTAAAATGGGAACAACAAATGAGCGTCAACCACTGACCACGTTCACAATTTGAGACTTGTATCAATTTGTTGTCTGAAACCCTCAAGGGCATTGGCTCATAATGGTATGAGAACCCTTAGCCCTAAAATCCATGCCATTTGGGGGTCCCTTTAAATGTGAATGATAATGGAAATCTAAAATGGAAGGGGAACACGAAGCCTGAAAAATGGGTGTAAGCATGTCCAGGAAGAATTTGACACTCCTGGTTCCCAACCAGAATACTCCTGGGCGCATTGGTGAATCACCAAAGAGGGTCGAGGGACCCAAATTAAGAGAAGTCAACTCGATGTGACGAGTGTAGGGAAAGGGAGGGAGGGGCGCTCTAGAGAGAGAAGTATGCTATGTGGTTATTAAAAAACCAACTTGAATGGGGACATAATCCCATACAACACCATATACCCCTCTCTTGAAAGAAAGAAGGACAAGGGGCCAAGAAGATATGGAGGTCTCTATGATATGTGGTTGGACCCAGAGACCAGTCATTCGGGTGTTCTTACATATCACATAAGGATGGGAATCAAGCCATACGTAGTTCTGATAAGGATGTTGTGCAGTTTAACTTCATATAGAAAGGATGCTGATAGGGGAAAGGTATCTCAATGAGGGATGTTTATGGACATTGGGAAATCCAACGTGAATAAGGACATAATCACCTACCACACTTTACAATCATATGTGAGGGCTTGGGCCCGGGGCTCGAAAAGGCCATTGGACCTGAGACTGAGCCACATACATAGTGTAACAGCCAAATTGCAGTTTGACATATTGTAGTGAGGACAATGATGATCTTAGTTTAAGGGCGTAGAGCTCGGGCCAGAGATGCCTAGCTTAATGTCATATTCCTGGGACAACTGAGAGTAGATGGTAAATCATCATGCCTTTAGAAGGCCACAAAGAAGGAACAATGATAGGGAACAATGGTTCACCATGTGCGTAATACATTATCTTCCCTTCTATGACCAGAGTTCAGGGGTAAGTAGTTGAGCCTTGACCATTGACCACATTTTCAAAACGGGACCTGTATCAATTTTATTCTCGAAATCCTCGAGGAAGTTGGCCTGAAATGGTAGGAGAGCCCTTGGGAAAAGTATCCATGCTATTTAGGGGTCCTTTTGGATATATAAGATGATGGAAACCCAAATGATGGGGCTCACAGAGCATGGAAGAGCATGAACTCATGGAATGGGTGATAAACATAGGGATGTCTCAAGGGGATATGTGTGGTGTGGTAGAATAGCCCAATGTGAATGAGGACATCAGTCCATACCACCCCACAAAATCCAAAATGAGAACATGGAAAAGGGTCCCAAAAAGTCTGAGGGACCTGGGGCTGGGTGTCCTATCCAACAATAGCCATATGGACACTCATGTGGGTATTGCCTTATCATAGCTCCTAATCCCATGAGAGTAATGCTCAGTACAGGAAACAAGGAGTAGAATTTGGCTCTCCCCACCAAATAAGGGACCACCAGCTGAAATCACACTCCTTCTCAAGGTAGATTGAGGTTTGGAGAGATGACAGAGTTGAAAAAACCACTACACTCCATGTTTGGGAAATAAGAAGTTGGTGAAAATTAAAAGGATTGTTGTCGACCAGATTCGAAACACATCATCTATATCGTGTGACCTGAAATGCGAAAAACAAATGAGCATCGACCACTAAACTTATTCACAACATAGGGCTTATATAAATTTGACCTTCGAAATTCCCGAGGGCATTGGCTTAAACGGATAGGAGAGGTCTTAGGCTAATTATCCATATAGTTTGGGGGACCCTTTCGAATGTGAAAGATAATGGAAACCCAAAATGGATGGGATGTATATAGCATTAATATTCTTGTGCAGGATTAGACTCAAGGGGAGATCTTAGAGTTTGTGGCTGGGCCTAAGAACAAAATTTCTGGGCGGTCCTACATATACCATGAGTATGGGAATCAATATGTACATTGTTCTGAAAGATCCATGCAGTTTAACGTCATCCGGTAATGACATGGGAGGAGAGAAGAACACTGGAGGGAACAAGGTGTAATCATCGTAACCTTGACATGAGTGGGGCCAAATAAGCCTATTTGTTGCTGTGTGGGATCCTATAAAAGAAGTATGACTAACAGGGGATATTCAAAGAAGGAACTGGGGCTGGACTCAAGACGAGATGTCTGGGTGTTCTTACGTACCCATGATTATGGGAATCAAGCCAAACATAGTCCATGAGATGTGGTTTAACATATTGCAGGACGACGCACAGTTTAAAGTCATATATGACAGGACATTTTAAGGTCATGGATGACCATAATGTGTCTTAGGGTTGTGAGGGACCATAAAAAGGGGGATCAAGAAAAATATTGCTTGAGGAACTTGAAATTGGTGGGGGGATTTGTATGCTCACCATCCATGGTCACCAGTTAGTATGCTCCATTGGATTAAAATTTGTGAACAATGTAAGGTCCCTCCCATTTCGGATCCAACATGGGTGGTTTCATGCTGGGTATCATTGGTGTCTTCAGGGCCAATACAATGTTTCCTTGCAATAAAGAGAAGAGGAAAACTTTCTTGTTGGAAGCTCTAGCTATATTGTTCTGATGCCTTTCCAAGTTGTACAGGGCTTGAAGCCCATTCTCGTCGAGCACTTATAAGTCATCCATATGGATTTTATCCATCCAATATGGAGCTTTTTGATCATATACAGTTGTGAAAAATGAGGTAAATTGAATCTCTATGGGAAGGATGGCCTCCATTCCATACACAAGGGAAGATGGGGTCACCAAGGCGGAATTACGAGTCGTCGTCCGATAAGCCCAGAGGGAATTGGGGATCTTGTCTGATGAAATATTCTTATTCTGAACAACCATTTTCTATAGAAATGTTAGAGAGGGTTTTGTTGAATGCCTCAATTTTTCCATTTTCTTGCACAAGATAGCGGGAGGTATGGTTAGAATGGATATTGTACTTAGTGTACAATTTCATCCGCTTAGCTACTCAGAAGTCCATGCTATTATCGGTGAGGATGGCATGAGGGAATCCCAATCGGTAGATGATGTTAGAGCCACAAATACAATGATAGAATTTTCCTTGACATCATTGATAGGAACTACCTCTACCCACATGGAGAAGAAATATGTAGCAGTCAGGATGAATATGCACTAGCGACCGGTCAATGGTGGTTATGGTCACACAACATCGAGTCCCCATACCAAAAATATCCAAGAGTACTTGGTAGAGTGGAGAGGCTCTGGTGGTCGATGCATGAAGTTATCATGAATTTGGAACATGTGACATATTTGTGTAAACTCAATGCAGTCAGGAATCATAGATGACAAAAAGTACCCCAGTCTCTAAATTGGGTGAGATTGTTTTGGCCCGGTCTTATGAACCCTACAAGAACCGACATGATCCTCTAGAATTACTTGGGAAAGAATGAAACCTTGAATGAAATTTAGGATATACCCATCAAACACATACTTGTAGAGGAGATTCTCATGACTAGGACCGTCCTGGAGGGTAAACAATAACGCGCGATGTCGAATTCACTCGTGCTCGGCCTGATCTACTAGGAGACTATGGTTCTGGAGATACTCATCAAAGGGGCTTCTCCAGTTGGGAGTCACTTCAGTCACAACATATAGGGGACCTGTGGGTAATGACTTGGAGGCACTGGCAGAATGGTGGCTCACCTTCAGGTCGTCATCATCATCTGGTGTAACATGAGAAATGAATTTCTGGTGTTCCACATGGATAATAATATCATCATGCTTGGGATCCTCAAGTGATGCATCTAGGCCGACCAGGGAGTCTTCTTGACCATTATGAGATTGAGGGATGCGAGTAATTTCTGGATGAGATGGGAACTGGGCCATTAGCTGGAGAGTACATTCCAACAATGGTATGAGCTCTAGAATTCTGATGACGCAGTCATAGTTGATCTGCATGATGACTAGTTCAGAGTCCCCTTTCACCTAAAAATGGGGAACGTCTATCTTGAGGGCCAGCTCAAGAATAGTAATGAGAGCCTGATACACTGCCTCATTTTTGGTGAAGGCTTCTGACAAAAGGAATGAATACGGATGAATGACTTATGCCAGGGTAATGAAGATGACACTCAGGCCTACTCTGTTGAGTCTGGGGTAATTGAGCCTCCCACATGTGGGGCTCTGGGATGCGCCATCGAAGTTAATTTGATAGCATGAAATGTCCTGGTCCACCGAGATAATTGATTCATCATAAAAATTGTGGTCCAGGGACTGGTCTATAGGAGCTGGATGGGAAACAAGGATGTCTTCCAATTATTTCCCTTTGAAAGACTTCTGAAAGAAGAATCTAATAATGAACTACTGGAGGATTACCGCCCACTAAGAAAGTCGTCTAGTCCACATGGGGCAGTTTAGGATGTACTTTAGGGGATCAACCCTGGATACCAGTTGTAGCTCATGATGTTGGAGGTAATGCCGCAATTTCTGTACTATGAACACCAGTTCAAGGAAACTCTTCTCAATAGGGGAGTATCTGGTCTCCGTATCGAGCAGCAGGAGACTGAGGTTGTAGTGGTGGTTCTCTATCCCGTTGTTGTTCTTATTGGTGAGAAGGGTGCTGAGAGATCCTTCCAGGGTGGTCACATAAAGGGGAAGTGGCTTTCTAGAGATGGGTGGCATTAAGACCAGAGGCTAGAGAAGATACCTCTTTATGTCCTCAAAAGTAGTCTGACGCTCTTTTTCCCACTCATCGACGATGTCTTTCATCATGTGCCAAGAAAAGGGTATACAATTGCCCGCCAAATTTGTGATGAACCGGCGTATGTAGGCTAAGTGGCCTAGGAAGACTCGAAGCTCCCAAATATTGCTCCGGGGAGACATCTGACTGATAGGATTAGTCTTCTATGGGTTGATATTGATGCCCCTGTATCTGATAATGAAGCCGAGAAACATTCCAAAGGTGACCCCAAAGTCACACTTCAATGGGTTCATCTTCAGGTGGTGAGAACAGAGGAAGAAAAACACTTCCTCAATGTATTTGAGATGGTCCTAACGCTGACAGATTTGACCACCAGGTCTTCCATGTAACATTCCACCAACGTTCTGATGATTGGATTAAATATAAGATGTATAGCCCTCTGATATGTGGCACCTGCATTCTTTAAACTGAAAGGCATGAATCGGTAGAAGAAAGTAATTTGTGGTTCCATAAAGGATATAGACTCCTCATCCTTGGGGTCCATTCATATCTGGTTATACCCAGAGTACCCATCCATGAAGGAGAGGTCTTGGAACCCAATTGTAGCATCGATCAACTATTCTGTCACAGGAAGGGGAAAATCATCCTTTGGAAATTGATAGTTGAGATCCTGGAAGTCGATGAAGACTCTGATCTATCTGTTCTTCTTCTTGACTGGTATAATTTTGCCCATCCATTTGGGGTACTGGACCTCCTTAATGAAATTGGCTCTGATTATCTAATCAACTGTGGCCTCGACCTTAGCACTGTGGGAAGGGGGCATGTTTCTAGGTGGTTTATTGAATCCACGGTGATTTACCGAGAGACTGAGGCGGTGGATGGCTACATAAGGATTTATTATTGGAATAATGTCACAAATCCATGAGAATACATCACAGTTTTTTTTAAGGAAGTCTATGTATAACTATTTCTCCTTGAGGGGCATTGCAACATTGATCCGTGTGGGTTTCGGGTATACCTTGATACCGAGGTTCACCTGTACCAATTCCTCGACCATGGAAGAGATCCCCTATTCAATGGCAGGGAGATAATCTTTTAATCCTCCTCTTCACTTATGGAGGACGTATCCTTGGTGGGAGGATTTTATTTTGAGTTGACAGATCCCGACGGGTGGCCGGTACTAGCCTGAATTGCAGTGGACACTGCATCGGGGGACTCCTGTGTTGCCACAACCATAATGATGAAAGTTGTCGATCGAATCTCATATGGTATTCAACCCAAGGGACTAAACTTGATGATATCATAGCAATTGTGGAGAGTCAGTTTGATCCAGCTAATTCCAACCCGATGAAAAAAGAATGTCTGATGAATTGTTGTTTCCATGGGGCAGTCATCCCGATAACTTATGGGGGTAAGAGGCTCTAGGATCACCTGAGCCTGATTTTTATAGGAGTACAAGGTGATCTTCCGGCATAGATTAGGCCTAGGAATGTGTTCCGCTTTCATTCTAGAATCAATGAAGCATTTTCCCATGTCTGGGGCCGTAGCCTCCATTCGGAGGATTGGAATGATGTAGGCGTCATCTAGATCTGTCCATTGGTCAGTCACAGCCATGGCATTCTAAAACTCATTAGCTTGAATCTTATTGTCTTTGCTCTTGTAGTAGTCGGAATCCAGATAGCTAACTTCATAAGAGGGAAAGGGAGACACTTCACCTTGATGCATTCCCACTCGACCATTAAGGGAGTACTTGAGGCACTAGTGATATGATGAGGGAACTGTCACATAAAGGTGGAGCCATGTCCATCCCATCAATGCATTGTAGGTAGTTTCCTAGGAGGCAATCATAAATTCGATGCTAGAAAGTAGGCCACCAAACTACATATTCAAGCAGATCTTGTCGATTGGTGTCTGTTCTAGCCTATCATATCTTTGGATTCTTACGTTAGAGGGACTCATATAATCCTAGGACAACCCTAGTTTTTGCAGTGTTCGAGTCGGGATTAGTTTGTTCCCAGATCCCATGACGAAAAGATAGTGGGGAACCTCCATGCCATTGAAATGGATAGTGATGTACAGTGGGAGAATGTTCCCCTATATGGGAGAGCCTTCATCTTCTCCAGTAAATGAGATGATGGCCTAACATTCAGAATTCTCAACCGCCTCATCATGAAAAGCCTTTGCGGTAGCTAAAAACATCTCACACTAGAGGGGTCTTCTTAAAGCCTTGGCGAGAGTCTCACACATATCTGAAGATAGGGAAAAGGACCCATGGATGAGGAGATTTTTTAGAATTCTAGTAAGATGTTTGAGAACATCATACTTCCGTGACAGGCATGAACTTCTACTTACAAGAGGTCACTCTATGAAAGGAGTTATGGTGGGACCGGCCGACTAAACCAGTGGCTGACTGGTATTGGGAATATCCTGCTACTCACTAGTTGAAGCATGCAGAGTGACTACTAGATGAGGGCCAAAAAACTATGATTGGCCTGTACCAAGGCGTGACTGGTCACTATGGGGTCATGGTGGCTCTGCCTGATCCAACTACACAAATGACAGTAATGGCGGGCCTGATGTCACAAGGTGAGTAGGATGTGCATACTGAGCTCTTTGCTGGTCCTACTGCCTGGGTTTGGTAGCATGCACAAACTGGCTGGAAGTGTTAAAAAAGCACTAAGATGGCCGATATAGCCATGGCTCTATCGACGCTGAAGATGACTGGGGATGTTGGGAGGATCCTCCGGGCGTTCTTCATCATCATGAATCTTGTAGGGATTTACCAGCTCTACAGTATTAAATGAGGTGTACCCTTGATCGTCACACGAAGATTCATCCACTACTGGATGGATTCTTGGAGGGATCACCACTTCCAGGGGCATGAATTAGCCGAGAGTATTCAATGATGATGGCATCGGTGGTGGAATTTTCTTTCCCTTATACAGCCAGTGTTTTCTCTTATGGGAAGAGGGCTGTTGAGACAACGATGCAGAAGTAATAACTATAGATTCTGAAGGTTCTATATGATTCAGGTGTGCAAATATAACACCATGTGAACGAGCAACTATTTTACAAGCCATCCAATCATCATACTTGTGGGACTCGTGGCTAGAAACCTGGTGCCAATCACCTTCGTTGTTTTTTGTTGTTATCTGGTTTCATGAAGACGCATGCCACCTGTGATGGAGTTGTGCCTACTCACACTATGTTGTTATCCACCTAGTCATGATGCCCGTATTTAAACACCTATAACTATTTGATGTCATGCCCTAGGATCTAGTGGTAGAGGTAGTAATTAGGGATATCAGTGAGGTTCACCTCTTATGGACTCCCGCACTCATGAAAACGTACAATCCCATGCCCTAGTGTAACTCTAAAATAACCAAGGGCTTGTTCATCGTTGAATGAGTAGGTCCTGTTCCCCCTATCCGGAAAGGTGGCCTCGGAGCCTGACCTTGAAGAGGGGATGAAGGAGCCTACTAAAGAGGTGGAGATTGGTTATCTCACCTAGGTGG
This sequence comes from Viscum album, assembly GCA_963277665.1. Lineage (NCBI taxonomy): Eukaryota > Viridiplantae > Streptophyta > Magnoliopsida > Santalales > Viscaceae > Viscum > Viscum album. The sequence goes on along the minus strand of OY728138.1, from coordinate 1,983,751,589 downwards.
TGGTAGTGCATTGTACATGGGCTCTTACCGATTTTGAGGTGGGAGCTGCTGGGCCGGAGGCTGCCCTTGGGGTGGAGGTCATCTGTAAGGATATGGAGGCGGCTCCACTAGTAACAAATCTAGTTTCTTGGGGGACTCTATTTGAGCCACTACAGTGGGCTTGGCCCCAGTGGCACTTCTCGCGGGGAACATTGGAGGCAACGGATGTGCCTGCTTAGCCTGCTATAAGGCTTCTTCTAGGCGCTGGTCTTATCAGAGAAGTCTTAGAATCCCCCAGGGTAGTTCTGAGTGATCAAAGAGGGGACCTGATACATCATGACATTCCCAACACACATTGTCAGTAATTTCTTCTGAGTCAACGACATGTAAAGAGAGTATGTGAGTCCATTCCACCGGGAGAAAAAGTTGGCAACACACTAATCCGGCCTCTGCTTGAACATGAAGAGGTCTGCGATACTCGTCTTCCGAGTGGTGGAACTAAACAGGTATATGAATTTCGTACGGTGGTCCCCCCTTCTGACCACCAATTTGAATGGAGTCCTGTTGTACCAAATGAATGACGAGCCTTCTAATGTTTGCACGAAACACCAGCTTAGAGGCTTCCTGCTGCACTACGATTCCCAACATGGGGCCACACCTTGAGAAAAAGAGGGCCAGGTGCTGTGGAGGGTCCCTTATCCCATTGAAGGGGAAAAGGTAGGATTCCCAAAACATAGGGGTGCTGGTATATCATCCACCTATGCAAGGTATGGCTAGCAATCATGTGGGATTTCCACCTATCCAGTCACTAAGGCTTCGATGGGGGAAATGAGTGTCGTAATTGGATCTTTAAGGCTCGGATTACTATCTTGATGGGGATCCCTGACCACCAGTGCATTGGTGGGATCTTCATCTTGATAAATAGTCACATCGTCTCATGGAGCGGATAGTGGTACGATCTGTCGAGTAGCTGGGAGAATCCAGACTGGGTCCTGGGGATTGTCCCACCATTCGGGAGGATTTGAAAACATATATTGTGCCATCTTGAAGTTAGTACTAGCCTCAACCCTGTCTATGTGGGTAGTATGGTCAGGGTCACCTAGGGGAAGTTCTACAAGGGGATGTTGTGCCTTCCCTTGCTTCCCTAGCTGAGGATCACCATATTCTGGTCGTCGCTTGATTGTGCGTTCCGTAAGGAGGTAATCGACCACCTTATTCTATTCAGTGATTTGCTGATGCCATGAAGCTTTTTCAGGGTTGTCTTCCATATTCTTCTCTGAGCAAGACGATTCAGAGGGTTTGACAACTCTGAGAAGTTCCTATACCTTATTAGGATTCCGATTGTGGACTAGTGCCTTAGTGGCAACATGAAGACCTATTAGATTTCTCTTCTTGTGAGTAACCCTTCCCAACAGATCCTATAGTTATAGAACTCCCTCTAGGGGTAAGTCCAAATCAAGGAGCTCCAACTCATTCTCTCCCTTTGATAGGTCATCCATGTTAACCGTGACTATTCGTGGAGGAATATCCTCTATATCTCATTGAAAATCGTGCTGGCGCCAGATGAAACTAAAATGGAGGGCCGCGTACTGCCCCCAACAATGAATTTGAACATGGGGAGAATCCTCCTTGATTATCTTGTGGAGCACTTTAAAGCTATTAATGCATCTTTGTTGGAGGGTATTATGGTGGCCATGTGAATCATGGCATTGAGCCACGAGAAGTGCGACTAAATCCACCAAAAAAAATTGTTGGATGATATATTTGAAGTGTGCCTGACTCTTGGGGTCAGTCACTCGTCAATGCTAAAGGCAGAAATGAGTCACATAGCGGGTCTGGAGAAATCATACAACCTTCTCCGGGGTGAGCACTTCTGGTTCCCTAAAATTTGGTGCTGCAACTGGCGAGAAAATGTTAGGGAAATGGTCCACTGCGGGGATATCCTACAAGCTCTGTGGTCCAGATTCAAGGTCTGGCCCTTCATTTACCCACTTATCTACGGGTGGTGGATAGGGAATTGGTAGTGGTACCGAAGCAGACCATTGAGATGGTAGGATGACCAATGGAGAGTACGGAATGCAAGTGGACAAGCCTCCACATGTTGGGAAATCCTCCGAAGAGTGTAGTGACTTAGCCACCACATCATGGTAAGACGGGATGACAAATGCAGTTTCTTGCTCTGGGACTATAGCTACCGATGATGGGTTATACTACTTCTCATCTACCATTGGACTACATAATTTCTCTCTGTGATCTGTAATCAAGATAAAGAGTGCTTCTGGTGATGATGGTGGTGATTTCACGGCTGTAACCTATGTGGTTTTCAAATTTTCTTCCTTCTAGATATACATGTGGGGGAGGTGGGAATCCAATGGACCTCGCATTCTAGAAAAATGAGGCTGATATGCCTTGTTCCTGTATTGGCCCTTGATATAGAGGATCTTGGCGAGGTCTCCACCACTGAGTCGTATTCCGCCTTAGAATCGAATAAGAAAACTGGTTTGATCTCCATCTAAAACATCTCAGCGTTCTTTTTGTGGAGGTGATGACCCACCCTCCTCCCCCGGGATGGCTCTTCGAGACAGGGTAGAATTTTCGAATGAGGATATCCTTCATCCATACTAGTGCTAGGGTGGGGAGGACTTCTACCTTAGTGAGCTAGAGTGTGAGGAGCCCCTAGAAAAATATCAAATATAACACAAGGAGGACCTTCGTGCCCACCGGATGACGTGTGGAGGGAATCTCCATGGGAAATGCTGGAGTGGGTAGGACCTACACTAGAGCTGATAGGATCATGGGTAGGACCTCCATGATTGACTCCCCTATTAGTGTTTTCATGAGTAGGGTCCTCGCACTGACAAGCATAACATGGGTAGGACCTCCGTGCTGGGTGCTGGTGAAGCGAAGTTTTCCATCACTCCTCTGATTGCTAAGGCAAGGAGGACTATCTCCAGCTGCAGCAAAGGCATGGAGAATACCTCCATACTAGAGATTAACCGGATGTGTAAAATATATATACCTAGAGACTGTGGTAGGAGGAATGACCCCATACATAATTTAAAGAGTGTTTTAGAGGATTCCATACTAAGTGTCACTCTCATGGGGTGGACCCTCATTTAGATTTAAGGTAGCACAGGGTGGCACCCATGCTAATATTTGAAGTGGGGAGGTCCCATGTTCTCTATGGTGGTGGTATGGGTAGGACCTTGGTACTGTGTGTCGTGGCCACGGGTTGGTCCGTGCCGGGTGATCCCTGTACCGTAGGCTGAGAGAATCGACCTAGCATGCATATGGGGTAGTTGGGGCCTTGTTCTTGACCAGGTATATAAGTTCCCCTAATCAGTGTGAAAAATAGGCTGATGATAAATGTCAGTGGTGGCCCGTTCCATATCAGTTTCTAACGTCAATGGCCCTTGGCGGGTGTCCTCTTCGGCCTATAACCAACACTGGCATCGAGTCAGCTGGACTGGGGCTGGTGGTGCACGTACATAGTCTACCTACTCTTTAGCCCATGGGATTGGTTTGTGGCACTGGCACGGCCTAGTGGGGGACCTTATTTGGGGGCACTTAGAATGGGATGCTGGTCGAGATGGCCCAGATGTCCCCTACCTCATTGGAGTAGCGGAGGGAGTCATCGAGGCATTTCGGGGAGAGGCTCCCGAAATGATTGTACATTGGGGTGAGGAGTAGTGACTTCCTTTGTGGCCCATGGGGAGGCGGTGGCAGTGAGGCGCAAACAACTCTAAATCCCAGTGGGCCATTTCCCAAGTAGGGATAATCCCCTCCTCCTTGTATCGCTATAAGAGTTCACTTATCACCCTTCGGTGTGCGAATTCAGAAGGTGATATGGGGCGTGAGTTCCCAACGATTTTGGGTGTGGAATCAGTCATATATGTGGTTGAGCCATGTGGGATTTCTGGGTTGGCATTTTCCCTACCACTACATCATTGGGAAGGTGGTGATCGGGTTCCAAGTGCAACAACTTGGTTCCCTAAAAGCAAGGAAATTAAGCCATTAGTGATGAAACAAAGAAATTGAAGTCCAATGTCCCAGCGCCATTCAATCTCCCATGGCTAGAAAGAAAGATCCATGCTGACAAAGTCACAGACCGGGATGTCCAACATTTTGACTGCCCCAACATCTATTGAGTTTCACACCATGCCTGCAATTTGATTGGTGGGACCCAACAATAGATAACGGGTTTTGGTGACATGATAATCCACTAATGTCTCGAACGTTACTAATCTCCACATTGAGAAGAAGAACATTCGTGTTGGGTTCATCGTTTATGTTTCCAACGCTTTCGCCATGGCACGTGCATCCGTCTGTCGAGGTCAGGAAGTTGTGGCCCTATATTCCCACTTTCAAAGGTTGGCGACATTTGTCTCTTATTCAGGGATTTTTCCACCTTGATCGAAACATGATGATGGGATTTTTGTTCCTCATTATGTGGACTCCTTGGAACTCATCACCTAGTCTGGGTCTCCCTTATAGACTAATATTTTTTTTTCGTGAAACTCTTCCCAGGGACATTTCTTCATGGATGCTAGTTAATTACACTACTTCTATCATGAAATTATGATGGTCCTGGTCAGGGAAGCAACCTTCAGTCTGAGGAGTAGTCACTTTGGGCATCACTGGCATGTCTTGATGCAGGAACACTAGCGCGTCTGGACTTCTTCACCTTATTATAGTTCTTCTCTATGGCATAGAAGCTCGAGGAATCCCACATAAAATGCGGGGAATTATATGCTATATGAATGTATCAATGGTTTTCCTCAGCTTCCTATGTTTAACACAGGGTATTCCACGGGATTAACGTCTAGTGGAGACAGATCAGATAGATCAGAACACTAACTATAGTGGATCAGATGGGTGCAACCCGTGGAGGGAACACTGATGTTGGGGCTAAGAGGTGGCTAGATATTGATGCACCCGATTTGTGTATACATTTTAACATACTTTATTGAAAATAAGATCATGTTTTCAGAATTTACCTACTTTTTAGAAGACAAATACTTTGATTTTGGTGATCTTGTTCATTTTCAAGAGATTTATGGAAAAATATACAAACCAGGGGAGAACTGAGAAAAATTTACAACTACATGGCACGTGTTTATATACATGTCGTGTACATTGAAGCTGAGACACGAGTTTACTAGGACAAGTACATGTCCATGTAACCAGTAGCTGGTACATGTCGTGTTCACAGACTGTACATTGCGTAAACCATTCGAGAGGTAGTGGGTGGACGAGAAGCATCCACACGCCCATGTGGCCGACTAAAGGGGACACGCCCTGTTCAACATATACACACCTTGTATACCTTTCTAAAAGCATTTGGTGACAGAAAAATGAGACTACACACTGTGTATCATGGCTCTACATGCCATGTATATCTACCTAACATGAGGTGTCGTGTTCCAAGTCAAAGACCGCATGTTAGGCCACCTACTAGTGGAGGAAAACAAAGAAAAATGTGCATTGAAAAATGTACATGTCATGTAATTTTTCCACAAACCGTGTAGTTATATTTTATATAAAAGCAGGCCTTGGCCTCCGGTTCAAGGTGGTGGTGTGTGGAGAGAAAGTCTAGAGAAAAGAATGAAGTTCTGAAGGAAAGAAGCTCTACTGCCACACTACCGCCATTCTACCATCTACCGAAGAATCATTCCCTCCTCGAAGTTTGAAAGCATGATCACATTAGGTATCAAGGGATTTGTGCTTATCTTTTTCATTATGTGTATCTAAATACCCACTATGTTGGTGTGGTGGGAGATGATGAGTTTTAATTTAAATTAGATGTTATGAATGTGTTTGTTCATTTAACTTATTCTTACCCTTCTTAAATTACTTCATCATTATCACTGAAAATTCTGAACCAGACCAAGGGAATAATTATCAGGGATTCAAAAAAAGAATAAAAATGAATATTTTCATGATCATTGGAAGTATTCGTTGACTCAAAAATAGAATAAGCCGAATAAAGAACGATTAAACACTAACTACCAGACCATGTAGTTAGTTTCTTCAGCTATATATCTATGTTTACCAGAACACAAAAACTTTATTACAAATTGAAACCTAGAGTGTTGGGTTATTATGAAAAACACAACCTCATAAGAAATTAGATTTAATAATCAACCTCTCATAAATCCAGAAACGCAACACATTTCTCTCTGTATCTGTATCAAAACCAATTTTCCCATATTTTCCTCTATTCATTATATAATTTATTTATAAATCTTGCAACAAATTATTATTTTTTTCACCACATCAATAATTGACTTTAAATTCAGAAAACTTCATTAAGAAAAAAATACAAACTAAGTTAAACAAGACAAAAATAACTTCTTTTTTCCTATGGATCGACCACTTACTGGTGATATACTTGTTAGGGTAAAAATAATTTGGGACACTGATAACATACATTCAGTGAAACGACTCTCCAAATTTTGGCACTATTTCTAGGGATAGGGAAAAGTCACTTTTTCCTGTTTTAATTAAGATTGTATCAAATTTTAGTAAAAAAAAATTCACAAAAATCTCTTTTCTAAACTTATTTATATTTATGTTTCTTTTTCCTCATTTACACATGGTACATTTTGTATTGTGCTAGTATTTAGGTGTATTAGTAGCTACCTCACACATTCTAAGAATGTTGATTCATTGGGGTTTTTTCCAACTGACCTAGAGATCGAACTAACACATTTCAGGAACCAATGAGAGCTCATGACAGAGAACAATCCCAACAATCCCATGGCACAGAATGAGGAAGGTAATCCAATTGTTTTCCAAGGAGCTAGACAACCACTAGGACCAGATGATAACCAGAACAAGATAGATCCAATTTCTCCAGGGTATGGCCCACATCAGCTTAAAAAATTCCAACCAGAACAGATTCCATTTTTACACCCAGGTCAGGGGTCGTACTACGCCCCTCAGGACCAATAATACATGTTGATTTCCCTTCCTTGGCTGCCACCTCCACACCGTAATCTCATGGAGTATGACATTCCATCTATCCACAGAGCTCACACGAGTATCTTTCGTCCACCAGTGCAAGCCCAACACTTTGAGATCAATCCTGCTATCAGCAGCTGATACAGAAAACCATTCAGTATGGTGGTCTGCCAGTGAGGAACCCAATGCCCATCTCTTCAATTTTTTGGAGGTCTGTGACACGTTCCCCTAGCAGAGAGTGTCCAGAGACTCCATCTATCGTCACCTATTCACCTTCTCTCTAAGGGATAAGTTGTAAGACTCAATCAAAGGACTGACACAATGATCCATCCTCACCTGGGAGGAGCTAGAACAAACATTCCTATCTAAATACTTCCCACCCTCGAAGATAGTGTATCTGCGGAATTAAATCCACAAAATCTGGCATCATGACTCGAAGTCATTGTACAAATCATGGGATTGATTCAAGGAGATTTTATGAAAATACCCACCCCACAGACTCCCACTTTGGATGTAGGTCCAAAAAATCTATGAAGGACTGGAAATGAATATTAATTCCATAGTAGATGTTGCTGCTGGAGGTACATTAATGAAGAAATCCCTCAAAGAACTTTTCAATGTACTGGAAGACATGTCAGCCAAAAACATCCAATGGAATTTTGAGAGGGGTACACTAAAAGGTGGTATGAAAATCATTGATACTACTACTATACTTGCTGCCCAATTGGACGCTGTGTCCAAAAATATTAACGTGATCAATCTGATGGGCGCATACCATGTACATGCGGCAAACCATCCAGTGTGTAGTAAATGCAGTAATAACCACATCATGGAAGAATGACCAGGTTCTGCTGGAGGCCCTTCAATAAGCGTGGTGAGTTATGTTTCCTAGAACCGAGGGCCAAACCAGTACCATCAGTACCAAAACCCGACTTGGCATGATCAATAGAACACAGGCTGGGGAAAACAACAACAGAATCATCCACCCCAGGGACCGCCCACCTACAACCACCCTTATTTTCAGAACTAGTACTAGAGGAAGTAAAAGACCAAACATTGCTCTTATTATTAACAAGGGTATCCAAACCCTCGCCCACAGCAGCCACGGTAGCCACCACCTTCACTAGCTCGACAACCACCTCAGCTAAAGAACACTTAAAGGTTAGATGATCTCATGAAAAAATATATATCTTCTTTTGAAACAAGATTTCAGAATCAAGAGGCTTATATTCGAGGCCGGGAGAACCAGATTGGATAGTTGGTGAACCAACTCTTAGGAAAGAAACCTTGTACTCTATTGGGTAACACTGAGAAGAACTTGAGGAAGGAATCCCATGCCATCACACTACGAAGTTGAAAGGAGTAACCACATGAGCATCCAGCACAGCTAGGTGCACCCACACCCCCTTTTGATGAAGAAGGTACAACTACAAACCCCTAAACATCCAACATCCTAGAGAAGGAGGCATTATAGAATAAAGGAAATGAGGTTGTCAAACCCTTTGAGCCTACCTTACCCTTCCCAGAGAGATTGAAGCAGAGAAATATGGACCACCAGTTCAGCAAATTTATGGATGTGTTCAAGAATCTACACATAAATATAAATTTTGTAGAGGCACAAACGTAGATGCCCACATATGCCAAATTAATGAGGTAAATCCTCTCTAACAGAAGAAAGATGTAGGATTTGGGCACCATTTCCTTAACCAAGGAGTGTTCTGTAGTCGCCCAGCACTCGATTCCTCCCAAACTCCCAGATCCAGGTAGCTTCACTATTCCATGAACTATTGGACAATGTGAGTTTGGGAAGGCCCTCTATGACATAGGGACTAGTGGAAACCACATGCCCTGTAGATTTTTCAATAATCTAGGGATCCTCGATTTGAAGCCTACTCGAGTAGCTTCAACTTGCTAACCGATCCATCAATCATCCAAATGGGTTATGGGAGGATGTGCTAGTCAAGGTCAGTAGGCTGATCCTTCTCGCAGATTTCATCATCCTTAACATGGAAGATGACCAGGAGGAAGGCACCTCTCATCTTGGGAAGGCTCTTCTTAGAAACTGGGAAAGTACTGATCGACCTCCATCAAGGGGAGATAATTTTTCCAGTAGGAGAAGAGAGAGTCTCCTACAATGTCTTCAAGGCCATAAAGCATGCATCATTGTCTGAGCACGAGGGATGTTATGCGGTAACTTCATTAGATGATCACATGAAAGATATGGATGATCTGGTATGTTCTTTTACTATATATAACTTTTTCATTCTAGACATTCCAGTTGTAGAAGATCCAAAGGACCTACCATTCCTGGAAGGCTAGGATGACCACTAATATAAATGTGTAGATGTTCCTAATAGTCTATTATGGAGAAAGGTGAAACCACTTGTACCTTCTATTTTGAAGGCGCCTGAACTTGAACTAAAGCCTATCCCATTCTCTCTAATATATGGGTATTTGGGAGACAATCAAACATTTCCGGTAATAATTAGTGAAGATATATCATAGGTGAAAGAAGATGCAATTATATAAGTTTCGAAATAGCGGAATCATGCCATTGGGTGGACGTTTGTCGATTTGAAGGGCATTAACCCAACCATTTGCACCCACAAGGTGCTAATTGAAGAAGGTACAAAGCAATCATGGAAACCAAACTGATGCATGAATCCACCATTAAGGAAGTTGTAAAAAAAGAGGTGATTAAATTGTTGTATAAAGGCATCATTTATCCAATCTACGATAGTCCATGGGTGAGTCCCTTACAACTGGTACCCAAAAAGGGAGGTATCACTGTGATTTCAAATGATAAGAACAAGATTATCCCCAATCACACTATCACAGGACTGTGAGTCTGTGTCGACTACAAGAAGTTGAATGATGCCTTGTAGAAGGATCATTTTACACTGCCCTTCATGGATTAGATACTAGAAATACTAGAGGGACACAACTTCTATTGCTTCTTCCATAGCTATTTCGGCTACAACCAAATTTCCATTTCTCAAGAGGATTATAAGAAGAGCACATTTACTTGCCCCTACGATACATTTTCTTACCAATGTATATCTTTTTTCAGGTAAAATTCCCCCCACCACTTTATAGTGTTTTATGTTGGCTATCTTCCACGACATGGAGGAATAGATCCTGGAGGTATTCATGGATAATTTTTCCATTTACAGAAAAGTATTCACCACTTGTTTGCAGCACCTGGAGCTAGTTTTTAAATGATGTGAAAAAACTAACATGGTTTTTAACTGGGAAAAGTGTCATTTCATGGTGCAATTTGGGATCTTCCTTGGCCACCAAATCTCAGCAAATGGGATAGAGGTGGACCCAGAAAAGATTGAATTCATTTCACGACTTCCTATTCTGACATCTGTTAGAGCCATCCGCAACTTCCTGGGGAATGTAAGTTTTTATAGGCGGTTTGTCCACGATTTTTCAAGAATATCCCAGCCTATCACTAATCTTCTAACCAAGGATAACATATTTCAGTTCGATGAGACATGTACCACAACCTTTGATCACTTGAAGCAGCACCTGTTGGAAGATCCAGTGATGATTTCTCCCAACTGGGAGGAACAATTCGATGTGATATGCGATGCTAGCGACTACGTAGTAGGAGCAGTCTTGGGCCATCAAATTGAACGTATTTTCCAACCTATATATTATGCCAAAATGATGCTCAACAAATCACAAATCAACTACATCACCATAGAGAAGGAGATGTTGGTTGTGGTATTCTCATCTGACAGGTTCTGTTCTTACATAGTGTTCTCTAAAGTTATTGTTTATACTGACCATGTAGCTGTAATGTACCTACTAAAAAAGAAAGATTCCAAGCCATGAATGATCCACTTTTTGATCCTCCTATAAGAATTATATACGAAGATCCATGACATGAAAGGGAGTGAGATAATTATTTCTAATCATCCCTCCCGCATGGAGCTACATCATTTGGAGAAGGAAGAAGATCGAGAGTTGAGGTAGGTTTTCTTGGATGAGAATCACTTTTCATTCAACAAAATAATTAGACCTTGGTATGCTGATATTGCTAATTCTTTGGTTATAGGTGCCGTTCACCCCGACCTCTCCTTCCAGCAGAGGAAGAGGTTTCTTTCTGATGTTAAGAGATACTTTTGGGAAGATCCTATTCTATTCCAATCATATAGAAATGGGGTAATCCATCATTTCATCCCAAAAACTGATGTTTCGGGATTCCTGAAATGTTGTCACACTTCTTCAGTGGGGGGACATCATGGCCCTGACTGTACGATAGCAATGATCCTGCAATCTGGGTTTCTCTGGCCCACCATTCATAAAGATGCTCGGGTATTTGTTTCATGTTGTGATCAATTCTAGAGGACTAGTAATGTGGGACATAGAGATGATATTACCCAACACCCCATCCTAGAGGTCGATATTTTTTATGTATGGGGCATAGATTTCCTGGGTCCCTTTCCCCCATCTTTCAGAAACACTTACATCCTAGTCTGCGTCAGCTACATCTCCCAGTGGGTGGAAGCTGTTGCTACAACTCACGATACAACCGAGGTAGTCATGATCTTTAAGAATAAACATATTTATAGCAGGTTTGGAGTTCCCCGAGCATTGATCCACGATAGAGGTTCCCACTTCGACAAAACATTGATGAGAGGAATACTATCAAACTATGGAGTAAAGAAACATATGAGGACAACTTATCATCCCCAGTCCAATGGACAAGTGGAGATCTCTAATCGTGATCTCAAGAAGATCCTGGAGAAAATAGTGAAAAATTCTAGGTAAGACTTGTCTAATAAGTTAGACGATGATTTACGAGAATCTGCTTTCAAAACACCATTAGGAATGTCCCCATTCTGCCTCATCTACAGAAAACCTGTCCATATGCCAGTAGAATTGGAGTATAAAGCATAATGGGCCATCAAGTCCTTATATTTTGATCTAAAGGCAGCTATAGAGAAGAAAAAGATCCAAATGTTATAACTTGATGAAATCAGAATAGAGGCGTATGAAAATGCCAATCTATATAAGGAGAAGACAAGACCGATTCACAACTAGATGATTTCATGAAAATCTTTCCAACCCAGTGATAAGGTACTCCTCTTTAACTCTTTCATTGATTATTCACAAGGAAGTTGAAGTCACGATGGTCTGGACCATTCCATATTATATGCGTATTCCATCATGGAGTGGTGGAAATTTCTAGAGAGGATAGTCAACCATTCAAGGTTAATGAGCAGTGGTTGAAAGATTACAATCCAATGGATGACACAATGGAAATGTTGTCCACCATACATCTTATGTAAGACGAGGTAAGTAGGTTAAGCCATTGACCTAAAAACAAGGCGCTTTCTGGGAGGCAACCTAGTGGACACATGCCGTGTACCACCTATATACACGATGTGCACTCATTCTTTTTCATTTATTTTCTAAATATTATAAATATATAGAATAAAAAAGTAATAAAAAGGGATGATGTCGGTGCTAATGGTAAGGTCAGTAGAGTTTATTTGAGCCATCACTGGTTTGAATCTCTCCCAACCTACCTTTGGCAGGAGTTTCCTCCTTTTTCTCCACATATTTTTTTACATATAATGTGTAGTATTTTTCATTTATATATATATATATATATATTTTATGATAAGAAAACCCATGGTGGGGATGAATTGGTTGGCCATGATCGTAACCTGTCTCCAAAATACTTAGGTTCAAATCCTGACAACTGCCCCATCTCCATCATTTGTCCTTTTAATAAAACAACACGTTGTGTATTTTGATATAAGTCATATGCGCCATGTTTTCCTTCTAACATTTAAAAGATTTTTCACATAAAGAAATTTATGTGGGTGAATTTGGCAGATTGGCATAGTCTCAGCCCTGGATCAAAAAGACCCGGGTTCAAACTCGACTAATCTCTCTGCTTCATCCCTTTTTGTCTAATTAAAAACCACACGTCTGCCTTTATTTTTCCCGTGTAGAATAGGTGTTTTTATGTTAACAATATTTAAATAATATACAGGAGCAGTAGTACAACTATTGCTCTAGTGGTTGAGGGCTTCCCTTCAAAACAACCGATCTCTGGTTTGATCCTTGCTCCAAGCACCGGACAAAAGGTTGTACTTCTATTTTCCCAAATTTAGAACACACGATGTGTATTTGCCGATACACTATGTGTATAGTTTTATTTTTTATTAATTATATATATACATATCTATTTTATTTATTTTAATTATTAATATTAATTATTATATAGTTTACTATAATAAATATATATAATAACTTAATATAAATAACTTTTAAAAAAATGGGATACACGGCGTGTAGTCTATTGTACATGTTGTGTACCTCGGCTATAAATGTCGCAGACCACCCGAGTTCAGCCCATGTCACGCGACTCCTTCCCCTATCCCCGTCGCTTCCACCGTATGACACCCAAACCCACTCTTCCCAAATTTGCAGATTTTGGGCATTTTTTGGTTCTGATTTTTGCTGCATTGTGATCCTCCGACCAGGTACGCCCTTCTACACCCTTTATTTCAAGTTTTCATAAGTGTTTATGGTGATTTTTGGATCGAAATACCATTGGGCTTCTACAATACACGAGAATTATTTGAGGAACACTGGTAATGTACTTTTTCACACAACCATGCGATGAATGATTCACGATTCAAAAATACACAGTGTGTATGTTTGGTACACACCGTGTACCATCCCCCATCGTGACCGGGCATCTTTTGCACAGGCCCTCAAACACCATTTTCACAGACACAACGTGTTTATTCAGAACATGCTGTGTATATCATTTCTTTCATCCAGCCTCTGTGTAGCACTTCACATGACCATTTCCTCTTTGTTCTTGAACACACTGTGTGGTCCTTGCACACATCGTGTCCTGTGTTGTTCGAAATACATAAATTATGGATGTGTCTTTACTAACACAAGACCAGGACCACCTTCCAAGAACAAGGCGTGTATGTTCGGAACACACCATATATCGTTCCTTGGTTTATCTCCTGCTCTCTCGGCATGTCTATCCAGACAAAATGAGATACTAACCCACTTTGACTTCACCCAGTGTACTATGGATGTACAATCTATGTACTTTTTTTTAGTTTTCTCACATTTTCTTAGTTTCCTTTTTATTTTTCTTTTGTTTAGTATTTCTTCTTTTTTGGGGTATGGCAGACAAAGATCCTTCTCATGGGAAGCGCCCTACCTCCATAATTGAAGGCAAGAGGCCCATTTATCGCAGCATACGACTCCGGCCCATGACATCACCATTTCCAGACACTCTAGTGTTATATATCCCTCAGTTGGCTATCCTTCCACCACTCACTACCTAAAACAAGGATGATCCTAGTAGTGTCACACCTCCACCATCTAGCACCCAGCCTCTGAGATCCACCCTTTTTTCTCCACTAGATTCCACTCCACCTGAGATATCCTCATTCACAATTGGTCCATCATCAGTCGCCCCATTCAGTGACCTTCCATGTACTGCATCCACTTTTCCCCCAGAGCCAGCTCACGCTACTGGACCTCCTCCTGGGCCAGGACCTGCATGTGTCCCCTACCCTTGCATGGTGTTACTGGGCACCGACATGGCACAAGATAGAGTTTGATGTTTCTTTCACTACACGATTCTATTGAGTAGCTGCTATGTCAATAGCAGCATCTCTCAACAGTTGGGCATCTAGGGGAGTTAGAGGATCTCCTTGGAGACACTCCATTACTCACAATCTTCCAGGTCAAAACTCCTATTTACTATGATTTATTTTTGGGGTTTGTTTCTTCCTTCGAGTGTGACGGAGTTGAGTACCGGGAGATGCCTGGTGATGCAGTACCAGTGGTCTGGTTCCGGCTAGGTGGCTGACTCGTTTCCCTAACCAAGACTGAGTTTGGCCGAGGGTGCGGTTTTTATCCTCATCCCATCACCCCAACTCCTATCTCCTCCCTGACCCGAACCAAACACTCTGAGCTCATTTATATATGGTGGGAGATTTCGAGGTCGAACCACTACTATACCAATACTTCACAGAAGAGCACCCTTACAGCTAACCCTATCATTCGCTTCACCCACTGGTGCTACAGTGCCATTATTTTCCCCCACCATGAGGTTATGGGGGTGTTACCAGTCATGACATGAATCACCTCACCTGTGTCATCCATAAAACTACCTGGACCTCCCTTACCGTGCCGCCTCGTATTTTCAGGCCATGTTTACCTGCCGTTAGGGACACCTGAATAGTGGGTTTTACGCCACACGCCTTGCCCACCACCTCGGGATATTTGAGACTTCTCTTACCCATGACCTGTTAAGTTCCCCCTAGCGGATGGAATACCTCATTATTATTCTCATTGGATTGGTGTGGAAGTATAGGGGTGCTTACGTCCTTACCTAGGTACCACCCTGTTCACCTACTGACACTCATTCACCTGATCCTCCTTCCCCACCCCTTCCTGCTTCCCCACCCCATCCTCCTGCTTCTGACCCACCTCTTCTAGACTTATTTCTTCTATTACCCCACTAGCCCCACCTACCCCCGCACCCTCGGTTGATCTATATTTTTCCTCCACCTAGCTGTGGTGGAGAAGCCCTTGGTTCATCTCGTTCGACATCAGGACCGACTAGAGAGTATGTTGGGGATTCTTCTTCAGTATCATGGTATTCCACTACCACCACCACCTCCATTAACCCCGGCTCTTGGTCCTTCTTCTGCGGATCCACTACCCCTTACTACACTGGCCACAGATTCAGTTCTCCTATCTTCTAATGGCTCAGCTACTACAATTACTGCCACCACTACTGCCTATCCAGGGAGTGATGTCGAGCTTCCTATTCCAGGTCCAGCTCATACGGCTCCTATTTCTATGGCCTCTCTTCCGTGTGCAGATTCTAAGCCTCCAGTTTCTATAGGTCTTGATCCTTCTTTACTAGCTGTTTCTATACCGGATGATGCGACTTCTGAGGCGACCCCCTGACTGGTTTTTGGACACATTCATTTCATTATATATATATTTGTGATATCTTGTTCCGGTGTATGTTGTGTACAATTGCATGGTTCTCTCTCCACCTCCATCATAGGTGCTCTAGCATGTTTTGGCTACACATTCTACCACCTCCCATCATTCTTCACCTAGACATGAGGGGAGTATCTTTTCCATGTTTTTTCATTGTTTTATTTCCATTATTCATTTACTTCTTTCCTTACTTCCCCTCGTTCTGGTCCACTATTGCATCCTCGCCATGCCTTATTCATCTTTTTCGGCACTTGGTGGACCACATATGGTATTAAGAATGGGGGGAATCTCTTGACCATTGTAGTCTTTTTCCAATATCATCATTCTAGGAGACGTCATTATTAGAAGATATATTTGAAAATGTGAAGATATTTTGGTTAATCATATATCTAAATAATAATGTAGAAAGTGGGAAATTTTTAGAAAGTATAATGCTTATCATGGTTCTCAGGTGTTTCAAAATGATTAGTAATATAGTTTAAATTACAACCTGTAATCCTTGGAGACTTACATAGATTAGACTAATCAATTATATGCAAGTCATGACCTCATTGTATCTTTATTTGTTTTCCCACTCATGAGAGGTATTCTAAACCATTTTATATATTCTTTCTTATACCCACTTTCTTAAGAGATTCTTAAGATATACATAAATACTAGAATTTGCATGTTTTCTTTTCGAAATATGAGGAATTTTTTAATTACATTAAAAATATTGAGGCCTTATATTGTTTTAACCCCTTTATCATGAGACCTACCCTACACCTTATCTTCGCGAAGCCCCTATAAACCCTGAATAGCATTTATAGGAAGCCATATTACAAGCCTATTTAAATTCCTCCCATAATTCATTATTGATTTTGTCATGGTTATTCACTTGATCGTAAAGGAAGGGATTGGAAACCCATGGAATACTGTTGTGAATTTCCATGAAAATAATTATGGGAGAGATCCTCTTGATTATTTGGGGAAAAAGTGTTCCAAATCTCTATTTTGTGGAAATTAAAAAAGGTCCCCTATTATATTAAAATAATATCGTACAAAAAAGGGACCTTATACTCACTTGTAGGTTTGTAAACCCTACCTACCCAACTAATGGAGATGATGGTGATGAGATCATTAGGTAGAGTTTTTTTATGACGTTTTTTACATTGAGCTTAACTTTGAATATCATGCACTGTTATTTAAGAATTTAGCTTCCTTTTTCAATCCTCAGAGTTATTTTTCACATATTTACTTACCAACCTTTATCCATAGAGACATCTAATCATTATTGAAAAGCCCACATTATTTTTGAAAGTCAAGTTCTCTAAATTAGAGAAGTAGAGTCCTTGCAAACCTATGGATAGAGTGTATATTTATTTGATTGATCATAAATTTAAATTATAAAAATATTGAGTGGTGATTATATTACTGGTGAGGTTAATCATCAACTGGCTTGTTCATTTTTGAAAGGTTGACATTTTTGTTTAATAGAGGACGAAAAAACTTAATTGAATTATATATGAGGCATGATTAGAATATCTCAAGTGTTGAAACTATATTGTAGCTTTTTAGAATGTTATCCTGTGACTTATTATTTACATTTATAATTGATTGAATTCCGTCCTTTTAAAATATAGAACCTTTTAATTATATGTTGAGATTTTCTTAAGGGAATTAAAATGAGTAAGTATGTGGGAGTTTAATGCACCCAATTTGTGTATACAGTTTCACATACTTTATTGAAAATAAGAACAAGTTTTCAGCAATTACCTATTGTTTAGTGGAGAAATACTTTGATTTTGGTGATCTTGTTCATTTTCAAGAGATTTATGGCCAAATATAAAAACCTGGGGAGAACTGAGCAATCATTTACAACTACATGGCATTTACGTATATAGACGTCATGTGCATTCAAGCTCAGACACAGGTTGACCCAGACAAGTACATGCCCAAGTAACCAGAATCTGGTACAGGTCGTGTTCAGATACTACGCACTATGTAATCTCTTCTTGAAGTAGTTGGTGGATGAGAATCGTTGACACACCCATATGGCCGGCTAAAGGGGACACATCGTGTTTGACATATACATGTCGTTTATATCATTCTAGAAGAGGATGGTGACAGAAAAAGGAGACTGCACACCTTGTATGGTGGCACTACACGCCGTGTATATCTATCTACCAAGTGGTTCCCTGTTCCATGTCAAAGAGAGCATGTTAGGCCACCTACCAGCATTGACAAACAAGGACAAATGTGTGTTGACAAAAGTGCACGCTGTGTAGTTTTTCCACACGTTGTGTAGTAATATTTTCTATAAAATGAGGCCTTGGACTCTAGTTAAAGGAGGTGGGTTGTGGAGAGAAAGTGTGGAAAAAAGTTTGACGGTCCAAAGGAAGGAAGCTATACCACCATAATACCACCATTCTACCCTCTACTGAAGAATCATTCCCACCCTGAAGATTGATAGCATGATAACAATAGGTATCAAGTGATTTGTGATTATCTTTTTCATTATGTGTAACTAAATACCCTGTGTGTTGGGGTTGTGGGAGATGATGAGTTTTAATTTAAATTAGTTTCTATGAATGTGTTTGGTCTTTTAACTTATTCTTATTATTCTTAAATAACTTCATCATTATCAATGAAAATTATGAACCAGACCAATGGTAAAATTTTCATGGATTCAAAAGAATAATAACAATGAATATTTTCATGATCATTGGAAGTATTTGTTGACTCAAAAATGTACTAATCCAAAAAACAAATTACTATTAAAAACTAACTACAAGACCAAGGAGTTAGTTTATTCAGCTCTAAATATATGCTTACCGGCCTAAGGAAACATTATTTCAAATTGAATCATGGAGTGTTGGGTTATTATGAACAACACAACCTCTTAAGAAATTTGATTTAATAATCAACCTCTCATAAATCCAAAACCCCAACACATTTATCTCTTTATCGGTATGAAAACCAATTTTCCCGTATTTTTTTCAAATCATTAATTAATTTATTTAAGAATCTTAAAACCAATTATTCATTGCATTCACCACATCAAAAATTGACATTAAATTCAAAAAAATTCATTATGAAAAAAATAAAAACTAAGTTAAACAAGAAAAAAAATAACATCTATTTCTCGGTGGATCAACCCCTTACTAGTGTTATACATGTTAGGGTTAAAATAATTTGGCACACCAATAACATACATTCAGTGAAACAACTAGCCAGATATCTGATTGTTGTTAGTGGGAATGGGGAAGGAGTTAGAAAAATCTCACCAGGATGTGGTGGCCCGGGTATGAAACAAGATGTATAATGGATAGTTATTTGTAGTAGATGGATATTGAAATGGAGTCTACTCGAGGAAAATTGTGATATTGTTCTTGAGCCTTGTATAGACCTCATACTATCCCCGTGGTAGTGAATAAAAGTCCACATAGTTTAGGATGGGGGTATAGAGTTGGGGTGCGCGTAGGGGACATCGACCTGATGATATACTAGGGATTACACCTAGTTAGCAGCCCGAGGTTGGTCTTACACCACTAGGATGGACTAACGATATGTGCCTCAATTGAAGGGACGATAGAGGCTTACCACTGGGTTTTAGTTAACAACAGCTTACCACTGAATGGAGTTCAAAAAATCTTACCTCTAGATGTGGTCACCACGACATACAGCTAGATTAGGTCACAATGGATTTCCGTTGGATGTGGTCATAATGGAAATCACTGGATGGGGTCAAACTTCATGGAGGATTACTATGTACCATGACTAGGAAAGGATCAAAGTCCACATAGTTTGGGATGGTGGATACAGTTTAACATCTTGGAGGGAAAAAAGAGGGCATGTATTTTAACATCATGCGAGGCGATGGTGGTCCGACATGAAGGGGGTTGGAACCTGTGGCTATTGGGTTTGAACCTCAGAGAGGATTATGAGGTACCTTACCTATGCAGGGAACAATGTCCATGTACTTCAAGTAGGTCGGAACTGACATGATGATTTTCAGGACCAATGGGTGTTGGGCTTGATCCCCAGGGAGGCTTCCTATATACATTGCCTTCGAAAGGATCAAAGTCTACGTAGTTTGGGATGGTGATTGGGGATTAAACAATAGGATACCCAGAGAGGATGTCATGGTCGATGCTTATTCTAATCCCACGTGAGTCATGCTCAGTGTGAGAAACAATATTCACAAAGGACCTCACGATCACATCGTGAAAGGTGTGCCCATGGGAAATAAATTGGGGCTTCTACATAGTAAGTGGCCCAAAGAGAAAACAGAGGCTTACGCTTAGTTAGTAGTCTGGGGTGATGGTGATTGGAACTTACTCCATGGTGGTGGTTCGGTGGTGATAAATCCCAATGATATAGGGATTTGGAACTGGGGAAGTGAGGAGAAGTAGGGATGTTACCTCCTGTAAAAAAAAGCTAAGGGCTTACACCAAGGTGGTTGCCTTGTCCCCACAAACAAACGCCTCTCTAATAAAGTGGATCTCAATCCATGTGAGGAATGATCTCACTATCATAGAGAACAGTGGGCATAGAGATTGTCCAATGTGGGGTAACCTCATGTACGGAACACGAGGTGAAGTCACAGTTTAACATAATGTGATGAGGACGACGACGCATGGCAGATTAACATCCTGCAGCTTGGACGAGGTGGGTTCATTCCGCACCCAATAGGACATACATAACTGATAACTCACGCCCCTTGGGGATGAGAAGGAATTAGTAATTCCATGGTGAGGGGGTTTTATGGAGTGAACTATTGAGGGGTCCACGTTAGCGTGGCTATGCGAAGAATCAATAGTCATTAGCGTGCCTACACGAAGAATCATGAGGTGAAGCAACGCAATGAAAATAAAAGCCTATGGGACATTGAAATTGCTTCATGGAAACCTAAAGGGCCACACGGGAAAAGAATTTCCAGAGCAAACTGGTTCATAAATAGAAGCCCTGTGAAGATTTGGTGCTCCATGAAGTGCAGGGGCTTCACAAAGGGGTGTGCGTCGCGAAGTGAAGTGGCCTAGTTGAGGAATAGTGCATAGGTTCATATGGAAGGTGATTCACAAAGATGAAAGGAATTCGCAGAGAAATTTATCAGGAAGAAAGGGTTCCCCACAAGGCGTCATATTTCAAATAATTGTGCCTCATGAAGCACAGTGACCCTGCCTTAGCATGCGGGTCACATGTACATGAAGGGTACTTCACGAAGCACAAGTCTAACGTGAAGACCTGAGCCCCTTTGGGGATCTCCTTCCATCGAGGAGGCTCGTGGGCCTTACGAATGACATCCCTATTTGAAGAAGGGTGGAATTTATGAAAAGGGGAAGGCACTTTGCGATGAAAAAGTACCTAGAAAATATCATGGTTCAAATAGAGGAATTTGCTTTATGATGTGGGAGCTCAGAATGTGAAATGTCAGAGGATCCGTCTTTCGGGCATGATGGGAGCCCAGAATTTATAGGCAAGATGCACCATGAAGCAAAGCCGACTCAGTGAGAAGCCATACCTTTCTCAATGTTAGGTTCACAAACGTCAATGGGGATTGTGGAGCATCCCGCCTCCATGCTTCGTGGTGAGTTCACGAACGTCAAATCAGTTTGTGGAGCATCCCATCTCCTTGCTCTACGGTAGTTTCATGAACGTCAAATAGGATCATAGAGAATCATGTATCCTTACTCCACGGTAGGTTCTCAAACGTCCAATTAGTTCACGGGGTATCCCACCTCTTTGGTCCACGATGGCTTTGCAAAGGAGGATCTTTGTGCTGCCACAGGGCCACAGGGGCTTGGCAAACATGATTCATGAGAAAACACCTAATGCTTTCTATTGGTTCTTGTGTGTCCAAAATTTTGGTTCCAACACATACATTCACCATCCAATTCACCCTAGTATTGAAAATATATAAATCTTGAAGAACTCGCCATTGGGTCATTAAAAAAACATTGTTTCTACAACTGGAGCAACTTTTTTTAGAAAAAGTGAGAGAAAAAATCAAAGCTCCATTTTGCCTCTCTATAATGAGGTACACCATTAGTTTCCTTCCTACTAGTCCCCATATCATATATCATAGGGCATTAACATAATTACCAATACTCATGTAAATTCATTTCCCTAGTCAAAAGACACGATATTGTTCAATTTCCATCCTTATCACATTTAAAAACACAAGATTATATAATGCGAGGTCCATGAAAATTATCACATACATGGCTTCAATTGGTATGATTAAAATTGGGGTCCCCATTATTCCAATAAGCACCTTGATAGATTACACAAAATAACTTTTCATTTCATGATTATAAAAAAATTAAGGAAAAGGCATGATGTTGTGGAAAACAATGGGAATTTTCAACGACTTTATGATAATCCATACGAATCAGATTCATAGTCATAACTTGAGAATGAACAGTGCGTTCAGTGACAATCCATTTTGGGAGGCCAAGTACACTAATAGGGGAATATTCAATAAAAATAATAGGTATATGTCCCTTATATAATATTGATAGGACCATATATTTTCGGGATTCTTCTCAAGAATCCGTGGAAAATACCTCTCTCTTCAGATACAAGGGTTGGAATTATGAAAAAATCCACCCCGGGTCCATCAAGGAACCTTCCTCACCCTCAACAGATGCCTCTCATCCATCTAAAACTAATTCTTTTGTGAATAAAATAAATAGTTTAATGATTCAAAAATATATCAATGTAAAAAATGATATTTTTATCTACTAAGATGATATATTAAACCAATGAATAGATTCTTTGTCAAATCATAATCCATAAGAGTTAGATTCTACATCTCTTGAGATCATTCATGGAAGGAATCAAAATCCCATGACTTTTCACAACTATAGTATTATGTATTAGTGATAGGATAATATGACTATTGTTATGGTCCCTTGTTAGTAGTCTTATATTAGATATCCTCACCATGAATTATCCATAATTATGTACTGCTGGTATCTCCATCCCCATGACACAATTATAGCTCATCCAAGTGTGCCATGTAAGAAAACCTCCACTATAAATTCACTACATCTTTGATCTATGATATTCCATTCATTGGTGCCTTGATTAAGTTTGGTTTTATCCTACACAAAATTTTTTATAGTCTAGGAAAATATCATCACCCCCATGTAACATAGAGCTATGGAAAGAAGATATCAATAGGTTCTACCTCCAAATAGTTCCACTTATTTCACAAGGCATCATGGGACTGGCTCATTTGGGAACAATAACTCTCTACCTACACATATGAATACTTTTTATAGAGTCCTGATCCAATAGTATATAAAGTCACAACATGTCACGGAGCATCAATCCTCATTTCTATTTGTTGAACCCTTAATGTTTGATGTGTGTGTTGAAAAGGATAGTGGATGCAACTTTTCGATTCCTATAACTTGACAAAAGGCACCACATTCCTCAATAGATGGCACATATAAATTCTTGGATACAGTACTACCTAGTTTCCCACGTTATTCTTTGTGGGTATATAATTGCGATTGGTTAGAATAAACAAGATGCATTCATACGATCCATTGACCTTGAATTTACCCCATATAAACAACACCCCACCTTAAAAGTCCTTTAGATATTACCTCTACTTTCCAAAATTCCTATAAGTCATTCCCCTTTTTATATACTTTTGATTTTCCCCCTTTCAAGGTATGAGGAGGAAATATTACAAGGCCCAAAGTATTAAGATAAAATTATTTGAAACGTAGGTTTTACAATAAATCATCTTGATAAGAAAACATAGAACTGACCCTCCACAGAAAATGTTGTGAAATCAGCACAACATCAAAAAAAGGATGGTTGGCTTATTGTACCATGTAGAGATTCACATGATTGGAACCAATGGTAATTCCAATCTCTCTCAATCTTCCAATTCTGGTAGCTCTACTCTGGTGAATAAGGATTTTCTAAATCCTCCTCTAGAGCATGGTACCTATTGTCTTGACTGGTTTCATCATCATTTTCATGTGGCTCGAAGGCCTTGGAATGGTATTAAGCCCTTGAGTTAGCCTGAAAGCCTTGAGAAACAATTCGACCAAAAGCCTTGGGTGGTCCAAAGGACTTATAGGACCTGAGGACCAAACTGGTGGATTGAAGGCCCAGATGGATGAATAGTTATTGCTGCTACTTTACCAAATAGTACCTTCTATAGAACCTACTACAATAAATGTTACAGTACCTACTATAGCGTGGCTATAATAACTGTGAAATAATTCCCCACCTAGATTTGATCTTAGGTCTCTTGCATGCACATTCCAAGTCCCCATAACCGAGATGAGGGTCATTTCATCATTCCCTCTACTATGAAATTCCTTGAAAATTATTGACCAAATTAAAGGATGGATTAGGTAAAGTACAAAAGGAATCTTACCAATGTTTTTACTGATGGAATCGACCATGGAATCACCAAGGGTTACCATTCATACCAAAAACATATCGGGGATCGATGGTCAAATACTAGATTTCATTAGGGAAATGGAAATTGTAAACACCTACCAAAAAAATGTATAGTGATATATAAATATATAAATTAGAATGGACCATAGATATTCATGGTCACGTTATCCCTTGAATAATTGACTAAATTTTTATAGAGACTATCCAACATGTGGTCATACAAGTTAACATTCTTCCCTAATTTCATAATAACTACCATCACTTGTGTCCCTAGACAAAGGATCACACTGTTTTCCCTGATTGGTAGCAACCAACTTAATGGAAATGTTTCTAGGAACATCATATATCACACACCATTATACTAATCCTTAATTATATATCAGAATTACCGGTATAATTCCTCATCTGATATCATACATTAGAACAAAAAACATCTTATGTGACGTGCGTTAGGGAACTACATCCACTTCCTCATAATCTTCTATATTAGTACATTCAAGAGAAAGACCAGCCATGTCTTGAATATAAAGTCTTAGTGGATGAGATGTGATGATTCAAAAATGTGCTCATATGGTCTATGAGGGTATTTTCCAAATCCGATGTCTAACCCCCATCCCACATAGTATTGGGTGATGTGAGAAACTCATCGTATTAAAATCCCATGAAGGGGATCCCACAAATTTATTACAGATCTGAATGGTCTATCCATAGCTCCATGTGATAAATTTTTTAGGTATCAATATCTAAGGACTTGTTTTTTATGAGATGTTTTACAAGCTCTAATTGATGATAGTTGTGAAATTGGGATGTCCAAACTACATCATATAGCATGATATGAAGCATCACATAATTTTATAATTAACATTATAGGATATAAAGTATTATCATGACAAGTCAGTAGTAAAATTATACTAGTCTTGTAATTCATAGTCTTTCAACTGGAACATGTGATTATTCAGATTATTGTCACACTTGATGTTTGTGTAATGGGTGGGAAACTCTTCATCCAGTGGATACTCCTTAGTATCCTTCCTTTTTTAACATATCATGTTGTATAAATTGGAAGATTTTCATTCTCTATGGTGGTTTCAATCTATTGTGATCTTCCGCCAGTTGAGCTCATCATGGTGGGAATTCCTATACCTTAGCATTTTGACCTGTATAGCTGGGAGAACCGCTTCATCCAGTAATTAAATGTTGTAGTGTGAGATCTATTTTCTCTGTAGCTATTCCGTAATCAATTATTTTACATGGTGAAATGACTCCATGTTCCCATATATTACCATATTATCTCAATGGATTATAAAATTCCATATTATTTCATCACTTTTATAGGTAGTAGTAGCAATGATTATGATCTAGAAAACCTCATGGGATATTTTTCACAAGTTCAAAACGTTTTACAAGGATAGATCACAAAATTAAGATATCCCAAAAAATTTCTCTCGTATTCATAAAAAGGGGTTTTGGTTACTAAAAAAATAGTATGGTGGAGTATTTTGGTAAACCATGTATTGTGTATAATTTTTTTTTTGAGATTGTCGTAACAAGAGGGCTTGGGGTTCTCGAAACTTTGTGGGGTTCCTCACATGAGATACAACTTATCATAAGAAAACGTAATGTGAATGTACTATTGCCTCAAAGAAATTTTATATGGGAATGAGAACCCTGATATTTCATTTGAACACAATAGTATTTAATGACCATAACAGAACATTTCATGTTAATACAAATATAATACAAATGACAATGTTTTCCTAGGAACTCAACAATCTTAATCCCACATCATCTCAAATATAAATGGGGATTTTTTTGGTGCTAAAATTCTTCCTGAACCGTAAAAACACAAGGTTCTATCAAACCATGTGCATAAATCAGTGTTAGGTACCTTTCTATCCCAAAAGGAATGTTGGGTCACAACTTTGTGTACTTTTATACGAGTTGCAAAATTTTCATGTAGTTCATTTAAACCTGAAAAGATCTATTTTGAAACACAAATTATTTGAAATCCTAAAATTCATTCAAAAAATTGAAAATAGTGGAAAACATATTTCAAATTGGTCATGAAAATTTTCAAGAGATATATGAAAAATGATATATCAGATCAATTCCTTAAACAATTTCCCTCAAAGAATAATGATAAGATAATATTCAAACATTTATTTTCCTGGTCCAACATTTGGTTTTGTAGAACTATTGGGTTTTTTCCCATGTACTAGAAAATTTTCTTGTCCAACCAATAGCGCATTACCCACATTTCTTTAGATAGACCTATAGATGTTGGTGGGTTGATGTCCCCTTCACAAAAACCTCTTTCAGAATAGTGCACAACTCCCAACATTACATGGATTCCCTTTAGTATATAAATTTTTATAAATAACTCACATTGGCCCAATATTTTTCCATCCTATGATGAAAATACTATCATGCAACATCTTTTATTTACTAGGTGGTTACACACAATATGAGGCTCCTTCATATGACCCCAAATTTTTTTAGGAAGCCAAATTTTTTGTGTCCCTAAAGCCCCACTACATATGAACATCACCTTTTCGCTTTCACATGGGTCATGCAACTCTACACATTCACACATCTCTAATGCATCATGAAATGAAATCTGGTTCTATGACCCAATTCCTCATTTCTCAAAAAACATTTCACACAAGTTGACTACTTAGTTTCCACATACCAAAAAAAATTGGGTTCATTCATTCTTATATTATTTTCATACCCGTTATGAGAAATCATCATGTCTCTTTCCTTTTCTCCATGAAATTATTGAATAGTTTTGAAGCATATTTATTCAAAGTATATGCACCTTATCATTTGGGAACCTTCATGTCAACTTCCCATTGTAGAGTTGACACCCTGTTCAATCTAAATTAACCAATGAAATATACATATAACCACTAAATGTGGAATCAATATGGGGGATAACATAATTTTTTATTATGATGAGGGATAGTGAAATATATTTATGTTATACATGGAAATGGTCTCCCTGGGTGAAATCCCCAACTATGGTTGAGATGATTGAATTTAGAATACATATCCTAATATACTGGTCTCATGATGTTAATGTTCAAAAAACATCATTATCACGTGATATTAATGTTTATCTCTACCTAATGAGACAAATATAGGATTACCTAATTACTATTTACATGTGTTGATGCCATTTCTTCTATGTATCCTACACACACAATCCCTAACCATCCTTTATTTCATATATTTTTCATGAATCAAGTGACCTTATCACACAATGATTAATTGCAGAGATAATTTCCTTATCATAAGATAAAAAATTCTTTAAAAAATAAATGATTATTAACCATATATCCAAACATGGTACAAATGGTGAATCACTAAGGCTCAATATAGATATCTAAAAAAACAATTAAATCTGTGTGTCCCTTTGATAGGTGACAACACCAAAGTGCTATCATTCTCCCTAGAAATTCCATCAACATCCCCATAAAAAATTATGTTATTCCCCAGTCCTTAGTTCCTCCATGTGTTGTGTGACACCCCGTGATTTTTTAGATAGATTTTTTTTAATTTCATTGATGTCTTGTTTTTTATGATACACCATGATTTTATTGGGTTATACGCAACAACATATTAGCTTGTAGTATATGCAATAATATTCTTGGCTTGTGTTTCAGAAAATTTAATGCTCCTTTGATAGAATTCATTTCACACAACACAAATTATATATTTTGTTCAATTTTTAAATGAACTATGTTTGGATTATGTAATACGCAAAAACAATGAAATATTTCACTACACGCAACACTGAAAAGGATTTTATTACATGCTAGAGAGACCTTTCTTGATAGCTTTCATTGTACGCAATAACAATTTCCACCAAACAATGATATATTATTAAAATATTATACAACTAGATGTTATTAATATTAATAAAAACATTCTCAATTTTATATAACATTAGCATTGATCTTAATCATTTTCTAAAACCTGATATGAGAACAAAATCAATTTTTTCAAATAAAAGAATTTTTTTAAATGCAGTTTTACCACATTTTTATGTTGTACCCATTTGAAATATAGTTTTGGACACTTTTATAACATAAATTTAACAAAATAAAAATATTATTTTGATGTGGGATATAAAATCTTACTTTTGTGGATTTTTTTGATATTTTTCTAATAAAATGAAAATGCTAATGAATAGTAAAAATTATACATTTTAGTTAGAAAATTATTCTTAAATAATTTATTATTATAGTTAGATTATAATTTTAATTGGTTTTAAAGTGTAATTATATTATATTTTTATCATTTAATTCAATTTTGTTCATTGGAAGTAATTTCACTTTTAAAGAGGAAATAAACACATGTCAATATTTTGATAGTTATTATTTCTTAAAAAGTCTCTTTAATGTTTTGACAACGAGAATTAATTTTATATTAATTACTACAACATTTTTGTTTTGAATTTGGAAAAATGTATTCTGTAATTTGAATCATATGGTTCAAATTATATAAATATGTATCTCAAATTTTTTGACATTATGAATAATAACATTAGTAAATATTTTATTTACCTTGGTTAAAGGGTAGATCTGGTAAATAAGGGTAAAAATAATATTATAATAATATTAAACAACCCTAAAACATTTCTTAATACTATTAGATGATAAATTTCTGACCATGGTCATCCTGGGGTTGATTTTGGGACCCCATGGATTCACATGGATATGAAAATGAAATTTTATAATAATTAATTTAACGTAAAGATAATTATAACCTAAAAATACATCTTTTATTAAATAGATTTTAATATAGGGTTATATAACTGATATCTATTTCTATAAATAGTAATTAGAAATCTAAAAATATTTCTTTCAACATGGTATTTTATTTATAATTTTTAGATATTAGATAAATATATTTATTTATGACACAATTATGATGTAGTGATTACCTAATTAGTGAATGATTAAAATAAATGAATTTTAAATATAAAAATAAATTTAATAGGAAAATTTTTATTCAATAAAAATTATATAATTATTTATATTTAATAAAAATTACTTAATATAAAATAATATATACTTCAAAAATAGACTAATACATAAATTAATTAGTTGAATTTCAATATTACATAAAAAATTAAATTTTGTTTTAATATTTCCTAATAAAAAATTATATGTTACGTTACAACAATAAAAGGATAATATATTCATTATTATATAAAATATGAATATACATGTTTTTTGGGTATTAATTTATATCCCGTTAATACACAAAAAATTAACCATGGAATAAGGAACATGATGATGAGGCTTTCATGGGATGTTTCATCACACATGGTTTTTCTCATGATCTGGATGATCTAGATCTTCTCAAGTAAACAGTATCAATAATGGTTCAGTTGTTGGATATCATATTCGGATTCATCAATGGAAAATTGTAGTGAATCTATCTCCATCGAAAGCCCTAATAAATGGGATACAAAGGGTATGATCCTACTGGTTGAGGCCCTGACTTCCATTGCAATTGTAAATTGTATTTATAGAAGCAATCTATTTACACTAAGAAAATGATCTTTGTTAAAATGTTATATAATCAATAGTAATGAAACATAATGGTATTTTAAATATGACTTGATATAATGAAACCAAATAAGGGTATGTGTTTTATATATCCATAATTTATAATAACCCATTTAATTAATTTTTAAGGGTAATTTTATTTATAATCATTCAAGTCATTACATAAGACATAATGCTTTTCTAAATGAAATAGTCATATACTAGGGACTATTAATAGATGTGTTAAAGGAACATTTGATTATAAATGTGTATGGATATGTTGTGTTTACATAGGTGTACTTTATTTTTTATGTGGTATTAGTTTGAATTACAAATTATCTCCCTTCCTATGAAATGATGAATTCCTGGTGTACAACTGAGAAATTTTATTACCGTTTTTGTATTAAAAATAGACGTTTGAGGAGATTTATGTTTTTATGAAATTACACCATTATAAATAATTGATTATTTATACTAGTGGTTCATCTATACTTGAATATTTAGAGTTTCATTCATAATATCATAGAGACAAAAAAATGATAAAAATTATTTTTGGTTGATATTATCCTTAATAAAAATTAATATAAAAATTATGTTTTTTTGAAAGGGTCAATAAAATTCAAGAAATATATGAAATGTTACTTTTAATTCCAAGAATAATATGAGAAATCAATTTGAATTATTTGAGTTACTATTTGGCCATTGAAATTGTTTAATTACGAATTGGGTATTAAATATATGAAGAATAAATTGTGTGAAATTTTACTTTTAACTATTATTAATATAAAAAATAGATGATTTGACATCATGTTATGATTTAATGGATTGTTGTAAAAAATCAAGACATCACCCTAAGTAAATTTTTGGAATCATTGGAAAGTACCATTCAATTTTTTTAATTAAAAATTCATAGAAAAAATAACTACATCATGTATTTGATGGTTTGAAGTTTTTGGATGGTAATTTAGGTAACATTTTGAAATGGTTGAATATAAGAAACTAAAATAAAAATCAATTAAAACTCATGACTACAATGTCCGGTTATATCAATTTATTCTAAACAATTATTGTCTGATCATTAGAGTATCAAGGTGACTATGATTTACCAATTTTATCAATACCTTTATATTAAAAGTACTAAAAAATGTATTATTAATAAATTAAAGAATTATTTAAAATTGATTATTTTTTACATAGAATTTTTTTGACATCAATAATTTTCAACATGTGAATTTCATTTGACTATGAGACTTCCAATGGAAGTATATCTTTGTTGTACGATTTCAAGCCTATTGATATATATGACAAACAATTGTTGAATAAATCAAAATCATATGTCATAAAAAGAATAATATATATTAATCTATTCTTAGTGGTTATTTATCAAATTAAAAAAGGATTTATGTTCAATATACATGGATAATTTCACCATGAGATCTAATCTTATAATGATAATTGAGGATGATAAATATGAAACCATTGAGATTAATTTTCCCATACTCGCCTAAATAGTGTTATATATAGATCATACTTGTAATTTATATTGACTATGTAATAGTGAAAAATAGGCCATCATACAATGTTATTCATATATAGTGTATTTTGATATTACAGAAGGTAAATGAACTAATAAATATGTATGGTTTAAAAAAAAAATCATAATGTTTAGAAAATTGAAATTTTAATATTTAAAAAGAACATAAGATAATTATAAAATTAACTCATCTTTATTTATCTATTAACACAAATAAACAATTATAAATCAAGGAATTTCCCACATTGATAAATTCAAATGAATCAAATTTAAAGTTATGTATCACTTAATAATATATACTTGTTTCATATTCATTGTTGATATATTTCATGTTCAATGTTTTCCAAAGGATGATGTATCTAATCAAATATGGCTTATTCATTAGTGATTTTATACAGTTATAGGAAAAATAATTTATATAGAGGGTAATGGATTTTTAGTTTTTAAAATGAAACAATATTATCCTATTTATTATCCTAACATTATTTGATGACAACATTGAATTTTTTTAAGCTATTGACTCTTTAAAATATCATTTTATATTATTTTTTATGTCAATCTTTGACATGTTTTTAATGAATTCATGAATGATAGAGATATATTGGATAAAAAAATTGTGATTTTAAAACATTTAAACTTGGTACCTAATTAATTTTTTTATGTATATTATGATTTTTTTGACCAATCAAAAAATAATTACTATTTAATTAAATTGAAAATTTATATGTATTTTAATATTGTTGAAAAAGTAAAAATTTTACATTAAGTAATGATTTAAAGTTAAAAAATCCATTAATTAAAAATATTTTATAACTTTTCATTTTACATTTATAATAGATAATAAATTTTTTACTATTTCCATTATTTTATATTCTGAAATTGTAAATTTTTTATTTTCATGTCACAATATTTGTATCGAAATAATTTGGAAAAAAATAAATCAACTGAGAAAACTATTATAGATTTAGTGATAACATCATTGATCACACATATGAGTGTTTATATTCTTATTCAATGATCACTTATCTGAATACAACATGTGTACAATGTATAATTACAAACATGTAGGTTGATAATCATTTTATCCATTTCTATTATTAATGTAAACATTATTTTATCATTTATTATTAATTTTGGTGATTCATTGAGGAGAAAAATTGATTACACTAAGGATACATAAATTACACCAATGCATACTCTGGAGTACAAGAAGAGACATCTTAATTTTTCTAATCATCATCAAAATTATTGATTATATAGTAAATCTCTCCATTGTGCCACTTTAGTCACTAAGATTTCATTCACAAGTTATTTAATCCCCTAATTTTGATTTAATTTTGATGGATGGTCATTTTTCATATCCCTTTCCACACATGGCCTAAAATAATTAATTTTATCAGGATCATATCATTTCTTATTAAATGTAACCACCATCCACTATAGGTGGGACTGATTCTTTTTATATCCCACAAAAATATCTATGTCCACTACATTATGTATACGTACTTCATTAAGTTTTATACAAATCAATAATTCATTTCCCTTAATTTAATTTATAGAACTGTCTAAATATTTTAGTACCACCACCCAAAGGACATTATAATTCCAATACTCCTACTGTAGATTTCATAATAATGTTGAAAACATGGTCAATTGTTTCTTGAATATTCTTAAGAAATATTGAATTTAAGCACTAAGTAATTCATATATATTATTTATTTTTACTAATTATCTATTTTTCATGATCTACTAGATCATATAACAAATGGAATGGTCACACAAATATGTGGGAGGCCTGGAAAAGGAATATTAAATTATGGTAAAAATCAATAACAATTCTGATATAATATGAAATAATGGATTGTAAAAAAACAAAATTATTGTTAAATATTTCATACATAACAAAATGTTTTGGCTTGAAGACATACGCTAGAGAAAATATAGATTAAAATAAAGGAAAAACATTGGTCACTGATTTTGGTATGTAATGTTAATCATTAAATATATATATAATTAGGTTGAAAAATATTTTTTCCAATGTAGAATTGATAGAGTTTCTGTAATTGAAATTTTTTAGGACAATAAGGATGATAAAGTTGGAAGAAATTTAGATAACATACAATTACAAAATTTGTAATATAAAGAATAATAGAATAAATATAGATCATGAGGGAATAGATGTTTTCTTAATTACAAACTTTCACAGTACATGAAACTATTCATGTTTTGGAATAACACATAGTTTACGGTATTATTTAAGAATATATAAAATCAGTTTTTTTAAATTATATTGTAATTTCTAAATTCAAAATATAGACATGAAATAAATTAAAACACTCAGGAAAATTTCTCTCCTTTATTATAAGCAAGAATCATTTATATAAGAATAGAATTTTATATGTTTCTTGAAAATATTTATATTTCATAGCTTATATATTTGATATTTAATATTTCCTAAAAATCCTCATTACAGTTGTTCCTTGATTTCATAATTTATTTTAATACATATCATCCCATGTAATTGGCGGTTTCATTTATCTTCAACCCCATTCCCATTAATATACTATTAAGAAGATACTAATTGAAAATTCCCATGTTTATTTTATAACACTATACATTATGTTTTACTCATTCATTAACTTTGTATAAACACTTATATTTAGTCTTATTTTATATATATTATTAAATATCTCACTCCTACGTTTTGATTCACCTTTCTAAGTCAATATTTTGAATGAAAAATATAAAAATTCATCCCAAAATCATCAAATAAGATAACATATTATTACACTATTTATTTCCTTTTTCCTATTGGGTGCAGAAAATTTTTTGTTAACCATATCAAACAACATGGTTAAAATATTTCATTTTTCTTGTAATTTTTCCAAATGATGTTATGTTTAATAAATTATGTGAACATGTGATATCTATTAATTTTTAATGGTGGTGTAAAATTAATTTATATCTCCCACAATAAAATTTTATCAGACAAAAAACTATATCATCCACTATGATATTCTATATTTGAAAATGATAATAAATAAGGAGTTCTATTGGCCTAATGTGCAGTTTTTTATAACTTCATTTGTGATTCAATTCAATTTTAAAATATAATTACCTTATAAAAATTCATTTGATATTATGTTTCTTAAAAATAACTTACATCACTTATAAAAAGTACATCATAATCAATATTAATAATTGGAATAAAATAAAAAAACACTTCAAACTCATATAATACTTCATTACCCCTATTTAGATGTTTTAGAAATATAATCTCCCTCAACATAAAAGTTCTAGAAGATAAATCATGCCCCTTCATTCTATGATTCTTAATAAAAACATATAAACCCTTATGAGGTAAGATCAATAATGGTACTAAAAGTATTTAATAAAGAAACCTAAATAACCCATAAAATTATTCCCCACATCACTTTTGTCATGAAATTATTTCATGTAGTTATTTAACTCAATATCATAATAAATTGTGATATGGAACAATGTACAAAGTATGTGAATAGAGTACTTGAAACTAATTTGGTAATATTTTTGGGGGTTATATCACAATAATGATTCTATTTTTGAATTTTTTTTGTGTAGTTCCTTGGTGATAATATCTATATAGAGACCACTTGTAAGGAAAAATTGAATTTAAATAAATTTTCATCACCCATACTATTGGTGAAAAGATACATTGTATAAATATTTGTAGATATTTATTGGTGTATTGGATACTAGGATAGATTAGTAACATTGTGATTTTCACATAGAATAAAATGTGTTGTGTGAACTTTTCACCAATATTATTCACAAACATTATCATCTATTGGATTTAATTATATGGATTATTTTTAGAATCATACTATATTTCAACTATAAACATTGATACAAACTATTTTTTCGTACTAAACTATGATCCACATTGGTTCCCTTTAATAATTTCACACCAAATTTTAAATTCAATAGTCTTTTATTACTGCTCAATTAGTATCAATTTATTATGAGTACATCAACATTTTAAATATACATTCCTCAAAATTAAACTCTTATTGTACCTTTTATAAATTCACATTCATGAACATGAATATATATATGATGGAATGTTAAGTTGTTTTGTTCTTTAATATAAACAAAATAAAATGATATAATACTTTTTATTAAATAACATCTAATAAAATTTACAGCGGATTGAACACTCTAAGTAGGATTATCAATATTAAAACTATAAACATGCCGGATTGAAAACCTATATGCATTGAATATGTAACTTTTAACAAGAAAAAATCACTTATAATTATCTTAAAAATCTATTTCCATCAAAAGAAGTAATGGAAACATTCAATCCAATAAAATTATAAGGATAGAAATTTACAACATATATTCTTGAACATATTCAAACATTATAATGTTCAAATTGATGACTATAATATTGTGATTTTAAAGCATAAAAACTAAAAAACTTATTGACATATAAAAATCTAATACATAATGGTATAAAAATTACAAAAATTAACCCCAAAATACAGAAATACTAATACATGGAGGCCTATAAACCTATAAATCATAAACTAGTAATGGAAATCAAAAAAACAATGAAATAGGCATACCTAAAATCATGAAAAGGTATGAACAAAAAAACCTATAACCTAAAATACTACAATGTGGACTATTGAGATCCTTTTAATCTCCAAAAATATAATACTCAAACCTATAAATATAAATAAATTATCATCTAAAAAATTCTCTATTTGAAAACTATTATATTTTAGAGTCGCAAACAATAATACTAGAAATATTCAAACATAAAAACATATAATTAAAAAATATATATTTGTTTCCATAAATTAAATATATTTAAATTTTACCTAACATAAAAATTAAAATAAATAAAATTTTATAAAATAAAAAACCAAATGTGAAGCGTAAAACTATAAAACCAATTGTTTGGGAAAAAAATTAAAATCTTAAAAACAACTACCTGAAATGCTACAAACATTAATTTATGAAAAATCATGATTTGAAAAAATATAATCAAACATGTTATAGAAAAAGAAATTCATAATATAAAAAATATAATTATACACACATTGAAAAATGTAACATTCAATACACTAAAACTATATGATATAAAAAGCAGACCATGGATCTCAAAAAACATCACCCTCAAAAACATGAAAATATATGTATATGTAAATCTATAATCAATTAACATTGAAATATATAATAGTAGAATGATTTAATTTTTAAATTTTTAACCACTTAACCTTTAAACATGTGACTAGTACACTTGTAAATCATCAAGCATAAAAAATTTGACAAAACAAATCACCCCTAAAACGTGGAAACATACATACCATCAATCCTATAATATTTATACCTATAATCCTACTAATTTTGAAACCACAATACAGGAAACCTTAGATGAGTTAAATATATATTATGGTGAAATTAGAATACATTATTATTTAAATTTTTTTACAAATTAACCCACAAGGAAACATAATGTTTTGTATATATAGTCATATCTTATCTAAATAAAAACTAAAAATCTGTAAAGTTGGAGACTTAAAATTGAAATACAATGAAAAAATTAATTCGTAACCCTCAAAATTGGAGACTTGAGAACCCTAAAACAAAAAAAATTAAATCTAGAAAAATAATATTTCAATCCATGAAATTCAAAGTCAAAAAACATTCATATATACAAAAAATAATATCCTAAACATTCTATAGAATAACATATAAATATAAAAGCCTAAAATACTACTATTTTAATTCCTTTAATAAAGAAATCATTTATGGAAAATACCTGCTACATACAGTGTCTCAATCAACAAAAATATTATTCATCATATCATAAAACTAATATAATTTTAAATAAATATAATTGAA
Source organism: Viscum album (assembly GCA_963277665.1). NCBI lineage: Eukaryota > Viridiplantae > Streptophyta > Magnoliopsida > Santalales > Viscaceae > Viscum > Viscum album. The sequence goes on along the minus strand of OY728138.1, from coordinate 1,983,714,233 downwards.
AACATATAAGGAAATAACTAAAATAAAGAACAGGATATATATAAAACCTAAATCATACAATCCTAAATACATATAACATGAAATAGAGAAATTTTAAATCTTATATTCATGTGAAATTGACATAATTAAATAGATAATATATTCCAAAAACCATGAAATGATCAAAACCATAATATTATAAGACTAGAAACATGAAAAATTAAAGCCTATAAACAACCATATTAAAATAAAAAAACAAAAAATAATAAATTTACAATCCAGAAAATAGATTTATTGTATGAAATCAACCATACATACCTTATATTTCAACTAAAAATAATTTACTGATTCCTCAAAAAGAATAAAACACAGACAACTACACATTTATCTTATATTGCATAATTAAAGCATTAATATTAAAACTCTTTTTATATAGTGGGTTTTTATATACAATATGGTTTATACTTAAATAATAATATTTTTCTTAATTTCTAATTTTTTTGGGAATTGAATTTATTTTAAACTATTATTGTTTCTGTTACTTCATGGATACTAGATCTAATATTTCATTTTAGATGGAATACATTTTTGTTTTATATTACATGGATACTTCACATAAAAAGCCTTTTATTGTTTTTTAATTTTCATTTCCATGATACTAATTTATTTCATTATACCCTTAGAAAATTGATTTGAGTATTGTGGGTTGTATTCCTCACTCTAACATATTCTATACAAGAAACAAATTATGACAATGTGATAAATATAAAGAGCTAACAAATAATTTAACGTATACGTCAATTAATATTTCTAATAAAAAGATTTCATAATACTATTTTAAAATTTTGATTAATGTAATATATAATTCAACAGAATTTATCATAGGAATTTTTTGAAAATTAACTAGTAAATTTATGAAAAATAGATAAATTTCACTAGTATTAGGAAATGAGCATTGAGAAAAGGTATAGAGTTGAGCTGGGATAAATATTATGCCACATAAATAATATTATTTTTATAGAGTTCATTTATAAACAGTCTTGGGTACATTGTTTGAGTTACTTGTGAATGTTATTATCAATAAATGTATATGAAATGTGTATAAATACTCTCTTCTATATAATATAAAAAATGATTATATCATGAAATCCAATTATTTTTTTTCTATTATTGTCCACTAATGAGTGTTATGAAGGATGATGAAGGTTTTATGGTGATGTTCTTTTATTTGTAAGGGATAATCTATAATTTCTACAAATTTAGGGTTTGATCATGATGTTATATATAATTCCTATGATGATTATGATGATGATGATGATGTATAGGTGAGAGATGGGTTTGGTGATTTGTAGTGTTTCTGTTTAACATATTTTGAAAGAGGCTATTGGCGATTTTCGGGGGGGGGGGGGGTTCTAATCATATTGACACTGACTATGAGCAACATCTTTTATATTAAAAATATTTTTTAGGATGATTATATTATAATTAATTTTTTATTCCTAATTTTTTCATATATCTTTAGCTATGTATTGGTTATTTGAAGTAATGTTCAATTAAACAAAAAAATAATATGAGTTTTTTAAAATATGTTTATCTTATTGCCATGTGAATAAATATTACATTTAATCAAAGGAACTCGGTACATTTGTGGCTATAACTTTACACTCAATGGTATGAACCCATGGATACAGAAATACCGATTTACTAAGGTTATGGAATAATATTTATAGTCACATGAGCATGTTTTTATATAGGTATTATACTATGGGTTGTTCCCATGAATCAAAATATAAAACAATATCACGCCACTGCCTGTAGTTTATCACCAATTTCTATGGAAATAGAGATCATAAATAACATGAACATGGTTTTAAAAAATATACACTAGTTTCCAAGATATTATCACTATTTTTTCTGTTGTAGTAGCCCCTTTTTACAGTAGTTCCTCTTTTATAAGACTATTCCCAACTCCAAAATTCCTATATCCTCCCATTATGTTGATCAACTATTTAATTACTCGATATATGGATTTAAAAAAATGGTAGAAAATATTTAATGGAATATATATAAACTGTAATATTAAAAATACATATATAATTTTATATAATCACTCAATCACTATCACTGCTAAGGAAATTATTATTTTTACATGGAAGGATATCATAAATACGTGTTAATAAATATTTTATTATATATAAACAAATATAATACTCATTAATGAACTAGTTAGACTTTAATCCTCAAGAATAATATGAAATTCAAAGAGTCACTGAATTTTTATATGGACTACATGCCTTCTGAAAGTACATATACAACTAAAAATAATAATAACATGCACAAAAAGTAGATAAATAGTGTTTATTGGATATATAATTGAATTATTTAAATATTCACATTTATTTTCAAAGAAAGATATATTATAAATATCATTAACTCTAAAACATTAATATTTTATTATTAAGTTCAATATCTCATAGAATATACAGAATTTTACAGTGAAATTACAATTCTTTAGTGGACTCTATTGCTATATCAGAACACCAATTGTTAAAAATGATGATCCAAGCCTTCATTGATGTTAATAGAGCATGAACTCAATTGAAATAAAAAAATATTTGAAATTTCATTTCGGACTGATCATTCATTTTATGATTATAAGTTGTCTAAAAGTTTATTTGTATATTTAATTTCCACTAAGGAATTTTTTAGCGATTTGTGATAAAACATACAATATGATAAAATTTAACTGAATGTTTTCATAGATATAACCTTACCACCTCCATTTTGTATATCATTGAATTTCAATCAATTAGTAAATCCAATCAAATAGTAATGGAGTGAGAATAATATTATATCAATCAACCACAACCCAAATGGAATGATTAATTCTACATGTCTTTGAATGACCTCTTTTGAAATCCATATTAATATTCTTATATTTCCATATAATTATGGGTAATGGATATGTCACCCCCTTTGACCTTTAATATTTGGAATTAATATACTGAGAGACTAAAAATCCTGATCTATACTTCTTTATCAATATCTTCATGTTTTCCTACCAGAAGTTCTTTGTGATAAATTGACATATTGGTTTTCTTTATGGGAAAATGGATAATAAAGTGATATGTAAATAATATAAAATATCCTTAGTTATGTATACATGAATTAGTGAAATATTCCACTTCTAAAGAATATAAAACTATAATTGTTAATATTGAAATATGAATTACTTATAAGTTTTTTTTATTTCTCAATATCATCTTGCTAGGTCTATATGATTATTAATTGGATAGGTCACTTGTCCATAATTATATAGATATATAACTTTTTCTCTTTTCTAATGTTTTATATTTTTATACATTTTGATCCCATGAATATTGATTCTATTTTAGTCCATATCATGGATATGGTAGCAGGATCATTTCCATTAAGAGTATCGTGTACATTTTTATCTTAACTAGGATTATAATGTATTAATAAATCATAATCATTAATCAATTATAACCATTTAATTAAACGTGTTTTCAAATCCATATACATTAATTAATAATTTATAGTTTTATTATAAGTATATATATTGAAAATAATCCCATAGAAATAATTTCTAAAAATCATTAATAAAAATGTTACAATTAATAACACTAGATCACACATCATGTAATCTTTCTCATGGATTTTTATACTATTTAGGAGTATGATATGATCATATCATCATGAATATGACAAAACCCAAGACCTTGTTTAATGTAATATTATATATAAAAAAGCCATATCTATTTAATGGTAGTGTGAATATTGGTTCATTAATGGAACGATTTTAATATTCTTGAAACTATCACCACATTATTTTATCTTGTCAAATATTATTAAATTCTAATAGAACATGGATAATGGATTTTACAATGATAAGACTTACTCACATGTTATCTAAAAGATCAAACTGATGAAAAAAATATTTTGATATATATTATATGATTTTTAATGTTCAATTAATTTTGACACTTGTATCTTTAAAGGATCCATATATATACCATCACTTGTGAATAAATTAACCAATAATGAAACTTTTTCTGTCAAAAATATCACTTTCTAGATTTTTAAAATAACTCATCTTGCAATAATGCTTTCGACAAAATTATTAAATAAGATTAATGTTTCTCTTAGATATTTGAATATATGAGAATATATTTTATAAGGTGTAGCTTCAATTTATCTTAATAATTACTAATGAATTTATTTACTGAATTCATTAGGATATTAGGGGATTTTTTAATTTTGAATGCAATCACTATGAATTCATAATTTGTATATATTTCAATAGTTTATTATCATATGTATATCCTCTTTTTTGACCATTGATTGATGATACAATTATTAGAGATCCACATATAAGAAGTATTGAACCACTGGAATTTGACAAGGTAAGTCTACAATATGAGGAATAGAACACATGTTCATGATTATGATCTTATTATGCTCCTGATAATTAATGAAAATGTGAATTTACCAAACCAGTACATTAAAAATGATATCTGGTGCACCCAATGGTTAATCACATTTGAATATAACACCAAATTTAATATTTTATTTTATTTTATCCATATATTTTTCAAATTTCACAAGGTTTGTTCTATTGGGACACTTTCAAATAGGCATAACACCATGTTTGACATTAATAAAAAAAGTCATCCTAAATATTATGGTAAGTACCAATAAACTCTTCTACAAATACATCAACATATTCTTGAAAAATTTATATATCACCAATATTAGGATTTTTGGAAAATATTGGATCCAAAAATCCATCATTATTTGATATTAATACCTATATTAAATTAGTAGTCCTATAGTAAGTTCATTATTCATCCAGAATTGACTTATGATCTATAAATACTTTCAGATAAGAAATATGAATTCATTATGGAACCAATTAATAGGAACATTATGTTAAAAGATATAATTCACTACCAATATAAATTTATATACTACCAATCATAGAATAAGATGATTTTTATAAACTATCATTCCATAATGATCAATAATATAAGAGGTATGCATTTGATAAGAAATCATCAAACCACTATATTTGTCACCAATAAATCAATATCAATACAATGGTGTTTTGAATCAATAGACATAGTGATCTTTGAAGGTATAAATTATTATATGAAACAAAAATAAAATAATATATTTAAATCAATTATGAGGATAATAATATTACATTTGAGAACATTATTTTTTTGAACCACATAATCAGTTCTGATTTCATAAAATCTTCAATTCACTATTTTTGAGGACTGAACTTCAAATTTTCCTCATTAGCTGGTAGAATGGTTGTTTTAATTGATTAATTCCCAAACTCCTTATAATTATATAGTTATTGTGTTGGTAATTCAAATGGTGGATCAATATTCAACCCCACGTTTTCATCATCATATTGAACTATCAATAATAATATTTTTATTAATGGCCTCAATTTCCACTCTTAAATATTTTCTGGTCTCTTCGAGGAAATTTATTGTGTGCTTCTTCCAATATATTCATTATACAGATAGATGTATTTTATTTATTCTATGACATATATCAATTAATCATCTATAACACCATTTTTTGTTCATCTTATCACAAACTAGAAGATTGTAACAGGATCCCCACCCAATTTACATTTTCATCATAAGAGAACATATATATATTTATTTATATCCAATGAAGTCCCTTAATGATAATACATTTCAATGGAAATTTTTTAATTTCACTATGATTTAATTGTTATTACTTTTGATATTTTATATAAAATAGAACATCTACCCAGAGATAATTATAATGTTTGTTTTGTATGAATCATTAGATTCATTATACAAGTAAATAATATTAAATAAACATATATATATGAAATTAATTGATGGAATTTTTTTTTAAAAAATATATTTTTTAAATTATATTGTTCCCTAGAATAAATTAGATAATTTTTCCTTATGTTGTTGATATTTTTTCAAAATTCATATAATATAATTTTCATTTTATAAATGAAAAAATACACATTTTTTTACACTTAAAAATTTTGGATACAAAATATATTTTATTATATACTAATCATTGATCATAAATTTATGGTTTAATGTTCCACTAATGGATTATTATTATTTAGGAAAAAACTGAATATGAGTTCCTCCTTCAAAGATACATTTAAGAGATTGATATGGTTCAAAATGTACTTTATAATCATTGATAATTGGTTAAGAATAATAATTTGATATTTTAAACCATATCATATCATATTTTTTACTCTTTAAACAATCACCAAATTTTTAAGGATATTCATTGTTTTCCCTATTCTTATTGTTTCTTGAAATTAAATAAAAACAAATTTTTAGTGTGAATAATGAAACAATATTGTGAAATCAATGATAATAATTATATTTACCTGAATATTATCAATCTTAATAATTCTTATCCTATAAGACCTTTGATTTAGCCTATGAATGTTTTAATTTCATATAGGGTTATTTAGGTTTTATCTGATTATTACTCATAACATAGTCCCTAAAATTAACAACATCTGACTTTGATACGAACTGATATGACTTAAGAATGACATATATAGTTAAAATTATTTTACATAACTATGAATTACAACACACAAGTAAACCACACTTGTAAAATCCAAAAATTTATAGTGTATATAAATTAGTAACATGTATCCCATATTTTGTAACATAATACAAATTTCAATGATAAAAATTATCACACTTGATTCAATATTATATTATTAAAAATATGAATCTCTATTAAATGGGAAATGAGAAAACATTGTAAAAATATGATCTTCAATGCCCAATAAAGGGTTAAAATAGTTGATGAATCATATATGGGAAATCAATAGATCATAAATATGTTAGGATCATTGGAATTTGACTAATGTAATGATTAATGGTATAAATCCTTAAATAATAAGTAATTTATCTTAGTCCCATCGTATTGAATCTTGAATATAATAAATAAACCCTAAAAAAATTCAGGAAATAATCACATATTCGGTAAAATAGGATTATGCAATCATAAAAAATAATCAAATACAATAGTAATATAATATTTAAAAGTGTAAAACATATGATCATAGAAAATAATAACACATGTTAGCGATATCTTTTAATTAATTAAAACATAATAAATAATCATTTCTTATAACATACTGTACTCAGCTAAATTCTCATATAATAAATATATCTTCTCAAGAGATAAAAATACTACCCAACACATTGGAAGACTACATAATTTGAAGCATTTCCATTACATAATGATATATCCATATATATGTGTTCCATTTAAAAATAGTAATATATCCATAAAAAAAATATCATGATTAACCCATGTAATTAAAATGGTTTGTATAACACTTTCATGAGTTTTTTTATATAAATTAATTTGCATTTGGATACGATGACACCAAAATTCCAACACCTATGAATTATATCATTAGAGAACATATCATGATCAAAAAGGAAAATGTTAATGATAGTTTTAAATAACATTACATCATTAGGAGAGAGAATGGAAAATGAATGAAATATCATGAAAGTATTTTTCTTAAGTAATGGTGACATTTTAACAGAAAATGGCATAGGTAAAATGAAATATCAATTTAAGAATTTGATATTATGACATTTGAATATAAATTGTTATAATAAAACATTCGAATAACAAATATTATAAAAGAAATAAATAAAAAATTTAAGATTAATTGAGAGGAAAATAAGTAAGAGTATGAAAATTTAAATAATTTTTTAAATTGATATATCAAAATTAATTTAGAATTGATATATAATCATATTTAAAATCTAATAAATGGGAAATATTTGAAGTCAAATGTAAATTGAAATCAAATTTTAAGAAAAAGTAAAATTAAATTTTATAATGATAAAAAATGTATTTATGATAGATAAATATTTAAATCTACGAATAAATGTTTTTCCCTTACAATGTCATTTTAATGAAGAAATAATGAAAATATATATTATGTGGAAAAACCTGAATCCTTAAAAAAAATATGATATAAAATATGAAATAATCAAATTGTTGATCATAACAAATCATAGATTGGTACTATGAAAGAGTAAATTGTAAAACTCAATTAATTAATATTGAGTTTATCAAAAAATGATCATTTAATCTCACATTACATAAATTCAATCAAACTCCCTAGATATTGAAAAATAATATATTTTTCATCTATTTGTGAGGAATTATTTTATTTATCACATTTTTTTTGTTTATTATATTCATTTAATGAATATTTTTAATTATTCTAAGATTGTTTTGATTATCAGTTTTTAGTAGTTTGAATAATATAAAGATTGTTTTGATTCAAAAGTCATAGTATTACATCCTTGATCACCATTTCAAAATATTAAAAAAGTTCATCTAAAATATATATTTATTATTTATGTATTTCTGGATTCCAAAAATTATTTCATGGATTTTTTTTTATTTTTTTTAAAGAATCAATGATGCATCATTCACCTGTGATTATTAAATCAATAATTGGATATGTCATTAATAATGAATAAATTATTAAACCTTTATATATTTTTTAGGAAAAAAACAATATCTAATATTATGTAATATTATTATTCTAATTTTCTTATTAATCCATGAAAAATTATTATATCATCATCCATTTTAGTGATTAACCAACCCAAATATGAATATGATATAATTAACATAAGTTTTCAAGTGATTCAATTATGATAAAATTGAAAATTAAGTGGAATGATTTCATTTTGATATGATAAAAGTCATAAATAATATTGCTGAAGGAAGTGTATGTGATGATTAAATAAAAACAAATGAAACTGAATCATGAGAAAAAGAGAAAAATTCTTAGTTTCAATTCAAAGGTATTATTTGAATGGAAGAATTACATATTATTATTAAACATTGGGGTTTAATAATATGAGATTTAATTATAGCATATAGAATTTATGTATTGTAAACCATGATATAAATAACCTTATGAGATTATTGTACTGGGTGGAAGATGAACCATTTTATATATTAGAAGGATTTTATTTTCCAGTAATATCTATTTTATAATGAACAAAGAATGTAAATTTGCAAGGAGTGTGACTCTAAAATAGATGAATAATGAATCAAGGTAATGAATCCCCTAATATAGACATTTTACTACTATGGATTATGTATATATTTTATTTATTTATTATTTTATCTAATTTAAATTATTTTTCCCTTTACCATTGTCATTTATTTTATAAATCAATAACATATTATTAAAAAAAATTGACCATGTTACTAAATATAGATATAAATGTAGTTCCTAATCTGTAATATATTTTATAAAATTAAATTGCTATAAATAAAAAATATATAAAAATATATTCTATAATCAAAAAATATTATTTAACAAAATATTTTTATTTGACCATGATTAATTAAATTTTATTCATATAATTACTTTCATAGTTTATTGATATTAATTATTAATTTTATACATATGAACCATACAATATTATTATTATTATCCATATTAAGTATTGTATACATATTAATAATTATAATAAAATCATTTTAATCTAATGCTGAATTCATGGTATTAATAATTACATATTTATGAAATATTAAGAAATATACACAAAATCCATAAAAACCCTTATATAATACCTAATTAATTGTAATACTTGTGGGTTGAGAATCATTTAGAAAAGTCATCAGAATGTCTCCCTAAAATTTTAATTATCCTTCAGGTGATTTGACTGAAGCCAATATTTTTGATGTTTAGATTGGGGCTGGTCTTGATCAATCCCTAGTGATTCTATCTCATTTCAATTATTAGAGAATATGATAATCATAGAGATATATTAAACTAATTGATGATATATATACAACATTTATATCTTTGTTTTACAATATTAATACGCCAGTTTATACTCACAATATTGATTGATTTTTTCATCCAAAATACATGGAAAGGGATTAATCAAGGGTGGCTAACCATTTAGGAGCATATTTTAGTTAAAATAGACACAAACAAAACATAAGGGTCTGCATCTCAAATCCATTTTAGTATGTTTCCTCCCACTCAATGAATGTGTGAGGCCCTAAAAAATTCTCTGGGAATCCGATGACACTCTATAAATGTTTTAAATAGTAAATTTCATGCTATGATAGTACAAGATAGTTGTAACTAGATTTGAAGAACATATTTTCTTCGCAAACCATGTTTGGGGTTCAAGAGACCATTTTTCCTATCAATACATTGTTTTTCGAACCATAATTACATAGTTTACAATCAATTTGACTTCCAAAATTTTCAAAATTCACAATAAACCTGAGAATTATATCCAAAAAAGAATTTATCATACATGTTATTATAGCTTGATGAAACATTGTTTTATATGTTCTTAAATACCTCTACCTAATGTGGGGATGATTTTCACAAAGTCCGACACAATTTGTGGAGGAGGTAATCCATTAGGGGTACTTGAGGATTTGTGAATCATTCAAACATTGTGAAGTTATCTTTTCCTAAACCAAAACATCAATATTATGGGGGTTATAATGCTTTTCAAAGCCTCGCATTTTTTTAAGCCCCAAACCATCATGAAGAACCTATGATTTTTGAATCCCTTATCATTGACCTCGCTATGATTTCACCCTTCTGTCGACACCTCTTCATGATCATCGTGTGCTTGAAACCCCAATGACCGTCTATAACTGGTTTAAGAGAACCTTTAAACCTTAATTGACCACTTCCACCCACCCCAATATCCCCCTCCACCTCATGTGTGGAATGTTATTACTATTTACCTATTTAATTTCAGAATAGGTATGTTAATCTCCCATTTTTTCTAGGATATAGAAGTCGACGTTGAAATCATTATTGACCACACCTCCTTGCCATTCCAAGATGTAATTTCTAAAGAGATTCCTCTATCAATGGTGTATGTGTGATGGTAATATAATCCCATGGAATATGATTCAGTTTCTCACATCAATGCTATATGACATAAAATATTGTTGAACCAACATCCTCATCACACAAAGTAAAAATGTAGTCTCACCCTATGTAATTTCCTCGTGGTTCCCCACATATGGCACTCATGGGATACCGACATAGTATTATCATTATACCTCAGGAAGTTTCCATTCATTATACCCACACACCCTTGGTAGTTATCCCAATGTATGAGTGATATGGAATGCAGTCTTCCTAAAAAAAATTAGATCCTCCATAGGTATCACCAATGCATAGGTTCCCCCACTGAAATGGAATGCAATATTCCTTGGATATATTGTGGGAAGAATCCCTACACCATCATTAATTTGTTCATATTTTAAGACACTACAACTTGGATTACTACTTCTACTGGTTTCCCATACTAAGTAAGACTCACGTCGGCATAGAGGTTATCTGTGACCACAAAATCTGACTGGCACTTATGTGGGTCACTCCTACATGCAATCCCCATTATGTCATAATCTATAGGATATTCCTATGAGTAAGCCACAGAATTTCATTACCTATGGGAATACCTCCTAAAATAACCACCATCATTTCCAATTATTTGAGTGGCTTCCAGGTGTAAGCCTCAACCATATTCTCCATTTCAATGGGCCGCCTTCACAAGTGTAAGACCCATCCTGACCCATTCCAAACAATGTGGTCTTTAATTCCCAACTAATAGGGATATGTTAGAAGGCTGCAATAGGTCCAAACCCAACACTCCATCCTACCTGAACATTCCATTATTTTTACCTCACACTTCTTCCCCATCCATCTAGATTTTTCTCTGGCCACCACATCATGGTGAAATCATGCCACCCACCTGGGAAACTTTTATGTGTAATCCCCATAAACTACTTCTTTTGACATATTATCACTAGTAAAGCTTTCTCGTGTAATCACCACCAAATAACAAGGTTATTTATGATGCCACCCCAAGGTTCAATCTCGGCCAATGGTAAAACTTGGTTCCCCCTCATAGGTGTGTACCAACCTGATCCAAATTTAATAGTGTTCTTATTAGAATTAATGTTGTGAAACTTTTACCTTTATGAGACACACATCCTCGAATCTATCTCTATATGGAATTTTGATCCATCCATCAGTAATCCTTTTCAAGTTCTCCCTCATAGGGATTCACCACCTCGATCCACCTCCATGGGGAATTCTAATCATCCTCCTCAAATATTAGTAGGATATTAACATCCCAACATATTTCATGATACTAAATCAGGAAAAATAATTATTATTGAGGATAAATCCTGGGATGATATGAAATTTGCATCAGATACCTTATGATTGATAAAGGATTCATTGGGTCCCATGCCTGAGATTCCACAATGAGGTTCCCTCCTATGTGGAAGATTTAGGGGACCAATATTACCAACATCTATACATGCTAGTTATTCACAACATGAAAACTCTTCTATCCAAAAGTTAATTCCCCACCAAGACTCCTTAGATTTTCCTGACAGAAGCAGTGTAATTAACCGGCATGCACAAAGAGATGGAACTAAGAAAGACTGTCACTAACACATCTTAATATATGGGAGAGACCCAAACTATGTAATGAATTCTAAGGATTAATCTATGGAAGAAGAAACAGATATCCCATCATTTATTTTTTTGATCAAGGAGTAGACATTTATAATGATAATGATGAATTTCACCCACCTTTAGAAAATGGGAATGAATGGTAACATGACCTTCTAGTGCACACCAACCGTTTTGTAGACGCACGGGCATGCCCCAATTGAATATTTAGAAACATAAATGGTGAAAATAATGTAAAAATCTTCTCCTACACATGGGTAAAATTAGAATTTGAAAAATAAATAGTTGGTCATGTCACCAGATCCATCTATCGAGAACCAGTGCCCACTATAAAAATAGTGATCCAAACATAGAACTCACTAGAAATTTTGGTAGTTAAGATTTAGGATTTGAAGTTGGTGGGAACATCTATGCGTATCTCTCTCTCTATTAATGGAATATTGAATGAATATAGGGAAATGGTCTTTACTTTTTTTACACATATAATGACCGCTACATGTTCTAACTTTTTAGGACCCAAGATGTCAGATACTAACAACCTAATTCCCACTGATGTAGGGATATGAGAAATGTCTATGTGGTGATCTCGCATGGCCACACCTCCACCACGACATCTTCAATTCCAAGAGGTATCAAGAACCCAAACACTATCTCACCATAAGATATCATTCATTAGAGTGTGATATACACCCTCATAAAATGATATGAGAAGGAGGGATTCATTCCCATGGGGGATATGGATCACTAAGACATGGTGTCTTTTCCTCCTCACTAACACCTCCAAACCAAAGGGCCAGACATGGAGCCACTTATCCCCACTCTATTGATGGAACACTTTAAGAGAATCTCCCCAGAGGGATCCCACTAATCTCTCCCCTACACCATGGAGGTAGGGGATGCTCGAGTAACCCCAAAAATTATTATTGTCTGGTAGTCACCTATGAGGGCTCCCATAAACCCTTGTCAGCATCAGCATCAACTAGTCCATTAGGCCGGGGAGTAGGTGGGCTACACCCCTCCTCTACTGGCCCCATTTTGACTGACCCGATTCCATAATTAGGCTAGTTCCTAATTGGACCTCAATGATGGGGCATCGTCTTCAAGTATTTATGTAGCTCTTTCCACCCTGGTTCATTCTGCCAGATCTCATCTAGTCTAGATAAGGGCACCATCAATTCCTAGTTAGGATTGAGGCCTCAACGTCCCCACAAGTTGGTTGGGTTGACTCTTTTAGCTGTTGGAATATTCAAAAACCATTATAGAATAGTCCATGATAATGAGATTTAGTATGGAGTTCCTCACCAACCGATTTCTTGTCAATGTGGAGGTCCTCACCAAACAACTTCTTATCAAAGTGGAGGTCCTCCCGACTCTCAAAATAAACACGGTGGTGATCCCCATGTTCCCAAAATCTATCAAAATGGAGGCCATCCTCTATCCATCAACATCAGGACTCCTCCATGTACTCATGGTTCCCAACATTAAGGTCATCCCTGTGTCACAGACCACTTTCATGAAGGGTATCCTCACGCTATTCCCAAATCTAATAGATATCATACCTACTCTATCACATATCAATGTAGAGTCCCTCACAACTTTATCAACACTCTTTATGGAGGTCCTCCCCCTGAAGTAGACAATGAATGTAGAGTTCCTACCCACTCATTCAAAGGTCATCATGGTGGACTTCCCCTTGATTCCACTAGTTGTAGTGGAGGTCATCCCCGAACTATCTGTTTCCACAATGGAGGTAATCCCCACGCTCGGTTTGAACACCTTGATGATCCTTTTCATATATCAATACCAATATTTGGAGGTCATACTCACTACATCAAAAGTAAATTTAGAGGTCCTAACTGTGATGATAGAAAATATTAATTTAGCCCTCCCTATATCCATCCAATAGAAGAAATGGTCATCCCTGGACCATTTTCCACCAACAAATATGTCCTACACATGCCAAAAAATATCCCTTCCCTATATAAACATCCTATGGAAGAAGAGAGAACTATCAGTTTAGATGGAAAAACTCTGGGAAGTTACGATTTATTGTTAATCTCATTCATTTCACTAACTCCAAATCAAAATGTGATTCAATGATGGATCCTTCACCCTAATCATTTTTATCAATGTCAAGGACAACATCCCAACATGTGATAATTATCATCATAGTTAGTGAGATGCACCGAATCCCCGAATCTCCCCAAAGGTACATGTTGGTCGAGGAATATTTGGCTCCCTAATATGGTCTTGTAGTGAAGTCATCTCTTTCATCGCTAGTTTCATTCTCTACCTATACCTGAGATCATAGAGAGTTATTCATGGATTTTATCAACATGGAGCATCTGTTAGACCCATAGATGATTGAAACATCCCTCACACATGAGGTGGTGGTAATGACCTAGTCCTACAGATTTGTGATTGTAGGGATGGTTCCTCCACCAAGAGATAACAGAACATGTATCAATCTATTGGTTCATGCAGGGGATCCTCCTTCAGCCAGTTCACCACAGCACAGATCCACATCAATTGCATTTCCAGTTTCTCATCCAACAACGATCATATCTTGGGTCAACCAAGAGCTAGTCTACACCATTAAATAAGGAATCTTGTGGGAAAATCTGGAAGATGATCAGTTTTCAGTGGTGTTTTGGCGGAATGTGGTTCCCATCATCATCAACATCCTAGAGTCCATAATCGATGACTAGGATCCATGATTAAAAAAACCATCTAGGTGATGTATTTCCACCTTCGTGACTGCTAGTTGGTCTACCCACAGATCCTGGAACATTTTGATGACATCGACCAATAGTTTTCCCTGGTATATATGGCAGCACTCCATGTTATATAGTATCCTATGTCACATGGTTACCACCAAAAAATTCAATAAATATGAACTAATATCATTTCATTCCATTGTGGAATCATTTAAGATGCATCTCCACATGTGTAGATGGGTGGTTGGGGATATGAAAATTCTCTCCAATTTAGTCATATGTTGTGACAACCTGATTAGCCCAGTGATATCATGGATACACCACCAATTATCATCTTGTAAAATATGGATGATCTCACTTTGACTAAGGACAAGGATACTGGAACATGAAACGAATGATAGAACCATCCCATTGGGGTAGTTTAGTTTCAAGTGGAATCTTATACGTTTTTTTCTCACCCACCTAAATGATTGGAACTCCACCTTGAAGATCCACATGCCCCATTTCCCATTAGATGATATTACAACTAGGGAATGGAAGCAGATGTGACTTATAATCCCTTTGGTGTGTCTGATGTCGTGAAGATGATAGAGTTTAATCATACAATGGCTGCCCTAAACTGGAATAATGAATATCAAAAGAGTCTCATATATGAAATCGTTTCTATACAGTGCACAAATAATGGTTATCTTTGGTAGGATCATGTTCCTCCTCCATAGGGGTAGTAGGGGAACCCACAGTTCCTTCTTTTTCTTTTTCCACATTCAAGTATTGTGATATCGCATAGCTTGATAGAGAAGAGGCGTGAGATTACGGTAAGATACCACAATATTCCTCAACCAACCCACCCAAGAAATTTGAGTACCTTGCTCAAGACCAAGATTGAGCAGTTCTACAAGACTCTACAAAAGTCATGCTGTGTGATGTCGGGCATACTTACATAGTTTATGAGCCTATCAATACCTAAGAGGTTCGGAATCCTCATCAAGATAGGGATCCCAACCACGATGATATTCTAGCCATTCTCATGATCAATTCTATTCCTTATAGATGAAATATATGGAAATACCAACAAATGGAATTTCATACATGACATGGGTTGATGAGATGAGGTCACCCCCATATTTCGGGAATCCTACCTCCACCCCTTCAATGGGATGAGAAACCCACTCCCATATGTGTCCCATGTTTTCAAAAGGTGTGGAACCATGTTGTTGATCAAAAATTCAGTAGTAATCCATCACGTTGTTAGGATTTATTAAGACATTGGATGGTATTCAATTCATCCTGTAAAAATATTTACCCATTAGGTCCCTCACTGGTTGGGAAGATATTTGAATGCAATATCTCTACCAGTTAACTCCACCACATGCAATACAAGTATTGATGACCTCTTTAAGTGTAATAAACGCTTAGCTGATCACATCACATACATTATTTTCTTATGGAAATTCCTTGTTTATTCAGATGATATGACGCTAAACAAATAGAATCTATTGAAGATGTGAAGTTGAAACATAAATACAGATTTGTTCCCCTCCCTCATCACTCAGAAAAAACTTGGTGGATTTCATGAATTCTATGATATGGAACAACATCTATTTGAAGCCTTGGAGTAGGAAAAACAAGAATTACCATTTTATCTTCTAGCTTCTACAAAATGAGGTTCCAAATTATACCACACCATCATGGTGAATTTGGAGGATCCATATCCACTTGAGATTTTTCCTGTAGATCCTCACCTTGAATAACCTCACCAAATGCATCGTCCACATCAGGATCATCATTTCCTAGTAATTAATCAGAAAGTGACACCTTAACAAGAATCACATCCTATGAGGGATAATGTGGCTCTCTATCCTCATCAGGATCTCGCCACTCTTTAGGGTCAAGCTCCCAATGCCCAATTGACAAACCAAAAAAACCTACACTAATCCTACAAATAACCATAATTTCCTGGTTAAATCTACATTCCCATTGAACAGAGTGTTATGAATCTTCCATAATGCTTTAAATCCCATGATGTAGAGCTCTCTAATCTCCCTAACTGCTTACTATACCATAAAATCTTCCTACAAGCCATCAAGATGTTCATTGAGTTCAAGTATTGGTTCCAAGACCAGGTGGATAATTGTATGGTCAAGTAGTTTCATGTCCCATCATAGGATAAACACATATCAACTATGTTAGAAATCCACAGTGAGGGTTCCTATGAATGAAAACATATTTCCAATTGTAGGTCTCAGATGTATGATGAATGGTTGGCTCGTAGGGTATTTAATCTCACCTATGGTGTCATAAGATCTTGCTTGGGTCGTCCTAAACCTCATAATGTGTTCATTTATTATAATTTTTATTCCCCTAAAAAACCATCATCATATAATTCGATGTCATGGAAGGGTAGTAATAGATGATGTAGGAGATCGTGAAGTCTCTTACAGCCACTAAAGCCTTCTTTCACTCTTAGGGACATCATGATGCAAAAAATGATAATTTTTCCCAAAGACTATCCCGAATTGGAATACTCCTACAATTATGGTCAAGTGTAGTCCATAGTGGATACAATCAATATGTTATATCCCTATAGGGTTTCCAATAATGAGAAGTTTCAATATATCCATTCATGTTACTCTAGTCAATAATGTCATAGAATGATCCTATGGTATGAAAACCGACAGAATGATCAATCTAGTGCTTAAAGAATTATTTTTCATGAAACCAAAACTAGATATTAGGTTATCCATACATATTAGAAGGAAAAATACTCTCATTCCATTAATTATTACTCTCCACCGATGACCATGAAAATCGAGCTGGAAAATAACCACAATCACACAATGACAGACAACTTCCATCTAAACTAATGTTTTACTTAGCTAAAATTCATCTATTTCTGTTTTGGGTTCTTTATCTGATGAGAATTAGGAAATTTTTAGTATAATTCAAAATATTGTTGTTCAAAAAGCTATTCCTAACATTCCACCATATAAAGGTCAACCCCCCTATGGGTATAAATGTGTTCCTAGCATGGATGAATGATGTCCTAAAAGCCACTCCAGAATTATAGAAAATCCCACGATCCACAAGTCCCACATCCTATCATGGGAGATGTGCGAGGCTCTTTAAGAAGACTAAAAGACCGCCCGCCATCATGTTTGAAATAAATGTTTTTGTCACAAACACCTTCTATGTCAAGGGAACTAAGTGAGTAAAATGATACGAAATCATTTCATTCAATTGTGAAGATGAGGGATCCTTCATGTATGAGAAAATCACAAGTTTACAACGAATTCCAGTTCACTGGAATGGAGTTTAATTTATGCCTATTCAAGAGAAAATTATAGATCAATCTCATCTCAACCCAGATGCTATGTAGGCTAGGAATGACTGGAGAAGATTCGAGTCCCTTTGACCAAAAGATCCAATGTTATGAACAAACCGAGTAGATATAGATATGAAGGATATATTTTAAGACCATGTTTTTTGGATTTTTAGTGAACATAGAATTCATGTTTGTCTCATAGGATAACAACTAAAAAATGTTGAGGTGTAGTCCAAAGCTCAATCTTCATGCAATAATTCATTCCTCATATCACCAATGCCTCATGTACTCTCTTAATGGTCAAGTAGGAATGATCCATGGTGATACAACTCCCTTTGACACTTTTGAATCCTTTTGTATGAGAAATGACTATTAAAAGAGCAAGGGAACAATATTTTGGACTAATGATTTTGAGCACACAACTATCCCAACCAGCATGTGGATGGATTTCTATGATCCATTTGTCCTCCCAATTGGCTAGTTGGATTCTACAAGGATATATATTAGAAATTTCTTTATTATTTTTAGAAGGAAATGGTGCTTCATCCCTATGTTAAAATAATGTCTGAATATGAAGTTAATATTTTAAATAGGTTAGGATCAGGTGATACCCAAACCCCTTACCCCTTTTAGGTATTGAGATGTCCACCCAATGGCTACATCTATTGTGTCACACTAACATGTTTTGTCAGGTTGGGCTAAACCATAAAAAGATAACCATCCACTATTTATTTTACATAAAACCAGTACACCACATCTTAATTATAGATTAAATTGTAATGATATCCATGTTCACCATGGTTTTAGTAGATATGGGGTATCATAGTAAAGCTTCCACCTTTACCAATGAGGGAACAATGTTCCGCTAGAATCCATCAGGATGTATGATTTATCACCTCCAAATGATCCCCATCATCAGACGATGATGCAGATATAGAAGATTCACCACCAATATTTGAGTAGGGTGTCTCCACGACCATTGACAAGATGGATTAGTTGAACATTAGTGATGATTCAGATCCAATTCCAACTATGATCAGTGCATCCATGCCAAACAATGAAGAGAAACTATATGTTTATTTCTTGAATCAACATTATGATATTTTCTCATGGATTTTATGATGAGATGATATGACTAAAACCTCAGGTCTTTATACCCCTTATTGTTCATATGATTATTCATCATGTTTTGATGAAGCCTCCCATAAAAATTCACCCTTCTCTTCTTTCCATGGTTGAGGATGGAGTTCAAATGCATATTGAGACCGTATTCTTTGAGTATTCCCAGTAACCCATGTTTTCAAGAAAAAAATGTTCCATTCAAGAAGATGGATAATTATATCTAATTAGTTATCATCTTCCGGGATCTAAACTATCATTATTTGATAGATGATATTCCACTTCCATAGATAAGGCTATTGATCGATGCCACATCTGGGATCCATGATATCTCTTTCATGGATGGGTACTATAGGTACAAGAAAGTCTAGATATCCATAGAAGATAAGGAGTTTACAACCTTCAGATCACCTCAAGGTACTTTCTGTTATCAAGTAATTCCATTGGATATGAAAAATGATGGATTCACTAATCATATGGTCAGGAAAATCATATTCAAACTGATCCTCATGATGATAGTGGAATAATAAATGGATGATTTGTGGGACAAATCCCATTAGTTTCAGGACAATAATTGAGATATCGATAATGTTTGAAACATTCCTTACTCCTATAAGTTTAAGATGATCCTATTTAACTGATCCTTCAGTGTTACCTCTATAAATTGTTTACATTCATAATCAGATATAGAGGCATAGAAATCAACCCTGATAAGATGAACTCCATTAGCCAGATTACTCTTAGAAACCTCTCAGAGCTTTGAGGTTTTTAAATCCAAATCGCCTAAATATTCATGTTCTTCACTAATCTGACTGGAATTTATAAATTCTTATCCAGACATAAGAAGAAAGGTTTCATATACTAATGGGGATGAATAGGGTGAAACCATGTTTTTGAGGAAACAAAGATGTATCTTCTATAGCCTCTGGTTATCATTCCACCCATCTTAGGGAAGTCATTGATCCTTTATATGACCACCATATAATGATCTCTCACCACCTTACTAAATCAATAGATCAATGAAGGTATATTGAACAATTTATATTCTCTCATTTACATGATCCTCAAAATAGATTACATACAATATCCCATCAAGAAGATGTGCCACATAATGGTTTTTTATGTACATAATATTCCACATTATTTGCAACATCATTAGATACAACTAGTGTCCCATGTGGATCCACGAAATTATATTTTGTACCTCCTGATATTGATGGGCTAGGTATCATGTTGGGTTGTGATCCGTCAACAAGTTAAGATCATGTTCATTCTATATAAAGTCATTAATATTCAAGCATTGGACGACATTCTGTCCACTTAATCACCCATAGAAGAATCTCCTCAGGATGTTGATTTTCTATATGAGGCCATATTTTTAGTGGACCAATCTGTGTTATTTAAGAAGATGCATTTTTATGGTGCCTTTCATATCCCAACCAATAGAATCCTCAATGATCCCACACTCAATATATTCTGATTAAAGATTGTATTCATCACCTAGACATAAGATATCCAACCCTACTTTTTCCAATAAACAGTAGGATGCACCAATAATGAGGCTAAGTATCAAGATCTCATTACTGGTCTCGAGAATTCCCTAGAGATTGAAGATACCTAATTTTATGTTAAGGTAGATTATGAGTTAGTGATCATGAAAATGAATAGTGACTATATCATTAGGAATCTTGAGATCATTCCCTTATCAAAATGAATTTTCTAACTAATGTCCCAGTTCCCCTCTGGGCCAGAGGTAAATAATGTTCCCTAGCCACAAATTGGTCAAGACGATGCCCTAGACATCCTAGTTTAATCTCTTGTAGAGCCATATTTGGATGATGTGTTAATTCATGCCGCACATCGGTGAGTCATCACCCCCATAACCTTAGATGATGATGATGCTTACTAGTAGATAAACCATTTGAAAACATGTTCTTCCACATTTAGACCATCAAATCCCCAAAATTTCAATAATCTTTTGATTGGACATCTAAATTCATTGAGTTTCTTTTATACAGTTTTATACTACCATACGTAGCAGAATATGACCAGATCTATCGACACATAGTTAATTTCACACTTTATATTGGACCCATCCATGATTATACTCTCTACAGACATGGGATTAATGTAATTATCCTCTATTGGTTTCTCGATATGATATTCCATAGTTTATATAGAAATTTCACACCAATTCAAGTGGTTCACATTAAGCTGGGTAGAATATATCCCAACAGATTTTATGGTGGGGCTAAATCAAGCCCACCATGGTCCATAACTACATAGAGTATGAAATGTTTTGGCAAGTGTGTTAGATCCAAGAAAATATTTCTAATTTACGATCAAAATCGCTACATACTACAAAGTATTCTTCTCCCTTTGTAGTCTAGGGACTCAATGTCAATATATTGAATCCACCTAGGATTGCTGACTAGTGTGGTTTCAATCTATACATTATGGATTTATCTTCATAGATGGAACAATTTGTTACTATTAAGGAAGTGATGACTTAATATGTTATTGAATTCATGATCTCCCATATGATCCAATGATTCAGAGTTATTTAAGTTATTCTCATGGACAATAGTGCTAACTTCTAGTCTGCTGAGTTGAATAAGTTCCACGCCAGGTACAATATATGATCCCACCTTACTTCTTGCTACTATGTATATGAAAATGGATATATTAGGTAGTTCAACAAAAACCTCTCTATCATTCTGAAGAATATGGTTGTCTAAAAAAAGATGAGTTGAATGGACAATATCTTGAACACTCTTTGATCTTTTTAGAAAACGACCCATAATTACACCCAAATAAGTTCATATTCCCTAGTATATCGAGTAGAGGCATTTCCAAGGATCGTGATATAGTTTCCATCACTCTAACTAGGTGTCTATAACATGTAGAAACACGATAGAATGACATCAGATCATCTAGAAAAGATGGAAGAACTTGAAGAAAATAGACAATAGGACACTGAAAACATTGAGAGGCACAAGAAAATGAATGAAATAGAATCACACAAGAAGGATCATATATTCTCTTTCCTCTATAGCATCAAGCTGTTGTATTTAAAAATCCCAATGATACCCAATATATTACTGCCATTGTTGGAAACCAAATGTGAAATACCATAGATCATTAACAAGGTCTAGCCCAATAGTGAGAACTCTTTGATAACTATGGATGGAGAGAGAATCACACCATCAACCAATGATATTTTCCTAAAGAAATAATTGAAATAAGGTGCTAGTCACATCCCCCCAACATGATATTAAATTTTGTTTCTGTAGTCTGAATTGTATGACATTAATCTGAGAATCCATTTTCAAATAATCATGATATAAAACTATATACATTAATCTTTCAATACATGGTTGTGTGGTGTGAGACTTCTTCTCCATCGTTGACATTATATTTTCTATAATACCACAATACACACACCCTGTTAATGAATTTTCTACCATATCCCAAACAGTGTGACGAAAAACTATGATCCCATGGTTTAAGAAACTTGACCCCTAAATGTTTGAATTATGACCAATAATTATGACCTTTGACTATTTTTAACACCTATAGTCCATGTTATATGTCCTCAAACTAAATAGTTCTGGAGCCCCAGTTTGGCAGTGTTAAACGACGTACCAACTGTTGTTTTGGTCGTACAATGATGAACTGGTCATCATCATCACTTTCTCACCTGAGCGGAAGTCTCCCTTAGAATAAATCACCCACTATTTCATGTTTTATAATAATATATGTCTTTATTCCCATCATTATTGGAAATGTAGGGATTCCTGGATTCTATGTCCTTGTCAAACCACATCATTCAAAAACAATAACAAACAAAATTCCCCCTTGTGTATGGATCAAACCAATGTAAGGAGATCTACTTCTAGAACTATATTGGGATTTATTCTCATACATATGGGATATATATATATTAATATACATTTCATCCCCAGGACTAACTGAAAAATATTTTAAACTATCACCCCTAGGCCTCATCTTAGTCCAATCATCATGACATCAAAATGTATGCAAGACTCCCTAGGAATGTGTATGTGGGGATGAAACACCTTATTCTCATTCATTTTTTGGTTATTATTCCACCACATTTTGAAAATAAAATTATGATTCCATATCCCATCTTATAAAATCTATGACCATAATGTATGAGCTGGTTATCCTGGAAACATTTCCATAACCTGTCTCTATTGCGTCTAGGAATCACAACATTAAATTATAAGTAAGAATTTCTGTAAGTTCTTCCATTAATTTTTGGGACACTTTCATCATTACCCATATTAATTTTGTCACAAAAATACTCCATAGACAACAATTTGAAACTTTTTCCCCTTTTTTCTGAACACTACAACCCTAAACAATGAGAAAACTTCCTCAATATGATGTTCAACTATAATTTTACCCTAAAAAAATTCTGTGTTCTCCATGATAACTGTGGGATGATCTAGTTTCCTTTAGAGAGAGTATTTCCTCTATTAGAGTTGGTATCTCACCATACTGTGTTCTTAAAATATTTCCTTCTTGATTCTCATCCTTATGGGATACGTAGTGATGTGTGAGAATTATTTCTATAAATCCATCCACAAGCCTATCAACCAGTAGACCCACTATCCGTATATGTGGTCTAATAATCATAACCTTAAACTATATTTAGTTATGTAATATGATTCATATGTGTCATGTGACCCTCATTGGATCTATTTTTATCGAGTTTTACCTCTTTTATTTCATAAATATACCCATGGATGAAATGAATTTAATTATTCCATACATCATTAATTTATAAAGACTTTTCCATTGGTATGAACTTTGTGAACTTAAAATAATATCTTATAGTCCAACAAACATGACTTTAAACTGTATTTCATAATCCATGAATCATGAATTTAAATAGTTTTTCATAGTCCATGCAATATGAATTTAAAATATTTCAAACTGCTAGGTTTGAATCTCACTCTACGATTTTCATGTTCCACACATAAGGTCCTTCTAAACATAGATTCCCATCACTGATAAAATCTATAAAACCCACCTAATGTTGATGGTCTCATGTCATTTCTTCCTCACATATTGTATTGGGCCAACCCTATAGTGGACCTTTGGAAGAAAACTGTGAATCTCGTATTTCAAATTTGTTCAATGGTTGATATTGTGATTTCTAAGTAAATTAATGACTGGTAGGGTTGTGATTCATGTGTTTTGAGTATGTTCAGCAGTCGATCACAACTCACCATGTCACCCCTTCATCCATTCCTTGAAATTATTTACTCACCTCCTTTCCACTCTCTTATGTCATTGTGGATTTCCACCCATGGTATCACCACTACTTTATGATCCCACATGTTAGGTCTGCACCATGTACCATTCCTTGTTTCCCACACTAAGCAAGGGTCATGTTGTCGTAGGAGTTCTAGTCAAGTGGATACCTATGTGGTCAATCGACACATGGGATCCTTGGTCAGACTCTAAGACATTAAACAAGTCTATTCATTGGTAAAATTTGGGGTGGAATCATGTCTTCTAGGGCCTCATTTAAATCAATATTATTGGTTGGTCTTGCATTATATGCATATTTGGAAGCCTTATTCCCTTTAGTCCAGAACATTATGACCATAAATATAATTCCCTGAGCCCTCTCTTAAAGAATCAGGGCTTAAAAATGCTATGCAATATTTTTTTATAAAAGAAACTGATTAATTACACAAAACATTAAAGAAAACATGACGTTATACCGGTCTAGGGTCTGGAGAAAAGATACATGCTTACAAAAACATGAGAGTAATAGAATAAATGAAAACAAAATGAAAGCTCAAGATTGCATCTGCGCGCTACAACAAAGATGACCTTCTATGGATTTCAAGGCAACCTGTGAAAAACATTTCGAAAATTTAGGGTGAGCACAATTGAGCTTAAAAGCCTTCGGTGATTATTTAAAAAATACTCTTTGAAAATAATTGTATAAATATATTTAGAAACACCCTTTTCAAAATACTATTTGAAAATACTTCTGATGTTAAAGTACTAGATAGTTTTGGTAGATACTTGTGTTCAAAATTACTCAAACATAATCTAGTGTTTTTCTTGAAAACATTATGCAAGATTCTGAAATCATAACATCTAATTTTGGGACTGCTTGACACGTTATAGTCTATGATGGGTCCTCTCCAATTCCCTTCATATTTACAACACTCGAGAGTCGGTTTTCTAAAATCATTTTTAAGATTCCTTTATATATATACGTCTACATTTTTCACTGGAGTGTTCATGTTTGTTAAAAAGATAACACTACATTAAATCACACATGCATTTATATGTATGATAATATATAACTATATAAAGACATATATTTTTTTATCATCTGCGTGTTTGGTTACTACCAAAACTTCTACCACAAATACATTTATAGGTCTATCCATGGAATCATTCATTCTTCCAAAATTCTCCTTTATTTACCTTATGTGCAGTTTCCCATATGTATAGTTCAATCGTAATTATTAATTAAGTTTCCCACATAATAAATTAAATATTAAAAATTATGCATTCAATTATTTAATCTAATTCATGTTATCAATAATCTGGAAAATAAAAATTATGTTTTTTATAGAAAATATAAGTCTGTATTATGTGCAAAAAACATCTATGATATGCATAAACACAAGGCCATGTATATGTGAAATTGGAACTCCCATTGTGTTAATAAAAGGCGATGACATGTTATGTGCAATTTTTAGAAATTGGACAATATGTCGACGATAAAATTATAAACATGATATTAATCAATTCATTCATATACATACACCCATTTGTAATATCCATTTATGCATATATATATATATTAATAACTTTTATAATAAATATTCATATAAAAATATTAAATCTAATATTATTTGTTTTTTTTTAAATAATCCCTTAGAATGAGAAAGGTAAAATATAATTTAAATAATTGATATCCTTTACCCACATAGAATTTAAGATCAAATTACACATATGTAGTATTTTTCAATTAAAATCACACTGATGATGAATTTTAACCGAATTGAAATTATAACCATGCAGAATTATTGGATATAAAATATTCTTATAAAACTAAAATACCTTACAAAAAATTATTTCAAAATAAGAAACTAAATATTTCTCCCTTACCAATAATAGAGCATTATCAGACCATTAATGGATGTAAGCAAGGCATTGATAGGTGATTTGTTTCTCTTAAATTTCTCATAGAGAGTGGTAGTACCCAATAAGGTTCGTATATAATGTGCATCACTCAAAAGTTTGTGCAACATCGCATAATACTTTCCCTCCAATGAAGAAATAAAATTATCTATTTATATACTTCAAAAAATGTTGTGATATAATATTATATGTCAAATTTGGTTTATATCATTTAAGAGGAAGGCTTGATTGATAACTGAAACTCAAATAAAATATATCCAAAATAGAAGATTCGTTGAATTTTGAAAAAAACCAAAGAAGTGTCATAAATTTGATGCTAATGTTTTGTACTTTTTATAAAAAAATGGTTATTTATAGATAGAATAAATCATGAAAAATTAATTCCCATAATAAGATATCACTTTCAGTCATGACTTCTTCACAAAGAAATAATCATGTGCCACTCAATAAACAAATCATAATTGTTGAAAATCGATATACTAAACACTGAAATATAAAGATAAATCCAACCAATAATAAAATTAATTGAAGAAATTCTATTCACCAACAGGGAAAAAGTGGGAGAAATCAATAGAATAAGTCAATGTTAAGGAGATAACATTCATATTCATACATAATAGTCAATTAAACCCAAAACACATAACCTACAGATACCATAAAACAAAAAGATCTCAAAATCAGAAGGTTGTATTCCCCTAGATCTCTCACAAAACCCTCAATGCACACAAAACAGAACTTACTGAAGCTCTCTAGTAGTCGAGAATCACTCCAGCATCAACAAGAACCTAGAAAAACTCAACTCCAACTCGCAACCCATGGTCCATCATCGACGACACCAGCCTCGACTCTCAAAGACGAACCGCCACTCAACTTTGACCTACGCTCACCCCGATCATTCCGTGAAGGACTCGAGGTCTCTCCATCGAAAATGGATTGAACAGATCTACCGATGTAGAGTCATAAACCCTAAAAAAACTCGGCCCAATTATAGGTTTTCATTCCCATTTTTAATTTTTTTTATCATTTTTTATTCTATTTATTACAATCTTTTATCGCTTTTTAATATTATTTGTTTAAATAAAACAATAATATTAATACTTCATTTCATTATATACATTTATATATCTATATACATTTATTTAATTAAAATTATTTTCAAAACATAAATTTTAGTGTTTTTATAGTTTAAACATATCTGTATTTTTATATGTTATCATAATTTTATTAATTATTTTAATTTCAAAATGGATTTATTATTTATGTTGCTTTTAATGTAATAGTTCACAATTAATTCATATAAAAATTTATCTTAAAATAATAAAATATCAATTTAAATAAAAAAATTTAAAATTATTATTCTAAAATATTAATTCATTATCGTATCTTATTATTAGATATTAAATATTTTATTTTCTAGTCTTCAAAACAAATTTTTTAATCATTAATTTTTTTAATTTTCTTAAATTAAAAAGAGTACTTTTAAAAACTAAAATATGGGTTGTTAAAATATATATATGTTAATTGATATACAACGTTTAAAAAATCATTTCATAAGAAATTTAAATAAAACATATATTTATTGTTTAATTATAATATATATATTAATTAATTATAATTTATACTCCAAAAATAATAAAATGATAAGAAAATTATTATTTAATAAAAATTTATTTCTAAAATTGTTATTATAAGAATTTAATATTTATTTACAAATTCTTTAAAATAAATACTGACTTAATAAATATTATATAAACAAATATTTTATTAAAAGTCAGGGTATTACATTCTCCCCCCTTAAATGAATTGCGCACTTGCGATTCTTTCATCGGACTTACAAAAACATTTAATTTCCATCTTCATAATTCAAGAATATCTAAGGGGACTGAACTATCTAACAAAAACTCTATTGCGGAGATTTCATTTTCCTCAAGAGACTACATCTAATCTACAAAGTTGTCTAGACCGTTCCTCTGATACTAATTATAACACCCCGATCCAACTCTTCCAGACTCAGTGATTAAAAATGTTGTGTAATTTGTTTATAAACTAATCTAAGAAAATACATAACTTTTTAAAGAAAAGGGGACGTTATATCAGTCTAGGTTCTAGGGAAAAGATACATGCTTAAAAAAATAAAAGTTACAAAATAAATTAAAACAAAATAAAATATAAAATCCTCTTCTATTCATGTTACAACAAAGAAAACAAACTATTCATTTCATGGCAACATTTGTAAAGCATTTCAAAAAAATGGGTGAGCACAAAAGATGCCCAGTAAGGGGTCTAAAAACATCCAATGATTATTTACAAAATTAACTTTGAAAATAATTCTGTAAATATATATAGAAACATCCTTTTCAAAATAATCTTAGAAAATACTTACGATGTTAATGTACTAGATCGTTTTGGTAAATACTTATGTTCAAAATTTCTAAAACATAATCCAGTGTTATTATGAAAACATTAGGCAAGCTTATAAATTCAAAACATCTAATTCTGAGACTTCTTGACACATTGCAGGCTGTGATGGGTCCACTCCCATTCCCTTCCTGTTTAAAATGCTCGAGAGTCGGGTTTTTTGAAAAGGGTTTTTAAGCATGCTTTATATATATACGTTTACATTTTTCGCTGGAGTTTTCACATTTTATAAAATACTAACACTGCATTAAATTACACATGTATTTATAAGTATGATAGTATAAAAATATATAAAGACTTCTATTTTTTTATCATATGCTAGTTTGGTTACGACCAAAACATCTACCAAAAATATGTTGCTTGGTCCATCCATGCAATCATTAATTCATCAACAATTTTTCTTTGTTTCCTATATTTTTAGTTTCCCATATGTATGGTTTAATCGTAATTATTAAATTTCACATATAATAAATAAAATATAAAAAATTCAGCATTTAATTCATTAATGTAATTTATGTAATCAATAATCTTGAAAATAAACCTTATGTTTTTTTGAAGAAAATATAGGTATGTTTTATGTGAATCAAATGTCGTTGATATTCATAAACACCTGGCCATGTATAAGTGCAATTGAAACACCCATAGTTTTGATAAAATGTGATTACATCTTATGTGCATTTTTTATAAATTTTATGATAAGTAGATGACAAAATTATAAACATGATATTAGTCAATTCATCCATATATACACCTATTTGAAAACTCCATTTATGCATATGTACAAATATTCATAACTTTTATAGTAAATATGCATATAAAAATATTAAAAAAATATAATTTGTTTTTTTAAAACAAAAATAATCCCTTTGCATGAGAAAGGAAAATTATAATTTAAATAATTGAAATCATTTACCCTCTTAAAATTTATTATCAAATTACAAATATATAGTATTTTTCAATTAAACTCACTTGGAAGAATAATTTTAACACAATTGAAATTCTAACTAAGGAGAATTATTTGAAATAAAATTTTCTTATGAAAATAAAATAGCTTAAAAAAAATAAGATTTCAAAATATGAAACTAAATATTTCTCTCTTACCTGTAATGGAACATTATAAAACCATTTATGGATATAGGCATGGCATTGACAAGTGATTTGTTTCTCTTAAATTCCTCATGGAGAGTGGTAGTACCCAATATTTTATGGGTAGAATGTGCATCACTCAAAAGGGAGTGCAACATCTAATAATACATTCCCTCTAATGAAGAAATAAAATTATCTATTTATATACTTCAAAAACTATAGTGATGTATTATTATATGTCAAATTTTATTTATATCATTTAAGAGGAAGGATTGATTTATAACTGAAACTCAAATAAAATATATCCAAAATAGAAGATTCGTTGAATTTGGAAACAATCCAAACAAGTGTCATAATTTTTTTAATGTTTTTGTATTTTTTTATAAACAATGGATAGTTACAGATAGAATAAATCAAGAAAAATTACATCAAAAAATAAGATATCACATTCAGTCATGACTTTATTACAAATAAATAATCCCAAGCCACACAATAAAAAAAAATCAGAATTGTTGAAAATCGATATACTAAACCCTGACATTTGAAGATAAATCTTCCTGATGATAAATTTAATTCAAGAAAATCAGTACACCAATAGGAAACAAGTGGGAGAAATCCACAGAATAGGTCACTATTATGGATATCACATTCAGATTCGGACATAATAGTCAATTAAACACAAAAACACAAAACCTCCAGATACCGTAAAATGAAATGATCTCAAAATATGAAGGTTTTCCCCTAGATCTCTCACAAAAACCTCAACACACTCCAAATAGAACTTATCAAAGCTCTCCAGTAGTTGAGACTCACTCTGACATTAACATGCACCTGAAAAAACTCAACTCCATCTCGGGACCCATAGTCCATCATCGATGACACCAGCCTCAACTCTCAATGATGAACCACCTCTCAACATCAACCGACGCTCTCCCTAGTCTTTCCCCGAAGGCGTCGAGGTCTCCCCCTTGAAAACAGATCGAATAGAGCCACTGATGTAGAGTCACAAACCCTAAATAATAACTCAGCGGTATTATAGGTTTCTTATTTTATTTTTTTAAATTTTTTAATCACATTTTATTCTATTCATTACAATCGTTTATCATTTTTTAGTTTGGTTTGTTTAATTAAAACAATTATCTTAATATTTAATTTCGTTATATATATATATTCATTTTTTTAATTAACATAATTTTCTAAACATAAATTTTATAGTTTTTATATTTAAAACATATATGTGACTTTATATAATGTCATAATTTTATTAATGATTTTAATTTAAAAATGATTTATTATTTCTGTTTATTTTAATTTAATAGTTCACAATACATTCACATAAAAATTTATCTTAAAATATAAAAATATAATTTTAAATAATCATTTATAAAAGTATCATTTATAAAATATTAATTTTTTACCGTATCTTATTATAAAATATTAAACATTTTACTTTTTAGTATTCAAAACCAAATTTCTATTAATTATTTTTTTTTATTTTTCTTAAAATTAAAATAGTTCTTTTCAAAAGTAAAATAGAGATTTTTATATATTTATATGTCAATTTATATACGACATTTAAAAAAAATTCATAAGTTATTTTATTTAAACATATTTTTATTGTTTAATTATAATATATATATATATATATATGTTTTTTAGTAATAACTTCTATTCCCAAAATAATATCATGTTTAGAAAATTATTATATAATCAAAATTTATTTCTGAAATTGTTATTATATGAATTTAAAATTTATTTTCAAATTTTGTGAAATAAATAATGACTTTATTAAAATTAAATAAATAAATCATTTATTAAAACATGGGGTATTACAATAATGTAGAGTTATATGAACAGACATGAAATTAAACTACATAATCCACCCTTTTGGGATGCGTAGTGAAAAATGTGCACCTCTATCTTCATTCACACTGACATTTGTTTATTTTATAATACATATGTTGAAAATGGGAATATTTTGGCTCATTCTCTATAAGAACCTAGTTCTTATTCTTAAGGTATGGGTTTCTTCCTTTTCCTTTTTCCTTATGTATTTTTTAGAAAATAAGGAAAATGGGAGAAAATCCCACATTTTGTGGGTACACGCCATGTACTTTTCCAGACGTCGTGTACTTTGGCCGTGTGGGATGAGTACATAGGGTGTATAGGCCTGTCAGTTGTAAAGGGGGTAAAAACTAACTACATGCCATGTACTTAGTATTTACACACCATGTAATCAGTCAGTAGATGAATAGTAAGGCGGTGGAGGTAGCCGTTAGTGTAGTGACAGTACACGCCGTGTAATCAGGAATACACGCCATGTACTCATGTCGACGGATGAACAATGCCACAGTGGAAAGAAGCCGCTAGAGGAACAATTTAAAAAATAAAAATTACACATCATGTACTTGAGATTACATGCTGTGTAGTTTGTTTTTTTTCACTTAAAATGAGTAGTAGCCTCTTTATTTGGAAGAGGATTCTTTGATTTCATTTTGGATATGGGAGAGGAGGCTAGAACTTCAGAGATCTCTCGACCGCACACTGGGAATTTGAATCTTTCTATGGCGGTCTCTATTGAACCGGACAGGTAAGTATTTCCTTCTCCTTGAGTAGTTCTTGCCAATTATTTCTTGAGGGACCGTTATGTGAGGTTCAATGTGTTAACATTTATCCCAGATCTATGTCGTTCACTAGAATTTAAGGAGGCATCATTCACGTATAACGATCATGGGTGATCGATATAGGTGGTATGGTGGTTATTTCCAACCACTGAGTTGAATTTGTGTGCTATTGTGATACAAACCCATGCTAGGGGTATCGTATGGTTGTGGCCTTTGTTGAATGTTATCTAGAATTTCATAGAATTTTTTTTGAAAAGTTGAAACTGTTGTTTGTGATCACTTCTTGGATCGAGGACCACCCTAGGGGTGCATTCCTCTGTTCAACCATTTGGCCAGGATACCATGGGTATACCATGATTTTAGCATGCTTTTAATTTCCTTTAGAGTAATTGAATATAATTGCATGCTTATGTGTTGGGCTCGGCTCAATTACATGTATAGCCTGATGGCAGTGTTTCATTTAGACCACAGGAAACCTTTCTAATGCCTGTGGGTAGTAGTTTCTGTGCCTGTGGGCAGTAGTTTCTATGTTTGTGGGCGACACCTCATACAACTATGAGCAATATTCATTATGCTTATGGGTAGACAACTGTGCAGTTCAATTCTGATTACCTGAGGGTAAGGATTGTATGTCTGAGGACAGTGTTATCATGAATATTCAACATGGTGCTTTTCATATGTTATACCTGCAAAGATAAAGCATATGCTTGGCATGGTTAAATTAATATTAAAATGGAAAATAATTGGTAGAGTTAGTAACTTTCGATTACTTCTTTTTTTATTGCATTTACTCCTTTACACTATTGTTGAACATTTTCACCGACAGTTGGGCATGGGCCTTTTGTGGTTGCCTTCTAGGATTTATTTCTCACACCCTGTTTGGGTCATGTTTTTGGCCCAAAAAGATTAAATTTCTGAAGGTGTTGATAGGGGAAAGGGTTCCTATACAGGTACATGATTGTCGCAGTGGAGTAAGAGTGCATGAGGCCGAGCTTAGGCTTGCGATGCTGCTGCGTTATATTTACACTGCATTGTTTTTTTGGTTGTACCATGTACTTTGAGTTTTATTTTATTTTATTTTAGTGTATCCTGTTCTGGGTGCTTCTATAGAATTAGTGACATGCTGCATCTTTATATATATGACTGCCAGTTCCCTTTTACTTCAGTTGTCCATTTCAGTTTTATATTTTTTACTACTTCCGTGGTTGTATTTTATTTATCATTTCTACTACGCTACACTTTGAAAAATTAGGGCATAGTTTCCCCACTATCAGACATGGGCCCTCACTGCTAGTCGGCATACTCTGGCATTTGGGGAAATGTGCTTGAGGTTATGTGACAAACCAGGTTCGGGGAACTTGTTGTGTGTTTCCGGATCCTGGACGTTACAAAGTGGTATTATAGGAGGTTCTTTTCATTGACTTATTGTTTGGAGCCTATAGTCAGAGAGAGGACGAAATTGGTATTTGGTAATAAGCTGTTCTCAGGAGTAGCTAACCTGTGTAAAAGGAAAAGCCAATTTTCCTCGTGTTGCAATTTTTCTGATTTTTCAAATTTACAGTTGATTTGATTTTCACCATTTAGTGGTGCACTTGTGATTGTGCTATTTATATGGTACACATGGGTTCTATTTAGTTGCAACCTAATGAGATAAGGGTATTCCATCTCATGGATGTATTAGGAAAATGCTAGAAATCACATGTCATGCATTCTTCCTTGCCATGAAGATGCATTAGAAATTGCATGTTGTTGTGATAGTTGTTGTGCTAGAAACGCATGCTGTTGTGATAGATGCTCTGATAAACACTTATTATTTGATAGGGTATTGTTGTGGGAGGTTGCTGATAGAATGAATGCTAAACTTTGGTTTTTGGGGTGTATGGGCCCTCAATGACAAGAATTTGGTGGATCATTGACGAGTTACTTGTTATAACATTTATATGATGCCAAGCATTGATTTTTGTGGAGTATGGGCACTCACGGATCATAATTTGGCACTTATGTGGTTGTTTCAGTGTTTTTGTGGGGTCCGGAGTAGTTTCTAAGACTTACTGTCCGAAAAACCCAGCATACATGTCGTGCGATTCTATGGACACATGTCGTGTGTTATTCTCTTCAAGAAGAAATGAAAACATTTTAAGTACGCGTTCTATACCCGCATTACACACCATGTTGTCTCTTCCCATGTCATAGGCCATGTGGAAGAGGACACGAGGTAGGGAATGGCTTGGGGAAACACACCGTGTACCAGTTGTACACGCTGTGTGGTGCTGACCCTGTGTCCGCCCATGTAACTAACAACACGGATGAAGGAATCCTTAAGACATAAACGTTGTATCTAATTTGAACACGCCGTGTAGTCTGACCCCAGTACTCGGCCGTGTCATGAAGAACATGGGTTGGTGTTATCTTTCCTAGTACACACCGTGTCCGCCGGGAACATTCTATGTAGTGTCGGCTGTGTAGCTGTCCATGTAGTGAGCAACACAGGTCGGTCTGGGGATTCTTTGTACATGTCGGGTGTTTTTGGGAACACCGTGTAGTGTGACCTAGGTACATAGGCTGTGTCATGAACAACACAGTCCAGTGAGGAGCTTTTCACATACATGTCGTGTTACCATGGGAAAGGCCCTGTAGTGTTGTTTTAGGAGAGTCGTGTGCCTTAGCTGTGTAAAAGGACTCGGGAAGGGAAGGATGATTCAAGTACATGTCATGTATTCAGAAGACACGCCGTGTGTTTGGGGGTTATAATACTAGTTTTAGCTGTGGTACATGCCCATGTGAATGGCCTGTGAGAGAACGCTGTGTAGTATTTATACATGCTGTGTAGTGAAGATTTGTAAATCTTGAATGCATTCATTCTCCTATTCCCTTATTAGTCTCCTCATTTTCAGTCTTGGATAATCTTAATCTAAGGTGTGTGTTTGAATTTGTAGAGTCATTCCTCCGAGACGACCACAAGTTATTTTCCAAGAGAAATGTGACTCTTTCATTTCACAGGTGGTGGGTTATGGGTTACCAGTGGATCCTCCAGCTGTGCCAGATGCGGCGCCATCCATTATATCAGACACAGGCACAGATGTGCAGTTCCGTGAAGGCCTCATACGGTTTATGAAGACCTTCCAGGGAGCACCGCAGGCCGCCAAATCTATGACAGAGCTGACCCGTATCTTCTAGAAGTAGCATCCGCCTACGTTTTCATGGGATGATGGAACACAGGCTATAGAGTCAAGGCTGAATTCAATGAAGACGATATACAAGAAACTGGAGACACCTCCTGGGAGGAGGGTCAAGGTTGCTATAGAAATGTTGTGTGATTCCTCCATGAGGTGGTGGGATGTTACCACCCAGTCTGAGCATCACCAAGACATGGCGTGGGAAGATTTTCAAAGAGCCTTCTATGAATTCTTCTTACCAGAGATGCTAAGGGCAGATCAAGCTCGATAGTTCCTGAATATATAGAAAGGCACCATGTCAGTTATGGATTATTCTACCCGTTTCACTGAGCTTCAGCATTTTGCACCTGTTCTGTTGGGTGATGAGGCGTTGAGGGATATACACTTTGAGGATGGTCTTCGATATGACATATGAGAAATGGTGAATGTTTTCTGGTTTCCTATAGTGCAAGCTATTGTGAACCAGGTACTGATTACTCGAGGAACCTACAGGAAGCTATTAGTGTGGGCCAGGGTGGTTCAACACCAGTTTCTGTTACTACTTCTACCGATAAGTGGAAGAGGCAGATGGAATTCTCTCATAGTGGAAGTACTAGACAGAAGAATACATCAGGTTGCCATGTCATGTGCTAACTGTTTGGTAAATAGGTGCACAAGAGACCGCAGTGTCCACTTGACCCAGTGGAGTTCCAAGTTTGCGGTAGTATGGGTCATCTTCATCGTTTTTACAGAGCGTTTCCACTAGTGTCTAGTGATAGGGTTTCTGTGCAGACTTCGCATGCGGGAGTAGGACCAACATCTTCTTACCAGTTGGGAAATTGCAATACATTGGTGTGTGTAGGCCAAGATGGTGGTCGTGGTTGTGGTAGCCAGATTCCAGGATCTCAGAGGTAGCAGGGCGGGACAACTCAGGGTAGTCAGGCTGTGTCACAGGGTCGCGACACTGGGCAGGCATATGTAGTGAAAAAGACCCAACATGACCCGGATCCCGGACCTTCAACTGTTAGAGGTAATATTCTAGTAGCTTCTATTTTATCTTTAGTACTTTTTGATATGGTTGCTACACGTAGCTTTATACCTATTCCTGTTGTGGAGAGCCTTTGGCTCTATGTTTCTTCTTATTCAGATATTATGATGCTAGACACTCCGTTGGGAACTAGAACGACTGGTGTGCATCAGTGCAAGGAGTGCCCCCTAGAGGTTGGTGGGTGTCACATTCAATGAGACCTCTATGTATTGGAGACGACAAGCTATGATGTCATTCTCATGATAGACTGGTTGGTAAACTTCCGAGCCATTGTGTATTTTTATCATCACTGGGTGAGTTTCACATCACTTGTAGGCAGAGAGTTTCTATACAATGGAGAATGTGATGTCCAAGAGAGCCGAGCTGGACCCGAGCATCGTGGGAGAGGTGGAGTGACAGCCCCGATTGCGAGTTTATATCTGGATGATCAGGGGACTTGTCAGAAGGATTTCCCTCTAGTAGATGATCCTTTTAGGGATGTCTTCCTAGATCACTTTTTAGGTCTTCCTCCGGAGTGAGATGTGGATTTCTCTATTGAGCTTGTTCCAGGAGTGGCACCAGTGTCCATTACTCCTTATAGGATGGCTACAACTGAGTTGCAAGAGCTCAAGAGGCAGTTAGAGGAGTTTCAGGGAAAGGGTTTCATCCGACCCAGTACTTCTCCATGGGGTTCTCCGGTCCTCTTTGGGAAGAAGTCAGATGATACCCTCAGAATCTATGTGGATTATCGGATGCTAAAACAACCAACGGTTAAGAACTGATATC